>CM074512.1:59181678-60419773 GCA_037379345.1 Perna viridis
TGCCTTGTAGATTTTTTCATATCCTGTATAGCAGAGCCTGTAAGCTGAGTGAATAAAAAGTGAATGAGGAAAAGGCTATAGGTCTGTGGACGAGATTGGATATTTCAAAGCTCTTGAAAAATTGGCAGACATTAAAAAGCTTTCTTAGCAGAATATAAACAGTATTCAAATTTACAAAAAAGTATTTTCATGTAAATTTTTGTCAAAACTAAAGCTTTAAACTAAATTTGTAGAGATTATGACTCACTTTGGATCTATCATTAGTATGAGGACATTCCTGCTCAATGGACCGATGCAGAAATATCTCACCATCTTTAAACCAGGATGGGCATTGTGGGATACTGGGGTCATTAGAATTACATTTGACCTCTGCAGCAGCAGATGAGTGGTTTCTAATGATAAATAAAGTTATCTTGTATTTGTCTGGTATTTGATTCCTGAAAGAAAGATAAAAACAAATATTTGTTTGATGTCAATTATCTTATTTGGTTGAAGGTTAGAATTTTCTAGCAAGCCTATCTACTAGTTTTTTTACACACAAGTTCCAACATTTTTATCATAATGAAGATTTATACATCATGGTTTTGAAAAAAAAAAAAAAAAAATTTAATGTTTATTACGGTAGGTTTTAGTGCATAATCAGTGATGTTAATTACAACAGAGGCAGTGATAACATATTGTGAAGTTTTGATTCAATAATAACCGGTAGATCAATTATCAAACTGCTGAAAATGTTTGGTGAGACCTGACATATTAATGCTAAATACATTTTAAATCACACTTCTTATGGTATTTACAAGAAGGCATAAACCTCTAAACCTCAAAAGAAATGATAAAAATAATCATCATGACTTACCTGCAAAAATCTTTCCTGATAGCCCCGTAGAAATCTTTACTACTCTGGTTTTGGAAGTTATCCTTCATTAAGAAGTCTAATTCATCCTCATGGTCCAGATCTATATACGTAGGTATCAAGTATAGATTGGACACTTGTACTTTAACATTCAGACCAGCTCGATCAAACTGAAATGACTGGATCTGTGCATTGTTAGGAATATACATTCCCTGTTGCATTACTTTCAGTTTTCCAAGTTTTTCATGGAACACATTATCTGATGCTGTCAAACTTACATTAGAGTTATCTGAAAAGAAATAAAAAAACATTTTAAAGTACTATACATGATTTGGTTTCAATTTATATGTACAAAGTACATTGATCCGCTTTTTGCCAATATTTTGTTGTAGTTTAAAGTGAACTTTTCCATATCTGTTCGTTTGTGATAAGTTTTCCATTTTTTTTGGTTTCTTTTTTCATGTTTTTAAAATATTTTTAGCAATAATGCAAACAATAATGAAAACCATAATACATATAAATGAAAACTGCCCATTCCAAAACAAAAGAATATTACCAGATTGTGTGATCTGCCTATTCCAATTTACACTGTTAACTGGAAATGCAGCTCCAATACAGATTGTATCTTGAGTACTGCTACATGCTGCTACTTCATAAGAGGACCCTGAACATGTAGAACATGGACGACAAATCACATCACTGTAGGCTGTACAGGCTCGTGACATGTAGTAACCTTCTTTACAGGATGTGGAACAAGCTACAAAAAATATTAAAATTAATAACAGACAGAACTATTTGTTCCATGTATCAGTAATATTCATATTCAAGTCCCCCTCATTAAATTATTTATCATCAGCTATGATTTTTGTAAAAGACAAGTAAATAAGTAATTCAAGTAAAACTGTTCTCGATGTGTGTTATATTTTCCCTTTAATGAAAGACCATTTCGGATGGACAAATACAGCCCTCCATTGCTTTGGTCTTTTCTTCTAATTCTTCAATTAACTGTTAGAAAAAAATTAAATTTAAGTTGTAGATGACACACAATTTGTTAATACATTTCAACAAACCTCTGCATTTCCTGTCTGTGTAATAAAAGCCTCGCTTGCATCTACAGGTCATGTGACCTAACTCAGTATCACACAAAGCATACGTCTCACATTGAGACTTGTCCACCAGACAGGAAGTCTGTAGTAATTGTACCCTGGTCACAAGTGACATACTGCTGCTGTTAAGGGAAATAGCTGATAGCTCAGGGTTTACCGAATATGAGCGGATCTTCCCTAAAAAATTGTAAAAAGAAATGTTTAATTTACCAATGCTACCTATTTATTCATTTACATAAACAACTACATATTTATTTTACTATAATACTGTGATTTATTTACATTACTTATTTCAATCAAAGCCTAGGTATACATGTTTATTTTGATAATCTCTGTAACAAGGAAAAAAAAAACCACACACAATATACCAGTAAATATACAACATTTTTCTATTGACACTTTGAATATAATGGTATGGGTTTCAGTCTCCAAAATCTGTTTCATGTCTTTATAATCTATTTCCATGCTATGAAATAATACCTATGGATCTATAATTTATAAAATGAAGAACCTAGGTGAGCATGCTCATATACCCCAGGTGCCCACATATTGGACACAAATCTAATGTATTACAGGGCTCTTGAATTTTAGGACTGAGTTGCTAATACAGGAAGTCTGAACCCTGCCTTCGTAGCCCTTATTATCGGGTAATTTTTTTTTTTTTTGGCAAAATGTTATTTGCAGACAAAATTGCATATTTGCATGGATGAATGGATTTCATTTATGACAATTCATTTACACTTGAAAAATTAGGGAAGTCAAGATTTATGAAAGGATTTCTACCTTTAACTTTGACATAATAAACTGCTGAATACAGTCTATGTCCCATTACTCCTACAAAATTTGTCAAATCATAATGGCAGTATTAGCATGCACACCTTAAGATACATCGTACCAAATATGGAAGGAATTTGTCAAGGGGTTTCAAGGGAGTTACGCTCACAAGGTAGTGATGATGGAGAGAAGAAAAGACAGAATGACAAACATACGGACTAGTCAAAAACATATACCCTCAGCAACTTCACTGTGTGGGAATAAAAATGACAAACTTTATCAAGGGATGTCGGTGAATACTTGGACACTGAGTAGCATATGTAGTCTGATTATCAAAAAAAACCAATTTGTCACTTAAATATTTGGTCATTTTAACACCTGTATTTGTACTATTAGCATAGGGAATTCATAGTTATGTAACAAACAAAATATCATTTATAATGAATTGAAAAACATATGCTTCCACCTTCATTTACAGTTATGTGAATTGGCTTTCACTTGTTTAATCAATCTATGATCAAATAGGCAGTGATCTTAGTTGTTCTTCAATAATTTACTGCTGTTTGCTCATCGGGTTTCTAAATTGTTTACTACTTAGGCACATTTGGGTTGTTTCACAGATTGACCTTCCCAATTCTTAGCAACTTACTTATTATTGCACCTTCTGGAAAAGCAACATTTAAAACATGTTTCTGTCTGTAGTTTGAAAAAGCCAAGACTGATGCTATGGTAACCAGAAATGCAATTCCGATGCACCATGTTAGCTTCAGTTTGTCTTTCTGACCAATGGATGACATTCTCTGGTTAGGACAACTACACAATTCACATTTTGGTTTTGTACTTGAATTCAGATGTTGTCTGTATCTGTTCTGTAAAACCTGAAATATAAAAACCACAGTTAATGAGTTGTGAAATGTATAAAAGAAACATTTCTATCATCAATGGTCTCTGGATCCCTAATAAAATATCATGTATCTTGTTCAATTTATACCCACAGTAAGCCACAGTGTATTGTCAGATGATTTCTCCATTAAACCCATGGATATAAAGGTTAGTTACAATTTTTGTTGCAGTAACATTGTTTGGTTTTCTTTTTAAAGCCAACACTATTTTCAACTCCTTTATCTAGTTATATTTTGTGACAAAATAAAATGCATGAATACTCAAAAATAATCATTCAATGGATTAGATTATACCAGTGCAAATTAGATAAAAGTTTTATTATTCTTTAACATGAATAATTTTTCTCAAACCTTAGAAATGAAAGTCTTATGCCTCAAATTCCTCTAAGCTTAAGCAAATACATAAAAAATGAAATCTTATATTTATTATTTATATGGCATCCATTCCATGTTTATCAAAACCTTACAAATTTTACTGCCTTTCCAGTATAAAACTTTAATGTTCGCCCTATATATATTTAATATATTTACCTAAAATTCTTCGGCTTAGATTTTATATATTTGTACTAGTAAGAATTATGTTATGACCATTTTATAATATCACAGAAAGGAATGAAATATAAAGAATTTTAGAAATAAATGTATTCATTTTCAGGTCAAGTGATTAATTTGATTAATTTGATTAATCAAATCATCAATGAAGCAGTTTATTTCCGGTTCTCAAATTGTGGGTAAGGTGATCATGCTAACAAAAACTATATACCCAATCACTTGGACTTAATTCAAGTAAACCCATAGTCTGAACTTCATCCCTTGCACCACTGAAATATTAATATGATAATTAATTGGAAAGAATGAATAACAAAATTATGACCACAAATGCGTGTGTGAAACTTGTTCCACATGTGAGTTAAATCTCAAAGGTTCTTGGCATGAGTGGTAATATTTTGGTTAATATTTACAACTGATTATCCTGTTTCTTATATAGATTTTTCCATAATTTATTTTCGATATAAATTTGAAATGTTGCAAACGGCGGATTGATATTCAGGCTGTGATGTTTTGGCAGGAGAAACCATTCTATTGCATTTTTAGAAGGAGCTGTAACTACAAGATACAATCAGAGGCTAAGAAGGGATTGCCCTTATAAAATATATGGACAGATGGTGATTCCTATATACACCTCTACTGCAGTTTGTTTGGTATATGTAATACCTCACACAGATGACATAGTAGTACATGTTAAAATAACACACATGGGAACTAGAAAATTTATCATTTGAACAAATTAATGAATAAAAAAATCAATCCTCAAAATGGAAGGCTCTTCAAAAGTCAATGATACATCTGCCCTCTGATAGCATTTATAGAACAATAAATCAATACTCACAAAAATGATAGAATTACAAGTATTTAAATCATTAGATCATTGAAGTTGTCATTTAACCTGAGAAAAACAAATGAATACAATGGGTAAAGATATGTATTACAATGATACCCTTCTCTACTCTTGCATTGTATAAATTTTCTAATCAACCTGAAAGAAACCTAACATCTTGGTGGTTAAACTAACAAAACAAAAACAGAAAACTTCCTGGATATGACATTTTCCATTAAGAAAAACGATTTTGATGTAATCTCAACATGACATCATAAAATAGCATTTCCCTTCCCCCAAATATGTGATTGCATGTGTAATTTGTAGCCTATTCTACATTTCTATTTTAAAAAAAATCTTAATAGGTTTTTATCATTTTTAAGTAAATTTCTAGTGGTTTCTTTTTTCTTCATTTTTTTAAGACAGAATAACATGATGAATATTATCTTGTATACCCTTCATGTGTGATTGTTCATCTATTTCTATCTTTGAACATGAACTTATTCTCGTTCTCCTTTCCAGACAATGGTAGATAAGGCAGCCACACAGAGGAGAACATTTTTAGGAGACTAGAATACATTTTCCTTTAGGAGATTGATGGATGAATATTTTCACTCATGTCTCTCCACATAATGGAGCATGACTCCTAATCCATTAGGCACTAGAACAGCATACACCAGACAAGAAAATTAGGGATGCGTCAAACATCATTTTATTTTTAGTTCAGTAATTTCAAAACAAATGTCTTTAACACCAGTTACAAACAGACCAATGTAAAAAACAAATGTCACGTTAATGTTTTGTCAAACAAATTCCATAAAATCCCAGTTACAAAACATTAACAGAAATCTAATGTAAAATTGAATACTGACACTGCAATTTATATTCATAACTTTTACAACTTGTCAGAAAATTAAAGCTTTTAAATTGTAAAGGGTTTACTGTATGTGTAAACAAGAATAGCCTTGGGGTATCTCTTAATGGCATCCATAATATCAACCTGTTACATTTTTTGTAGCTTCTGTAATACCCACGCTTAAAAAACTGCAATCTATCTAGTATGAATAAATATCTTGTAAAGCAGAGATTAATTTCAGGTGGTATCCTTCATCAGGTATTACAACTGATACTCAAGTGTATCATATTTTACTGTAACGGGAAAGCATGATTTGACTCACAAAATTATACTCTGCCACCGAGGATCGAACCCTAGACCGCTTAGTGACAAGCCAGCAACAAACCGATTTGGCTAAAGAATTAATCCTTTAGCCAAGTCAATTAACTGGCCGTTCAAATCTCACTACCTACTATAATGCAGGTAGGCCATCCTGCCACATTACTTTATCTTGTAATATTGCCTAAAAAATTAACTTAATGCAAAGTAGGTATTTTTCCATTAGTGGATGGCAATACCAATGCGAAATTTCTAAAAGTTAAAAATGACCCAGTCAGACCGACCTTTTACAATTATCAACATTTCTGTTCAATAACAAGAATTAGTAATAATGACTATAAACAATGACATTGATGGAGCATTTATTTTCCAAAATGACACCTTATTACAGCTATTTATATGGTCTTTGATCAAGTAAATGTTAGTATCTAGTTCTATGCAGATAAACAATCCAGCAAAAACCTATCTGTTCAGCAGTTTTGATTTGTTTTCTTTGGTGGCATATCCAATTTGATTTGAAATAACATAGCAGAATATTATATAAACTGATGTAAAACTTGATATCCCTAACATATCAAACCTAACAATCCTTATCAACGTAGAACTACTTCTTACAGTTTGAATGTCTTTGTTTCATCAGAAATGTTCCTATCAGCCGGAATATGTTCAAAGAACTCAGAAATGTTCCTGATGGTTGGAATATATTCAAGGAACTCAGAAGTGTTCCTATCAGCCAGAATATGTTCAAGGAACTCAAAAGTGTTCCTATCAGCCAGAACAGGTTCAAGGAATTCAAAAGTGTTCCTATTAGCGAGAATATGTTCCAGGAACTCAGAAATGTTCTTATCAACCATAATATAATGAAGGAACAATCATGTATCTAACATGTGTACAGGGAAATCTAATAAAAATTGCACAGCCCATGCAGAGGGACTACAATGTATTAAAGATAGAGTAGTTAGTACTCATTCAACTGGTACAGAAATCTGATAATTGGTAAAATATGAGACCACTAACCCAGTAATTGGTCAAATTAATCTTAACTCAAGTTGGAAGCCTACACTGTAACATAAAATAAAAAACAAGAATAATTTAACCTTAAATCAATGTCTAACAAAAAGACAAATAGAATTGCTTTTTATTTAATTGGCAAAAATTACAGTAGACAGGAAATTGCTTTGTCAACTTGAGATAATCTTATATTTCCTTGTCCAACAATTGTCAACTTTGGTCTCAAACACTCTTTAAAATAAGAAATCAATAGAATGTTATTATTATAATTGTCAATGGAAGAGAAATGTATTAGACATTTTTGAAGCATTTCTAAAAAGCTGAGACCGATCTAATCAAGATGAACAAAGTGATGGATAGACTAATCTTCATTATCAAATACTTTATTTTTACAAGTATTCCGGCAAAAGAGAAATGTATGACTAAGTATTACAAACAAATACTCATATTCTTTAAAAAAATGTCTGCAAAGCATAATAATTATAACATCAAAATCTCACATTTTTCATCATGAGTATGAGAGTTTCAGAGGTGGAAAATAATTCAATTCAAGAGGTTATTATAAAAACTACAATATGACTTGTTTAAATGAAGTTTATCCTAGTATTACATGTAAAAATGTTTTGTAAAACTGTCCTATTATTGGTAGTCATATAAAGTTACCCTAGAGGGGAAGATTCGGTTTTGTATTTGTCTCATCCAATAAATCCAAATAGAAAAATCTTTCCCGGACACCAACATGATCTTTCTTTAAGCCAAAAACCAATAAAAGTAAGATTTTCTATGACATTTATTCACTTAATGTAATTTACTATTACTTGTTACTTGATAATGTATCAAGTATATTTTACCCAATATGTATTAAGTCTATTCACCCTTAGAGATTAAAATCCCAAATACTGCAAGTTTGGTACAATATACTAAACAATTGCATAAATATATTTAGATCACACTTAAAATAGATAAAAAAAAGTTTATAAGAGATATCGACATAAATAAGATTTTCAGTATGTTTTTTCATAAGTTTATAAAAAATATTTACATAAATAAGATTTTCAGCATGTTTTTTATATATTCTATCTTAGAAATTCACCCTAACACTTAATTTATTCTGCACAACAATATCAGTAATTACTTCAATACCCAATTCATTACCCAAATCATAAAAACTGAATAATCCAGTCTTGATTCACCATCCCAATACATGGTGAATGGCCATGTCCTCATAAAACTTACCAATTAGCCCTTTACCACATAGTTAATGTAAATGGCCAATAGATTTTATGTTCCCTAGTCTTTATGGCAAGCTCTCATATTATCCTCAGTACTCTTGGTTCCTTGATATAGGCAATAGAATCACATCATGTTCAATATTCCCACTATAAACTTCAGCCAGACTGGTGGTAATTTACCCAACTCATTTCATCAAAAAACCAACGTATAGAGAGTGATTCAATGTAAGTTAATTCAAAATGTGAAAAACAAGGTTGATAAAGTCAACAAGTCTGCTTCAAAGTAAACAGTTTATATTATCATGGATCCTCAGCTATAATCTTAAAATTAAAGAAAAAATTATAAGGCACTTTTTAAGAAAAAAAAAGTATCACTTCAAAGTACACTTAGAGCAAAAGCAGGATACACCTATAATTTATTACAGAAAAGAATCTTAAATATAAAAAAATGAGTTTGGCTATCAAGATATGAAGAGGTAATCAAACAATTATCAGAGCACAGTTTAACCCAAGAAGACAAGGCTTGTATTGTAAATATTTCAAAATTTTCATTTACTTAAAAGCTGAGAAGTTCTATATCTATAACAGCTGAAAAACTATATGATAAATGTATTATTAAAGGGAAACCACTTGTATAAGAATGCTAAATTCCATGTAATATTAATCATAATGTCTGATAAGTACATGCACTGGAGCTGGCATATGCAGATGGAAAGAGTTCTGAGATTGGGGACAGGCATTTCAAAATAAAAGGTGGGTTAAACCAGGTTTTAGAGCAGGCTAAACATGGTTCATTATTTCTAGTATATTTGAACACAAATGTGCAGCATAAATTTGCCACCAGTCAAAATCAGTAAAATCAGTTATCAAAACAGTACAGAAGATATAAACAGTCAATAAATGAAAACAAACATGTTAAAACTATCATGTGAGAGAAAAGCACCATTATAGAAATATCCTTATAGTGACATGAATCGCCACTCATATAAATCTCTGTTGTAATTTTAGAATGTTAACATTTCTGAATATTTATCTTTGAATTAAAACATGCTGCAACACAATGTAGTGACCATGGGAAAGGTTTCAGTTGGAACTGCTATCATGGTTACAAAGTTCTTAAAGGCATTGCCAGGCAGAGGGTACTATACAGTTTAAGCTTATAGAGTATTGTCCTTGTAATTTATTTATAGTTGCTGTGTTAAAGTACACAGACAATTCAATTAAGTTAATGAACTAATCTGTAAAAATAGAAAGTACAAAAACTGGGTGGCCTATAATCTGTAAATGACTTCCACACCTTAACATAATTCTTTTTATAAACTAAATAAAAGACAGATTAGTATCAGTTTTGTAATAATACCAATGGCACTTGTTGATGTGTTCCATAATTACCTCCCTTGATTAGATATCCATCTGTGACAATCCTTTTTTATCTCCAGAGATATAATTAAATGCAGTAATTAAACCTCATGATTTTAGGTAATTCTGTCTGGAATTACTATTATTTCCAAAAATTAGTGCCAAATGTTTTGTTTATCAATGAGAAATGGTGAAATACTTTCAATCCAATTTCATGAAACAAGGGATGTTATTATGCAATATCAATGAGCAAATTTTAAAGTTAAGTCTGTTTCTCACATTAAAATTATGGACTTTGTACTAAGTAATCATTTATCAGTTATTATTTTATTTCATACTGATTAAAACATAAAAAAAAAAACAAAAAAAAACAGCAACAGATGATTTCTAAACATGCCACACCTATACCAAGAATCAAAAACCTTACTTAAAAGTACCTCATATCTTTTTTTACAGGGTCTTAAAAATTCAGGGTTCTATGATGTTGTGATATAAGAACAAAGTATTATTTGAATTTAGAATTTTTTTTGAAAAGTAGAAATCAAGCACAAATTAAAACAGGAGGCTCTCAAAGAGCCTGAATTGCTCACCTTGCAAACCATGCCCGATTAACTAGGTAAGTAAAGGTATCATGCTTTGTTACCATGTATGACAAAAAATAGTCGAAAAAGAGCATATCTTGATGACTGCCATAAGTTAAGAAGAGTACCTAAGGCACTGTAAAATGTTGGAAATGCTTCAAATTGTGTTTTAAAAAAATTGAGCAGGGGTCCCCCTATGCCCTGTTATTCCACAGAGTCTGAAGGGGCATTAGCCCAGTATATATTTGATGAACAAGAACACAAAATGAAGTTAAACCACGGCTATCCAACATTTTCATCATCACCGTTCATATCAGGGGACTATTTTACTATATAAACCAATTATCTTTGAAATCAAAGCAAGTATAAAAGTATGCCAGAAGTGGACACCTAGAACGACCTTTCATCATCACCATTCAACTTAAAACACCTAGTTTCCTAAAGAAACAAAATATCATTCAAATCTGAGCAACTGGTGAAAATGATTTCAAAGTGACAGCCATTTCGATTATGGCTGTCAGAATATCATGTTCATGTTGTAAGTAGCTTTTATTTTTATTATTTTTCTATAGTTAAAGATAAAAATGCAAAAAAAAGCATTCTGACCCCTATATTCTATTTTTAGTAACAATGGCTATGTTTTTTGACCCATGAAAAATTTTAAATAAATATGTAAATACAGTAAAAAAGGCAAAAAATCATTTTGAAAATTTTCGCGAAGGTCTGTCTTCTGATGGTGAACAATATTACTCTCCATCAGAATTTTGCCAAATTCAACAGTTTTTGAGTTATTTGCAAAAAAAAAAACTGTATTTCGAACCCTATGTTCAATTTTTAGTAATAGCAGCCATATTTTTTCACCAATCAAAAATCCAAACATTCATTTTGTGCAGTACACCCTAAAAAATAGTAATATCAACTTTCATTAAATTCTCTACAGTAGATTCTGTGGAGAAGATTTTTGAAAGTAATAACAGCAAAACAGCAAAAAACATCCAAAAAGGGAAATAACTCCAATATGGGTCAACAGATTTTCAAAAAAATTTTGCAACAGAAAGACCTCATCATGCTGAACACTCACACCACCCCCACCTCAGAATTTGGTAAAACCTAACAGTTTTTGAGATATATGCAAAAAT
Source organism: Perna viridis (assembly GCA_037379345.1). Taxonomy (NCBI): domain Eukaryota; kingdom Metazoa; phylum Mollusca; class Bivalvia; order Mytilida; family Mytilidae; genus Perna; species Perna viridis. Next base: position 59,193,188 of record CM074512.1, read on the forward strand.
CTGCTGTCTGACCTCCATGTTCTATTTTTAGTAACGGTGGCCTTGTTTTTATAACCAATCAAAAATCCAAATGGCCATTTTGTGCAGGATACTCTAAGGAACAATCATATGACGATTCATCCAAATCCATTCAGTAGTTTCAAAGGAGATGTTTAAAGAATCGTTAACGACAGATGACGGAATCCTGAGTTGATTCACCATTACATTGTAGATTCGGTCATGAGTTGGTCAGACTTTTAGAGTTAACTAATGTATCATGTAATATGTACTGTCTTAGATCTGTCAAGTAGGATATCGCTTTAATACCTAATTTATATTACCAAGAAAATCTTTCAGACTCTTTAAATAGTTCTTATGTTAACTTACCACATCTTCTGAACAAACCACTTCTTTTATCACTGCATCATTCACTTGTTTCTACAAAATAAAAATTTCAAACAATAATAAAATATTCTTTAGGAAGAAAAACACGGCAACTAGAGGTTCTGACATATAACAGTCTAAAATAATCACCTGAAAAATGATTGAGTGGTAGTAGCCAACTGCTAATAAAACTAGGCCACAAATAAAGTGGATAAATTGTAGAACACTGAGGTCTACAACCAAATAAAGTTTCAAAACATTACAATGGTGGTTTTGTAGTAGCTTATCATTAATTATTGGCCAATCACAAGCTCAGATAGCCTGTGGTCCCCACTATGTTTGATCAAACAGAATTGAAAGTAGATTTGTTTCTGAATGGTACAAGTTTATGGACAATGGAAAGTTGACACAAAGTGATGGCATAAGCTTACTTGAACCTTTGGTCCAAGAGAGCTACAGAAAGGCTTTCTGTGAATATACACAAAGTGATGGCATAAGCTTACTCAAATCTTTGGTCCAAGAGAGCCACACAAAGGTTTTCTGTGAACATACACAAAGTGATGGCATAAGCTTACTCAAATCTTTGGTCCAGGAGAGCCACAGAAAGGCTTCCTGTGAACATACACAAAGTGATGGCATAAGCTTACTCAAATCTTTGGTCCAGGAGAGCCACAGAAAGGCTTTCTGTGAACATACACAAAGTGATGGCATAAGCTTACTCGAATCTTTGGTCCAGGAGAGCTACGGAAAGGCTTTCTGTGAACATACACTCTTCATTCCTAAAACTCTCTGTCTTTCTTACATCTATATAATGTTTTACTTGATTCTCAAATTTTATTTCGTTATTTTCAGTAATTGTCACCATAAATACAGCATTAAATATGTCAGGATTATTCCTCTTACAAGTTCAATCACCACACCCCAAAATTTTCCATAAATAGCATTGAAATTGTCAATTTGCAATCTGCAATTCAAACCAAGTTTTTTTTGCATTTAAAAACACAAAAAAGGGAATAATACAACAAAACAAAATAATCTAGGTGAACTTTAAAGAGAGAGTGTCTCATTTATTTTTTGCTAAGATGTCAGACTGCGCAATTATAGTTAATAATGATTGATCATCAAACAATTGGCTGAAGATCTCGGTTTGGTATTCAATCTTTCAAATTTTTGTTTTATGGTCTGTGTTTGTGAATAAATTGAACAGATCTAAATCAAGGTTCTTTTATAAGATTATTTTGTGCATTATCTATTTAGATCCTTTGTACTATGTTGTACTTTAAGATCTAACACTTATCTTCAGTGCACTTTTGGCTCTCTATTATTGCCCAAGTACTGAGATCACTTTGAAAACAATTTCATCTTTTTGAAAATTTGAAAATAATTCAAATTTCTTCGAATAAATCAAGTTTATACTACATTACACTTATGAACATGTGTTAGCAAATATTCTGAAATGGTTTCAAAATATTCATTACTTTTGAAATGGTATTTAAAGAGGAAGAAATAATATTGCTGATATACTGCTGAGAACTCCCTAGAGATAGTTTGCCAAGTTACCACAGTATCAATATACAGATATGATATGTCAAGAGCAATCACTAAAGTCACAATACAACCTATAACAAAGAAATCTTCCCAGTTTATATCATGGTTCTGTGATATATATATCTGGAAGTAAACTGCTTATCTATTCATAACAGCAAAAGGAAATTACAAGGAAAGACAATTAAAAAAATAGTACAATTGTTACAGAACATGAAATGTTTCTCGATCATTTCTGAAATGTCATTGATTTCATATAACCATGCTCGAAAAACAGCCCTGATAAAGTTTTTTCAGTCTTGATATAGAATTCCCTAAAAAGATTTAAATGGCATGCAATGACTTACAACCTATACTCAAGATAGTATCTATGTAGTGCTTCAGACAAAATGAATGTACTTGTCTAGGAAAGAATATTCAAGCTTCAAAAAGATTTGTTCTATAAAGTAAAGCCAAAATTGACAATGCTATAAAAGTGTGTCCGTTTCTATAGAAGATTTCAGAATGAAAACTCTGTAAAATTGTTTGGGACCTGTTAAATTCCTAACTAACTACATCATATGACTTCAGTTTTAGAATTACACTTAGTAGGTACCTCCTTAGCATGTTGGATGGAGAGACAAATGAAGTAAAGTGGCTACTTGACCTGATTTCACTGATGATGAAACTGGTAACTAAAGGCTCTATAGCTCACTAACTTGGTAAGCTACATTCTAATATTTGTCAAAGCAGCAATGTTTTTTTTTTTGAATAAAAAGTCTAAACTCATACTTAAGAAACATATCAACTTTCATAGAATTCTGTCCAGTAGTTCCTATTGAAAAAAATTTCAAAAGCAATAACAAAATGTAAAAGGGTAATAACTCCAACGTGGCTCAACAGATTCACATGAAAATTGACCCAAGCAAAGATCTCACCATGCTGACCACTTTAACCCAAGTCAGAATCAGGCTAATTCTAATGATTTAGGAAATATACGTGAAAAACTGTTATTTAATTTACCCATTCCACATCACATGACCACCCCTCTATGTAGTAAAAAAACTCACAAAACCTATGCATGGTAATTGAGAATGTGTACTATATAATTATATTTGTAATTAACAACAAAAGTATATGAAGTTTACATGTGTGGGTAATTTGCCTCCATGCAGTAGGTTAGCAGAAAAGGTAAAAATGTTGATTTTCAGTATCATGATTATCTATTCAGTATTCAAGTCAATTTTATGAAAAATTTCTAAAAACATACCAATTACATAATGATTTTGAGAGCCTTATTTCCAGGCTTCACAATGGTATGCAACTTTAAGATGCCATTTGTCCTGGGAATTCACAGTAAACTTCAAAAATGTTAACATGTAAAATAATGGAAACATTATTAGTAGTTAGTGAGACTGTAAGCTTACTTATCAAATGTTTCATAGAAATGGATATTTTGATGAAAACGGCCTTCCATGGTCATAATTTCAAATTCTACCATAAAATCAGAGTAGTGATATTGTTAACTATGACAACTGACAACACCACTAGATGCCAGAGGTCAAGTGATGGCAATAGCTCTTTGGGGCCAGGTGAGCTGAAAATGACAATGGGTTCTGTTTGTTTCATGAACATTCTCATGAAATAACAATAATAAGTAAATTTTAAGAAACTCAGATAAGAGATTCTCAAGTTATGATGGGATATGTTAATGCAGAGAGTAAGACAGATGGTAACAGACAGACAGACATTCCTATAATATGTCTGTATGTAAAATACTCTGAATACAGCATAACCATGACAAGAAATAGTTAAGAGTGCACTAAGGGTTATTAAACAGTTGTCTGTTGTAAGACATTACTGATTCAGTTGCTAAATGCTCCATTTCTACAGTAATAGATGTATTTTAGAACATCAGAGACCACATATGGTGAATATATCAAACACAATCTTAATTCTATAAGACACCATCAGTTTATTATAAGTACTCTAGCACAAGCTCTAACCATTCTTCTAAGTACCATCATTTGTTCGTGTCTATCAAGTGTCAATAATGTAAAGAAACTTGCCACTTAAAACAAGAAGTATTTATAAAAATATCTAGACAAGAAGCTCCTGATTATTCTTAGTCCATGCTAATCAGCTAAGGAGGAGCATTACAGACAACTCCTTTGATTTTTTACATTCAGGGATATTAACATCCAAACTTCTATCAATCAAATTATAATTTCAGAATCTATTACCACATAATTCAATCTTTGATTCGATAGGTTAAATAAACATTACCCTCAGAATGACTTCATTCACATCTTGGACAATAGTACAGAGTTCAAGTTCAACAAGTGTATTGTATCCTTGAACTCTGACAGATTGTTGATAACAACTTTATTCTTTAACTCAAGATTCAAAATGATTTTTCTACTATCATCCTTCATCTAATAGTATAAATTTCATTTTATTTCATAGGTACCCTTCCTACTTCTGAAATATCATGCATTTCTCTTCTACCTAGTGTTTGGTATGTGAAGTTAATAAGACTCCTTGTTGATGTTACACCAAATCTAAATCTAAAGAATTATGAATTCAATGCTAGTAGTCAGACCACAGACAGAAAGATAAATGTCCAATAAAGAGGATTAATTAATGATTAATGAAACACAATGTAATCAATAATTAACCAAAGTAATAACAGATTCCATCAGAAATGATAAATCACTTCAGATTTATTGTACTATAGGGTAAAATACTTCTCCATTTACTGAAATGTAGAATTATAGATATTGTACTATGGGGTACTTACTCACTTTAAAGGAACCATTGAGTTAATGCTCCTTTTTCATCAACTCAATTGTACTATTTCAGATATTATGCCATTGGGTACATTATCACTTCAGTTACTCAACAGAAGACTTACATTTATTGTATAGCTGGGTACAGAATCCCATGATGAACTGGAATAAGCATTAGTGATACAATACTTTAGTGGATACATACTGAAGCATGGTATCAATCTACATAATTGGTACTTTGGAGAATAGAAACTGAACAAAATTAGTCCTAATATGCTTTTGTCATGAAGTCACTGGGACATTTTAGTTTCCCTTAGAAACCTGCACAAACCAAAGAAATTAAGGATCAACTTTCATACCATGGAAAGATGTTTTATCCACATACGTTTGATGTACCGGTAAATATGGTATTAAAAACATTGGTTTTCTTTCTGATTTTTTTAGTTTTTGAATACATGAATAGAATGAGTAAATAAGATTTTTTCCCACACAAAAACAATCTACTGAGTGTGTTGTTCATCAGTAAAATTATTGAAGTTTTACAAAATTTGCTAATGCAGAATTTGAAACCCACACAACCATTATGATGTAAGCCCTCATCTGCTGTGACAGTTATTAGAATATGGATAACCACCTTGTTTTTTTTCAAATAAATAGTACTTATCTATTCTGTGATATCATTGTTACTTTAAATTATGCACTTCATATTTCTTATTAGTGCTGAATACACCCTATAACATTCCAATAATTATGTCTTTAACCTATAATGTAAAGTACACGTCTATAATTGAAAATTACTAACTACCATCACAATAACTAATGTAGGTTAAATGCTATATCAACTCCGTAACTACCATAGATTGATTTGAACGTTTTCTCATTTCTTTGGGGAAAAAAAGAGATTTTATTCTTGACTATATTGGACAAATGGCTATTATTGAGCAATGACAGATTATGTCGCCATATCCAATGTTCACCTTACCTGTAATTCAGGAACATCAAAGACACGTGTGAGGATCCAATTAATTACAGGTACAACAATCAAAGCATCTTAATGTCCTATCGATTTCCAAATAAGTACCACAGTCAAGGTGCCTCATACATCTCATGTTCAGTAGATTGACATCAAACATTAACAGAGTTGGAACTTGATCTTGAAAAGTTGTAAACCCACATGTACCTTTGCAATTTTATAATAAACAACAGAATGACAAAAATTCTTTTGAAACAGTCTTATCAGCTTAAGTTAAATGAGCTGAAACATGCCTAACAAAATCGTAAAAATATTATTTTTAAAATTCATTTATACCTGGCACATGTCTAAAATGATTTAATCTGTGATGAACTGATATATCAAATTGGAAAGAAATATTAGAGGATGGAAATGTAGACAACTACTATATATTATACACACATTTAATATTTTTTAAAATTTGAATATCACTTGTACTGAAAGCCACAAATTAGATAACAACCAAAACTGCTTACAACTTATGCCCTATCAATTATATAAGGGGAGAGAAAGAGAGAATAAACTATGGCCGCCATAGCAATGAGCTGGGTGGCTCATGAGTAATGGAAACAATTCAAAGTTTAACCCAATATAGAACTGTTGGTTCCATTTAGGTCCTCACTACAATGTGGTCCTGCAGTTGACAACATTAGAACAAAACCTACTTATTTAATGTCATTTTTGTTCAATTGAATACATTAACATTTGGACCTACTGCTGTTGCCTTGTTATTTCTATCTAGTGGATAGTTCTGTAGAATCAACAACATGTTACTCAAAACTTTATCATGTACTGGTAATAAAACATTTTTCATCTCTAAAATTAAAAATATTAAACAATATCAATAAAGAGACAGAGAAAGACACGAGCAACAGAATTAACATCCAGAATAAAATATATAGTGACTGTCATAATTATAGAACTAGATCAGGATTTGTTTGTCTTGTCCCAACAAAAACATCTGTCAAAATTTCACCAAATGAACCTTTCATTTCAGTGCTAAATTTAGCATAGAATGTTTTCCCCCCAATTAATCCAACCATTTCTATCAGAATAAAGTTATTAATTGTTAAACCAGACATTTTAAACATCAATTCCTCTACAATGCAAAAAAAATTCTGGCACCATTTCTTAGACTCAACACTTTTACAATGAATATTCTTGGATTTTTCGTTCAACAACTTTGGCATTAAATGAGGCTACACTGAATAGGTTCTGCTCATCAAAAAGTTAGTCAGTCAGTGTTTGAAGAAAAACAAACTTCAGAATTGGTTATTTTTAATTAAACTTAGATCATGCTTCAATGAAACCAACAAAAAAAAAGTAATTTAGAAATTTTCTGAGGCTTTGAGAAGATAAATGAAGTGTTAAAAGATTACAACTTATTTGTTTTCTTCTATTATGATAAATAAATTACAAAAATGAGAAAACATTTCACACATGGTATTTCTACAATAATTCATATCATTTGAAGTATTTTGGTAATAAAAATGGGTAAAAAAAGTTATCCATATTGCAAACTATAGGTGAAGTATAGATTTTAGCTTCATGTACATCTACTGCCCAACCTTTATACAAAGTTTCATTAAAATCCATTGACTGTTATAACTTACATGTACAGACAGACAGGGTAATTTCAGTATTTTTGCTTTGGTAATATAAAAAACTTATAAAGCAGAAATTATTGCAATTTCCCCCCCCCCCACAAACAATGGAATGGAATCAAAGTCTAGATTTTTTATTTATGACTTGTAAAATGGACATAAAACTACATTAGACATCAAACATCACTTAAAACACTAGAAATAACAAACAAAATTTCCATTGGTTCATTAGGTAACAATAAAAAAATACATAACAGCAAAAACTGTCTAATGGAGATTTCTAATTGAATATCAGGAATTAAGATTAAAGGCAGTAATACGGTGTCATGATTTTCATTGCTAATATCCAAATTTTATTAAATTTGGAAATTATTTAATAACCTATTACAAGAAAGTTATGCTTCTGTAGATCAATGCAGAGCTATTTAATACAAATAATTCTATGGTGAGGACTAAGTTGTGGAAATTTGATTTGTCAGAAAGACTCTTTACTTATGGCCTCTCGGGAAATCATCAGAATGGAACAATATCTTCATGTACAGGAAAATTACTTTACATAGAATTTATGTGCAAAAACTTCTAGTTGGATGATGCCAAAAAAAACCTACTAATTCAAATTCAGGTGCTAAATTGTCTGATGATTCAGTGTTTTACAGAGAACTTTTCCGAGACTTACACAAATCAAAATTCATTAATCACTGTTGTTTGCATAAACATATTTTTGTCCTTCAATTTAACTTTTAGCTAGAATATTGCTCCAAAGCATTCTTAAATGCAACCTCCCAAAATGCACTAGTTTTTACAAGAATATGCACAAAACTGACAATAACTCAGTGCAGGGTGGATCTATTCTACCAATTAACCCACAGAATAGTGAGAAAACCACAAAGTTAGTCTTCCATAAACCATCAATTTTCAATGAAGCATGTGCATGCAACAAGAGAATGCTGCTAATTTCATTTTAAACATTTGATGATCCACCCTCAGTGTATCCTTCTCTTTCATCATCAAATTTACTGCTAAGTTAACCTGAGTTATACCATCATTAGGTCAATGAAGAGGGAACACGTATAGAAATCAATTATTCTGGTTATAGAGACTTATCTCAAAACTTTTCAAATAAAAGGTCATTGACATTTCAAATGAATAATATTATATTTATATGAGATTTTTTAATTCATAAATGAAACAATTATTAATTAATAGTACCGTAGCTTCAGGGAAGGAAGGTTACAGAAACTCGGGATACAGACAACTTAGGTTGGTGCAATAAAATGTATGAATATTGAAACAACAGTGATAATTAGATGAGAGAAAGTAAAACAACTTCATTTAGAAGATAACCAATTGATACCATGTAGTTTTTTTTTCTCATTTTAATTTAAAATATAAGATCACCATCCCTAAGTAAGCTTTTCTTGTTCATGGCTCCCAAAAACAATGTAAACAAAAGGCAGATGAGAGGAGCATGCATGCTAGGTGATGGATTAGCCACTATAATGGCAAGAATTTTTTCTTCTTCTATTTTTATCAAGCTCCTAAAATTTGGAATACTTTAAATAATATCCACTTTACATGCAAATATTCTTCAATTTGTTGATGTTATTTAAACAAGTTAAAGCATCCAGTACTGTAAAGTGATTTGAAATATAACAAAATGTACAATTACACAAGTATTCTATCTTGTGACATTTAATCATTGCTTTCTAATAAGTGATGTCTTCAAGTACTCTGAAATGCCTCTGTGCTGAATACAATAGTGTAGTTATGCATTGTAAGAACCCACTGAGGTTAGTTTGAACCTATTACCACCCAATGGGAAGAAACTAAAATACTATACATTAGGATTACTTCTTTTGTTTGACAAGCCATTACTTCAACAGCTGAAATTTGTAACATGATGCAAACATTGTCATTATTAATGGTGCATATATTTCAAACTTATTCTCCATGTATCATTAGCAAGACAGTGAGCAAAACATGTAGTGGGCAAGTGGAATTGATTTCTTCATATCTTACAAAACTTTTGATCATTCTCAATTCTAAGTTACCTTGCTCCCCTAACCTGTTCACTGAACCTACTTCCGAACTATTTACTTCTTCCATTCCAAAATCCCAATCAAAGGCACATGTACATACTTAATACTTTGCCATATAAAAGCTAAGCATTAGAAAAACAAAACTGGAAATAACATTTTGATGTGTAAATTCTTATTTTGAATCAAGTATGTGTTTTCATGTTTCTTTTGGCAGAAAGAGAATTTGGTAGCATAATTCATGAAATCCCCAGCACTCCAAGAGGTTGATTGATGAATATAAACCTTATAATGAAATGTTTCAACCACACAATATTTGTACAAAGCATGATCATTAAGGACCAAAGAAACTTTTTCAATCAATTATAACCTGCATAGCAGAAAAATGCATATTTCAACAGAATCTGATACAGGAAGGTATTACAAATATTACAAATTTTGCAGAAGTATTCATTTTTCTGAGACTTCTGGTAAGATATGCTAAGAATAATTCATTTACTTCTTTGACAAAGTAATATGACTATTAGGAATTGTGACTGCTACAATAAAGTCAATATAACCAGTTCTCCTTGGAAAACTAACAGCATTCTCACAAAGGACTTGATAGATAAGGGGAATTAGTATTCTGCACAGACCTGTGTACAAATATTTACTATGACCAGTAAATCAAACGCAACCTAATTGACCATCAGCGTTAAGACAGAAACTTCCATCAAAAAGTCATTCATTCGGACAGTCTATAGTCAGTTCTTTATATAATAAATCAGTTTTGTCAGAAGTGGTCTAAATAAATGTTTCTTGCCCATTTTACTGTTGTGTAAATGGAGTTTTGCCTCACTTTGTCTGAGGGCTGCTTTTGATTATTATTGCTGTCTAATGCATTATGATAGAAATAACTTTTTTTCAGGAATTGTTAGATTGATAAATCATTTGTACATTTTTTGCATGTATCAATACTGGTATTAATAACATGATCACTTTCAACAGAAGCCTCAACAAATTACTTCCTGAAATTAGTTTGCTACAAATCATTTTGCAATATTTCAACAGAAGCCATAAAATTTTTCCTGGAAAAGCTGATGCTTGAAATTAACTGCAACTTAATATCCAAAGCATAACAAGAAGACATATTATTGAAACTGAGTAATTAATACTCATGTTGACATTCAACACTGACAGATTCCAGAAAAGATTTGAGAAAAAAAATCAGTACAAACATGAATTTCCCTGTTTTTAATCCACATTTTTTGCAAAACAATTTCTGTATGGTAGTTATAGGTATGAAACACAAAATCCAAGATGATAACCACACATTGCAGTAAAGAAACAGTGGCCAGGTGACTGTTGCTTACATGTATTTGTCATGGTTAGATTTACAAGGTATGGTAGTCACCACTGAAGTTTCCATATAAAGGATTGATAGCCGTCTATCAGACACTGATCTAGTAAGATTAATTGTACCACTTGGTTTGGTTTTATTGCTTCACACATCAGAAAACTATGCTCTGTAAATAAAAACCCAGCAGGGTAAGAAGGTAGGCATGTAAATGTACTTTAAGAAGATGACTGCTAACTTAAGTTTGAAGGAATCCCCTTTCAAGTTAAGTGTTACTGAGAAGGTACTTTAATTTGTGGATACCAATTTTTGTGGATCAGGAAAGAAACACAAGTTCGTGGGGCTCTTGAATTCCTGAAGTTTACAGTATACCCATCAACAGGAATCTCTTATTCGTTGGCAACAAAATTTCATGGTTTAGTCTACCAACAAAAACCACGAAAATTAGTACCCCACGAACAACAGTACTTTCACAGTAACAAAAGTCACTGTCCAATTGGAATCGAAGTTGATACTTTACAAATATTTTAGTTTTCCAAAATGCCTACAAAATCTGACTTGTTATGCATGAATTTATCAAACATTCACAACAACAAAAAAGTAACAAAAATGTAAAGTCAATTTTAGCCACAATTTTATATTAACATTTGCACCTGGGAAGTTTTGTACATATATTATTTCCAATCACAATATTCTAAGTCTTGCAAAATAAATCAAGCTGTTGCAAAATTATTTATCAAATTTTGACCAGAATTAATCTTAAAGTGGTACTTAGTAATTGTACATTGCAGTTGTGCCTTTTTTTTTTTTTTTTTTAATTTTTTACACACAAAAACTTGGGGGCAGATGGACAGACAGGAGGTAGCACTGCGGAATTGTAGGGTACACAAATTAATGATGCAGGACTGTTTGTATTGTAACCTCTGTAACAATCTACAAGTCTAGCAAGGCTCTTACTAATAAAAAACTTTAACAACTACTGTGTGTGATATCTTACAAAAATATGAGTATGAATTTCATGACAGCTAATGCCATTAAATCATCAAACACTATCCCAAGCTTTAGTTGACTTAGTTACTATCACAGATCAGGTATATACACCTTATTCTTCTTATTTATAACCACAACTTACCTGCACAATATAAAAATTACTATGTAAAGATTTCAATTTAAAATTGAAGATGAAAGGTCAGAGATATTAGCTTAGGGATAAAATGATTTGGGTGGGAAATAAATTAATTTTCTGTAAGTCTTTCTTTGAATTTCTATAGAAAGTTAAACATTTTTGACACTTATTCCCAGTGGCTTATATAAAATTCACACAATACAATTAGATTATAACAAACACCTCCCCTACTGGCTTCTTAAGAAAATACATATTACTTTAAAACAATGAAATTAATATCAGATCAAAATAAGTATAAAGTTGCAGGAATTGTTATTCTATGCATACACTGAACATCTATAGAAAGTTTCAGTTAATATCATGTTCAGTTAATACAGCAACCAAATTTTGTTACAAACAAAATCTGGAAATACAATATAAATCATTCCCATCAGAAGGACCCAATATTTTTGTGAGATAATTTTGACAATCATTATTCAACATTTGTCTAACAGGAAGTTATATCTGTCAGCAACAAAATTGTTCACAATGGACAGCTCACTGAATTGGAACAACAAACCACCATGGAAAGTAAAACTTTTTGTAATGAAATTTACACTATAATTTACATGCATAACACAAAACAACCAGAACTTGCTTGTAAAGCAGTATATAATAATTTCATATAAGTAAAGCTGCAAACCAAATTTGAAATCATTCCAACAATGGGCAAACTGAGATTTTTGCTTACAACCTAAGACATACTAATACCAAGCTACATATAAATTTATATGTTACAACTGTAATAAAATGATAGTTCATCATAAGCCTCTAAAGACTGGTTAGTGAAAAAACATAGATATGTTTAGTGTCATGACTATGTATGAATGTGATGTTATGTTTATAATATATGCCAAGCTGCACATAAAAATAAAATATCTATCTATCATAGCAATTTTGAAATTAATATGATCAGTGGTAGGCAAGGTAATGGAGGAGGAGTTGGAATGGAAGGAATGGAGGATGGACAAGACTATTCCAATTTACCACCAAATCACTGAGTGGGGTGAAATTAACAACAGCCAAAAAAAAAAACAGTAATGAAAAATCCTTACAATATTATAATGACCATGTGACTTGACTGCTATAGAAGACATTTTCAGCATTGAACTGATATTAAGACATTACTCAGAAAATTAATTTCATTATCAATAAAAATTTCCACATTTGGCAGAAAACATCAGTAGCATTGATGACATGTTTTACCACCAATATTTATCCTACTTCTGTTCAAGTGGATGAATGTATTGTAACACTTCAAAAACAAAACCTTAATCTAAATGATAGTGGTCTCCCATGGATTTTAATCATTTTTCAAATAAAGATGTCAAGTATTTAAGACTAAGATTTATGTCCTACACCCCCTATTTTTATCATGGTTTCATTCTTTTCCCCTTTTGTAGCATTCAAAGCCATGCTTAACACAATACATTTGTCATTATTTAAACCAGCAGTTGAAACTTCAGAAGACAAAAAAATCAGCATGTTAAGTACACACTCCTCTTAAGCACTAATCCCTATAATCAAGCCTTCGTTAGAAATTCTTCACTTTTCTTTGAACTGAAGTGTTCCATTCATAACATAGTTTTGAATCTATGTAACATTTCTAATTCTAAAATCACAAGTAAAATTATTGGCAACCTGCAAGGTACATGCAAACTGCCTCTCCTGTACAAAATGTTAGATTCTAGACTATTCATACTTCCTCACTCTTGTTCAATAGTCAATAGAAAAGCAGGACCTAAACAAAAGCCACTGTAAATCACTTTATATATGGCACATATCTGTACATGTACCAGAAAAAAAACAATATAATACATTTAACATTTGACCACCTTGGAAGATAAAACTAATCATGACAGCAGACATACAGCAAAGAAAAATGTAGGTTTGCTCAGTGTAATTGTCACAACATATCAGATCACTACCCACCCAATAACATTCTTTACACCTTGTCAGTACAATGTCTGTACTACTGTAATATTTACACAGCACATTTCAAATATCACAGTAGTTTATGTAATATAGCATAACTTAACACTAACACATATAACTTAGGTAGGAACTCATAAATAAGACTGTTAATTTGAGTGGGGCTCTAACATATGTTTGTAGAACTGTTTTAACCTTGTAAGGCAATGAATGCTTACTGCAATGAATAAATAAGCCCCTAATTTTGGCCCAATAAAAAGTGATGTGAAGCATAGAAGTATTTGTCTAGCTAGGCTATGAATGTCAAAGAAGTTGTAAGATCTAGTAATACATTTAAAATAAATTCTTTCCAGTCTCAAGGGGATTACAAGATATCTCCACTCGAGATAGTTAATAAAAAAATTAACTATCAGGAGTGGAGATATCGTGTAATCCTCGAGAACATTGGAGGAGAACCTGTTTCTCCCATGAAATCTGTAGAAACTCCGATATGTAAAATGGTGGGTAAAACTCTTGTAGAAATTTAATCACCACCCAGTTGTTAGAAAGTCACATGCATTTTTAATCACCATCTTTGATTGGGAGAAAACCCTGTAATCCATGAACAGTTTTACTTCAATTTCTGACATGCAAAACCCAGATGTGTGAAAATTAACACAAACTAAAAGTCTAAAAGAGATTTGCCTCCCAGACTGTGCATCATATAATTTGTTGCATCTTGAATGTAAAATCAATGACAAAAAGCACTTCATTTAAATAGCAATAAACTGGCAGTGAATCCTTACTATATTTCTTTTCTAGATTGCTTTTAATTGGTTATGAGAAAATGATGAGCAATAATTATACTAAACAGGAAAGTAGGCCCACTGAAAACTGAATTATTCAAGCCAGGTAGAATACAAGTACTATATATTTCAATGAAATTCATGCCAGGAAATGAACAAATGGGCAAAAAACAATCCTTTAAATGATCTAACATGATCTGCACAATGTAATCTATCTTGAAAATGATCTGGAAAAAAAAATAAAATAAAATAAACAGAAAACTTTTATTTCAAATAAAATGAACAAGCTCATATAGCAAATGAACAATGGAGGTGTTTTCTTCTTATCAGTATGATGCAACATTAAACTGTGGGAGAATAACCAATAGTCTTTACAACTGCAAAACAGCAAAGTAAACCATGTACAAATGTATTCTGCTCTATATAGACAAAGAAATGTATAAAAACAAAACTTAAAAGGAGCAAAAAACAAAAAAATCATACCTCATTGCAAAGTTCATTTGAGACACAAAGGGGCCAAGTGGTTCCCTAAAAGTGTCCAGCTTTCTAGGAAAGCTAAAAGAATTCAATTTTCTAACATGAAACTTCCTGGTGACAGGAATAAGCCTAAATTGTCCAAACAATGCCATTTTTCTGACATCTAAAAACTTAAATTGTTTCAATGATTACTTTTCCAGTCAAACTATTAATCCCAAAGGTGTAGGTTCTGACGGAGTTTGAACTTTTCCCTAGAAAACTAGGATATATATATATATACATTGTTCTGAGTTTGGTAGATTCCCAGAAGTAGATATTATAGAAGAAAAATATCAATGCAGACATTTCGTAATGTATAACTTGCCACATTTTGTCAGCTTGTTTGTCGATTAGCAGCTATTTATGCATCAGAATAATTTGTCTTAAAATAAACAACACTTTGAAAAATAGATCTCTGTGTAAAAAGATAAGCAGACCATCAATATGCTTAGTTGACCAAGTATTCAATAGTTTTTTTGCAAGTAGAAAGAAATCTAAAACAGAACATAATTTTCGAGTCTCCAACATCACCACAGTAGCTAAATATATAATGATCTATCTCTTCTACAAACATATTGTTGACAAGTGAACCAGTAAATTGCTAAATTTCCTATATATTTCAGAATGTATGGATAAAAGGTGTAAAATCATTGAAATGAAAATGAAGCAATTTTGTACCTGATGCAACACAATAGCAAAAAGTACTCAAGTTCAATGGCTACCTATTTCATCAGTTAGAAATTCAGGAAACTCAAAAGACTTAATCTCTGATAGCAATCAACAACCACTTTACAGCTAGGAGTGTATCATTAGAAACTCTTGTTCCCTGCATGTCCCATTCAATATGACATAATGTTCACAAAAACTGTGATAATTACCTATCTCTTGATTGGAAACCTGTGAATGTCAAAGGAAGAGATCTAAAGCCTACCCAGGAAACTTGTAACAATGCTGATTACTAATGAACAAGTAATAATGGATAATTTAGATCAAAGTACAGATACAATCTGCATTTGGTTTTTATTTAAAAACTTGTAAAATTCTATCTTCAAAGTTCGTCTTCTTCACTTTATAATTCATTTGAGCAATTTACTCCTTTAAACTTTGATACTCTCTCAAAGAAATCTCATAAGAATTAACAGGAATCTCAATTACAGCATACTTTCTTACTACTGACAAAGTCTAAATATACACAAGAGGTGAAACAGATGTAGGTTAAAACTTAACTCTCTGGTTTTTCTAATATTAAGACTTTTAATAAATAAAAATTATTATAAATAAGCCTTAGATTAAACAAATACTATCTATAAAAAAAGATGGCCGACACAGTAAAATTTTATTCTTTTTATTTCTAAGTTTCTACATTTCTTTCAAGAAAATAACATATGGCACGCAATTACAAAGTTTCGATACTTTTTTTTTTAACGCCACTAAATCATCAGTATTTGGCCAATCAGGAAACAGAATTGTGATCAGGTGACTTGCATTTCCATAGAAGAGCGTCCTTAAGGTCAAAGGGTAAAAAGCGAAACTATACCAACTGTGTCGGGAAAAAAAATCTACATAAGCATTAATAAAATTTGCCACATGAAAATACACTTAAGTGTTTCTTCATCATAGTCTTTGACCTAAAAAGTAAAGCACATCCCAAAAAATTAATTCTTTGCAGGGCGCATTTCAATAAGATACTCTGAAAAATTGGACAATTATAGACACAGCATAAGATACTGACTAAAAAAAGGTGATCGATTAACTTTTTAATTAGCAATTACATATTTATCCTATATGATTAATCTGTAAATATATGGGAATAAACATGTCAATTCACCAATCTTACAATACCGGTGCACCTGGTCCATGTTCCCAGTTTTTAGTGGAGTCTGAGTTGCTCATTTGCTTTTGTTACTTTGTATGTATGATTTTAGTTACTTTATGTTCTTTATGTCTGTTTTCCATGTCTGGTCTTTGTCCCTGGATTACATTCTTTTGGTTACCGCTATAACCTTGGTTCCCTTGATTATTCTTTCAAATAGTACCAGTACTTAATTTTTGTAGGCTTTTTAAACAAATTAGTCCAAATCATTTTTTTTTTTTTAATAAAAAATCGAACCTTTTTTGGATCTTCAAAACAAATCCAATAGATTTCATTGAGAACACACCAATACATGTACTTAATACTCGAGTTACTGCATGTGAATTAAATGTTTACATGGATGGTTACAATACAATGACATTACAGGTATGAACATTTTTATGGTTGTTTAAAAAAAGTTATCTCTACAATAACAGGTTTGTCAGTTCTTATTTTGGAAAAAAATTCTTTTTTTTTCAAAAGAAATTCCAATGCATGCATAGGTCATCAAACTAAATAACAGCTTACCTACTTATAACAGTGAAAGAATAATAAACAGAAAATCCAAGTTAAGGTGCTAACACTACAGGGGTCTAAATGGCATCACCAATCTAGAGTCAACAATTTTATTTGTTTGATTTAGCATTA
Organism: Perna viridis; assembly: GCA_037379345.1. Lineage (NCBI taxonomy): Eukaryota > Metazoa > Mollusca > Bivalvia > Mytilida > Mytilidae > Perna > Perna viridis. Next base: position 59,210,750 of record CM074512.1, read on the forward strand.
ATCTGGCATGTTGATATGATATAAGTAAACACCTTGACCAGATAATAACAAGTTGTTCTGTACCTTGTCAAACCTGATTTACACAGTAATCTGAGAAAGATTATTCCTTACTTATAAAAGGGGGATGTAGGTCCTTATGTAAACTATCCTGGAACTCAACTCTATTGGTACAAACAATCTAAAATGCTCAATTTCCAAAAATATTACATGAAAAATATTCTTTTGGTTGAACTCTCACTGCAACTTTGCTATGGACATATCACTTTATTTTACATATATAAATTTTCTGTGATAGTGTTTGGTATGTTAACAGTAAGATCATTCAGGTTATATTAAAAATGTATTCACTACAATGTAATAGTAAACTTCAATGGTACAACATAAACTAGTCATTTCATGTCAAACTTAGATCACTCAGCAAACCAAGGAGTTACTGAGAATTATAAATTTTCCAAATTCAACAGTGACATACTCTTTTATGAGTCACCATGTTTTTTTTTCCATCAGAAAAATTAACAGTTTTCAGGCTATTTCGTTTTGATATTGGTAAAACACTTGTATCAAACAAATCTGAAATAAAACCCGAGATTGAAACAAACCTCTGGCTGTGTTGTTTTAAGGAGGATTACATACTTTGTAGATATCATCAGGTGCATAGCTGAGGCCAAATTGAAGTGTAGGCAAAATTATGGCAGGGGGCCTGGGGCCGCTTAAGGCTCCCAGCAGGTCCAGGGGGGCAACCCCCCCCCCCCCCCCCGAAGCTCCGCGGAGATAGCGTTTTAAAGCATCATTTATGCCTCTCCTGGATGTATTTTATCTCAAAAAAAAAAAAAAAATTGGCAAAATTAAGTGCAGGCAAAAGCTTTTTTGCCTAAAGGCAGCTACGTGCCTGATCATAGCCTTTAAGATTCTAATAACATATAACAGAAAACCTATTTTTTTATGAATACATTAAGGCCTTTGGTCCAGTATTACAGTTCAATAATATACTAATCAAAATCATACATGCACAATCATTACATCCCTTTGATGGTAGCTCAAATAGTGCCAGGGGTCGTCTACATAATACTCCATGAGATACATTGGTATGGTGTACTATCCAATGTTATAAATACATTATCATCCAATCAAATCAGGATAATATTTCACCAAAATGTCATTCTTTTTGTTCCTATCCACATTGATATTTATCTGCTGAAGAAAATAACAAAGAAAGGCACCCCCATAGAAGGCTTGTTTGAAATGTGTGGCATCCACAAATCACCGTTAATTTTTTGACTGATATTTAGTACAAACATATTAACATTTAAAACATCCCTTCAGATCTTTTTCATGCATAATTGAGTTTAAAAATTGACGTGCAGCTTTTAAAGGTCCTTCTAGATTAATATGACTGCTTTGCAGACACATATATAAATATCACATAAAGTTTTTGTACATAAAGATTGTGATCAAATAAAATGTATAAAGACATGAATTCAATATAAAAAGGATAGAAGTTACATGTAAAACTCAGAAATATAAAATAAACCATTATCTCATAGCCTAACCTTTGGTCTCCTTTTTACTATAATAAAAGAGTAAAGAATTGTTTAGATGTATAACCTAAACTTTCCTTGATAAAAGTCAATGACAAAAATACGGATTGACAAAAACAGGGACATTTTTTTCCTGCTTTACTCTTTCTTTTCTTTCTACATGTGCTTTTGCTTTGAATGGCTTTGTCAGTTCATATTCAATGGTGGATTACTGATTTCTTCAACAACTTATTTGTCATATCTATCTACTTACAATTGTAAAGCTCATGCTAATATATTCCACAGAAGAAAGTGAAACAAATATGTCTAAGACATGCTCCAGATGTCATTCCATATCCCCATGTATTTAATTCATACTCTCACATGTTCATTCCTTTCTTTACAATTTCATTCTATTTTTTTTCCCTTATTTACTGATCCACCCTCGCATTATTTCTAGTATGTTACCACAATAAAATTACATTTTATTATGATATCGATAATCATATAAGTTTTATGATTAGGTCTTGTTTTTAGCTAATATGTATATAGATGAACAGAAAATTCAAATTGTCTGAACTCATTACTGAATCATTCATGCTGAAAAATAGTCTAGTTCTTTCACATTCCTGAATATTTGTACCATCATTCAGTGAAGCATTTTATATTTTCCTGACAACATTTATAATATTTATCACTTCCTTTAAAATAAATTCTGTTGAAATGAAAACCATCCTTTAAAATTAACAGGATCCTATACCTTTAACCAACATTTTTTAAGATTAAAAAAAAAAACATAATGTATCTAATTTTTTCTATAATGAAAGCAAAAACATAACAAACGAGAAATTAGAGAAGTTTTCCTGTAAATACGGTTAACACTCCATTCATAAAATTAGTCATGTTCACACTCCTTAAAAATTTTATTTAAATCATGAACCCATGTGAATGGATTGATCTTGACATATATTAACTCCTTAAAAAAAAATCATGAATAAAAATTTACACTTAAATGCATTTTTAATCATACATGCAATAATATACATTCATTAAATTAGACATACATACACATGAAGTGATTTACAACTATTTTAATATATCATATTTAAAAGTACAACTTGTCAACAGAAAACATTGTCTAATGGCTTACCTGTACACTTCTCTCTCCTTTATTCCAGAAAAATTCCACCAAAATTCCAGACTTCCTCATTAATCCTGTAGGTCCTTCATCTAAAATACAGAGAACTTAGAACTATTGACTAAGTTTAGATAATCCATGTAAACAAGACTGATAAAGAGGCAGTCAGCCTATCATAATCATTGAACTATGGGATATGATGTTATCAAATCAATGGGATTCTCCTGCAATATTTTCGTAGGTTTTGACAGGTGGCATTGTTAATTGAGTGAACTTGTGGAAACAGGACATTATAGAACTTAATATTATAGAAAAGGTAAGTTATGTTAGTTAGATAGTAGCTTCCCTATCATAGAGAAACATCTTGTATAATGTAATTAAAACAGAGCATAGATGTAGGAGTTATACAGAGACACACTGAGGTACTTTTCGTTTATTATAAGCATAGTATATACACTAAATTTTACATTGATAAAGCAGGAACAAGGTGAAAAGATATTTTTCTTAAAATTTAATACAATGAGGTCTTAAAAGTTGTATATTAGTGGATCCCTAAGAAATGTATAGAAAAGTGAAAATTTTGACAGAATTTCTGACTCCTGACTCTCCCTCTAGCCCAAGAAAATAATAATTGATGTTCAGAATAAACATGATAAATTAAAAGATGATATATGCATTGTAATGGATGTGCTCTAGTTTAATACAGCTGTCACAATCAAATATTTTCTATTGTTTCTCAATATCAAAACATCAGTTTATTGAAAGGACTATATTTATACATTCTTAGTCTGTTGAAAAATCTTTGGACAAGACACATCAATTATCATTAACCCATTTCTGGTCAACAAAAGGAATATAAAATATCAATCTAAGTAAGACTTGACCAGTTAATACTGTTGGTAGATATGATTGTAGCTTACATGTAGGCAATATTTTTCATACTTCCAAGAAAATTGTTTTGAGTTACTGAAAATAAGTACTTCCCACAAAGGATGATAAAATTGCTTAACACCGAGCATCAAATGACTGAACCATAAAAAAAATATTGAACCAGTATACCTGCCTACCATTGTAACATTTACAACAATTAACATATCTGAGCAAGATGGCTTGAAATGCTTCCATAAAAAATCCTGTTATAATGATAAAGAGAAATTACAGTAACAATTATCCTAGTTATGTAAAATCCTCTCTTTAGAGTTGAATAGTAAAAAAGAAAGTTATATGTAACAGTGGTGAGGAATCTCAGCAACCTGCCAATAAACACTGTACTCTTACCACTCAGATGTTTCCATCATTGAGGTTATTATTTTACTATACTCTTGTTTTATTCAACTGTGATTGACTAGGCAATATTTCTTAACCTGTCTAAAACACATCACCTTCCTTTTCAATGATGTTGTTTGAGAGCACATAATTAGGCAATAAAAACCCCAGAAACAAAACACTGATGATAAGAAAGCTTTAATACCTGTGAAATCAGCTGATATGATATCAACAACTACCTGAAGTTTGAGTGATGGGGAATTAAAAGTAACAGGAAAGGAGAAAGTTAAATGATCCAAGATGGTAATCTACTTAGTAGTTGGAATATAGAAGTCATCAGTATATAGAGAACATGTCTATTGTGCTACATAACAGTGATGGACAGGAATTTTGTATCGCATGGTGCCTTACAACAAAACTTATTACTGATAAACATCAATTAACAATGAAAATCAAGAAAAATAAAAACAAACTAAAACAAACAAAAACAAATAATTGTATATGGAAAGGTAACTAAGACACGCACTGACCAAGATTTCTGATGGTCACGTCTCTCTTCTAAAGGTCACAAATTACCTATTAGCAAATTTTTGATTTTGAAATAATGATTCAGTCACACTAGTGAAAACTTAGGCGGATTTGAATTGTGATTTTGAAAATATATGATGGCTGAGTTAATAGTAGAGAGTTTTGTTTATTATGATACAGTATTATAGGAACCTAATATTTCTCTCTAATACAACAACCAAAGCATTACACTTTCATTTAAATATCGTAAGATCTTTTGTGAAGCAATAAATCTTTTATAAATGGAAAAGTTTCAACAATATCTTACAAAATAAATCTTGTGCAGCACTTAATGTATTCCAAAAAATAGAAACTGCACTTGGCTGACAAGATATAGTTAAATGCCTACTCAATATTCTTCCATACTTAGACATTTTCTCACTAAATATCAACATGATTTTATGACTTATGGAGTGACAAAATAGTAAGTGTTGAATCTATTTTTAACAGAGCTACCATATTTTTCTTTATCATTGATGACACTTCCAGATTCAGTTTGATAAAAGATATACCTAAATAGAGACAGGTACTAAGCTATGTGATATCTGAACAATTCTCATATAAGATTTTTAAAAGCATCTAGACCCAAGATAGAAATACAGCATAACAGACTGTGTGTGCTCTTTTGCTTGACAAAAATTTTCTCCCCTAGGTGTTGGCTGATGAAACTGCCAAGTTTTGATAAGGACCAACAGATATCTAAGAACAATTGTTTCAGGTGACTACATTACACATTTTACTGTAAGAACTAATACAAGGAATGTTTAATCCAATGAGATCTTTTACTCTTAGACATTTTTTTCTTTTTTTTTTGACAAATGACTTATAATGACAAAAACCTACGGTTATTATCTAAAAGATAGAATTTCTCCCAAGAGTAACACTGACTAATTCTTTCACATAATGATGATTGAAAACTCAAAGATTATTAGCAATTATCTGGAAAATTGACATAAATCAGACATATTAACTTTATCAATGAAATGACACAATTCATCAAGAACTAGTATATTAACTTTATCATCATCAGAAAAACAATGCAGGTATTAAAGCTGGAGTAAGAATGACTCATTAAAGTGGTTATGGCCATTATCTTACACCTGATTTCACTGACTTCCGACTATAGTAGCATGAACATTTGTCAAAGTTGCTATAAATGGTAAAAATGATCCTGTCTGTTCTTGCAATTGTTCCATTTATGTCATGTAATGAAGCTTTTCATGCCATTTTCTCTTTTTTTCTTCTTTCTTTGTCAATATATTCTATAGTAGTTGTTATATGATATTCCAAGTTCTGTTTGCCTGACAACATGTGCTAAAACAGCTCAAATCTCTTAGAAAATATAAATGGTTTTACTATGTTTCCTATAGAGTTTCCCAAATGCTACCATCAACAATATATAATCCCAAACTCTACCATCAACAATATATAATCCCAAACGCTACCATCAACAATATATAATCCCAAACGCTACCATCAACAATATATAATCCCAAACACAACCATCAACAATATATAATCCCAAACGCTACCATCAACAATATATAATCCCAAACTCTACCATCAACAATATATAATCCCAAACGCAACCATCAACAATATATAATCCCAAACTCTATCATCAACAATATATAATCCCAAACGCAACCATCAACAATATATAATCCCAAACGCTACCATCAACAATATATAATCCCAAACTCTACCATCAACAATATATAATCTTTAAACAATTAAAAAACAAGTTCTGACATGAAAAAAACTTGTATTATGACAGTCATTAAACCTTTCACATTTACAAAATCAATCATGTTACTTATTGCTAGCAAGAGGTACATGTAGCTTTTCACATTTGAACTCATCATGCTATCATTATTAGCAAGCCACGTGCCAAGGTGTTATAGATGTCAGAAAATTTCCATATAAGTCTCTAACCACAATAATTCATACAATGACATACTGTAAGCTCCTGTGCCAGTTTTGGAATGTGGTATTTACTGTTCACCAGTCAAATCATGTTTTAATTCATACTATTTTTGTCAATCAGCTGTCATAATTTCTTCTGTATTATATCATTGAAAATCATTATTCCACTTCTACAGATAAATTTGGACAAAAATGGCAGGATGAATGTTACAATACCCGTATTATTAACTAATTGCTGGCCATAGTAAAATCATATGTAAATCTGAAAACATGCAGAATTTAGCAAATGAATTGATTCATTGGTATTCAGTTTGTTTGAAACATTATTACATATTTATCAGCTTCCAAATAAAATTGTACACTAAAGGACAGATCCAGAAATTTTGAAAAGGGGTAGAGGTTCCAAAGGGTTCCAGAAAAAAAGGGTGTTTCCAGGCCAATATTTGCTCATTTTTGTCCTTATTTGCACCAAATTTAAAAAAATTTCCAATGAAAGGGAATCTGCCACTGACACTTATAAACATTCTTATCCTTTGTTTCTTTTTCTACTTGTGTTAAAAAAATAAATAGTGGTACTAGGATTTTCTAAAAAAAAAAATACGATGTTAGATCTAAGACCCTATGCTGGCCAGATTCAGTCTATATATATTAAAGGACTTATACCATATTTCATTTCATAGGGAAAGAAAATAACAATGGTTATCTGGTTGGGTAAACTTCATCAGTATTAACTATATAGCTGTCTATCATTACTATAATCAAACCAAGTTTGGTCACCAATTGTTCCTCTAGAGAGCTTATATTACGTCTACTCTTGTCCAATCTCATTTTGTCTTGACAAATATTGACCATTAGATTAGAGTACCAGTATAATATTTATCCCAGTCGTGTCTCTACTGTGTCAATAACGACACCACTCTAAGTTATCAAGTGTCTAATTTCATCACTTTTATTATCTTATAAGACCCACACTTTTCTTATACTGCAAAATTTATTTTGTGAATTTTTCCATATCTAAAATAACTAGTAACAATTTTCGAAATTATTTATATGAAATATTCAATGTGAAATAGGAACAATTCAACACCAGAAGTCACTGTATCTTAAAAGTACTTCCTTTAACACTATTTTAGATATGATATGAAGTACTCTAAGAAAGAAAAGTTTTACAATGACCATTGCTGCCAACAGATTGCTGACACAACATTATATTTGATAGGAAAAGTAAATAGATGTTATTTATCAATCAGTTTCCTGAACTAGACTATCAGCTACCAGACATCCCTGTAGGCCATAACTCAACCTAAATACAACTCAAAGGGACATCATTCCATTTCTTTTCTTATTCTACTGTCAGTATTGTTAATTAACTTTCTTTCAAAAACTTTATTGTTCTCAATATTATATAATAGAAAAAAATATGATGCTGGTGAATACACTTGTAGGCCTTACAATAAAATACAGACATCTGATACAGAAATGACTGAATTATTTAGCAGAATGAGAAAAGTTCAATTGAACTTGAAAATGAAACTATCATCCTTAATGTTAAAGCAGACCTTAAAACCTATTACTTTATTTCTTAGGGCCAATATATGATTTCCCAGAATTAACAGTCAATGATTTCAAATGCCAGCTAACAATACAAGATAATAAATACAGGAAAATTTGTAAAGGTCACTTTAAAGATCAAACATGTATGTACAAGTTTTTCTTCAAAGTGCAAAATACAATCATAATAATATTACAATAAAAACAAAACATGAAGCAATTTGTCTTGTCAACAGCATGGACATCACAGGTTAACTATGATATGCAATAACATGACTTCCTCTGTGACAGATGTTACTATCCAGGTTACAATATGTTTTAATAAAGTTATACCCAAGTCTCCTTCATGTTTAAAGAACAACAATGAAGATGCTCATGTTGTCATGCTAAGTAAACTGCCACTCATTCCACAAAGTGAAATATGGGAAAGTCCAACAAAACAAGAAGTTGATATTGGACAGTTGATCCATAAACAACATTTTTAAATTAATCTGTTAAGTGGCAGCTCAGATTTTTGTGAGGAGAAGTTTTTATTCCATTCCATATGGTGAAAAAATTGGCTAAAAATTTGATACTGGATAGCAACCAAAATGAATTAAAATGTATGCACCATCTACATAAAACCACATGCCAAATTTAAAATAAATCCATCCATTGGGAGTCGAGGCAATTGTAATGAAATTATGACTTCTTAAATGTGTTTTTGCAAGATTGTCAATGCTTTCAATTTTTTTTAATAAGTAACCGTTGTTTTTAATTCTTGAGGTTTAATAAACACCAAAGTGTTTCACAATTGTTTTTTTTTTTTTTTATAATTTTCAATGAAGTTTTTATGTCACATGCAGCTAGTCTAGATCTACAGTAGAAGTTTTAAGTTTAGTTTCTTAAAATGCCCCAAAACATGTATTGTCACTTAATTTCATTCTTTTTTTAATCGATGAATAATTCTTTGATGTAATATATTTCAATCTCTGTAAGTTGAAACCCTACATCAAATCAAGAATTTTTTTTCAATCAGAAAAAAAAATTCCTGAAATAAGTTAATATTTGAATTCTCATAACAAGGTTTCAGAAGTGACTAGGTTATCTACAACTTAATAACTCAATCATCAGATTCTGATAGCAAATTACAAATTTTATTGTTATTACTTCATGCCCAAAGTCAAAGCATTGGTTTGAACAAATAAGATAGAATGGATTGAGCTTGTATCCAGTGATCAGGCTGTAAGTCACACTAAAGGCTAAAACCTGATGCTTATAACAATCTGCTTTTATGGCTCTTTAATCTCAGCAGAAAATTATTTTACACCTTCCCGTAAAGCAGTAAACATGTCTTACATTAAACCAGACATATCTGGAACAATCACATAAACCTTGTTTCCACATCATTCCTTCTATTGTCAAACCATGATTCACTTAACTGTATATCTTCACACTCCTGTATCGCCTGAATATAGCTGAAATATTGCTGCTCGGGCAATAAACCCCAACAATCAATCAATCAATCACACTCCTGTATACATCCTACCCATAACCTCTCACTAGGCATAAATTTCTTTGGAGAACTATACACCAATATGATGGAAATATCTTTCATATTCTAAACAAGTGCTTATAAATTATGAGATTGGTAATCATTCTTCTAGCTTCAATTGAACTACCCTAATCCTGAGTAAAATGACATGTATAGTATTACATCTGAATATTCCTTGATAGTAATAGGATAATACTGGGTGTTAGTCTATAAGCAAATGAAAAAAATGAATATCACATTTTGCAATGAAATTTTTTTTAATTAACTAAGCATGGCCAATACATTATACTATTATAACAAAATGTCTGTATTACATAATCTAAGTGGCATTTAATGACAAAATGATATCTTTGACTCCAGGAATTTGTGAGACACAAAGTGGTTTCACAACTGATGCAAAGAAACATACATCATCGAATAAATATTACAGACACAAAATAATCTCCAGAGGGCTAATATTTATTTGTGTATAAATCTTTTCATTATTTACAATTAGAATGAAATTTTCTGTCTACTATCAGTTTTCCATATTTGGAATACAATTTCAATTCCCAATATTCCTTCAAGAAGCATTCAAATGCCATTTGGAGCCGAATGTCAAAACCAATAATATTGGATACAGACAGAGTTATCTCCCTTGGTGATTTACCAACAGAAGTGATATGAGAAGATTATTGGTATTATCAAGCAAGAATTTTTTTCTGTAAATGAGAAAAGGATGCAGGTCTCTGAGAATAAAATCATGATAACAGTATTAATAACCTATCCTTTTTACTGACTAATTTTCCAAAACAATTGTTTCATCAAAAATATTATAAAATGTTAGATTAGTATACCAGAAATATATGTCTTAACCCTCCCTTTTTTTGCGGAAGTCTCCCATAATTTAACCTTTTGACCTGTAAAAATAAAGTCTCCCGTGCAGGAGGCATCAATCTCTCGTTTTCAAGAATTCCTCCCATAAAAACCTCCTGTAACTGAATTTATAAAATTTTCGTAAATTTTTGTACGCCATTTTTGTTTATGTCAACAACCGCTTTGTTGTCAAAATGCTTGAAACAGCTGATCAACATACAAGTCTCTCTAGAATTATCTTCATTCATATCGACAATTGTATGATTTACAAATTCGAATGGATAGTTATGTCAAGATTTTACAAACTTCGTGGCTGATCATTTTACTGACTTGGTGAAAAAAAAAAATTCCCTGACAATAAAATTGCACAGAAATTTTAATGTAAAAGGACTAAATGCACCCAAATCATAAAGCAGGTTATCGTACCAAGTCTTGAGGCTACAAACGTAAAGTGATTGAAAACTGTTAACAGAAACCATTCAGTATTTTATGTGATGAAAGCAATGGTAAGGGTGCCAAAAAGTTCTTTGCTACTCTTGTTCGCAATCTTAAAGATGGAAGCAGGTCCATCAAAACCAGATTCACTGACACGCCAGTGATGAACTTTGGAACAGGGCAAAATCTGTTTTATGACATACCAAGCATCACTTCTGTTAATACATGTATAATTCATTTTGTTGATTCATTTGTATATATCATGTATTTATGGTTTTGAAAAAAAAAAAATATTTGAAACCCTCTGTTTTATTTAATTTATAACATTACAAAATATGTTGATAATGTTGTCACGCAAAATCTCCCGCAATTTTATGATGAATTGCAAGAGATCTCCCACAATTAAGTTTGACTAGGTTAACAGGTTAACAGGTATGACCAGCAATCAAAGTCACCCTTTTTTCCATACTGTTTCTAAATTCCGTTTCTAAGTTTTTCTTCGACTTTCAATTTAATACTGTATATAGAGCTATTAGCATGAATAGAAATAAGAACAAAGAATATTTAATATGATATGAAAGGAAATATGAATGCAAGAAACTATTATAATAATTCCACAGAAGTAAAAAAAAAAGGGGGGAAAGATATAGAAGACCAAAGGGCTTTGAAAAAATTATGGAAAAAAACATAAGAAACAATTTCCTTTCTTCAAATGGCAACCAGAGGGAGCAGATATTTTTTTTCCAAAACTGGCAAATGGCAAATGGATGAGATAAGCATGCATATGCCAGGTATTTATGAGTCAATTTGTCACTTCAATTCTATAGAATAAAATTTCCTTCATTTGAGAGCCCAAAACTTCTCCCATCATGTGATTATATACATTAACTACAAAACCACATTATATGTACTGAGCTTTACTAAACAGACAGTAAACTGCTCTTTTCATGCAACATTCAATTATTTGGTGCATTACAAAGTTCATCAAATTAATATTTATGGTAATATAACTTCTAATGATGGAAATAGATTTCCACTTTTTACATCCAATTATAACATAAATATCATGCTGTAAAATGCAAAAACACTGTCTTGATTTCATGAACGTATTGACTGAATTTATTAAAAAAAGAAGCTAAATTTCCAATCCAAGGCTGCATATCCCAACATGTTTGCTTCATCCTCAGCTGAGCAGATTATTCTAATTGTTGTATTCATTAAAAAAATTCCACCAAACCTTTTATTCCCACAATTTCCAAATTGAAGTTGTTGCTATAACACGAAATATTCTACATGAATTAACAAGGACAACAAGTGTCAATATGCTCTTACTCAATGACAATTCACTCCCTGACACTCTAACCCTCTCCTGAGAGATTTTCATCAGCTAAGGTAGAAAATGGTGAAACTTGTGTATTAAATAACTGACCATTTAGTGCAGTTCTATAAAAATCTCATGTAATCTGTCTAAATATTTGCTAATTTTGATCCAATTTGATCTCATGAGAGCTTTGAATTGAATTTGAATCATGACAATAGGAGAAGCTAAATGCATTAGCAACAAATTACAGGATTGATTGCATGTCTAATCATAATAATCAAGCATTTATCTGCAATATAAAATTGCATGTGACTCACTGATGTCAACTACAAACTGTGTCAAGCAAATTTGGTTAATGCAAAAGTCATTTTTGTGTTTATTGTTTTTGTATATATGGAATGTAAAAACCCATAGAGAGAATTTGTCACAGAGCAAAACTGCACTCAAAGAAGGAAATAGATGTGCACTTAATCAAACCCTGATTCATGACACTATCTATGTGTTGGTTCAGTTCAGTAAATGAAAAATTCTAATATACATCTCTATATAATCAACAGACTGCTACAACATTTTTATGGTGGATTCATATTATAAGTTTGTTTTTTTACATCAAAATTCTACAGAGGTCATTAGCTACCAACTCTCTACTGAACCGACATTGCAAAAGACTTGTACCATTATAACAGGCCATTTTCCATCTCTCATTACATTGAGATTCGTGGTCAATACATTTGTAGTCATATGTGGTAAATGTGGCATGTTTATTGACAAAACTAAACAATCTACCCCATAGCAAGAACACAGTATTATCAAGTGTTTTTTTGTTAAGCCAGTAAATGAACCCATCATTTCCTGCTAGTACAACAGTAAGGCCTTTAGACAACTGTATCTACCACCATAATTCAAGTACTTATAACAAAATAAACCTATTATTATTGTTGATGGATCAATTAACACCAAATGAATAAAAATATTTTGTTAAACTTTTCCAATATGGTGTTTACCAAATTCCTCTCAGTTTTTTCAGTGAACCATGTAACAAGGAGGTGGAGAAGAAAACATATAACTACTCAAACAAAGGTACTGTAAGTCCATATATCATTTCCTACCACCTTTTAGGACGTCTTATGAATCCCAAGTTCTATTGAATATGATTCTAATGCTCCTGATGAGAGGTTACTCAAAACACGTGTACAGCATACTGAAATATGCAATATTAATATGATATCTGAAACAAGTAACCATTCAGTTTAAACATTTAGTTCTGTGTCAAAATTTCTACAAGCCATTCACAAAGTTAAAACCAAAAATCTCCAGCAAAGTCAAGAATGATTTTGAAAGCTTTGAAAACTCATATTGTCAATTGGTTTATAGAAAATAACAGTTCCTACAGTACTAAACACCTTCCTTGTCATACTGGTGTGATAATTCTTTACATCAGATAAAATTTCATTGCATGATAAATTTGGTTAGTGAACAGACAAGCATGACAAGTGCATGCTGAGAAATTTGGCATCTATAAGTACCCCAAACAGTGATCCAATATTAGTCATCTCTATATGTGTCCTAATAAATAGAACAATTTCACTTTTTGTCTAAGTCTTGTTCATTCCTAGTACAAGTTATAAGTACAGGAGTTAAACTATGATTTTTTTCCATTGTAATACTCATTTCAAGGAATAGAATCTTCCTTCTTAAAAACTGGACAATTGACAAAGATATTCAAATTTTTTATCAAACTCAGAAGTACCCATGAAATAATAAAAATAAAGAGCTGTGCAATAGTCATATGCATACCTGCCAACTGTCACTATTTGTGGGGTTTCTCCCACTTCAGGGATCTAAAATTTAAATAATGAGTAATATTGACCACAGTTTACAATTCAAGATTAAAAAAAGTAGTGCTTAAGATTTGTTTTGTAATGAAAAAAAACTAGAATACAACACCTTCATGAATTGAAGGACCCTGAAAGGATACTCTTGGTTGTTTCAGATTATTTCATGCACAAAACCTCCATGGACAATTTCCAAAGTTGTCAGGTATGCGCATGATACGTATGTCGGCTGATATACAAAACAACATTAAGCATTTCTAAGTCCCTTAATATTGTTCATTCTGGGACAATATTTGCTAGACCTACAAAGCCATAAATATTTGGAACTTCAAAACTTTTTCAATACTTTTATGATTTATAGACGACTGATAGAGCAGGAAAACAGAAAACCACCCCTGCATTATAAAAAAGTGCCAAAAATTGAAAACATGAAATCAAAATTTTATTGAAAACAAAAAGGAAACTGTGACCATGCATACAAAGAATATTTCAAAGATTTGTGGTCTTGGTTGAAAGCATTAGAGGGTAAAAATGGATAAACACACCTCTCTTTTATATGAAAAAGTGCCAAAAAATTGACAACTTAAAATATGACTTTTATAGAAAATGAATAAGTGTGTATGACAATGGATACTATGACGATCTCAAAGTTTCAAAGCATTTGCTAATGTCTTTTTTTAGTTAGATCTTGAAAATGGGAAAACCATCCTCTTTTTTTATGAAAGTGCCAAAAATTGAAAACTTGAAACCGAAATTTTATAGAAAATAAAAGCGAGTCCAAAACTATGTACACAAAGAATACTCTTAAGTTTCTTGGTATTTTTCAGTTAAAGCGTGAAAACAGAAAAGTCTACCCTCTTTTTTAAAAAGCAAAAATTCCTATATCTTAAAAACTAAATGATCAAAGTAAATGTAAAATTAATATGATAAAGCTGCTTCAAGTTCATTCTTTCACCATCTTCCGCCATCTAGATATTCATTACAAGCTCATTTTTCAATTATCTATCCACTCTCGTGAAGTACCCACTACAAGCTCATTCTTTCAACATCTTCCTACCTTCTATATACTAACTACAAGCCCTCTTTTTTATTGTATACCCATTCTCCTGAAGTACCCACTACAAGCTCATTTTCTCATCATATTCCCACTCTCTAGATACCCATTACAAGCTCAGTCTTAAATTTTTTACCCTTCTGCCTGATGTACCCACTACAAGCTTGTTCTTTCATTATCTTCCCTTTCTCTAGACACCCATTAAAAGCTTGTTTTTAATTGTATACCCACCCTCCTAATGTACCCATTACAAGCTTATTCTAAAATTGTAACAGCTGTAAATCTATGAACAACAAATAAAAATGATATGATAAAAATTTTATTTGGAATCCATAATGAAATGCTTTTATTTGAAATTAGATGCAGAAAATATTTCTTAGATCAATAAATAATGCTATTAATAGACTATATAATGATATTCTTTATAAGTTATCTGCTTCACTGGTTACAACTTAATCTAGTTTTAATGAAACTGATTCAGTGAGAATTGTGTCAACAACTGAATTTCATCTTCCAATGATCAATCTTTGAAAATATTATTCAGTGATAAATCCTTTTGGTCAAAAATAAACATTACAGCAATGAAACAACTTGCAAATTTGCAATGGCATGGTAGAGTTGCTTCCCTTATTACATAAACGTGTATTCTTATGTTTTTCTAATCAGAAGTATTGGTGTTTACAATATATCACAAAATATAACCTTGCTAATTACATCAATAAAAAACAACTTCTATTTTATGTATTTTCTCATACTGTTTGATACTGGTGGTAGTACAACTGTAAAGCAGATTCAATTCCTTATTCTATTGTTTAACATCAAATTCTTAATCTGCCATCTTCACCTTAAATCACTTATAAAGATATATTTTTTTTTTACAGTGATTGGGATTAGAGGGGCCATGTGCTATTTGTCAAATTCCAGCTGAAAATATCCTCTTAAAATCAGAAATTATTACAAAGGATATGTTATAGCATGGCCTATTTAAATTCTGTAGATAATAAAACATGGCCCATTCTCAGAATTTTAATCTACATTGCTCTTTTTCAAAATTATTAATAAAGTATAATAAAACTAAAACAACAAACACACATAAACAAAATAATGACAGAGATTTGAAAGAAAAAGATAGGCATTGTCTTCCGTAAATGGACACAACCAGTGAAAGACAAAGTCACATACTCTTGTCTTTACTCACTAACCAATCATAACAACATTGGCAATGTCACAGGCCATTTGTGTTTTGGCAAGGTGACATTAAAATGACAGTTATCAGAAATGATTGAGGTAGTAGCCTTGACTATAGGTTGATTGCTTATAAAATACAGCAAGTTTTTTTTCGAAAGAAATACACTTTTCCTTAAAGCAATGAAACTGAGATTTCTTTCACTTGTGTGAAAAATTCATTGTCTTATTACAGAAATAACGATTTGTAACATTGTGTTGTGACACAAAGGTTTTTCTTAAAAAAAACTGCAAGAGTTTAATTCCAGTTTTGATATTTTAAAGAAGACCAAAAGAATAACCTAAGTTCATAAAAAAAGGCAGGTAAAGAAACCATTTATTCAATAAAAAGTCATGAAAAAAAGAATTTTAAAAGCAAAGATAAGAGGATTAGTATAAATTGTTTTATACACACCCAGCTAAATATCAGCAATGAAGGGAAGAGTAACAGAATTACCTCCCCTATATCAGTCATCCCATCTCCCCAGAAGACAAAAATAAATGGTATTAATTTTTCCACTAAATAAACAGTAGAAACAAAAACACAAATAATTTGATATAACAATCATATGAATCATAAAGGTTCACTATGGAGTTAAGAACTAACCTTTATTTTGCTGACCTTTGAACTTTGACTTGTAGTTCATTAGTTTCATGAGCATTACAATTAGACATACTGCTAACACTGTTGTCATGTAGTAATCATCACTGCCATCAGGTTCTTCACCCTGGAGGTAAAATAGATAACAGTTGATAACACTTTAAAAAATAAAAACAATTGCCCTTTCTTTAAACAGCACATATACACAATAAATTACATTCATGTAGCTACACTAAATTAATGAAAAATATAAGATTCTGTTTTAACTGACATTACAATTTATAGTTACGAGTATAAGCTTACAGTAATAAAATATGTAATAATATATGTTTTGAGTTTCCAACAAAAGTATTATCACACTATGTGTCATATAAGTATTTAGCTAGGTTACAAAGTTATTGTGATGGAAAATTCATAAAATAAAATTTTTTTTTTATATTTTGTTCTTTTGATTTTTTCTAGTATGCAGCTGTTTAGTATATTTAAGAAACCTAACATTACTCCTTTAAACAAATAATCCAATTTAATGGATTATACATTTCAGAATCAACTTTGAATCAGATCTTACAACTTCCACTTTGATGTAGATATCATTTCCTGTCTGTACAAAGCTGGATTTCAGAAGGCCTGTTGGCTGCTGAATATAATAGCCTGATATGGTCTGAAGATCTAAGCTAAGAAAAGATCTGTCAGAAGTTCCCAGGACTACATCAGTCTGAAAAAGGTAAGCATTAAGAAATTTATGCTAAGAGTTGGATCATATAAGGAAGGCACTACAAGTGAAGGATTATGGGCAGTGTTTGAATTGTGTTAAAATTGGAATGTGGCAAGTTCTCCACTTATGGTCATGTACCCAACAAGAATATGAGTGATTTTCCTTCGGTCTGTTAGGTAATGTTACAGACTGAAAGTTTATTATCAGCACCTGGTATACCAAATTTGATATCTTTACCATATTTGCCAGGTTTAACACAACAATGTACCATATTATACAAGGAGATCACTTGTGGGAGGAGGGAGCTAATTTTCAAGCAGTTCACTAACATTCATAGAAATATTTGCCATCTGAATTATTAAACACTATGTTAGCCTAATGATGTTTCGAACAACTGGGCCCAAGTGATTTACTAATTTGTTAATGAAGGAGGCAAAAATATTCAAATTAAGAATTTTCACAGTAGTAAAGACAATCCTTGATTTAAAAAAAATCCTCCAAATCAAAGGTTTAGGTTACATAAATATAAGTTAACTGGTACACTATCCCATGAATTCACGTCATTACATACTATGTTCAGTAAAACAGGAAAGTTAGATTGACAGGTTGGTATTTACAATACATAAAATGCATGTGGTAAGTATGAACTTTGCCCTCCTGATGCATTTCACATTTACATTCTAGCATGCACAAACACATCAACAATGGTGGGAAAATCTTTATTAAAATAAACTTTTAGAAACACTTGTTTGAATTCACTCCTGGTACACTATCATCAAATTAGCTCAACTTTTTATACCTGTCTGGCTGTCCTATTATATTACTTTAAAAGTTGCTTGATTATGTAATTGATTGTCTATAGGGTTAAAGTAAGTACATTCTATACTAATGTACAGACGCCTATAGAATATACTGTACAAACCAAGTACCAAGGACAGTGTATTAAATTAGCATATTATACTACTTAATGATGTTTTAAAGGAAAAAAATTATACATAAATGGGGTTCTTATCACTTAAATAACCCCACTTATAAACATTTTTTATTTGGACACTTAGACCAAAGAAAAGTGCTTAGTATTTGTACATAATGGACTATCAAATTGTGTTCTGTGGAAATATCTCTGTGTAATAGCTATACAGCTGTTTCAAGTTAATATACAGAACAATAACTCTCAATAAAGTCACAATACAGTTTTAATATAACACCATAGAAATGAATGAATATGAGCAATTTGAGGACATTCATTCATATACATGTATTTTCTATATATTTTCATTCAGTATAAAAATTCAACCTTCATTTGCATTTTGCACAAACATTAAAACCACAATTTTTACCCTATGACGTATTTATTTCAACACAGAGACAAGGAAAAAACATATTTTGACAAATACACTTCTGTGTAAAGAATACATCAATTTCACACCTCAGTTCCCAGCAATACAAGACAACTACCATAAAAACACTATGAATAAGGACAGACAGATATGCACAGTCATCTTTTACAGATACAACATTCCATGGTTCATTTCCCCCCATTCATAGACTGAACATCGTTACTACATCATAGTGATCAATCAACAGTATAACACTTAGTCCAAACCTCAGCAAGGAAATGTGTCAAAGATCACATTACCAATACTCCAGTCAACAGCTATAGACAGAATCTTCTTTGTCCCAGTTAGTCAAAAGACAAAATTTCTAATTAAAATGATAGCAATCAAGTTAAATGTGTCTACAGTTCATACTATAGACAGATTAAGTAATATTGTTGATGTTCCTATGATGTACCATAGTCTTCTTATGTCTTTATTGTTTTATATTGACATAAGTTTTCAGTATAAAACCATTACTTTGTTTTATAATACATATACTTTGATAAAATCTTTCTTTAATATTGTTTTTCAATATTGTTATTGGATTACATCACAGAAAAGAAATATCAAAGCAACTGAGACTATTGTTACGAGCTTTAATTTTTACCTAGGCCTCTCCATTTATGTTAATTTTGACTACCTTACTAAGTAGTTCATCATTTTATCATTTATCAATGCTTTATAAATGAAAATTTTACTATCTTTATAGATCTCCACTGCTAGTTTCAGATTTATAACCATTCTGAAGTACAATAAATATTTTTTTCTCTGACAGATGTCAGACAACATTAAAAGACTTATCAACTACTAACAGGATATAGTTCTTTTCTACCAGTATAAAACTAGACCTACATTTTGAATCAATGGAAAAACATTAAAACAGAAAGACACCAATAAATCAAATGTATTTGAACTCGTTTATTACATAATATAAGACAGTCCATAAGTAATAAAAGACTCCTTGTAACCATAATAAATGTGTAAGAAGACAGGATGTTACTGAGACCATACAAGATATATCTCCACCTACACAACAACTTCTATTCACATCTCTTAAGGAATTTCTATTTTCAATTGATAATTCAGAAAACTTCTGACAATTCATTCTGAGAAACATCAGAAAATGTTAAAGTAGCAATAACAAATTTTAAAGTTTTTGATCATCCAAAAACACAAAATTCCCAAGATTACTCAGAGCTGTAATTTGGGTTCAGTTATAGAATACTGCTTTTTTTGTTTTGTTAATTTTTTTCCCAGAAATAAATTGATGTCAAAGAGAATGATATCATGACATCTAGTCAATGACTTAATCATGGCATCAATAAATCATGATATCTAGACAATGATTTAATCATGGTATCAACATATCAGAGTCGGATACAAAATGTTTAAGACTGAAAAACTTGCAAGACTTCATATTATACACTACAAGTGGTTAATCATTAGACATTGTTATACACATATAATGTTGCATGACACTGTGATACACATGTAAAGCTGCAAGACATTGTTATACACATGTAATGTTGCATGACACTGATGGTTATACACATGTAATATTGCATGACACTGTGATACACATGTAATGCTGCAAAACATTGTTATACACATGTAATGTTGCATGACACTGTGATGGTTATACACATGTAATATTGCATGACACTGTGATACACATGTAATGCTGCAAAACATTGTTATACACATGTAATGTTGCATGACACTGTGATGGTTATACACATATAATGTTGCATGACACTGTGATATACATGTAATGCCACAAGACATTGTGATACACATGTAAGGCTGCACAAAATACAGTTACGACATCATACCTTACCCAGACAATAATAACACCATAGTTAAGTATTTGTTCAGAACTACAGTAAGTAGTCACAGGTGTATAACTACAAATAGTGACAATAATTATACTATACACTGACATATCTTTGCACTTCCTATGTCTTAGTAGGGGGCAAACTCTACAAGGAAAATGTTTACCATAGATTTATGATTATATGGCTGACTTTTAAAAACCATTCACGTTTATTCAAATCATGATAAGAGCAAAACTATCACAATTCTAAAGTGGGACAACAAAAATCTTTTTGGCATTGAATACAGGTGTAATCCTTCCAAAACAGCATAAAACCCCACAAAATGTCTATGATTATCTCTTATTCAGGCCAGTGCCAATCAAGTCTCTATACTGGCTCTCCAATTGTGTTCGAAAGATAAAAAAAGACAGCTTTTCATGATTATAAGTGCTCTTTCATTTAAAGAAATAAGTGTAGACAGAAAATCTACATAATAAGGTAAACTGCATGTAGTTAAATGAAATATAAACCCATGGCTCATGAAATGTAAGAGCAAGAGTATTGAAACCAAATAGGGTATAATTAAGGTATTCAAGAAACCAAGATAGGACTATAAACCACCATTAATTCCCTGTATGGCTCATATGATTTTGCATACTTCAACAGATTTGCTAACAAGATTTTTGTAAATTTTGGTATAAGCTCACAAATCCTAATACTTTAAAATATTTATTCCTCTGGGTATAAAATGTAGCCCATTTTCTTTGTTTCATTTGCTAAGCAGATTAAAGATGATTTTTTTACAAGTAGTTACTTTCCTTGGGCAAAAAGTTAACAAGTCAAACATCAAAGAAAAGCCAACAATTGATTGTGTTTAAAATATATGATAATCTTTAACTGTAATGATTTTACTCATTAAAAGGAATTAAGTGTATTAAGGTGTAGATATCTAATAAAAATTCTGGAGACCCTTTGTTTACCAAACTGACTAGAAATGTGTTGTAGAATGATAGAACTTATACTTGTTCTGCAAGTCATAGATTTTATTACATGTAAGTTTCTGAAACTTTGGATGTTATGGAACAGTTGAAACACATTTTTCATATTGAAATTCACTCTTGCATTTTAATCATTTGCATAAAAACTGTGTTAACTTCAAGCATCCACAAAAGGAAAATATGTAACACAAAACTCAATAAGCATTTTGAAATTTTATATTTGAATGAATAAAAATGTGTAAGTGTCAACAAAGAGTTTTCAATTATTGTTAAACATACATTCTATATATCTAGAGAAAGCAAATGTAAACACACAAATGAGCAAGAAAATAAAAGAGCTGGTGACGGCTGTTTGGTGTTTGTTATTGTGTTTTAGTTTAAACATATTTTATTGCAAATAAAGCAGTAAGATTGGACACAAGTGAAATTCCACTTATAAAGTCCTCTCCAGCTAGATACAATTGACAAATGGTAGTTAGAGCATGATTTCATAATATACATGATTCGATATTATAGTATGTGCATGTAAGGCAAAAAATATATAAAACAAAAAAATTTAAATAAAGGGTGGAGTATGTATATAAAGGGAGGAAAAGAAGAGGAAGATGAAAATTTTGATGGAATTGAGAACACTATAACTCAACCACTTAAAAGTCTAGAAATCTGTCAGATCCTTTAATAAAGTTAAGGACATATTTGAATATTTTTGTCATCAGACAGTTAAGAACTTCCACAAATGAGTATTCTTACGTCTATTTCCTGTCCTTCTGGAAGCCAATTAATTTTATATCATATCAGTATTAAATCTGCATATCTAATTGTTAAATCAAATTTGTTCCACTCACCAATTGTGGAGGGGATGCATGACTCTGGGGTCAATGAAAGATGACAAAATAGAACTATAACGTCACTGTTCCGTAAGAGATATTGACTAATGTTTTGGATGGAAGGGGGACCAGTTTGGTAAGATATTCAGGGGCATATCATAAAACTTATGCAATCACCGTTTTCTTCATCATTCATGCAAGGCTTCCCATCTTACCTCTCTATACAAAATCTCTTTACTTATGAATGTTGGTAGACCAGTTACAATTCTAGCTGCTTCAAGTTGTAAGCTTTCTAATTAATTAATATAGCCAGTACCATAATTACCCCAAACTTCACATGCATATTCATATAAGGGTCATATGAAAACAACATGCAGTTTCTCTAGATTATGTCTGGAAATTTTAAATTTGAATCTATGAAGAACATTAAGGTGTTTCTTGACACTGATAATAATTGTTTTGACACGGCAGCCCCACTCAACGTCATCACTAAAAGTGACACCAAGATGCTTATGAGTTTTTGACAAAGATATGTTTTTATCATTCATTGTAAATTTGA
The DNA here is from genome assembly GCA_037379345.1 of Perna viridis. Taxonomy (NCBI): domain Eukaryota; kingdom Metazoa; phylum Mollusca; class Bivalvia; order Mytilida; family Mytilidae; genus Perna; species Perna viridis. Next base: position 59,233,866 of record CM074512.1, read on the forward strand.
AATCTGGAACTGTGTTATTCAAGAACATCTTTATTTCCGTCTTCTCGGGATTGAAAGACATCACCCATTTAGAAGACCAATTATTCAAATCTTGATCAACTACATTTTAATGTGTTCTGTGCTTTGACTAGAAATATTTAAAGAGGTATCATCAGCAAATAATCTGCATAGGGAAAGGAGTTTGTCAGCAAAATCATTAATATAAATAATAAAAAGTAAAGGCCCCAAAACAGAGCCTTGGGGGACTCCAGCTGAAACATTGCAAAGGGATGATGATGATTTATTTACCACTCATTGTTTTCTTGCATATAGATTTAAACCAGGTGAGTAAGCTTCCATTAATACCATAGGATTTCATTTTGTACATTTATGTCAGTCCTCTGTGCCTCTGTGCCATACCTTCTCAAAAGCTTATTAATTGTGTAGTCATATAAAGTTTTATCAAATGGAAAGAAAAGTTCCCTCAACTTTATGATAACCAGAAAGCATCTTCACGATAAAGTGTGATGAATGACATAATAACCAAAAGTCTATTCATTTAGACAAGTCAGTATAGCTTTATTACAATTTTGTCAGGTCAAAGCAAAATTCCAATTGGTATTACACTGCGTATGAGGAGATTTATGATTAATTTATTCACCTCATCACAGCAGCTTCAAACAAGGAGCTTCTAGAAAATTAAAGTAGGTTATAAGTTGCCTTAAGAATGCCAATAATTATATATTTATGGACCAAATGGTGGCCTTGGACTGACATTTTCATCCTGGAGGGGTTGTTGTCTCTTTGACATTCCTATTATGTATCGCTATCGTTATATTGTATATCCTTATATATTAACTGTCTGCTAAAACCTGTGTAGGGCTACCTGTCACCATGGGCAGAAAAGTGGTAAATTGATTTTAAATAAATAATATCCTCTATTTTTATTTGCTATCACTAATGCTCATTTGTTTTCAAATTCAATACCCAAGATAATTAAGACAAGTTATTTTGATGTAAATTATTTTGAAGTTATAACCTGCTATGGACATCGTTCAATGAATTCATGTGATCAATATCCATATTAAGAGAATTGTGACAAACTTAAAAGACATTGGTCCTTATGCATTTTATGGAGAAGTGCTCTCTGTAAATGAGCGTGACTTCCCCCAAAAAAATGATTTGGTACAAAATACATTTGTAAGAATGCATTTTTTTTATTTATGGTCATGCTACTTTCGCCCCACAAGGAGATTGGACTTCTAATGATTTTGATCATAGATTCATGGAGGTATGGTTTTCTTCATAGGGCAATTTTGTGTTTTTTTGTCCCTATCTTGTGTCATTTGTGAACTTGATCATCTTATGTGATTAATTCCAAGGTTTCACATCTGTTCCAAATTGAACATGACCATTATCCTTCTAGTAAATGCAATTTCACACAGTTTTGACCTTGTCCTAGTGCGAGTAGCAGTTGTTATTGAAAACTCGCTGAAATTACTTGAAATTCACCACTTTTATTCTTAAATAGACTGTCTCTTTATTTCTAGAATTGTAAAACTGTTTATAAAAGGAGGAGTAAAATATTCAAACATGAAAATTACATTGCAAAAATAGGTGATACATGTAGTGAGTATATCCAAATCTTGATTTTAGAGTCATAAAACCAGTTTTATAAAAAAAAAATATCAGTATTGCAATAAAAACAATTCATAAAAGTGCATGAACTCCACAGAAATTTCTAAATAAAAACTCAAATTAGACAAGTGAAATATTTTCCTTTTGTTTCTAAGCCTCATCTGTATATCAATACAGCTATATGTCATGTCTGTGTCCATGATGTTTGTGTACACCCGTAAAGTTTGTCGATTACTTGCTAGAAAACCTACTTTATTTGAAAGAAATTCATTCATAAGCAGACTTTTGAATTCAAATGATCAACAAGGTACTAAGACTATTTTCAAATATTTGTTAATTAATAAGTACTCAAATAAATACAGCATTGAAAATTTCTTCAAGGGAGATAATAACAATGTATACTATTCTCTGTAGCTATTAATAATGATACAATATTATTCAATCTCAAAAGAGAACTTTTAACAATAGAATGAGATCTAAACAGTTTATCTTATATCAGAATGCTATATATCTTTTTCAAACTAAATATTACTCAATTACATAAAACATGTTTTTATCAAATTGAATCAAACTTAAATAAAATAGTTAAATGCAGAGAAATTAATATAACTTGATATCTGGATGGAAATCTTTCTCCTTTCATTAAGATTTTTATTTTCTTCTGTAAATGTCAAATGGGATTTAAAAGTCATTAGGCATTTTATATACTTGCTTCTATAAGTTAATTGATATACTAATGAGTCTTAAATACTACAAAAATCTATTAAAGAGATTTAAGAAAGAAATCCAGGATTAGTTCTGAATCAGATTTGTTCTAACATATTTGGTATTTGGAAGAAAAGCCAGACAAACTTAAGCCCACATTTATTTTAATCCATGACATACATGCACTCCAATTTTAATTTTATCTCCCATGAGATTTCAAGCCATGCTGCTTTCATATCTATGGTGACTGAGACATACGAATTCTTTGTCTGGAGACAATAAGGGAAATAACTTCTACTTACGTGTAGGTACTGGTAGCCACATTAACAAAATGATGTTTCCTTCCTGCTCATTATAAAATATTGCAATAATGTTTCATTGAAGGTACATGTTCATGTATATGAGCAAAAATACCCAAGTCAGTTCTATACATATGTATTTTACTTTGTCGTTGTACATCAGCATCCTAAAACTTATAAAGGTCTTTGATTTTAAATTATGTTGGCTGCTGAACACTATAATTTTTTGAGCAGAACAAACAACACTTAAATAAACAACTTGCAGGAAAAAACTCTATTCTCTACAGAACCATTTTAGATCCTGACATTGACATTTTTATGGTACTAGTTCTATCTTTGCAGTTTGTTTACCATTTTGAAAATTACTGTTTTGCCATTACAAGATCTCAACTGCTTTGGACTAAGTTGGTTTTCTCTGCTGTGTAATTGTAACATAAAGACAATTACAGAGTACTGTCAGTGATTGATATAATAAATGCATGGCTCAAACCCATGATAATGCCTAGCTGAGCCTTGCACACATTAGAAGTCATGTCAGTACTGGATGTATGTTTCACCTTTTTTTACTAACAACATGACAAACAACAGGTTGTATGAAAAAAGATGCACTTGACTGCACTAACACTGACATACACAGCTTACTGTAATGTCATTTTTTAAACATTTTCTCATGGATGGACTTCCCATACCCTTCTCTTCTTACTAAAGCTGTCATATATATACAATGACTAATGTAAAACTCATTCATGATCTCTAATTACAATGATAAACTAATATAAGAAGCATTATGATAGAAAATGTCTCCATTACTAAGGTAACCTAATTTTATGGATGAGTAAAAATGTTTACTACCAAAATAATAAATGTTTAGTTTACTTTGTATTTACCACATTTTATTCAGTAGCAAATCTGAAATGTCTTTATAAAACTTTTACAGTAGCAGACAGAGAAGATACCAGTTAGGATTTAATGAATAGCTACAAATGTAGTTTCTAAAAATTCAAGCCCCGTGCAGGTCCGGGTGTTAAAAGAATAGGCCTGCAGCAGCGCTAAGCTTGTCGTAAAAGGCGACTAAATAGTGCTCAGAAACCTAGCTGGGGGCTAGGCGCTCTGCCCACAGAGCAACTGGGATGTGTGCCCCAGGTGGTGGAATGGGGTACCCCTGGCGTGTTACATGCTGGGGTTGTCAGGCTATAATACGGTAAACCTGACCGCAAACCATTGTGGTGCACCGTGATGGGAAAGATGCCACGTTCCTCGCACGTTAAAGAACCCTGCTGTGGTATTGGATAGGAGTAGGAACCTTTGCGCTCCGCCACAGGAGGCTAAATTGCCCGACCTTACCCATCCCCCCTTTTTTCCAGTGGCAATCAAAATTTGTCGACCCTATTATCCTTGTGACCCATCCTTTTTTTTTCATTTCATGTTCATTTTATCATCCATTTCATGTTCATTGTCTGAATATAGCTGAAATATTGCTGCTCGGACGTTAAACCCCAACAAACAAACAAACAAACTAAAAATTCAAAATGAGACATGGAAGTGCACATTGGGAACATCTTTCTAATTGTATTTATAGAAACTAATCACGGACTTCCAAGAATAGTTAATTGTTTCATTACAAAACCTTTTTTATAAGTATTTTAAATTCAAAAGGCATTTCTTTTACTGATATTTAACTTAAGAAGTACCTTCATGTTGGTCCCTTTTCAAGGATTTCCAAATCTTAATACAGTAAAAAAATATTATCTAACGGCGATATTTGCAGTCAATGTGTGTGCGGCTTTGGTGAAATATCAGATTTAGTGGTTTTTGTATATTTCATAATTTTCAAACATTTAAATATTCATCCATCTGAATGACCTTTGAAGTTTTTGAAGCTTTTCAAACTAATCCAAATCGCTTAGAACTGGATCACAGTTTTTTCTCCTTGACTGGTTCCCCATTGACATTACAAATCTTATCATAACCATTATCTAAACCAATAATTGTTGAATGATTGCTTCTCTTTATACTCAAATCTTCCTATTGAAAAAAAAGTGCAGGAATTTTATTTAAATTACTTTTTTTCTAAAAAGTTCACCACAGAGCCATGAAGGAGAAGAGAACTCTAGACAGACATATATTGTTTAAGTGGGTAGAGTCAGTCAATAAACTGTTCAATAATGAAGTTGATTAAATTACACTAAAGGTAATAGACATGTCTTTTGTTTGTAACTGTCAGTAGAGCTTTCCACACCATGAGACCAATTTTGAACTTTGAAGAAACATGAATTAAAGTACTATCAGAAGACAAAAATAATAATCTGTATGTAAAAATACTACATTAAAGCATTCCAATAGTTAAGAATTTTGGATACATTATGAATATAAAGGATACTCATGGAAAATTACAACAGCTAGAAATCATTAAGATGAAATCCATACCTGTGGGTCCCATTAAGCCAAATATCAAAAGCCCATATCATAAGACAAAAAAGTAACAGCTCAGACATGAGTTTATCACCAAATAAATAAGGAATATGACCTTGAGGCCCAGACATGAATTTGTAACAGACGAATGGATGGACAGAGTAATCACTATAGCCATTTTTCATGGTGGGGCCCCAATTAAAGCATTAAAAAAAAACTAAATAAATCCTTTCAATAAAAGCAAAAGTAGTACGTATAATGCACAATATAGTAAAATTAATTATTATACAGATAGCAGTTTTTTATCAAATGTCCCCAGTGAAATAAATTTCGATAATTCACACTGTGAAATAAATTTGGTAATTTCACTCTCAGACTTTCTCCCCCCGCCCCCCCCCCAAAAAAAAACGTCACAACTTTGAAATCAATCCCCTGCTCACAAATTTTGAAATTTATGTTGAAAATAGCAATGAATAATTGAGGAAATCTATATAATAAAATAGGATAATCAATTGGTTATTGTAGAGAACCAAAATATGATCACTTATGCCAAGAACGCAGTAAGATTTAACTCGTACGCATAACAAAATCTGCACACTCGTTAAATCTATGTGTTCTTAGGCACTCATGATAATATTTTAGTTATTCTCTCCTTCCAATTAATTATCCCATTAAGAATTCCCTTCAATTGCTACACCCACCAATAATAGTGTTTTCAGCATTTTTGCTTTGGTAACTGTCATTTTTGGGTAAATTTTAGAATCATAACACTGATTTAATTGCCCTGAGTGAAATAAAATAGGGTAGCTATTCACAAAATAAAAATCTCAATCAATTACATGTACAGCCAAAAATGGTATTTTAAATTTGGTTAAAATTGTCCATTTAATTTAATGTTTTAGGATTTTCCTGCAACTCACTGCTACTGGAGTATTCAACTTATCAAGTAACAAGATTTATTGAAATCTGTAAATCCACATTTATAATTTATAGTAATATTAGTAAAACACAGAACATGCCATTAAAACCATAGAAACTTAAACATCCTTTTGATGTAGAAGCTGTGAAAACTTTAACAAAGGCTAATAAGATAAGAAGGTATCTGTTTTACCAACATCAATGTAACTCAGCCTAAATTATGGCTAGTGTTCTGACCCCAGATGTTCCAGTCATTCTTCAGTGGCATGACCTGCATGGGTTCTGGTTTTCATATCAATTTTACTGTAAGTGCATTCACTATTTATAATAAATTGGAATGCCCCTAGGTTAGTAACATTAAACAATACACAAGTCAGGTCAAATTTTCAACTTAACCATTTTTGACAAGACTAAGCCCTTACTCGTTTTGCAAGATTACAAAATGTATCTAATATGAGAAATTCTCCAAAAATTTAAGAGAAAGCAAAAATTTTGCAGAAATTAACAATAAAGAAATCCAAGCTATGAATAACTATACTAGTGAAAATGCTATTTTGATGCATATTAAATAATTTACATGTAAATTCATACATGCTCCATACGTAACTGTTCAAATAAACCAAAGAAAGGTTAAATACAATATGCAAATCATGGGGAAAATGTTCGATCTGTTTTGTTTGAGATTTAAGTCCCCACAAACAGCTATCAAACAAATCCTAAAACGAGTTTTTTAAAAATACATTTATATGATTTAAACCATACAAATCATTACTGGATGTCCGCTTCTCTAAGTATTTGGTATTGACAGAGTTAGTCACCTACGACGTAAAAGAATAGAAACAGACTTTTTCAGTTTATAAATGACATTGACAACCTCCCCCTAAGTAAACTAAACCCATACTAGGGCAGAATATGACTTTTCAATTCAGTTATTTGCATTTAATGAATATCAAAATATTTTGTCGACTACCCAAACAATGTTTTTTTTTCGGCATGACTTACATTATAAGCTAAAGGGGGGCTGTAAACAATGCTTTGTTGCGCTACTTAAATATCTAAGCTCAATATGTTTTATGCTTTGCCTATGGGGGACAGATCCATTTGCACTCAATTAACAATTAACTTAGTTGATAATGCCTTGATATGTTTTTATATCACTAAAGTCTTGACCAATGGGAATATGCAAGACTATTGTGCATCTGCATTTACTGTTAAAACAATAACTTCCTTACTGCATATGATACATGTAATTTCCATCATACATTATTTCTGACAAAATTATTCTGAGTCATTCAATGTTTCACAGCATCTACACATATATGTCTTATATCCCTTACTCTATGTATAGGGTACTAATCATAGCAATAAACCTAAGTCATCGTTGAATTATCAAGATAACCAAAGGCCAAGGCTGAAAACATCCAATGTATAAGGAACCAAGGAAAAGTCAGGATTCAGCTACATAAAGAGAAAAAAAGATTATAAAAATGTACTTTAATCATTTTTCAGACGTTTGCTGTGCATGAAAAGATAAAATCTTAATAATTAAAAAAAATGAAAACCTACATGGAAATGTTTGGTTTGAAATGAAATGTACACACACCCACATGTATTCAACAGGTGACAGAAACTTGCTTATCTACTATTCCAATATACTGTAATACAGGCTTTTCTAGAAAGAATGAGGGTAATAACAATATGGTATTACTGCATAATATTCATTAATCTAAGGAACTAAATAATTTTTAAGAGTGGTGTGATAAGGGCCACATTCCTGCACTTCAATTGTAGTCACTCATCTGCAATTAAGCATAGTTTGCAGAATAGTTTTGAGTTTTACAGTTTTTATCTTAAAGGTTACACACCTACAAGATGATGATCAATGGTTATTGTGTGGTTTTGAAGAAACCTAAGACTCGGAACATTTTCCGCTGGAATGCATGACTGTAGAATGAGTCAAATTAAAGTTTTTCTCCAAAATTTGGAATGTATACTTTATGCTACATTCTCTCCAAAAGATCCAAGCCCCCCACCACCTCTTTTAAAATGGTCAGTGCTTAGCTCAAATTAAATGTAATTTTGAGAATATCAAATAAAAATCAAACTCCTTTGGCCCTGCATATTTCCATTATGTGTATTAACAACATGCAAAATATAAAACTTGTAGCTCAAAAACTGTGAGAGAAGATAGCAGGACAAGCTATGTACCCACTCACAAAACAGACAGATGGATGAATAGTATGTTAGACGATAGGGTATAATGTAATTACTGAGAATTTGGATCAAGATTCACATCATTTATACCTGAACAACAACCTGACTTGTCTAAGGAGTATTTAATGAACTATGCAAAATTGAAGGAATATAGAATGAAATATGATGTAAACTACCATTATTAATTTAATAGTTTAATGAACCAAGGGTATCATGCACTCATACTATACAGTGTTCATCCTAAACCTACAGAATTACAGCTGCAATCACTGCAATATATTTACTTCTCATCAAAATCGAATGTACAACTTTTAAATTTTAGCAAAATCTACAGTATGGCTAGAGGATAGATGTCAAAAACTACTATTTCATCTATTTATCACTGAAGCATCACTTTGATGGTGTAGAAATAAAGAGAAATAGCACTCTTAATAGAGATAATTACTTGAGTATCCGCCTTAATAAAGATGTTCAGACATGTCTTAAGGATAAATTAATAATCTCTGGAGTGTTCAAATCCTTGACAAACTATAACTGACTGCAAGATGTTGAGGTTTGCCTTTTTCGCTTCTACCAATGATACTATCCCATCATCAAAAAGTATTTCAAGGAAAATATCCTTCTCTCCAATATCAGAAATTACATATAATCTCAAAAACATGTCTTCCTAAAAAAAAAACAAACCTAACACACAAATAAATATAGTTATCAAGCATCGACAACTCCCTTTTCTATCAATGGATCACTGTATCAGCAGCACTAAGCACATGATACACATCTTTTCCAGTAATTTAAAAGTAAAATACAGAAGGTATTTTCCTTCTACCCCAATAGAAGTCCAAAAAATTATTAAATCCACGAAGACACTTTTTGAGTAATCATATGACAGGTGGAATTAATGAACAAACAGAGGTATATGCAGGGGTTGAAAACTCCTAAAGACCAACACCCGGGACTAAAAAAATTGCACCTTGGACTTGCTGTTTTTCAATAAAATAAGTCTGTTGGGCATGGCAAATCTAAAAAAATAAAAACTATTTTTTGAAAGAGTTTGTCGTCATTTGGACCATGTTTCTCGATCTATTCCCTGACCTATAAATAGTTATAACTTTATTTTTAGAATGGGTATTCACTAGATTGATCTATTGATTAGTCATTCTCAAGTTTGAATCACACCTGCGCTTGATCATATGCATTTTTTGACATACTACAAATTTTATTAATCAAGCGCTGGAATGATAAAGATCAAATTTTGTTGATAAACTTTTGAGGAAAAATATCGTTGCTCAATTACAATTTCAAGATTAAAAAAAAGCAGAAACAGAAAGCTGATGATAAGGCATCAGACCTGGAGACGGCATCAATTGACACTATGTCTTCTTCCCTGCAAACATAGAATTATACATAAGAATATCAGATAACAAAATTACATTTATATCGATTGGGACTTGACAAAACATTGTTCAAGCTTAGTGTACAAAAGGTGAAAAAGTACAGGGCTCGGGTGTTCCCAAAAAAATTGTGAACCCCTGATGTGAATAATATCATACAACTATGTAGACTATCTCATAATAAGGTTAACAACAAAATTACCAAACACTTATTCGATCCATAATCAAGTCAAGTCCAAAATAAATCTGATAAAACAGACATTACACCACCGAGCAGATGGTACCGCAATAGCCCGGACTTGGTACAGGCATTTCAAATAAAATGGTGGGTTAAATCTGGGTTTTACAGTGTGCCAAACCACCCTCTTTAATTGCAGTGTGAATATACCATGGTAATAAAATACCATTTGGATGCTATAGTGTCATAATTGGTAAATCGGTGGTCATATCAGCATAAAGAATTATTTACAAAAAGCAATCATTACTCATTGTTTTAAAAGAAACAGTATTATTCAACCAAGGACTGATATTGAAAAAGAATTTGGTAAGAGACCTTTTGAGACGCATTTCCTCATAGAACTGATTCAGGAGTCGGTTTTGCAGATACTTGCGTTCAAGAAATCGGAGTAGTAAGTACTTGCTCTAGCATAGCGAATCAATTGTGAAATATAGACATCATATACAGGAGATGAAGGTATATTACTGCACAGGTAAGGAAAATCTATAATTTTAAATTAAAGTCATCTCTTTTATCATAAATCTTAGTGCCGAGACGACCACTGTTGTTGAATTCAAGATGTATATTCCAAAAAGATGCTGGATAAGCTATTTCTGTAGTCTCTTTTTTCTTGAGCTTTGATGGATATATTGAAGGTGACGATTTACCAAAACAAGGGTTGTTAATGGACAATACATTAATAATTAAAGGATTTAGCACCTGAAGAAATTCAGTTTTGTATGAATATAAAAACAAGATGGCTAATAGAGGAGCAAAGTTAGTACCCATTGGAATGCCAAATTGTTGCTGAAATATAGCTCCTCTAAATGTGACAAGTATATTATCAATGAGGAAATCAAGCATGCTGCAAACCTGCCCTATTTGTATCACACTTTACCCTTCTGAGATTTTTTTTAGAAAAGTATATAACCAAGAACAACATAATTTCTCAAATCAGCAAAAGATATATGAATAAGTCCTTTTAAATGAGATTTAAATTTATCATGTGGCAACATTGTGTAAAGAGTTGAAAAGTCCAAAGTTTGAAGAGAACTAATTTCTGAAAAACTCTGGGATTTCAGGTTTTGAAGTAAATCTTTAGAATTTTTTTTTTCAGTACATGTACAATAATTTTTAACAGGAAATGATTAACCTTCCTTCAAATGTCTTTCTTCATCAAATGACTTACAATGTTGATCTCAGGGTACAACAAAATTTAGTCAAAAATAGGTCACTAACCCATATATATCTACATCAAAGAGTCCACCTACCCATAAAACAGAATATCATCCAACCCTCAGTGCTAACTGACAATAGGGTAGGGATATTATCACAGGTCTTTTGATAACACAGCCATGGTTTATATGTCAAGCCAATTACGATCATAATCAGTGAATCTGTCATTTATTCAGTAAAACTTAAATAGCAGTTAGTCTCACTACACACTTTTCTACAATACTGTTATCTGATGTTCCTTTATAAGAAAGACAATTTGTCCTCCAGTAGACCTCTATCTTTGTAGATATTATACATGTAATCAAAATGTGGTTAAGTAGTTTTTTCTGTCACTTGACACATATTGCCCATGTGTGAATGAAAATACAACCCAACCTATTATAAAATCTAATCACTTTTGTGTTACTAAAGGGATTTGTCAGAACCAATGAAGTTCATACAATAGTGGTATACAGTACTCAAGTATTGTGTTGTATTTATACAGCACTGAATACAGGCCACTTCTTTCAGTCATAAGCATTGATGCCTCAGTCCTTACATTAAAAAAAAAAAAAAACTTTTTTCGTTGTAATTTAGGTCTTAATGAATCCACAGGACAATTTACTAATTCTGTTTCCAAATTCTAATACATACAGTTCTTGTACATATTGAAAATAACATAGTCTTTCTTTTGCTTTGCAAAAAGTGTTTTGTTGGATAAAAGCAATAACCTCAGAAAATACATGTATGAACTTAGAAAACCCCAAATTACCAGATAAAAAGAGTCATATACAAGATGAATTTATGACATCACTAATTTTATGAAATTTGTCAAAATTCTGACAGTGAAATCCTGTCCAGGGAAGTTCATGTGTCTTCAATACATAACAAGTGTAGTAAGCTCATTAATTTTGGCTTCCATCAACCTACGTAATTGAGAAATATTCTGTTGCATTTTAATTTTTTTTACTTGGGTTGAATCAATTTATATTTACTAACCAAAGAAGGTTGAAAATTATAAGCCCAGCAAATTAGCCTACACTTCTACCAGGTATTTCCACTCAATTTACATTTTTTTAAGATTATCACAATTACCTGATATAAATGTAATAAGATAATCCAAACTCAGATCACTATATACATGTTTTGGTGAAAACTATTATCAGAGCTGGGTGCAGTAGCATTCATTTTTAATTGAAACTATAAAAAAAACCATTATATATATATATTACCTAAAATATCCAAAGTAGTGTAATTGTTGATGATATTGAATAGCATCAGAAAATGAACTATATCAAAAGGTTGGGAATCTCAAGTTAATGTTACAATGACAAGCATAAAACTGATAACAAGTCATTTTACTCAGTTTATATCTTATTCTCTTATACATAAATGTACATTTGCAGCTACCTTCAGAAACTTAAAGAGGTCGGACTGCACATATCTTCTTTTAATTAGTTGAGAATTGTTGTAGATGATGTTTTGTGGTCTTTATGACCACATCTTCAGTATTAGGAAAAAGCCTGATACATAAGATAAGGTATATACTTGATCTTTGTAAGTTTAACTTTATTTTTTATAGAAAATTTGACCCAGGCACCTCATCAGTTGAACTGATCACTTTTTAACTTTAATTTATATCTACTGTTCAAATCATCTCTTAAATTTTCACTTATATATATCGCAACTGTGTCCCATCCACTTCTGAACTCTCTGAACAAGTTTTGAAGGTAAAGATCAGAAGAAAAGTTTGCACTAAAGAATAAAAAAAGTTACTATCATACACACCATACGTCATCAGTGATATTTTGTACAAGAAAATTTTAACGACATTTTGAAACCACATAATGAAATTCACCACAATTCTAAAGAGGAGTGCTCTATTTGTGTTCTGCTTGTTTAAGCATTTTTGTAAAATTAGGTGTCTGAGCGCATCAAAATTCAAATTTATTCCATATCAGCAGTCACATGGTACAATGCAAAGGTCAAAAATAAATGATGTCACTTCATGCGTGTGCCTCTACAGATCTTCTTTTGTGAGGGAATTATGCATGCCAAAGACCATAGATAATTTCTCTACCTGGTGTCAGGTCTATTTCTAAAAGGTTTTATCATGAAATAAAATCATAACAAAACAGTGTACATAAATGATATTTCTCATCATTTTGTTTTTCTTGGTATAATGCTATTGTGAGCTATTTTTAGAGGAACTCAGTACTACTTTTACTTTAAAGTTTTAATATTTACACATCAACGATTCATAAAGATAATTTCATATCTAGAAAGGTGAACAAGGGAATTCTAAGTACAACTTAAAGAAAGTTACTTTATGTCATCTTTGAATGCATTTCTTTTCATCAGAAAGCATGTATGTATTTACTATGCTTACAAAAATATGAAATAAAATTCTCAGTAAGAAGCAATTGAAAAAAAAAGGATAATAAATACATGTACATGTAGTTAATAATGGAAAAATAATGAGAAAAATGTAAGAGCAGAAATTGGTGAAACATCACACTGAATTCAAGATAAATAAAACTGGCCATTATAAGATTTCAATAAAATCCCTTGACTACTTATTTCTAATGGACAATCTGTAACAAGATATGGAACCATAGTTAATTTTTAGGGTTCAAACATTCAAAAATTTTACTGAATTTTCAACAGTCAATTCATCATGTTTTATTGGTGTTCCAAGCCATTTCCCTTCATTAGATACTTTTGTTTCTCTATTTTTTTCTTGATGCAGTGTAGTTTACAAACATATTGATCAATAGTCTCATCTATCAATGGTTAGATCCTGGATTACGTAAAAACTAGATAAATATTACCCATCCTCAGTACTATATTACTTCCTAGAAACTTGGTACTTGTCAACAAGTTTATTACCTAATTCATTCATTTTTGTAAAATGCATTATATAAGACATCCTTAAGAATCAAATTTATCTAACAACATGTACAGTAAAGATCCAATTTACATGTACAATGTACATATAGCAGATAGCTTAAACATTGATACTTTCTTATTGAAATTCTAGAAGACTTCTATAATAAGTCATTCTTCTCTTTTCTTCAAAGATACTTCAAATAATAAAACGCTTAGTACAGTCAATATGATGGCCAAAATAGTCCAAGATATCAAAATTGTAGACACAAATTTATTAAGGTTGATACTTTTTAAATATTTTGAATTCTTTTTTTCTTTGAGATGTCTCAAAATGCCTGGACTTGCCCTTTTTCCTTAAATGAAAGCATCTGCTTTGAGTTGCTTATGACAATCTTCTGCTGTGTAAAATAATAATTGTTGAAGTAGTTTCTGTATAGACTAAACTTTACACAAATCATCAAATAATATACATTTTCCTCACTCTAAAGATGCTGTAAATGTACAAGTAGATTGGCTTCATCAAATTACAAAATAAATTTCGTTCCAGTAAAATTAGTTTTTTTTAAGTAATCAATAGCTTCATCCAAAACCTCGACAATCAATCAAAAATTTCTATTGTGGCATGGAACCTTGTAATATATATACAAATACCAATCCACCTGTAACCTTGAAAAAGTGGACAAATTAGAACAACTTTACACAAACATGTAGGACAAGACTATTGTCCTGTTTACACCATAAGTTATATACTAACATATATAATAAGACACATTTAAGTCCATTATAAATTGATGGTACACAACAAGTTCCTTGTACCTAGGTGTTAGAACAACTGTAATCTGTCATTATGGTGTTTCTGAACCCAAGTATGAATCTATTATCATTACCAATGACCCATAGTGAACACAATACAACAAGCACTGAAAAGTGATCAGACACATCTGTTCTGCAAAATACTTCTGAAATAGATACTTCTAGGTTCAAACTTATATTTGTATTGTTTTCACTATAGAGCTACATATCTGTTTAATGTAAAAGTACTATTATATGTACATCAGTTTTAGAACATCTAAGCAGCCCTATTGATAGAGGTAATGTTTGCAGTATCTGATCCCTATACTATGAAAATGTATACTTGAAAATGATCTCAGAGTTAGCATAAGCAGGTGCAGCAAATTCAAGAGTTTAAATAGATACATTTTTGGGGCACAGGTTAGTTTCTTACACATAGAAGTCCTAAAGCTAGACCACTATATTATCTACTATTTACTTTTATGATTTACCCAATTATCACCACATTTGGTAGTTTTTGTCTTGACATTTGACAAATGTTATTTGCTTTAAGAGTGATAGGTAAGATAATAGTGGCCTTACATATACCAAAATCTAGTGCCTTGTGAATGTCTAATTTTATCTTGATACAGCTGTAGTTAACTTCATTATGTGACTCAAGGCGAAAAAATGAAAAGAAGGATTCCCGAAAAGTGACAATGTTACAAAATGTACATGTATGACTTCATAGAGAACAAATCTACCGTGTTAAACACATTCATAGATCACTGCAATGCTGCAAGTCCTCTTCTAAATTATTTTTAATTAATATATGACAGGTGACTTGCAAAACTAAGCCTTTACTCTTTGAAGGAGAATAAATGTTACATGTAAATTAAATACATTTACCCTAAATCATAAAAGCACTGTCATGAAGTCCTTGGTTGTTACATGATCATGAACAGTTTAATTATAAGGTTTAATAAGATTGGCAAAAGCCATGGTTGTGGAAGAGTGATGACCTAAAAATTAATATCAACCAACCATTTTATTATAATGGAGGGATGAGCACTCTTTCACTGAAATTACTATCTTTTTTACAGTCCTGTCAGTAACATGACACCACAACATAAATCAAAATTATTTTTCATTTTGAAAGTTGTCCTCATAGGGTGAAAGAGTTAAATGTCTTTGGGTTTGAAACCCTAATGATAATTTCATTTTTTGAAAAATAAAAATGTAAATTTATACATGTGCATGCAGTTCTCAACTTTCTGCATGTTTGAACAAGAAATTAATTAGAAAACTTATTAAAGTATAAACAAGTCATTACTAACCAGTACAGCATGTATAGATTTTATACATGGTACATGTATGTACATGGATAAACAAAATAGTACATGTACATGTATCGTAGTAAAACAGGTGCTATAGCCTGTTTTACAACCATTCCCAATAAAACATCCTTTATAGCCAACTGTTCTATTCATTTAAACAATCTATCAAAAATCAGATAAATGGATGTCTTCCCTATTTCCCTATTTAGTGCTGAGAACTGTTTAACAATGTACATGTACCTGAAGATTTAGCCCTTCTCCATATCGAAGTCTTCTCTTTTGAGCAGCAATGAAAAATCAGTAGAATGTAAAATTTACGGTTGACATTATACTCATTACAGACTTGCTGTGATACAGACAGTCATACTTTGACTCCACAAATATACAAGTACATGTACAAATGAGGATATTGAACTTTCTATTTTTTAAAGCCAAATAAGAAACTTTTTTTTACACATATATGTTTAATTAAGTCTTCTCCAATTTGTGGAGTCTTCAATGAATTTACATTTACTGTAAGGTTATTTACAATACAATTAACACTACTTCCATATGTGTATACATTGTATGTATATTATAGGTAGGTACAAAAATGCTTGCCCCTACAGTTAGAAACTAAGATTGTAAAGGGCGGCATTATCATTATTAAATATTCTTCAGAGTATCAACTGAGACATGACATACACAGTCTGATAACAGATGTAACATTGTTAAGGTGCAGTCTGGCTTGCAGCTAATTTAATTAAAACATCATAACTTAGCCCTATATTTAACATGTGAGATTACAGATCACCTGAAATCAACCTCAATTCTTAAAAGAGCTGACAAATTTGTTTTCCCTTTTAATCTCAATAAAGCTAGTTTATATGAAATGATAAGCATACTGTATAACCACAACTTATTACTTTTACATAAATGTATCTTTATGAAATTGTGGGAAAATGTCTTATCTTTCCATGGAAATCATTTTTTTTCTTGCCAAAGTCTGCCAAAAGCACACTAAAGGTTTGTCCCAATGGATTAAAAGAAACTGTGATAGTATTTCACTTGGATAGTGGGAACACTTGATTGTATCTACATGTACATGAAAGTTATAAGCTACAGCTGTAATGGTCAAAGAAATGTTAACCAAAAAAACAAAGTAATTAGATTTTTTCTCTATAACCATGGGAGATGAATGCATAGATAGCTGAACAACATAATCATTGTTAACTGATTGATTCTCCATCATCAATAATCATAGATATCAAATGATTATCACAGATGTGTTTCACATGATTTCACAGCTTTATTGTGACTGATCTACCTTTTTCAGGTAAGAGAGACAATTTTGTACTCTTACTGAAATTAAGATGTATTGTACATTAGTGATTGATGAATGAAATAAAACACCAGTAAATGTTTGATCGTCAATCAGACAATCGGATTTAAGATTATAATCGGATCATATACAATTTAAACCTATATTTAAATAAGGCCTCTTGTAGTGTTGTCTTGAATACAAATTATAGGTAATTTCTCAACATAATTTTTCTTGTACCTTACAATTTACATGAGCACACTGTTTTTGTATTAGTCTGTACAGTTTCACTCACATGTACATGTATAAACAGCTTTCAAAAAATGATATCAGAATAAGAAGAACAAAGCTGATCAAAACCTTCACATGTAGTATTCCAAAACAAATTTATGTTTCTCACACATTTTCTAATATCAATAGTTTTCAAACACATACAAAAATGTACATGTTCTACTGTTTTTAATCCACGTTTTTGTATATTGGTAAAAGTAATACATGTACATAAATGTTTACAAATAATTGAAGAAAGAATGTCTGAATCTATATCTGCATTTGAAGGAACATGAAATCTTCAAAGGATTTATTTGTACTTCATTGTATTTTACTGTCATTAAAAAAAAGATCACATTTAATCTACTTTCATATTAATTTTTAGTGCTTTGATGACAAATAGTCAACATTGCTTTAAAGTAAGATCTGCAATTTTGCACTGAATACAAGTAAACTATTGTTATCACATGTGCAAGTATAAATTATAATACAAATGTAGGTCTTTTTTTGTCTGAAAATTATTTTGAATAAAGTATCTATTTTTTTTTACATTTAGTACATGCATGTTCCAAAATATAAGTATAGCACAGACACATGATTTGCACCAGGGAGCTACATATAGAGATCCAGAGATCTTGTAAAGGAAAATTCAGACAATTACATGTGTAATGGCTCATTTCAACCAAAATTTTGCACTAAATTAAAAAAATTCAAACAGAAGAAGGGAGTTCCAGCCCGGATCTGCCACCAACTTAGGTTCAAAACAAGTTTTAAAGTTAGCTGACTAGATCTATAACTCAAAGAACAAGCACTAATTTAACTATAATATTAGATGTATTTGAATATAAGGGTATCAGTATTGTAGTACAAAATGTATATAGGTATAAGTATTTACTGTATAATTTTATAACATTTTAACTAAGATACTTACTTCAATGTACTGGATCAGATCCAAGAAAATATTCCTGTTGAAATCATGGGGTATCTTCATTCTGTCACTGACAATCTTCAGATTGTTTTCAGAATAACTTTCCTCTCTGGTTTTTAAACTATGCACATATGATATTGCATGTTGGCCGTGTGTCACATCTGTTGAAACGGGTGACAAAATTTCAGAAATTAAAAAGAATCCAAAAAAGAAAATTATCCTATAAGAATCCATGTTAGTTTATCCTGTTCAAGGTGTACTTTGTCACCGATGACAGTCCAAGAAACTTTTAAAAAGATATGATTTTTTAACTAGTTAAATTCACAATCATGTTTGGCCCTGTTTCAAAACGTACTGTTGATCAAGAGGGTACAAAGTTGCCGTTCTTTTCAATAAACCTACTCCCACTGTAGCAGGTAAGTATAACTATTTTGGCAGGATTTTAAACAAAGTTTTAATACATTTTCGATGTATAAGGTGCAGTCTGATTCAATAATAAAGTTCTCGCTTATATTAAAGAAAGATTTTTTTTATTAAAAAGTATCTCATATCACAATAAGAGTTAAATGATATGTCTACTGCAGAGGGAGGGTAATTCATGGTTGAATGGACGTAAACCGAGGTCTGCACTGATTTACCAAAATTTGTGGCTGCTATTAAAAAGCACATGTTTACTAAGAAAACGGAACCTTAGCATGGCAACAAGTTAAAAACGTCGACAAGATGAAGGAACGTAAAATGGAAGGAACTTTTTCTATGAAGTGACAATATTTTAATTTAAAAGAGATCATCTTTACAATTACAGGTAAAGTAATTTACGACAGGTAAAAATAGGCATTTTCAGGTGTGCCACTGTATTTTGTGAATTAGACACCAACTGTCAGTTATCTTATATCACGTTTACTCAGTTGGAACTAAAACATAAATAATATGTACATTAATTTAACACGCAATACTTTTATTTAGCCGCGACATACGTTTATAGCCAGTATACTATAGTACAGAAAGTAGAAGGGGGGAGGGGTAAGTTTGTAGCATTTGAATGATATCTAAGTAAACTTTAATGCATGCACGTGAATGCATGAAGGTAAAACAGTCAGATTTGATGTGGAAGTTAAGTTAATTAATATATTTTTTACTAATATTTACAGTTTGCATATACATAAACAAATTACAATATACACATACTTGTACCATGATTTGAAACTTGTATATATATCTGCTTTAATTTATGCCATTAATATTTTCATAAAACTGTTTTGATTTCTAATAATTTTTATGATATGGAATAGGCATTGCCTAAATCAGCGAGCACCATGAGCTTTTCCATATGTGTACTGTCTGTGTGAGACTCGTAAAATTGTACAAAAGAGTGGGCATCAGATGAGAATTTTTGTTTAGGGAGTGCAATATTTTTATTTGAAAATCTTATTTAATAATGGGGAAATGTTTTTGTTTTTTTTTCTTTTTCAATGAATAAGTAATTTTTTTTCTCCAAAATTCCAGCCCAATCCCCATTTCTCCTCACTTTCAAAATGGTCAATAACTTCGTAGCACTTTGCCATACTTTACAAATTTTAATCTTTAAGAGCATTTCTGGCAGCATCTTATTCAGTTTTAGCGGGTACGATTAATTTATACAGATACCAGAAATATTACAGTTCAGAATATTTTATACATATCATGTGACTTAAATAAAATTCAGATGCAACTGACAGCAATAAATCAAAATTCCAAAAAGAAAACGATTGCCTATCCTATCTTAGAAAAGTTATGCTTTGATTTGGATAATACAATCAGAGTAATATTTTTTCAGAGGTGGGTTAGGTTCTTGACAACACGAACAGTGGAACAGCGGAGATGAACGTATCTACATCCATGTTTTCCCAAACTCTATGAAAACACATCATATTCACTTCTTTTAATAATTAAAAAAATAGAAAATACTCAAAAACTATCAGAAAAGATGGAGTTATTTATACTGAAACTTAATCTTAACGCAAAAGTGACTAAAGCTTTCAAAATCCTAGCTAAAACCCTGATCTCAACCTTTATATTTTTAATTGTTTAAGGAAACAATGAATTTTCTCTGTAAGGACAGTCATTTTTTGTTACTACCAGACATGACTTTTTTTTCATTAGTATGCTGGCGAACCATAAGAGAAATTATGATAGTACATGCAGTAACCATAGAGCTCACATCGCTTCGTGGTGCTTGCTATGAAAATTACATATAGAACTTTTTACACATTTTCAATTTTATAAATGCATGCTTAGTAATGAGACCCATTTTTTATAATAACATAAACATGTATTTCTGTCCCATAAAGTTTCATCAGCTAAAACTTGAGAACCCTTCAGTGGGCTGATTTCAGATTATGGTAGACATGTATAAATTAAGTCTTCCATGGGGAATTTTATCTCAGCTTTGCATCCACTTCAGTCATCTGAATTTTAGAGTTGTTACATGTACATGTATACTGTATGTTAGGTATTTTTTCAATAGTTTACAACCTATAACCTGTTCATGTAATGAATGATATGAAATTTGGTGTGGGATTTTGATACAGTGTGTCAAGCATTCAGTTGTATGTTCCTGTTTTAAAGATTGCAGGACACCTGTTTCCTATGGACAGGTCTAAATGTAGTTACATGTAATGTACATGTGCATTTACAAATTTACCTTCAAAAGAGTTGTCCGAATACTGATGTATAAAACTCCTGAAATTTATTTTTTAATGAGCATTGCATTTTCTTTTACACGAACATGTATTGGTACAATGAATTATATTTTCAATGAATAAAAAGCATTTTGGCTTGCAAGAAATTTTTAAGTAACATTACATGTATGTCCATTCACATTGTAAGAGTGATCAGTCTAGAGTGAAAGTTCAGGCCATTGTAAACAGTATATGTTCATGCTTCTTTCTCTATTTTAGCTTGTCATGTGATGACCCACTTTTTAAACATGAAATATTAACTCAGAATATACATGTGTCAGAATTAATACAACCCAGAAGCACACTGTTGCTATTATTGTTTATATTTACCAGGACTTTTTATTATTACTTTAATGGATATCTGAAGATGTGAATGTGTTTATACATTTGAATGTTTATAGTGTTCCTAAATAATTGAACATTTTGAAAACTGCAAAAAAATCTGTTTTACCTTTTACAATGTGTATTTAACAACAACAAAATCAAAATTACACAAATGTAGAATTCTAATTTAAACTGAATAATTTCATTCAAATAGTAGCTGATTATTTCTTCTTATTATTAAGTAGTACCTAATAAAATCAGAAAAATGCTATGGACCCTAGCATAACTCCTCCAACCACTCATTGAATTTTCATGAACTCTTATTGAAAGACTTGGTATCATATGTACACATGTCAACATGCATGTAGGAAGATAATTATTGATGGATGACTGCAATAAAAAATACATAAATCAAGTCCAAATAGAGTGTAACTCCAGGGTTTTTTGTAAGCTTAATGCTAATACTATTTTAGTCTGTTTTGAAATACATGTAGTGTAATGGTGGAACCAATGTGTTCATTTATGAAAGATGCATTCCCTCCCACCCCCAAATGTATATGAACAATATTTTACATTTTCCACAGATGCACATAGAATGTACCTCTGATGTGGACAAAAAAGGCAAAAAATAATGATAAATAATGATAATAATGTTTTCCTGAATAAAAAATACATAAAATGAAAAAACAATCTAGACTTTTAACGATGCTTGAGAAAAAGTGGCCATAAAATGTTGAGGGTAAGTAGTTTTTGTGGGTTAAAGAACATAAAGTAATTAGTCAGATGTATCTAGTCCATTATTCTAACAGTCATAAAATAACCACTGATGATTGTAAATTTTATGGAATATTATTTCTTGCAATTTGTAGTTCAAGATCAGAATGTGATATCTTTTTTTTCCATAATGCTTTTCTTAAATGAAAAATTCTATAATGTGAGTTTTAATTATTCTGAAAAGATAGTATACATTTTTCAAAATGGTAATAATCATGGTAACAATTTCTGAATTGAACAAGATTTTTTAAGTAGAGTGTGTAAATCTTGTTTTTAATTATAACCATAACTACAAGGCCAAATCATATTGATGTGCCATTCTAGTTATTTATACTCTCTTTCTTGTTTATTTGACCCAGTCACTGCCTACTTAAAAGCCCTAAACCATCGTAGAAAACTTGGGCCAAATCTTTCATACACATTTGTTTTAAGTCTTTTGTTCTTGCATTCATTCTTTCAATTGTATTTGTAATCATTTATTAATTATTGTTTCATTAAAGATTAAATGTTAAACCACAATGAATCTCATAATAAGATTAACTGAGATCTTAGAGGACAGAGTCACTCATGACTGACTCAAATAATAGAATTATAGAATCATAACAAACAGTCTATAGTAATAAAAACATATATGTGTTGTGATTCATCATTGGCACCAAAACATTTTGTTTCCTTCCAAAAGCACATTAAAGGCCATTATTGAAGAACTCGAAAAAAATGAAGATTTTTTTTTAGCTCCATGTTAGGAGGGTTTTTCCCCAATAGTTCAAAGCTTTAACAGTGTCATTTACTGTATTTTCATACATTTACTTTATACCAATGCCTGGCCATTGGCTCATGTGTATTTGTACCAGAATGTTAGGTAGTTCATATATTTAAACAAAAACCTGGGGTTATATGACAGTTCTACGGAAATTTGTACCCAAGCCTTGAACATATGTTTACCAAGGTCTTGGAACATACACCTGTATGTAAAGTTCTTCCTATGGTTTTATATTTTTTGTTTGAAGTGCATCAATACAGTTGACTAAGAATTTAGGTGGTACATGATTCCATTGTATTTGGGGAGATACTTCTTGTGCTAGAAAGTGTTTTTAAGCACTCAGAAATCTTGATACTTGGAGTAACTACTTCCTGTCTTTCTAGCAAACAACATATGGCCTTGTAGATACTAGTATTCTTTGTTAGGTCAAAGTTATTTTAAATAATAATTTTAAATAAAATATTAAAAATGAAAATATGTAGGGTTTCCAACCATGTATCACATTTAGCATAATTCTTAGCTGAAGTACTTGTGCTACTTAATTTTGTGATATTTTTACACAATGGTCTTTATGGACTTGTTATTTAATTGTTAAAATAAAATATGGCTCTGTTGCTAATCTAGCAGTCTTGATACAATGTAGATTTAATAGATTTAGGCATGTTTCTAACCCTGAAAAGTAGGATGACATTCATATCATATTATGTTTGTTATTTTTCCTGTTATTTCAGAGACAACAGTACAGAAATGTAGAAAAGAATAAAATGATGAGGGTTGTGCTTAATTTGGTTGTGTTGCTGAGTCTGATTGGCTGTTGTCATGGTGATGGACAGTCCATGCAACATTTGATTCTTTTGGACCAATTACCAAGCCAGTTCAGTTTGTACTCCTCCCCACAACTCATTGTTAGGACCAATTTTAGCGTAAGTACAGGCAGACCAAGACACCATTGTTCATTACACAGCATGATCAATATTCCCTGTAACATGGAAAATTTATTACGGACAATAACTCTTGTTAACTGAACATAATGAGTATATAAATTAGTTGTTTCCTTATGGGAAATATCCTTAAGATCCTTTCATTCAGGATCCTTTATACTTCACTTGTATCATACTTTGAATGGATTATAAATATGTTTTTTACAAACCAACAAAAACATTAAAACAAATTGGCATCTCATGAATTGTCATATCTTACAGCAGTAAGTGGCCTGGGTCTGGTCAAATTTTGGAACCACAAATGTCATGACAGATTAGAGTAATCCTAATTTGTCACTGTCAGACAATATTTGACAACCACAAAGCTGATAGTTGACATATAAAGGTCTTTAAAGGTTAGGTGATGTACTCAAGTTTTACTCTATTATCATACAACTAGAGTTTCAACCATTGGATAAAACATGTAACATATTGTTCTATCTCTTACAAGCTTTTGTTTTCCATGTGAAACAACCCTTGTTACCTTTCTTCATTGGCTTTGATAAATATTTATGCAGTAGTTGCTTGTATAGAGGGCATTATCACAATAAATTAACTGTCCAAAGGTACAGTGATGTAATAATGTTTCGAGCCATATTTGTAAGAACTGAAGAGTTTCTAATTTTTTCTTATTAATTTTTAAATGAACATGGCAAGCCTAAATGCTAATGTTACTTATGTCTTAAAAAGATTGTTGAAGGCAATGTATTCTACAAATTATTGCACATTATACCATAGCATTTTTAGGTTCATCTAGATGAGCAGCTCAGACTGCTAGGGACCTGTAGTTACACTTCCAAAAACAGAATTTGTGGGAATATGTAGAAATCATGGTGTCAGTTTTATTTTTTCATTTGTCTGTCCACACATAGGGTAACTGCTCAATGAATTTTGATGAAATTAGGCATCCTGTGTAGATCTGTGCATAAAGGAAGTTGTCATTGTGAGAATGATAGCTTTTACTTGTTATAGAATGTCCATTTAGAAACCATTCTTATGATATGGATGGTTCATGGTAAATTTTATCCTAAGGAATTTTTTATTCCAATGTTATATTTATATCATATATTTAACAGTGATTTGGAAAGCCAAGGGCAATGTGTCATATGCACACTGAAGCTGGAAATGGCCCATTAAAGTTACAGGATTTTACATAGAATGTAAATAAGTGGCCCATTAAAATCTTGAATACTTTTAATTATGCCGAAAATCGCTCATTTGAAAAAATCCTACCCAACCAATATCTGTTTAGAGAACAAAGTTTTTTTTAATCAACAATGGATGGCTCAGAAAATGATTTTACAGTTCGCTAAGAAAGCAACCAAATTTTACACAAAAATTGGAAGAGTTTTCTCCCCTTTTCAATGAAATGTATATTATTCTCTTTAACTGTTGCAGTAAATCAAAAACCAACATTCAACTTTGAGAAAGGATGGATTTGAAATATGAAATACATGAACATTTTTTTAAAACAAAATTTGTCATTTGTCATCCACTGCCTTGATTTTGGGTGGACGCCCTCTTAACATCTTCTTCATGTAAATGCAATTCCTCCTTAATGGCTCAGTGGCTTTTTATGAAATTTGATAGTAAGGTTGGTCATCATATGTATATGAAGGAAAATGATTAATATCTGATGACTACTGGGGGAGATAATTCGACATATAGCATTTATATGTTTGTGACTGCACAACTGCTCCCAATTCACTAAAGGGATTATTGATTAAAAAAAGGTAAGTAAAGGGTAAAGGATAAAGATCAAGAAAGTTAGAAAATGATCCCTACCATGGGAACTGATCAAACTTAGGGATCAACATTATTTAAGTTAAAGTAAAGCAGTGTTTTATTGTTTTTTTTGTTGTTTTTTTTTGTAACTTTATGTTCTTCGTTGTGTATGTGTGTTTTCCATGTCTGGTCTTTGTCCCTGGATTACATTCTTTTGATTACATTACAATATTTCTTAGTTTGGTTTACACCTTTTTTCTCATAAAAACAAAATGTTGCCCCTTAACTTATTTTATGATATAAACTACTAATATAGACAAGACAAGATTGGGTACAGTATTGGAGTTGCTAGGAATACACACCACAGAGGATACTATAAGCCATGAATGTTTCATGGTTTTTAGGAACCTACAGTATTTCCAAGTTAAACTGAACCTGAAATAATGGGCTTTTCCTCTGACAGTTAGGACTGAGTTCTAAAACAAATTCATTTGATCTTGAAAATGACTTGTAAACTTCTTTTTTTACCCTGAAAACTGGCAAGCAGTTGCACTTGCACCTACCTTTGAAAAATTAACTGTTTAACAGGTTTTATTCATGGGGAAAGTCCTCCAATAAAGAAGACCTTTATTACTTTAGTATGCCCTTGTTGTATCAAATAGTTTTGTTTGGAAATCATTTAATTTGTAGATGTCAATTTATAATGGATAAAGAGACCTACTTACATGTAGTTGAGTTATAGTATATGAAGGACTGTTTATACTATCAGAGTTCATTATTTCGCAGACTAACGTTGTGTTTGTTCTAATCATTTATCAGTATTTTTATACCTTGGTAGATATAGGGTGTTCAAACTAGCCACAAGGATATAACTCAGTGTATTTACTTTCCTATACAACCTTCTATACATTCTGTAGGTACATGATTGTTTGTATTCAGTATCAGGGTCTCAATCAGTTTTATTTTCAATTATAAAAGACCCACAATCATAATTTCTGTGTCATCTTTTGAAAAAGGAACATTTACCATTATTTTTGGACATTTAAACTGAGTCTTGACAGATTAATAAGAAAAGTTCCATTACATTGTATTATGTGTATTTAACAAATGTCCTACAACGCCATTATTTAATAGGTCATAATTATTTTTTTCAAATGTCAGCGACTCTTTAACTTTTATGTAGACCAGAATGGGTGAAAGCTCTGTACATTTCATTTCTCATCCTGTATAGAACAGGGTTTCCCCTAATTTTTCCTGGAACCAGCCAAAAACAGCTATGAACAGGTCAAAACTTTATGATGTTGCATACAGTTGTAAAGAAAAAACTCAGTTTTAACAGACCAAAAGTGTGCTTGAACCATGCAATTTGGCCTCGCTTCTTAGGGAAAACCTTGTTAAGAGTTATTACCAGTACATACATTTTCTCTTCAAATTATTTTAACAATAACTTGGTGTTAATTCAAGTATTGGGGAAAAAATGGAAATTGACAAACATATTTTTTGCAGGATACAGTTATCTGAATTGGTGTGCTTGATCAACATTTCTGTTTAATGTGTAGAAATCACAGTCCATTTACAAGCAATTATTTTAAAATCACACCAATCTTTTAAGTCACATGAAAATGGATATTTATTTAAATTTCATTAAATTTTAATTTATTTTTCACAGTACCTGCCTTGTGTAGATATTTAAACTGAACATAATTTAACAATATCAATTATTTTTAAAAGGCAACAGTTAAGTAATTGTATTTATTTATGACAAATAATCATTGAATATTTCACAAAAGTATTATATCCATTTAGGACAATTTTACACTGGGTAGAATAGAAAATGGTGTTAAATAGGTTTGAAATGGCTTGATTTACTATCAGAATATTGGATTTGTTAAATGTTCCCAGTGTTATTAAAGAGTAGACAACAACGACATTTTGTCTTTCAAGAAAATTCGTAAATATCTTCATTCCTTGCATTGCATATGGTAGAACCTCTCGGTGATGGATTTGGCTTCCTCTTTCGATAGTTTTGGTTTTGAGTACAACTAATATTTTGAATATGATCTTCCTACATATTTGATTTTAATGCTGCTGATGAGAGGTTACTCCTTGAAACACATGTACAGCATATTGAAATTTACAATATATAAAACTGGTATTTTTTGTATTTGATATTTCTTACAAGATCATAGAAATTCTTATCATGTTATCATTTTTTGTAATCATGTTGTTTTAGACAAACTTCATTATTGTGCCTTCTTCAGAAGTACCATTTAAACCTATTTATGATTGAAAGAAACTAACTTAAATTTGAAAAAAATCTTCCATTTTTAATAGTTCAATAAAAGACATGGAAAGAACTTTTTATTCAGTGTACTGATTTGACATTATGATGGTGTGTATTAGTGCAGTATTGTACCTTATTAACAGTATTATTGTGATATAAAATATATTTCAGTAGTGCCTGAAATAAGCATTTGTCTGCTCGCCAATTGCAATCAAAAACTTGCATATGTGATTTTAAGTTTGGAAAAGTAAATGTGCCACTATGCCAAGAATTATAATCTGGATGACTGACTGTAGATCAAAAAATGTTGCAAAACATTTTCTTTGTCAGCCTTATCTCAGGTATTGTAAATGAAAGTATATTTGAAATGACTAGTCACTACTCCGTAGTTTCAATTAAAAAGTTTTTCCATTGACTTGTGTACAATTTGTTACACAGCCTAAGATGTCTCCCACGTAATTTTCACTGGAACTGTGCACAGACTTAGACAAGCTAGTATGTCATTATACTGTTCTCCTGTATGTCTACTTTACATTTAAGATGCAGAATATTTAAACTGCATCAAGTCAACAGAAGGGGGAAGAGAAAACAAACAAATTATTGATTAGGCTAGCTATTAAATTTGTGAAATAAATCTGAAGTTTCACATATAAATTCCTTAGTGATTAATAATGTATTGCAGTATTGACTTCTCACAAGGAGGGATGTTTTCCTTGAATAAAAAGAAGAAAAGACTATTGTTAAGATTAAGTGATCCCATTTATGGTTAAAAGTTCTAGCTTTTCTTCCCTTTCACTTGTCAAAAGATACAATTTACCTGCTTTAACAAAAGTAGTTGACTATTAGAGTGCAATTTGTTCCCAATTTGACTCCATTAAAGGTGTGATTTCTTTATAGAAAATAATTGCTAGAAGGAGGAACCTACAATTTCCTGTGGAAGAGCTAAGGAAATCAGCTTTGATATGAAATAAATAGTTTTGCAGCATTGTAGACTTGACGTATTGAATGTTTTAATTAAGAGGGCAATCCTTACTTCCATCAATAACCATACATTTAGTAGAGAGTGTTAAGGTCAGATAAAATAGGTTAGGAATAAAGCTTTACCCTGTTTCTGAAAAACAATACAGTGAATATTGATATGTTTTTTTGAACTCCTGGCTATCACAACTCTTACAATGAACAAAATGGGTGAGAAGTAATACATGTATTAGCAAAACTTATAACATCTCATCAATGCTGAGAGCAGTAGACTGTACCTGTTTATTTCATAGAATCACAAAAATTAGTAAAAATAAACTGATACATCTACAAAACTTGCACTTACCAAGGTTCATAGATGCATATTTTTAGTTAATGTACTTTTTTTATAGATATTTTGTAATGTTCTCATTATTATTGTGAAAAGTACCATTTGTAAGGCATTGGTGCTTGTATTACCAGGGGGTATTTCTTGGTGCTGCAAAAGATTTCAGTTGCATTTTGGTTTAAAATTACAAATGCACACAGATTTCTATGAATGTCTGCCAACTTTTTATAGTTATATTTAATTTTTTAGTTACTTAAATGGTGAACATCAAGCATATCAGTATAACTGATTTTTCAAATAACAATTCAGATACATTGTAAATTACTGGCTTTCTCCTCAAAATATGCAAGAATAGTAGTAAATTCATTATATATCACGTAGAACATATTCCAAACATGTGTAATTCTAAATATCATAAATTTTAGCTTCAAAACCTAAAAAAAGTCTTCATGATTAAGGATAGAACCAGTTTGCATGGAAAGTGGCCATATGTTAATAGTTTTGATATAAAAACTGAAGAATTGATACAAAGGCATGTCTATATGTTCATATCATATGTGTTAAGGTATTTGATAGAATGATGATGATTTTAATGAATCCATCTGTTTAGTTCTTCTATCTTTTTGAACTACAGACTTCTGTTTTCCTATCTCAGATCATATAACAACCTTATGGTTTGACCTTGTGGCTTTTTAAACATTGGTTGATTTTTACGTTCATTTAATAGTAGGATTCAATCTCAATTTTACCAACTTGAAATTTATTAAACAATGTTAGCATTCTTAGTTGCTTAATCCCTGCCAAGTATTGAGTATCATCATAAAACCACAAACTACTGGTTTGTCAACAGAGATAAACACTGAGATCTAAACAGGCCATAACTCAACAAAAAATTGATCGTCTTAAAGGGAAAATATCCATTCATTTTACATTAAACTTCAATGGTATAGTTTAGACCTTAATGTTTGTGTTCAGACACTGGCACATGTTTGTGTGTGGTTTATATACTGGTATAATACGGAGTATGCTTATTTTGATGGACTAGTATAACTATGACTTAAAGAGTTAAATTTTAGATATCATTTCTACATTTTGTCAGCAGTGCATAGATTTTTTTTTGGGGGTTCAAATAATAGTTAAATGTAGTGATGTTATGGTCATTTATTGAAATCTATCTTAATTCTAGACAAAGAGGTTAGTCAGTAATGGATATTATTCCTTTTATTGTAAAAGTTAAATAGATATAAACCATGTCCATAGTTCACTCTGTCTACACTCCATAAGTGTGCCTTGTCCATTCTGGGCCTTCTATAGGAAGTTATTTGAATTATCATGATGTGTTAAATGTCTTAAGCTGAATTTCTGAGACCATACATTTGTCTGTGCATGTACATAAATGCACTGTGTGTATTTGGTTTAGGTGCATATAAGGTAAGATCTGTTTAAACACAACATGTTAGGACATGCTGACAGGTAGATTTATGATATATTTGAAGGCACTGCAAATCCTAACTTTCATATTTATATAGATACATGTTGTCAGTTGTTACAAATGCTTGGTAAGATTAATATGGAGAAGTAAAATTAAAATGATGCAGCAAAATTTGTCTATGTGGGAGAGATGGAAGACAAGTGAAAGAACCGAGAAGCTTTATAAACATGTTTTGTATTTGGCATGGGAGAGGTGGGTTACATGTCAAAGAACCAAGAACCAAGAAGCTTTATAACATGTTCTGTATTTTGGCATGGGAGAGGTGGGTTACATGTCAAAGAACCAAGAAGCTTTATAACATGTTCTGTATTTGGCATGGGAGAGATGGGTTACATGTCAAAGAACCAAGAACCAAGAAGCTTTATAACATGTTCTGTATTTGGCATGGGAGAGGTGGGTTACATGTCAAAGAACCAAGAAGCATTATAACATGTTTGTATTTGGCATGGGAGAGGTGGGGTACATGTCAAAGAACCAAGAAGCGTTACAATATGTTCGGTATTTGGCGTGGGAGAGGTGGTAGACGTCAAAGAACCAAAAAGTATTATAACATGTTTGTATTTGACATGGGAGAGGTGAGATACATGTCAAAAAACCAAGAAGCTCTGTAACATGTTTTATATTTGGCATGGGAGTGCTAGGTACATCCCTGAGAACCCAGAAGCTCTGTAACATGAACTGTTTTAGGCACGGGAGAGGCATGGTTCATGACAGAGAAATCTAGAAGCTCTGTTACATGTTTTATATGGCAGGGGAGAGGTGGGGTACATGTCAGACAACCCAGATTTTCTTTAACTGTGGTATATGGATAACCTTGATTACACCTATGCCTATTAAGTCAAATGTTTATATATGGTATCATGTATGTTGTGTGAGCTACAGCAAGGATCAAATAAGTGGTAAGATGCATTTTCCAATATATTTTACCAAAGATTTTGTGATTAGAATAAAATAACAGTGAATCTTGTTAGTCAATAATGTCTTTAGGCAACCAATTTTCAGTATGATTTCAATTGAAAATTTTACCTGAACCCACCCTTATGACATATGAAGGACTCTAGTTAGTACTAATAAAGTTGACTATGCACTTGTGTTTAACAGGTGTCCCTATCTTATCCAAAGCACTGTCATGCACCTACTTGTAAAGATAGGATTTGATTAGCTAAAACAGAATATGACTAACCTTTGCATTTAGGTTTCCATTGTTAAGATTTAATAAACTAGCTTTAATTGATAGGCAGTTACTAGGATACTTAACTTGGCTCCATTGACATAATTTTGGAGGGATACCCCTTTCTTTTCTTTGTAGTCCATTAGTAATAGTAGTATTCAACAAGATACTGTAAATATGTGTTTTATCTTCATATTTAAGATATAGTTATTTATGAAATGTACAGTTTCTCAAACTCCCAGGTGTTGAATGATCTTGTACTGCTCTAATAAAGGGCAAGGTATGAAATTCAACTTGCAAAACAATATATATGCAAATAATGCCTTTTAATTCGAATTTAGACAAATTGTGTAAAAGATATGACTTCGGACTACATCATAGGTCAACTTGAAGTCTTGCATAACATTATATGCAATTCCTCCTTTTTTGTGTGCTGAATTTTTTATTGCCATATGAGTAGCATGCACTAAAATGGGCATGATTTGTGTCTGCTTAAATTACCTCCCACAATTTTTTTAATCATGTAAGCAAACATGGGTATCATTTGGATATGTATTACTATCAATACTTTTTCGTTCATTCTGGTAGAGTAAAGGAACATCAAAATCAATAGTCATATTGAGTAAAACATAATAAACGGACTTCAGTGACCTTTCAGAGAGAGAAAAAAAGGCCTAACAGTAAATTAAAAAAAAACACACAAAAAATGTACCATCATGTGTTCGTTGCCTACACAATGATTAATTCTGTCACATGGTGTGTTTTCACCAAATAAAAGAGCTGAATATGGCAGAAGTCTTAGGTTACCTTATGTCACAAAAATATGGAAAAAGTACCACATTTATGTCCATATTTAACCAGAGACTGTTTTATCATTGTTTGACCATAGACTGACCATTATTGATGTTGAACTACTAACTGCTATAGCTCAGGATTAAGTAAATAACCACCTCATGGTAAAACACTGATGAAATGGAGTTCCTGCAATGGCTTTTCTTAAGAATAAAATTGTAAAATGAAAGCCATATATTCAGTTTGAACTACTTCTGAATATGTACTAAATTTGTTAATGATCACTGCCTTCTTATAGTCAGTTAATTCTGAGAAAATATTTGTGTTATGTATCACATTTGGATTATGCCTGATTATATTGTTGAGTTATATGTTAGACAGAGTACATCTACCCAGCTGTGTATAATGCCTTACACAGAAGGGGAGGAAGTGGTACAAGTGTAAATATTGAACTATCAAATTTATGAATAAAATTGTTTTTTGAATTGTATTTACTGTGTGCACTGAACATACTGTTCTGTAATTTGATGTTTCACATTTTTGCTGAGGCATTCATTTTTCTGCCATTGGGTCAAGACTACTCTCTTAGTCACCCCATACTTTACCTATGTTAAACCATTCAATCTTTACATATCATATTGTATGAAAATATAATATTTGTGTACACTATATCTGAGACTATGTTTGAAAAGAGAATACAAAGATATCACAATCATTCCCCCCTGCAGACTATAATTGTAATGTACCAAAGGATTTATAAAATCTAAATTGATCCTTGTTTAAAGGGCTCTATCCTTTGGCTGTGAAAAGTATCAGAGAAGTATTTTTTGAAGTCTGTGATACAATTCTGTGCTGACATAGCAGATTATGTATTTGTTTATGTTAAATTGTGTGACATACTGCAACGAAAAGAGACATTTGGTGACAGATTTAATGTTTAACAAAGTGCAATATTTGTCAGTCCTGCTTTTTAGGTCCTCTAAATTATTGTACATTCTTCCTGCCATAAATGCACTTGATCTCCTAGAGACATGGCAATATGACTTCTATATTTTCTCTCCCTTTGGTAATTTTTACCTGTACCACCAATGACCTAAGCAGGTAAAAATGATTAAACTCTATAAAGCCATCACACTTACAGGGTACTCTGTTCCTCAAAAAGTATTGATCCAATATCTTTTAAACTTAAAAGTTTATATTGCACTTTCTATAATGAGTAAATTTAACAAATATTCCATCATTTTTAGCTTGTTGAACCTTGCTATTTCTTGTCATTAATTATGTTGTCAAGGGTACCTATTGACTTTATGTAATCTGTAACTTAATGAATGTTAAACAAATATAATTCAAATTGGCACAACTTTAAGATATATATTAGAAATGTGCAACTCCTATTACAGACAAATTTAACAAATATTTTGTATGAATATTAACCTGTAAAGAGCCAGTTATATAGCAGCATATGCTATCATACAAATGTCATTACTGGTGCATACTTCATAATGTCTCCCCTCACTTAGGTGGGGAGACATTTTATTTTTGGCTTGTCCGTTGGTCCGTCTATGTGTCTACGTCCATGTGTCCGTGTGTCTGTCTCAAAGTTTGTCAGTGCAACCCCTCTCAAACTACTGAACCGAATTTTATGAAACGTGGTATGTAGCAAGAACATCAGATGTAGTTGTGCATATTACCAGGAAATTTTGATCCCCCAATTTTTGTAGAAGTTATGCCCTTTGAACTTAGAAATTTGAAAAAAAATCCTCTTAAATTACCATGTCAGTGCAACTTCTCTGAAACTATTGAACAAAATTTTACAAAACATGGTATGTACTAAGAACATCATAAATAAGACAATACTTGAATGGTAATGCTTAAATTTTAGATGTATGTTAAAATCAACATAGTTTTGGGCTTATATATAAACGTTTGGGGGTTTGAATGAACATTTTTAATGTACGTTTATATACGTTTGTTCTCCCCTTCCTGGTTCCCCTAACTTCACAGATATTTTTAGATAGACATGCACAAGTCACATGACTTATACATGATGTCATGGAATTTTTTAGGCCGAGGCAGCTGGACCCCAAACAAATTTCAGTGTAGCTTTCCAAATTCAATATTTATTGAACTTCAATAGCCGTTTTACTTCCATTTTGTGCCTCTATTCAAGGCGTGTGTTATGGAAATCACATAGTATTTTTATTATAACACAAGAATGATGCCTCCGAAGGCATGCAACAGGGTCGCAATGTGCATCATAATTTACCGTATAATTTATCAGTACCAGAAAATTGGACTGCTGCTCAGCTTAAAACTGAACTTTCAAAACTTGGTGCACTGGTAGGGTAAGCATCCTCTGCTTTTCTATATATACCCGCCAAGTTGCTCATAAAAAGTCAAGTCCAAGGTAGACAAAAGAGGAAATAACGTTCATAACTTTCACTGTTTTCTCATGATTTATTCTCTACTGTTATCAAGAAGAGACTGGACTTGAAATTTGGGCTTAAGAATTTTACTTCGAGCAAAGACAAAAAGTTGTTCCAACTAAAAATTACGTAAGAAGCGTACTTGTGGTTTTAAATTTAATTGAGAAAGATTATTACTGTAAACAATCTTGTTTTTAAATATATTGCAATAATTGGGATTGGCTGTATTACATCAAATCACAGACATTGTGCAGATTAGTTTGTAAAAGTACCGCTGAATTTGGACTAAGTCCAGTTGTAAAGAAACCCAAGTCATACATATACAAAACACAGCATGATAAGTTGCCAGTTTTTATAAAAAAAAAATAAAACCTTCAGTGATATTTGTTTTTTTTCAATTGACATATTTACAATGTGATTTTTTTTGTCCAGTCATTGAAATGCTTAGTAGTTATGTAACCAGATAAATAATTAATGACAAATGAAGATTAATTCTAAAGTTGGTGTTGATTTTCAAGGGTTAGGTGTTCTTTTCAACAACTTTATCATGAGTTAAAGCTTTAGAGTATTTTTTACAAAGTTAATATACAATGACACAATGCATACTTTTACAACATAATGAAGAAGTTACTCCGAAGGAAAAGCTTTAGGATGCTTGTTTTCTGTCAGATTTTCTCCCACTTGTAAAATGTTAATGCCTTTATTGTTAGACATCTACTCTTTCTTTTCTAAAATTCCTGTTGCTATAGAAAATCATGTTCAAGAATTTATCAGGAATGATTTTACAGCTTGTATTAGGATTTGAAAAACTACTTAAAAAACAACGTAAAGAGAAATTTTAATTTACTGATTATTAGTGTCTGTTGTCAACAAGGAACTTTATTCCTGAGTCTTGTAATAGTATTTAGTATGGACCCTTCTGCATGTTAATTTTTGTTACTGCAAAAATCTGAAAATCATACTTTCTATAGTTAAATGATTGCAATCATTGTATACTCGTGCATTTATACAAGTGTGAAGCAAATACATGCTAACTCATACTATTGTTAGTTCACATTTCCTGGTTACAGGAACTTTAAACTTGAAACCTGAAGCAAACCAAACTTACCAGTTCCATGATTTTAGGGAATACTTTGAAACTCCTTGTTAATATTGGGCTTTAGATTTCAAGCTGTTTGCAAGAAAGATAAACCTTCTGTGTTAGTTTTGCATAATTAAAGCTTGAAGTCAACACCTCCTGAACTATAAATGCTATAAAATAGATTTGATGAATCTTAATTTGGAGGTTTTACATCATGTACATGTGAATTGAGAAACTAATTAATTGATATTAAAAAGGGGAGATAACACAAGGTTTTTTTATGTTCTCAGTCCAAGAGGAACACAAGTTTTATTGTGAGCTTCCTGAAATGAACATGAGATTTAATGTAAAAAAATGGTATTTAAAAGAAGCAATGCTTTACTTTATACATGCAATGAAATAAATAATGGGATAAAAATGGGGTTATTTGCCACAATACCAAGACTGGTACTCACAACACTGGGAATGATTAGCAATCGCCATCTTTTATTTTCAGGGCTTTGTTGATTTTAAGGAATCAGAAGATTTTAAAGTTCTTTTGAATGTTACTGCACCAGCTATAGAAGAAGCATATGCTGTTACAGCTGACATCACTGAAAGCAAGGGCAGACTACTGATTCAGGTTGTAAGTATTCTATGATCTTTTGAAGAATCGTGTAGATTTTGAATTCATCAGGTTTTTAGGAAATTGTAATATGACTATAAACCTCTTTAAAATTCCATGTCATATTGTGAATGTACTTTAATTCATGGATACTAATTTTTGTGGATTGCAAAAGAAAGAGAAGTTCGTGGATTTTTGAATTCATGGTTTTGAGGTTTACAGGATACACATTTTTTGGTCTACCCACCAAAACCACGAAAATTGGTACCCCATGAATAATAGTACTTTCACAGTAGTTAGATGTTAGTAGGTGTGAAATTGCAAGACACATTAGTTCCGATAATTTTATATAATCTGTTAAAGTTTTTTAAAAGCAGACTTAAACTGTTTCCTTGTTTAGTGTTAATAAAGGTCATAATTCAACTTTCAACTCATCTGGATGACATTATTATTTGCACGCCATGGATTGGTGAGTATTGTGATCCTTACATTCTTAGAATTTTTTATTCTATTCAATCTTGGATTTGTTCATTTTGTTCCATAATAATTAAAATATCTTACTTTCCACAGTACGAAAACAAAACTGCTTCGTCACCTGTTACCTTACCATGGATATTTATTTTCATCACCATAGCAACATGTCTTGTCATTATATTGGCATCTGTTTATGCAATCTGGTGGTATTGTTCCAAGAAGCATTTGGACTTACAGAGGGACTATTACAGTCATGGCAATGTTATGTTCAGATCGAGAAACAGTGAATGTCTGTCATCAGGGCCAACAGATTTACTTCTACAGTCAGAACATGGTAGAGATAGTATGGTGGATGATGGGAAGGATTTACCTGATGTGTCAGAGGAAGATGAAGATGAAGATGGAAGGGTAAATTTTTATTACAGTGTCTTTTCCAGGTTTATGAAAATTTACAATTGCTTATTTTCAGTAAATTGGGGGTTAATTCACAATTTGTTTGATAAAATATAATTCATTTTAGGTAATGCTCCTAGTTAGTTTGATTTCAGATTAAGGTTTAGTTACGTTGTTTACTCATAGAATTTGTTTAATGTATGTGATTAGTATCTGCATGTACATTTTCAGCATTGGTCACTGGAACAGTTATGAAACTCCCTTTCAGAACTGCCCTTACATCAATTCAATTTTAGCTGTAATGACTTAATCAGTCCAAAAGTCAGTTACTGTAAACTGGAAAAATTTTTTTTGTGGTTTCTGTGATCAATGTACTTTTGTGCTGTTTTAAATTCCAGATAATTTCTCAAATCTTATTGTAATTCTTTGAAGAAAACAATTGTTACTGTCTAATTTTCTTGTTACAGGTCTTACCGCAAATAATAGTGAAAAAACTTGAAGTTAACTTTTACAACATTTAACTTGACTTATGTAATTACATGTTGACACCTTCATGTTTTGTTCTATAGTTCATTTTTTCCCCACTTTTAGCCAATAAGAAGAAAGAAAAAAACTGTTGTTCGTCTTGATGAGAGTGATGAAGACAATGAGAAGGTGGATGAAAAACTGACAATAAAAAGACGTTATCAACCTCCTACAAAACGTTTGTACAGAGAGCAACAGATGAGAAGACATGGAAGAAGGAAACGGCATCCATCTTTAAATGATCCTCCATCCTATGATGCTGTAATGGAATACCCTGAGGGATCGAGTGATGAATCAGATGAAGAAACAAATCAGAAAAAAACTTATATAAATAGCTCAAGAAGTGTGGAGGAAAGAAGCAAACGAGATAAGCAGTTTGTAGAAAGTAGTCGCAGCTTTGGTGAACAAACATCCTATCAGAGAAGAGACCTGTATTCATATAATCCTTTGGCCTTTCAAACAATTCCTGTTGCTCACTCTGATACAGAGTTAAGTGTGCCGTTGAGGAGTCCCAGATATGTTGCACATAATATACCTCCAAGAGGCTTTGTTAACCCAATGGAAAGGCATGGTGATGAATATACTGAAAATAAAGATAAAAAGTTTGAAAAAATATTGAATAGTAAAGAATCCGTTATACAGGGAGAAAGATCAAAATCTCCATTTGGAAAGGAGAATAGAAATCGTTCAACTCCAGTTCCAAGGGAGGAACGTGTGCAATCACCGAACAATTTAGAAAGAAGTGCTTCATTCCGATCAAATCATTCTCAATCATCACGTCACGAGAGAACAAAGACTCCTACATCAGTTGGTAGGACTACTCCTAACCATTTTGACAAATCAAGTACGCCCAGCCATTATGAACAATCCAGCACACCCATTTACAGTGATAGATCAAATACAGTTAGTCAGTATGCTAGAGCAAAATCCCCAATGGACAGAAATAAAACACATATTTATGCCAAGGCCAAGAAACCACCTCCCCTTAAACTACCTCCAGGGATTGCAAATGAAACAACCAAACAAAATAATTTGGATGAAACATCTGGATACATTCAGCTGAAATCAACATCTGGTCCACCAATAGAAAAACTAACACCTATAGATCAGGTGGATTCTAGTAATAGCAATCCAATGGATATTCCGTTGACTACTTTCACTGGTTCCTTGAAGAAGAAAAAGAGGCACAAAAGTAAACCAGAAACTGGAGGTATTGTATCCTTTAACTGATGGGAACTTTTCAAATTCCTTACTATTAGAACTTCTTTGCAATTCTTCTTCCGTGATAATTTACTTTTTTATTGCAATGCATAAAGAAGAAATTCTTGTCATGTTAGTCACTGGAAATTGTACAATCAATGGGGCAGAGAAGTGCTTTTGTTTATCGTTTGTTAACATGCAATTTGGATGGATAAAAAATTCTGGAAGGATTCCTACAAATAGCGCATTGAATGTTTTTCTTATGCAGCTAAAAAGGCTGAGTAGTTATGATTGATTCATAAAAATGGATGATTTTTAATTAAAAATTTTAGTTCATCTTAGATATTATAACAGTAAAAATGTTGCAATGATATGAGAAAATGATGTCAATGTCTTTTGGAAATGCAACTACTATATATAAAAAGAAAGAAATGTAGTAATATATGTACAACAAATGCAGAGAATAGACAATAATTCCACTAGAAAAAATTACATACAGCTTAAAAACAAGAAAGATTTCCATTTCAGGGGTTTATGCTTACCCATTTTGGTTAAATGTATCAGAATGTAATGAAATTTGAAATATTTTTTTATTTTATTATTGAAAAATAAGTTGTTTTTTGTATGTCAAATTTAGAATCTCCAAAGAGGAACGTTCTAGAAGGATACAATTACAACACTCTGCCAACATCTCCACTCTCCCCAAGGCATCCACTGAACATTACTGGTACATCCACAATTAACTCACAAAGGTTCAGTGTACTAAGTGATAACTCTATATCACTGTACAGTAGTGGTGAAGTATATAGCCCAACTGGTACAGGGGCTGATAAGGACGAGGAAGATGATGATGATGATGCATTCGAAATTGATTTTGAAATTCCTCCATTAAAACCGATGGAAGCAGATGGACTCTCTGAAGCTAGCCTTCCATTACCTAGCCCACCAGCATATGCTAAGATGCCCCCAGGATACAGCCCAAGGACCCTTCTGCCATCGCCAAAGCCAAGACCCCAACCTTTGAGTGCACTTAGCCACAGTATTCCTGTTGATGAAGACATGCTTAGTAAGTTTACTTAACTGACATAAAAACTTGAGTAGATCAAAATTAAAGAATGACTAAATTTTTTTTTAAAGAATCATGATGCTTTTCTTAATTTTCTTACATATATACAGTAGAACCTAGTGAGTTTGATATATTAAGGGAGTAAGGAAGTTGGGGGATTATACAGGACCAGGACAATGAATTGCAAATGTTGTTAATGTATACTATAAAAGATCTAACTATATAGACTCCTGGAAAACTCAGGGTGCAAATTGTTGAAGATAAACAAATGAAATATCTTATTCCAATTCGAAAAATCATTACCATTACAAGGAAAATGTATGCATAGTTTTATAATGGGTACATTACATTAATAGGTGGTACATACATTGGACTGACAGCCTCTCCTACCAATACTATGGACAGGATCTTTCAGTTCCCTTCTCCACACAGAGATTCTGGTATCTCTTCTGAACGTAGTCTTCCATTGTCACAGGGAGATGATTCTCCAATCACATCCCCATCTAGACCTTACCACCCAGCCCAGAGAGAGCTTCCCCTACTCCCAACGCAGGGATATGCATGGAATGGTGGTAGAAAAACCCCAGAAAAGGGGGAATATGCCAGAATAAAACAAGCCAACGACGCTACAGCTAAAGAAAATGGTGAAGTAAAAGTAACCCCTAATGCTAGTGGTGGTGGTGGTAGGAAGAAACCAGTACTGAAACCGAAGGCGTAAGTAGACATGATGGATGTCTTCATAATGTTTAAATGTGTATTGAAGCTTTTTTACTGTAAATGTATGCACTTTGTTGAATGGTTTATGTAAAGCAAAAAAAACAAGTGAAATGTAAGCATATGTTTATTGGTTTTTGTTCTGATGTTGACATTTTAGAGATATTTAATCAGATATATCGTTAATACATAAAAATGCTGTTGTAGAAAAATTATAAATAACAATTCTTCATTTCCTATGCAGGTTACATTTAGCTGTGATTTGTAGTATCTCAATACTAAGTCTTGCTTCAACAGTATACAGTGCTCTCTTACCATCTCAAACTCAAGTTCATGTTACTGTGTATGCTCCTAAAAACTTCCTTCAGAAAGAGATTCAGGTGTATTTTAACCAGAATAGACCAGGGGAAATCCTAGATGATCAACTACATAACATACAGGCTTATGGTAAAATTATTAAGATAAAGATTTATTGGTTTTCAATGAGGAATAAAAGAGTTTCAATAAAGAGTATTTATTTTAAGAGCTGTGTGACATAAATTTTATTATTGGTAATTTGTACAAAATTCCTTTGATGTGTACCTGCTGATTATGCTTGGATCAGGCAAACTGACTTGATACAAGAAATTATTGTGTCAGT
This sequence comes from Perna viridis, assembly GCA_037379345.1. NCBI lineage: Eukaryota > Metazoa > Mollusca > Bivalvia > Mytilida > Mytilidae > Perna > Perna viridis. The sequence goes on from CM074512.1 coordinate 59,275,803, forward strand.
TTGTAATATGAATGCGCCATTTACCGGTGTATAAATCCCCTTTTTTCAGTGGGTCAATGAAATCATGTCTTAATGTGACATTGCAATGACAGCCAGATTTGTACTTGTTTTCTGTAAACAATATTTTGTTTGTTTGTTGTTGTTGTGGTTTAACGTCCGAGCAGCAATATTTCAGCTATTTTCAGACGAAACAATATTTTGCAAACGAATACAAATGAATTGTGGTACATATACAGCAATATTGCAGATCTCTTAAAACATTTGTCCTGAAATGATATAAATCAATCAATACTGTACATTTCTAAGGACACGGGTAAAATTTGCTGTATTCTTACCTGTACGTGTAATTCGTCTTCACGCGATCTGGAGAACAAAATATGGGGAAACCATGATGCTCTTATGAATTATGCTGAGGATGTTAATTTTGTCTTGTAATCTAGTTACTTTATAAATTACTACATTGTATTATAAAATACAATATAGCACATGGATAGTAACCAGAAGATTGACAATGTTTATCATCCTTTGTTTTTTTAGCATCTACACTACACAGGAGTGGTTTTTTACATTCAGTAGAACTGTCAAGATTGTAAACATATCATAACTCAACATTGATGAATTTAACTAATCCTTTATAATAATGCACAAAAAATATCATCAAATTAATCTTGTAGTATGCTAACCTTCCCCTGAAACATCACTTCATCAACTGACACACACATGCTAAATTTTGACCAGACCATATCACAAATCATATCAGTGGTCATTCAATAAAATAGTCCCCATTTAAGTAATACTTTCGGTAATATTTTGAACATATTTCAGATAAGAAGCATCATTTTCTTTCATAATTTGTAGACTATGGATAAAAAGGAATAAATGATATTGTGTTTAAGGTAGTGACTTCTTCATAGTTATATCAGGGCTCACCTGATATGAAAAATGATAAAGTCAATATCAAAAACAAAATACCATTTATTCCTGTAATAAAATCTATTGATACTTGTAATATCAATATGTTAAAATCATATGTGAAATTGCATTTTTATACCCCCCACACACCCTTTTGAAGAAGAGGGGGGTACATCCCTTCTGCACCTGCGTATATGGAGTGTTCATATCACAACACATACATTATGCCAGAGCTTGTTGGAACTATGCAGACTTTTTGTATTGCGCTAGAACTCTAACAAATAGGCTTCTGGAACAGGGTTATGTTGCTACAAGATTGAAGTCATCACTACAGAAGTTTTATGGTCGTCATCATGAACTCGTGGATTGTTATGGTGTATCCATCTGCACCATGAAAACTGATTCATTCAGTGGGTCATAGTTTTCCTTTCCTCATTTGTCTACCCTGGACTTGACTTTTTATGAGCAACTCGGCAGGTGTTTCTAGAAAAGTAGAGGACGCTTACACTACCGGTGCACCTGGTCCATGCTCCCAGTTTCTAGTGGAGTCCGAGTTGCTCATTTGCTTTTGTTACTTTGTATGTATGATTTTAGTTACTTTGTGTTCTTTGTTGTGTGTGTCTGTTTTCCATGTCTGGTCTTTGTCCCTGGATTACATTCTTTTGATAATCGCTATAACCTTGGTTCCCTTGATTACTCCTTAGGACTGTCCGTAACCAGAACTTTTGTAAAATTTTTCTCAGGAACTACTGATCATAGTACCTGAACATTTTTAGTATGTCTCAGCTAATGGTCCTATATAGCACTTACTGATTTTAGTCCTGTTGGACAATTACTTCCTTTTTAACGACTTTGGGAAGAATACATTTGTGGGGGAAAGCGGGGGTATTCTCAGTGAGTAAGTGGCTCACAGATCAAATGTTGTAACAGCATACTGAGTAATGTTTTATATATCATTAATATCAAGTTCACTTTTTTCAGATATGGCTGACCCATATTTAAGGGTGGTGAACTCCTCTTTCTGTAGTACTGTACAATGTGAACATGGCTGTGATGAAAATAATGGTAACTGTATCTGTAAAAAGGGATATAGACTTGATGCCAAAGGAGTCTGCCAAGGTGAGATAAATAATCAGACTCGCTTATTTCTAACATATAGATATTTATGTAAAATTTTAAAAAAATGAATAAAAATTACATATGATAAAATAGAACACCAGATTTATAGAAAAAAAGGGAGAAAATAAACAACATTGTCATATGCTTATTTGCATAAGCCTTTGTGATCAGTGAGATTAATAAAACTCGTTCTGTTCTGTGCCAGTCTGTCCATATCTTATATCCCTCTTGTTCCATTTGTTATATCCTTGTAATATTCCTGTTAATATTTTTAGATGTTAATGAGTGTAGATCAGTGATACACCGTTGCCATGAGAATGCTGATTGTCTTGATAGAGAAGGAAGTTACCAGTGTCACTGTAGTGGATATTACTATGGTGATGGTAAAACTTGTTATGGTAAGGCTAAGACTTCTGGGTGTAATAGTTTTCACAGTTCACAAATAAGTGCCAAAAATAGTATATATAAATTTTTTGGTATTAATTGGTTTTTTTTTTTTTTGAAGCTGCAAAATTTGAAACATGCAAAAATGAATATAAAAAATTAGCAAACTCAAAAATCAATAGTTTACAATTTGTTTGGAAATTTGTTTTTAACTTTAACCAAACTTCAAATGAAGTGTTAATTTTATATTTTCTAAAATTCTTTTATAAGTACTGTATGTTTGTTATTACATATATACCATATTCAAAGATAAATGATATTAATCATTAGTGAAATTAAAATCAATCATGTCTTTATACAGAATTAAGATCTCTTTGGCAACTGAAGTTAATGACTCAAAAATAAATTTCACTTTATAAAAAGATTTCCACACTTTCCCATTATTTTTGTTCATGTATTGGCAAAATGAATATGTAAAACAAATGTGAAGTTATTCAGCTCGAGTTAGGTATTGCGGAGAAGTAAAAAAGTGACATTTTGTTGAAACCTATGTACTGCAGTTTGTAAGTACATTTTTTAGCCAATTTTAACACCTTCCCAATGTTTATTTTGAAATTATCAAATTGTAATTTTGCTATTATTATGATTCTTTAATCACTATATTTACATCCAATTTTGATAATTTCCTTGTGAAATCATTCCTAGTGTAGCCAATATGCAGTCTTGTTTCGTACAAAATATCTATTGGATTTATTATTTCCAGAATGTGCTGCACCTTGTGGTGAAGGGACCTATGAGTTCCAGCCCTGTAGTCAGAATCAGAAAAAAATTTGCTTAGGTATAGTAACTCCTTTTAATACATACTATTACTATAATAAGTATTATATTTATAATAGTTGATGAATGGGTAAATTTATTGTAAAATATTAAGCTTGACACAGTGGCTGACGTTTGTTTTCTCTTTAACTAACTGCTGCAGGCAAGCCTATCAAAATTCTCAAACATTTTTTAAATCAAGTGTCATTTGACAATTGGATAACATCACCTAAATAATCATTCAATTTTTCTCGACTTTGCAAGATTCTTGCATTTTCTGAGAGAGCTGGCTGCAGTGTCTAGAGTGATATTTCGAATGTCAGACACTGTTTGGAGCATGGCCAAATAGTTGATCTGGAACAATAATGAATAATGTATTTGCTTTTTGAACACATTGGTCCATTAAAATGCCCCTGCAATGGTGTCAATGCACCAATAACAGCTTCCAGTGCACGGACAACAATACAAAATGTATCACTTGTTTTAAGTAGAAGAGTGAGGGGTTTGCCAAATTAACCATGAACTGTTGAAACAAATGATCAAAAAACTTCTTTTTAAAAAGTAATTTCTTCATATTTTCATGGTGCCAGTACTTTATGAATGAAAATGCAAGAAGTTGTGTTTCCCGGCCTTCAAATATACATAGTTTGACTTAAATTAATTATGCAAACTAACACATTTTGCAGTACTTTAATACAATGCATAGAACAGCAATTATGAGACAGTGCAATGATTCTTTCCTTATCTATGACTTGAAAGAGTGTTTTCTAAAAAACATGCTCACACTATGTCAAGTGTGGATGTTGAATGGTATAATAGTTAATGATGTGCATTTACTGATATATAAGTGATATATTTGCCCTCATATTTCAAGCCAAGCAGGCAGCACATCAGAGGTGGAGTGATAACTGTTGGCTGGAAGTGAGGATTATATGTCTTAGTGGAGTGACATGCTTACCTTCAGGCTGTTATTCTGTGAACAAGAACAATAAAAATCTGGCTTGGTGTGTCTGACTTGTACAAAGCAGGGTCTGTTCCATTGATCAAAAGTTCTCATCCTAAAATGCAAAAAATATCTGTCATGGGACACTAAACCGCAATTTAATCAATCAATCACCATTCCATCTTACTGTTGCTTTATAATGTGTTTTAGTGAGGACTAATGTATAGTGTGTCTACCTGGATTAGTAGAGTTTGTATTTCATCCTAAATATTATACCTGTATTTCATCCTAAATATTATACCTGTATTTCATCCTGAATATTATACCTGTATTTCATCCTAAATATTATATTTGAAAGAAAAAGTTTCATCATAAATATATTTTTAGATTGTACAAAAGAATGTGCAAAAGGATTTTACATGACAAGAAGATGTCATGCACAGGGAGATTCTGTTTGTCGAAGTAAGTCTTTTAATAGAACTTTTACTTTGTGAGTACTGCTGTATATATTATATCAGTTAGTATTTATACGCTGTTTATTCACTGGAATAGGTTTTAAAGATTGGAATTGCTACAGAAAATACTGTGCCCTCTAGTAGGACTGTGTTTCCCTCATCATCCATATAAATCTAAAATAGTTTAAAATCCACACCTAAAGTATTGAATTTATCTTAAGAATGACCACAACCTTTAGGGAAATCGTTGTTTTTGAAAAGTTTTGGAAGTTTGTATAATTAATGAGCTAAGGTAGGCTATTTAATTGCTGTTTCTGTTGAAAAGTGTTAAATGATAAGAAAAAAACAACAACAAAAAATAAACTTATCATTTTGGAACCAACTCAACCACCACCTACATATTTTTTTCTTCAAAATGCCCATTACTGTTATTATTCCTTTCAAAACCTGGGACCCGCATTTGTAATTTTCATTAAAATGACCATCTACATTCATTGTCATCCATAGTATTTTGCAGGATCCTAAGTTAATTAGGAGATAGTTTTGATTCATTATCTGAAGTTTGATGTTAATTTTAATGTTCAAGCCCATCACATTTAATGAATACATTTGAATGATTAATCTAAAGCACATTATTAAACTCACATTGATGATACAATGAAGTAGTCTTGCATATAAACAAGACATGGTATATGTTACACAATATTGACTCATGGTCATTGTGATCAAGATTTTTCTGATAGAAAGCAAACATAAATAAAACCTGTATTGACATTGGAATGTTACATTGTTAACACTGGATATTTATATTAAATTGCATGTATTCAGATATAATCTCAGTGTGTTGAGAGTAATCAGTCTTTTCGGTTAAGCAGTAGTCCGAAGCTAAAGGCTTGTCAAAATGGAGGTGGGCCTGTAAAATTAACTACTACAAGCCAACACTCACTATATGAAATTTTCTGAAAAATGTATCTCGGGCCTGTGAACTGGAAAGTTAGTTTTGAAGACTTAGTAATGGTATGAAACCTAATTTTGAAACACTGTAGTAACAGAAATCTTCACAGAACTTTTTTTGAAAGTATAAAGATCTTGGTTTTTTTTTTTTTTCAGTGTGTCATAAGAAATGTGAAAAGGAAGAATTTGAATCTTCCAGATGTACAGATGTCACTAATAGAGTTTGTCAAAGTAAGTTATATGTTTTAGGAACAAGGCTTTGATAAGCAATATATCAATTATTTAAATGAAACATATAGGTTTCTTAGTAATTTTCATAGTTGCTTTAAAACTCCTCTGTTTTTCACTTTCAACAGTGTAAATGTTGTTATATAGTGAGTTGAGATAAAAGATAAGACTGCTGAAATGCATAAGAAGCAAAATATCATACAGTCAAACCTTGGTAGCTCGAACTCCAAGGTACCACTGAAAAGTGTTTGAATTATCGTGGAGTTCGAGAAATGAAGTTCATAGAATTCCAGATTTTTTTGTTGCCGGTGCAAGTTTGACTTTATCATTAGAAATCACTTATTTCCTATGAAGTTTTGTTAGTACATGTACATGCATCTTTTTCATTCCCTTTCGGGAGATTATGTAGACTTGTGGACATTAAAAAAGCTGTGTTTGCTTTTAAAAACGTTCAGAGTTTGAGTTTCTAAGTCCATAATTTGTTTTTATCTGATTTTCTTTGATGCTTTCATCATGCCGACTTCAAAACATTCTCAAACTTCAATCAGTACTAGGTTAAGATAAAAACTACATAATTAGTGATGACTTAAATTTTACATGTAATTAACTATAATGACACTGAATAAGGATAGGGTTTCAGTTTTTCACACCTTTTATTACCCACGCTGACAAAATGGATGACAAGTTCGAGTTACTGAGTCTCTAAGATTTATTACCGAACAAACCGACTAGTCAGATCGAGTGTTCAAGTAATCCAAAGTTGTTTTTATTGATTATATTAGGGAAAATTTTGGTACAGTCGAACTTCACTCGCTTGAACTCGTATGGCTCGAACACCTGGGATTTCTCGAACACAATTCAAAGTACCAAAATTTTCTCCTATATAATCAATATAAATAACCTTGGATTTCTCGGACTTTGATTTCTCGAAAACGCGAACTGACTAATCGGTCCATTCGGTAATAAATCTCAGAGAATAAACCTCACTAACTCGAACTTGTCAGCCATTTTGTCAACTTGGGTAATAAAAGGTGTGAAAAACTGAAACCCTATCATCACCAGTGTCATTTTAGTTAATTACAGGTAATATTTAAGTCATCACTAATTAGGTAGTTTTGATAAAACTGATTAAAGTTCAAGAATGTTCTGAAGTTGGTATGATGAAACCATGACAGAAAATCGGATGAAAACAAATTATTGACCAATGAACCCACACTCTGGACATTTTTAAAAGAAAATACAGCATTTTTAATATCCGTAAATCAACATAATCTTCCGAAAGCGAATAAAAAAGATCCACGAACTAATACAACTTCGGAGGAGGTAAGCAATTTCTAATGATAAAGTGGAACTTGGACCGCCAACGAAAGAAATCCGGAAATATACGTACTTCAATTTCTTGAACTCCCGATAACTCAAACACATTTCAATGGTTCCTTGGAGTTCGAGCTACCGAGGTTTGACTGTACTTTGAATTGTGTTCAAGAAATCCTGGGTGTTCGAGCCGTCTGAGTTCAAGTGAGTGAGTTCGACTGTAATTATAATTTAATCTGTTTCAGAAGGTAGTATTTTTAAAAGTAATATGGAACAAATTTAGGATAACAAAATGTTGTTATGTTTTCTATACTTTTACATTTATACTGAACCTAACATGATTCTATTGCATTTAAAGAAATTGCAATGTTTATTTGCAGTATCATGTTTATTATGGTGAGCAATAGGGCTAAAAAGAAGTTAATTCAAATGAATCACAATAAGATCATTGCTATGTCTTGTTGCAATAAATTGAAAAATAAAAAATTTTGGTTCATTGACATTATATTGTGATTTTTATATTGCTTTAAAAAACTGTCAAAAAACAAGTAATTTCTGAAAATGATCAACGGCATCCATTTTTTGTTTGAAAAGAATGTAAAAGCATGAGAGATAAATGTTCTTTTTTTATCAAAAAAATATTCTATCTGCTATTTTATATTTTATATTGATTATTTTAAATACTTATAAAAGTTTTTTTTAAAGCTGTTTGATGGAAATAAATAATAATTAGTTTATATTTACATGTTTATAGATCGTAATAAGTTAGCACCTCCTATTGCCAGTGGTAATGTCATCTTAGAGAATATGAGGGATGTATCAAAGTTCAATCAGGAGGAGTTGTTTAGACCTCGAGGATTTCATATTGATAGAGGTAAGTTGTATTCCTATTTAAGAGGGAGGGCTGTACTGATATCAGCTTGTCTGTCTGTCTGTTCTTTGTCCAACTAATGTTATTACATTTTCTCAGTTTCTTCTAGACAGAATGGGAGGAATTTTTCAAAGTAAGTACACAGCTTTAACACAATGAACAGGATTTTTTTTACTTCTGGTAGATTCCATCTTCTCTTTTGAGGAGTTTAAAATTTGTGGGGTTTCCTAAGCATGATAGTACATGCAACCTCATGCTTTTTAATGTTGAAGGGCCCTGTTTTTTTTCTCCATAACAAATTTAATGACTTTAGGTTTTCATAGATCTGGATTTTCCAGAAGCTCTATGGCTGATATCGTTGACTGGTTGATAATGAATGCCATACAGATTTTACCATGTATTATTTTTTATGTACCAATGAAACTTTTTTTATGAATTTTATTTTTAAATCTTTATTTGTTGAGAATTACTGATTACTTACAACATAAATTGGATGGTTTTTTTTCAGGATCAGGATTCTTTATCAAAGGAAATGTAATTTTCTTTAGACCTCAGATTATACTTCATCCAGTGAACCATGAGAAACAGAATGAATTGAACAGGTTTTCTGGTGATCAAAGCATAGTGGATAAATACTGTCCTTACCCAGTGCCATCTTATTATGAACTAGTCAAACTTACACAGTTGGTTAGTAACTTTTAAGCATTTTGTCAAATACTACATACTACACAATTCTGGACTTGTTGATGTGTATTACATAATACATTTTGTTATGCATATTATCCTTATTATATACTGTAATGATTTAACTTCTTTTAGTAGTGTGCATTGAGTTAATTAACCTGATGTCCTAACTATTAAAAACTTGATTATGCTTGTGAAGTATTGCATGCTTCTGCTGGAAATAATAAAAAAATTTACATGTAAGTATATGAGAAACCTGCTGTCAGACTAGAATTATTATTCATTACAGAACATTACCTACAAAAGTAAGACCTATTATGGCAAGACCTATATAGAACCCTGCAAGACATATATGGACCATGGGGTGTTTCCTGATTCTAAACAGGCATCAAGAACAATTCTATGTTCCAAACCAGGACCAGTTACCAGTATATTTGAAATAACATCAAATTTTGGTACAAGTACACCATATTGGGTGGAAAAACATGAGAAGTGAGTTTATCAGCACATTAAACATTTTTATTTATTTTTCTTCATGTCTGATATTATCTCAGGCTACTGCCATGATACTAAAAAATATTGGCAGTTTCCATTGGCAACATTATGTCAAGCAGACTTTGACATTGCATGTGAAATAACCTCAGTTTTAATATCCTGATAAAACACCATTTCATCAAATGTCATCAGACTTGCTGTAATCTTCTCTATTTTGAATTCAAAAACAGATACTGTTCTGTATATCATAAACAAGCAGTTGACACATCTAGATTATTATGATTGAATAGAAATAATGTTGTTGAATTAGAGCTTAACATATGAGAAAAAAATCTGAGGCCAATTTCAACACTGATGCTCATAAAAAGTTGTATTTTTTTTTCTAGTTGTGTGTCAAAGAATGCTGCATGCCTGAATTGTACAAAGACTTGTGCTAAGAAGATGAGGCTTCAGGGAGGAGATTGTGGTGTTACTGATAAAGATAATGGTCGCTCTCCTAGATTACCACTGTGTATGACTTGCTGTGCCGATGCTAACTGTACAGACCTTTGTCAAACATACCATGATTATATTTGCCAGACAGAGCAGTAAGTTATCAATAAGACTATAAGATTAAAACAAATTTAAACTTGATGTTACAACATCAGCATACAAGTTTACAAGTTTTTCATTTATAAATTTAACCTTAATCACATCATGATCAGTAATGTAATAGTTCCACTGTGATATTTGAACAATGACGGCAACTTGGAAATGTAAAGGGCTAACTTATGATTTATTTTTGTATTTTGAGAAATTTACATCAGGGAATTGACCTTTTTATTTACAAGTTTAACCATTTACTATTGCTTATGATAAAATTAGAATATAATGGTTCAGTCTATGGTTAAATAATTTAATTTCAGTTGAAACATGCTTTCTCATTGGATAAAAATTTTTGTCCATCATCCATAGACCAGATTTTGTTACTGTGACGTCATCAACCTTTTTTGATGATTTAATTGTTAAATTTTGATACTGAAATATGAATTTAAGGAATGACTTGTATTTTTCAGTCTGTTTGAAATAACATCAAAGCCTGGAGTGCACACTTAAGAATAACTTGCTCTGCATCACATGATTTAGATTATTTTTTCATTGACTGAAAAAATATGAGAGTCATTCCTTAAATGGTTAAAACTTAGTTTCTGTTACCCATCTGTTATCTCTTAAAGTTGTTAACATAATGTGATAATTGGCCAGTTTTTTACACCAACAGCTTGCTTTAATAGATATGCTTCCTTTCAGGTGTTTGGTAGGAGATCTCTTAGGTTTCCAGCTTCGTCCTGTATTTGTTAACCCAGAGGATGTGTATTGTCACATGTATCCTGCAGCCAATCAGAAAATTGCTGAAATTAATTACAAGGTCATGAACTATTACAACACACTAGTGTCAAGGTCGTTTGTAGTCTATAGTGATGGTAGTTGGACAACATCAGGGAAGCTAGATACAGGGTAGGTCAAGACTGTAGGCATTGATTTTGTTACCTAGTTTCAAATATGAAATATGCCTGCCTGGCTTTTGAAAATAAAAGTTTTTTTTCCCATTTTGTGTTATAATATACCTTATCCAAATTGCTCTGACTTTAAAACATTATTTTTTTAATGAGCTTTAGGTTTTATGCATTTAAATGAAACTTATATTTTTTTCTGTTTCTTAGGCATTGAACTTAGGCACTTTAAAAGATGTTTTTCATATAGTGAGGTCAATATTAATTTTTTGAGTCCAGTAGCCACCTGGGCTCCTAAACTATAAAATTAATTTGCCCAGAAAAAAAAATTGGTAGCCCATACTTTTTCTGACAAAATTTTGGTTTGTAAAAAAACTTGTTTAAAGGTATGAACTATTTGTTCATTGTTGAAGATCCTCATCCTCAAGATGCAGAACAGGAATAAAAGCCCTGTTCCTTGATAATTTTTATTTTTTTCACTGTATAGTGTGATTCGTTGTCACAGACACACACATTCACTCTTTTACTCTATAGCCTCCCTATTTATGTGCGTCATGGAAAACCTTAAAATGTGCAGTTGAAGTTAAAAATTTACTTTTGATAATATATCTCTTTCAATGAATTAAAATTATACAACCAATTCATATAATTTCAAAACTTTAATACATGAAACAGTAAACTGAGTATTCTAGAGATTAATTTTGTTCAGATTCTGAACAAATTAATCTCTAGAATATTCAAACAGTCTTGCAAAAACCCCAGAAATAAAATACCACATTTTACGGAATACCCGATGAGGAAATTAATAAGCAATTCTAAATAAGAAACCGACATCGGTTATGAATGATTTCTGTATTTTTAGAACTGGTTACCAATAAAATTTAACTAAAGGCATGATGTTTCCTATCGAATGGTAACCAGTTAAAACTCCGACTGCAACTTTTGTTTACAAAATTTTTTTTTGCAAATGCCAGCTGGGCTACTAAAATAGAAAAAATGATTGCCCAGGCACATTTCTGGTCGCCATTGACGGATGGGCGACCAATAATTTTTTCCCCTGGAACACCTTGTGAACCTGTAGAAATAGACATTTTGTTACATTTTCAATAATAGTATTTGGGTAAATGCTTGTTCAACTGAAAATTGATTAAGAAGATAAAAACAATTTTCTGTTAGCTTACCTTTAGAAAGTAGCTTTCCAGTTTTGTATTTTTAGAGATGAGATAGTTGACATTGAGGTAGATTCCAAGGTCAGACAGATCCCTGACTTTATCAAAGTGTTAACGGGGAGAAAGGAGATAGAAGCAGGACAATACAAAAGTCATACTGCTAGTGTGTCTACCCTGTACACTGAAACTATAGGACTGTGTAGGCCTGATCTACCATTCAGCACCACTTCTGAATCATTTGGTAAGGTTATCAGGATAGGTGTAACTTTCCACTATGGTTGTGTATGCTCTTTCTTTTATTCCTTGTTGCAAAATAGTTTAAACTTTCATACCCTCGCTCCAAAGGAGAGGGGGTTTACTGCTTTACCCTGTTCATAAGTTTTTTTCATCACAGCGGCTTGAAATTTTAACACATTCTTCTTATAGGTATGCCCAGGGACTTTATATTACTAATATACACTCCATGGTATGCCGAATGGTGGGATCCATTTTTGGCAAAATTCAACAACATCTTCCTGTTTACCAAGGACTGTTTTCCTTATATCTTGATTGAAAGTGGCCTGATATCACTAGTGAGCCATCACTCACAGATTTCTTGTTTAACCATTTTCATTGACCACTCAACATATGAAATGTACAATTTCCAGGCAAAAACTCTAGAATGAATTACTCTGAAAGTACAATTGTTTGTGGGGTATCAATTTTCATGGTTTTCGTGGGTAGGGAAAAGGAGATTTCCATTGATATGTGTACTAAACACCTCAAAACCATGAATTCAAAAATCCATTAACAAGTGTTTATTTTTTAATCCAAGAAAATTGGTATCCACCAATTAAAGTACTTTTACAGTAAGAATTTTCTGAAACAAAACTGTATCAGAGTCATTCCTATACTCAAATACCTATTAAGTACAAAAGCATGAATGTGAGTGAGTATGAATACTACTCATAATAGCGAAAAAAGAATGCAGCTTTGAAAATGTTCTCACTATTTCTGTTTCAGCTAAGCACTCCTGTGATGATGAAGTTCTCTCTAACCTGATTATAGCTACTGGGTTAGATGAACCATTTGTCAAATTCCCTGGAAAAGTAGATCATATCCATGACAACTATACATACACTGTTTCTTCAGAAGATTCAACCAACTTACCAAATATGAAAATTACTGTTAATCGAAAGAAATCTCTGCTGGAGTCACTGTTTCCAATGGCAACATTACAGTTTGAGAACCTACTTGGAAATATATCCCATAATGCAACTCATTGGGTTGTGAATTTGACTGGAAGAATTGAAAAATGCCCAGGTGGACATTTTTAAAAAAAATTATGTTCCCTTTAGATAGTAGAAAATTTATTATTTACTTAGAGAATACATATCCATTAAAAATGAGTCAATATTTTTTAGAATAAAAACCTTAGACACCATATTAATACACATACTTTCAATGTGAGACTGTATTTGTAATTGGATTAAGTGTTCTTCTGTTTATTTTTCACAGTTTTGGGAGATTTAAATGAAACTTTTAGGAAATGATTATTTGGATTTAATAATTAAAAAAAAAAAAAAAAAAAAAAAAAGAATCAGGGTTCCCATAAGCATGACATAGACATAACTATGATAGTAGGGATATCATTTTGTATCTGTGATTCCTTCTTTACTGCTGGATAGATTTTATGAAATTTTGAGGAAATGGTAAGTTGATGCCATTGTGCACATGGGATTTTGATTTGTTTATCTAAATGAATGAAGGGTTACCATTTATAGTGTAACGTTGTCTTCAACATTAACTCTGATAGGTTTATGATTTTTGTTTAGGCTTTATTTTGACTAGAAATTTGACATGGACTAAAAAGAGAAGCCTGTTCTGTGTCTTCGAAATCTTTTAACATTTTTTTTTTAATTCTACCTTTAATCTGACTAAGGTTTGAGTTTATATCAAAATTTAAATTCTGAGGAACATTTACACATTCTAGTTTCAAAAATTGATCATTGCTTTTTTTAGTGTTGGAAATGTAATAAAGTTAGCATGATGTTGACAGTTCATTTAAATACAATCATTTATTTCAGGTGTTTTGGGTATCAACTTAACAGATCCTGGTTACCCAGATGAACCTTTGTACCAGTACATGATAGAAGTCACATGCCCAGAAAAGTTTGATTTGACCTTTGGTTTACCTACTGGTGACAAGCCTTTCCTCAACAAAGAAGTTGTTCTTAGTGTCAAGGACAAAAAATATATGCATCAACTATTTGTGTTCAAACCAGCTTCAAAGAAAATATACTATACTCAAGGTGAGAGAATATTGTATTATTGCAAAAAAAAAAATGAAATTTCAGCTTAGAAGTTGATATATTCTCAGGCCATATAAATATAGAGGGTTGTACAGAGCTTTTTAAGAACTAAAAGCGAAGTCATTTTAATTTAGGGTTATAATTTGCATTGAAAGAATGATAAAAGGCTATCAAATGCACTGATTTCAATGTGTTATAAATTACAATGTGTATTGAAATGTGTGCAAGGCCCTTTTGTTCTAAAACTTTCATACCAATTTTGGACCAGCTGAAATCAGGCAAAATTGAAGAGTGGTCTACTCAGATATTAGAGAGTTGGGGAACAATTTGCATCTTGTTTTGCTTTGCTTAAAGTTAACAGATTTCAGTAGGATTTTATCAAAAGATAGTGTAAGAACCCCTAATTTAGCTTTTTTATAACTCATTTTAGACCCTTGGTAAGCTGTTTTCTTTCTTGGGTTTTAGGGTCAACAACAGGACAGATGGCAGCCTCAAAAGACCCACAGAAACCATCTCATTTCTCCATACCATTTATAGCATCTGTAGTGGGTGTTGTCATGTTACTACTGTTTATAACCTCATTTGGAATGATGGTTGTATTTGGTAAGTTTTTATACTCTGCCACACAAAGTAACAAGGTCTTAAGTGATAATCGCCAAAATATGACATATTCCATCTGTCTGTCCCTCGCCCCCAGTTTCCAGACAGTTACTTATAGATATATCATATGATCTATAATCAGGCAAATTTTGAACTTCAGTGTTGCTCGGATTATTAACACTAAAGTATTGGCCATTTCAAGTTGTTTTTTGTTTTTTGTTTTTTTTTATGATGAGTTATCTTTCATTGAACAATGAGAAATTAGAGTTTGATCTAATGTTACTATGTGATAATTTTTAATTAAGCATGTGTCCTTGGATATTAACTACAACACAACACAGAAGGGTAAATTTAATGTCCCATTAGATGTCCTTTTTGAGACACTATTATTTTGAAGAATGTTGCCTATTATAGGTAGTATTTTAATGTTATATTAAACTTGGCCTGCTCAGATTAATACATGGAAATCCCTGTTGAATTAGTGCTTTTATTATTATACACTGGTTATATTGAATATTTCTGTCTATCTACAGGTCAGCCAACTAGTGATGTGTTAATATTTATTATTATACACTGGTTATATTGAATATTTCTGTCTATCTACAGGTCAACCAACTAGTGATGTGTTAATATTTATTATTATACACTGGTTATATTGAATATTTCTGTCTATCTACAGGTCAGCCAACTAGTGATGTGTTAAGATTTAACTGGTGCCACCTGGTGTTGATGGTTGGTTACATTTCCTTCCAGTTTCTCTTTGCCATTTGTGCTTCTATGACTGTGTTTGTTTTAGTGATTGTGGCTGTAAATAGGTAAAAAAAATAGATTTTTTTTTAATAATTTTACCCTGCTTTTGAATTGATTAAAGTGAGCACGGGAAATCTTGTGTCAAGATTCACCAAATGTTTTATGCAATTTCTTTTGATATGGCTAAATATTTTAGTAGTTTTAAATTTGTGCATTTCTCGGGAAAATGAAGATTTTAGTCTAATTAGTAGGGTTTATCTTACCCATCAAAGCATTGAAAATAGATATATTAACAGTCAAGTCTGTCTAAACTTGACCCTGAATAGATTGTTAACTTGCATGAAGTGAATTAAACAGATCAATTAAGACAGGTTGTAAATGTATTAATTTTTGTGGTCTACTAATTTTCTCTTGGTACGCCTTTGACGAAAGAGCTAAAAATAATAATAAACACGAAATTATTTTTTAACACTATGAAACACTTTTCATTTTTTTAAGTGCGAAAATTGATATCCACTGATATGGTCACTTGACAGAATCCGCAAAAATTAGCAACTGTGAAAATTAATACTTTTATAATTGTCTGTGAAATGCATTAGTCTTGTAAGTCTTCTGTCTTTACCAATATAAATGCCTGTATTCCAAAGACAAAAAAAAGCAATTGAGTAAATGCCACTTTGAATTGATTTGTAGTGATACAACAGCTTTCTTGAAGAACTACCAACAACAGAGATCTGTGAAGTCAGCCTTTACTCACTTAGAGATGGACCACATGGAGAGATATCTCAAGACAGAGATACAGAGACAGAACTCAGCAGCTAATCTCAGTAAACATGAATGTGATCAGCAAATGTTGATCATTATAGAAAACCTTAATGAGGTAATCAAATATTGTTATTTATGATATTATTAACAAGTATAGAGTTTGGTCTTATATGTAAACTTGATAAAATCTAGATGAATATTTATGTAGATACACAAGGCAGCTTGAAGTTTGATACAAGCTAAAACATTTGTACTTGTATTTAGATATGTTTATTGACAGATAAAAATTAACCGTACTAAAGTTTGAAATCATCCAACATGAACTGAGTTAGCTGAAGTTAGGATTACTTGAATAGATGATGATATAACTTACTGTTTACTCCCATTATAAAGTATTACCTCTAAAAAAATATTATTCTCTTCCATAATTCTTATAGCTTCAGAAGGAAATAGAGAAGAATATAACGGATGATATAGAGAAAAAGGATATTAGAGGATTACTATCAAAACAGATCACATCTTTGTCACAGAAGTTTGTAAATAATGTTGCCGCATTTAAGTAAGTGTACCATATTTTCAGCTTTTACAATTACCTTATTGTTCAATAATTCAGTTAGATGTCGCTGTTTCTGACTACTGTCTGTTTAGTTAACTTGTTATAAAATGAAGAAAAAAAACTATTGCCTTACATGATTTATTAGTCCGCTAATGGGGACTTTCATTGAAGGGGACTTTAGGATTGTGCTCTGTCCATCTGTCCATCAATTTGGCAAGTCAGTTTTCTGCACTTTTTTTCTCATGCTTACTATTAATATATGATACATTGCTTTACCATGACAAGTTACAGATCTAGTTCACACTTTGTTTTGTTCTGCTGATTTTATGCTGATTTATGGTCCTTTGACTTAGAAAGTAAATGCAAAGACTCAGTTATCACTTCTTTTTCCTCATGCTTTTTGATGTAAGGTAGATATTTTTTATCTGTAACTTAACCATGACAAGTTACAGTTCAAGGTTGAATTTTGTTCTCGTTCATTTATTTTCACTGAGTAATGCCCCTTAGACTTGGAAAATTAATGCAGTTTTCCACACTTTTCTTGTTAACAAATTATGCATGAATTTTGCATTCTGTTCTCTTCGACAAAAATTTCTTCCAGTAGGGGACTTTGTATTTCCATGTGATACTCTCAAAATGCTTGTAGAGGTTATTATAAGAATAAAACAATGTAGTATGCAGTGAGTAAAGTAATTACAATCATACATTCAGACCTGATTTTAATAGTGCAAAAAATCCTAAATAAGTCATTGATAGGAGTCGTGGTAGAAGTTTTCTTCAGTTCAGGAATAATTTTTTTCCTCATGAATTTAGTACTACCTGGTCAAAGACTTAACACTTGACATCATGGTAATTTTATTTTCATAATTCTTGGAATTTACTATGACATTACATTGGTGTCAAATCCAAACCCAACTATTTTAACTCGTACATATACACTTTTAGTAACCCATTTTTTATGTTGAAGATCTGGCTTGGCTCTCATACTAAAACCATTTGTGGTATAACGGCCACCTAAACAACAATCAGTTTGTTTCATCAACACATTCTCATATGATTAGAATAGAAGTGATATTCAATTGAAATTGAACTCTTGAACATATAATTATTCTATGCTTCATGATTTGTATTATGTGATATTTATTTCATGTCATATGAATAAAATGAAAATTGTTCTATTTATGTAGAGAAAGGTTTGATAGCTACACTAAGTTTATGGGAAAAAAATTTTCTACTGACTTAAAGAAAACATATCGAAGTATTGAGAAAAACAAATGGTTAGCAACTGCTCAGTTTCTCAGAAGATCTGTCAAAAATGTACGTGACCTGGAGTTCTTACCAACAAGGCCATTTACTGAGTGGCTTGGAATACAGGAAGATTTGACTAAGTTGGCTTTAGGTAATTTTGTTTTAAAAATTCTTTGCTAATAAAATTTGTAAGTGACTTATTGGAGTTCAGGATAGACTTTGTGTTACTTGCCTATGGCAGCACAGAGTTACAAAATATGTTAAATGAGTTTCAAAATACTGTGAACAGTGGTATTTACTAGTCAATGCCGACAAAACAAAAATACTTTTATTTTCATAAGGTGCAATAGCAAATAGCCTCCATTTTACTCTAAATGGTAAGGAAGTTGAAATTGTAAAAGATTACAAATATCTTGGTTTATATTTCGCTAAAAATTCGGTTTGAAAGTTATGTATGGTGTATTGAGAAAATCTAGACGAAACAAGCTATCAATAGTTTGGCAACTAGACATTTTGATAAATGCATTGTTCCTATATTACTATATGGCTCTGAGATTTGGACATTTGAAAACAAAGACATTTTAGAGCGTCTACATTAAAAATTTTGCCAAAAAATTTTACATTTAAAACAGTCAACTCCAGACTTCATTGTATATGCCGAGCTGGGACAATATCCTTTAGAGGTAACAGCAAAGGCTCAATTGGTATATTTTTGGGGTAGCTTTATATCAGGGAAACACAGCCAAATATCTACTGTGAAAGTACTTTAATTTGTGGATACCAATTTTCGTGGATTAGGAAAGAAATGCAAGTTCTTGAATTCGGGGTTTGGAGGTTTTCAGTATACACATCGATGGACATCTTCTTTTCATTGGGAACCAAAATTCATGGTTTGGCCTACCCACGAAATCCACAAAAATCGGTACCTCACAAACAATAAAACTTTCACAGTAGTTTGTTGTACAGGCTATAATAATTAACTATATAATTGTGGTATTGACAGTGGCTGTCATTTATCAAAAACATTTTAGACAACTGTGGTGTGTCTTATTTATGGAATATGCAATATGCAGACAAAGGTGTTTCAAAATATATTGAGCAGATTCTTAAAGATCAGTTCGCTCATTTGTGATTATCTCAGATAAACGAATCGCCAAAATGTCTCTGTTGTAGACTATACAAAAAAAAAGGATCAATTTGAAAAATATCTTGAACTATTACCAGATAATTTGTTATTTACATTATGCAAATTTAAATGTGGTAGTCACCGTTTGCCAATTGAGACAGGAAGGTGGTAGGGTGCTCCAAGGAATGAGAGAGACTGTCAACTTTACAACTCGAGTGACATTTTGTGGCAAATTACATTCTATCTTGAAAATATTTTTCTTTTGATAGGAAAAAATTACTTCCTGGGTATTGTTGGAAAAATCCTCATATGTTTAAGTTTGGTAATCTGTTCAACACAACAAATATCATAATTTTAGAAAAATTAAGCAAATTTTTAAAGTTGATAAATATGAAAGTCAGTCATCAGGGTTAATCTTCTTAATTTATTAAGTATTGTATTTTTCAGGCATGCATATAATTGTTATACATTATTGTATATATGTTTCTCTTTAACTATGTAATATGTAGTTTATGAGAATTAAGTTACTCATTATTTGGTGTTCTGATTTGATTTACAGCAAATAACAATCTTATTTTTCCTATTAATTACTTATTAATTTATGGTATGTTTGATTTTATTTGTTTTCAGATAAGCCAGTTCCAGTTGTAAAATACCCAGACTTCAATGATGTATTTATTCCACCTGCAAAACATGTAGATTCCAATAGAGGTGACCATAATCAAAGTCAAGAAAGCGAGAGAACTCATCAATACCATAATTTATGGGTTACTCCTGACATGGCCTTACCAAGCCAAACACAGAGTCAGAAAAGTGACTATGAGGAAGAAGACAAAAGAAATTATGATGGATATTTTGTGTTTTTTGCTCTGATGGTTGTTATAGATGTGATTTGGTTCCTCCATAGGATGTCCAAGGCAGTTGGTGTGTGTAGTCTTATACTGTATGGTTACCCTATTTATGTGGATATTAGAGAGAAAACAGGTATGTCTTTTGTTTATTGTATGCCCTCACCTACCCTGCTATTGGTTTTTTTTCACAAAAGCCAAATTAAGCTTTTTAAGATTTGAAACTTTTTGTGTCTTCATTACCCACAGTACTCATTATTTACATTTGTTACTTAAAATACATACTTGTTGAATCTTTATGATATTGTATCTATTAAAGACATCATTATTTCCTCATTAGATTCCACACAAGACAATGAAGAAGATGGCAGTAGAAAGCGTAATAGATGGTTTAAATCTGGTTTCTGTAAAAGTCTAAAGAAATTTCTTCTCAAGGTTAGTTCTCTTCAAATGCTCACAATGCATTGATGAGTTTATACTTTTTTTATGTTAGAATTTTCCTCTGTTTTTTTTTTAAAGAAAATGGAAAAAGTAAAAACTGTTTCAGTCATAATAGGTGAGTCAATTTTGAAAAAATAAGAAGCATTTTTCTCCTATATGTACATGTTCACCATCATGGTAGAGTATATATTTGTGGAATGGTTGAAAAATTTTTGAATAATTGTGAACCATTATATTATCATATAATCTTGAGAGAAGCCAATCAAGTAATTTGGTAAATTATTATACTTGATTTTCATTGAAAAAAAATGTACCAATATATTATAAGTTAGTTGTATAATATCTCGCAGCTTTTAATAATATGATATTTGGTTTTTTTTTTTTTTTATTGTAGGCTTTAGTCAGTATGTTTGTACCAAAAGTGATTGCCACCATATTTGTGTGTTTGTTTATTTACATGTTGTCCATGGCAACCTTTCATTTTGTAAACAGAGAAACATTCAGTTACCTTGGATACTACAATAATATGGTATGTTTGACATAAAAATGTGTTTTATGAAGTAAATACTTCAAATATTTTAGTTTAGTTTACAAAGGAAAAAATCCGGAGTATTTTGCCCCAAATCATATTTCCTTCACAAGTTATTTTGCCCCAATACCCATACAATCCAGGCGCAGATCCAAGGACTGGCATACCGGGCATACGCCCCCCTAAATTGAGAAGAAAAAATTTTTTCACCACAAATTGACCCCATAATATTTTTTGCCTTGCTTTGCACGGCATTTAATTCAATTAATGCCCCCCCCCCTCCCCAAACTCAAATCCTGGATCTTTCTTCAAAACTTTTAAAACAGTCTAAGTTGGGTCTCTATGACTTCTAACAAGCTGATTTATATTTGCCAAATTCATGTATCTGTCTGTACACGAATTGATTAAATGTGTGTGTTTTTTTTCAATGAAAAGAGACTGAACTTTAAGTTAGTGGATCTTGAGCTCTGCACAACATTTAATATGTAGAGAAATGACTCTCTATAGATGAACAGATAAACAGGACTGATAATCATTCCTACTATGTCTAGTAAGACATGGATTTACTCAATGAACTTCTGAACTTTTGACTTTTAACTTCCCAGCCAATGGCTTGGCAATATCTCACTTTGATTCATAGGAGTCATCACAAATTCATTATAAAGTGACATATTGTTTTTTTTTTTTTTCCATAGTGTTTGATCTTCTACAAGTAGATGAAAAAGGAAAGACAATATCAAAGACTTAATGAATTTAAATTTATAATGCTTATTTTGATATAAACTCTGTTGTAGAAAAATATTCATCTATCAAACAAACCTGTTTTTTTGGGGGGTTTTTTTTAGGATGACATGTTGAAGTTAAATGAGAAGTTTATAAATAGACGTTTAGAAACCCATGCTAGTCGAATCAATCTTCTACAATATCCAGCCTACCAAGAGCTATCAAACATGTATATACAGCGCCACCTACAGCTGTTCAAATCCAGCGAAACTCACCTGCATACTATCCACTCATCACATGCCTCTTACTACTGCAACTACCTGAAATCATTAGATGTGGCTGCCAACTGTGACCTAATTTTGACCTCTGACATTCCAGAGGTTTATGTGTCTGCATGTCAGTTTGAGAAAATCAGTGCTAGACCATACCTAAGGTATGTTTACAAATACAAAATGATTGCAGTGACTGGCTATTTATTGCATTACATATCTGTAGGCACCTTTTTATAAGACATCAACTTGCAAAGGCAAAGATATATGTACTGAATATCTGTATCATATGCCATATCCATCTGAGACCTCTATATCACCCCAAGGGGCACCAACCTGCAGGGTGATATAGGTAGAGGGTGGATATGGCATGTGATACAGATTTTTACATGTCATGTTCATTATATCATATATTTTAAGCATACTTCTGGCGTGTCTGAGTTATGATGTAATATAGGGTATGCAATATAGGTCAAGGAGTGTGATATAGGATATGCAATATAGGTCTAGGGGTGTGATATAGGGTATGCCTTATATGTCTTGGGGTGTGATATAGGGTATGCAGTATAGGTCTAGGGTTGTGATATAGGATATTTGTTATAGGTCTTTGGGTGTGATATAGGGTATGCAATATAGGTCTTGGAGTATGGTATAGGGTATGCCTTATAGGTCTTGGGGTGTGATATAGGGTATGCTTTATAGGTCTAGGGGTGTGATATGGGGTAAAGGGTATGGGGTTTGAACAATCACTCATAATGCCTATACAAAAAGGGTGTATTTCATTCTAAGTATATGATATGATAGATATTTTTTTTTTTTTACCTGGTAAAGCACTTTTAAATTCTGTTGTTTTTCTTTTAAATCTTATGTATTCAGATAGGGAAATATGTGGAATGTTTTTAAGACACAATAACAATACCAAACATACATTCAATTTGTGTCTCTTGCTTCGGTTTCAGGCATACCACACCAGAGACTAATATCTCAGATCTGCAAATGGATGAGTTCCTGTTCAGTATCAGGAAGTTGATTGAAGATACATGTTATATTGTTCTGATATTCATGTCTGTTGTCATTATTAAAGAATTGCTTGGGACTGTCATCTGGTTGTACATGAAGAGGTATGGTGATCTATCAGTAAACATGCAGTCAGACTTAAAAAAAAAATTTGTTTTGATTTTTTTTTCTTGAAAGAAGATTAGTTTCCCCTTTACATCTGTCAATAACTCAATATGTCAAAAGTACTATTTGGGACTGTCATTTTATTTGGTAGTTTATATGTTACAATATATATGGAAGGTCTATATCTTTTTGTTGATTTTGAATTATGTGTTCGATCAGATGGGGTCAATAACTTCATTTTCATTTTAGATCTGGATTTATTAACCTAAGAATTATCTTTGAGGCTGATGAACCACCAAATGCTCCCAACAAGTGAGCTGAATACCCCCATGATGCTTCATCCTGACAACAAGGCCTCTGTAATCAATAACAGTTTCTAGGAGGTGACAAAGTTGTGATTAATGTGGCTGAACTGGTCAGAGTTTGGGGAGAAAGTAGTGATATAGATATGCAGTACAAAGTTGTATTTGATATTATTTGATAGTTTAAGATGAAGATAAATTAATTATGCATGCTATTAATGATAACTTTCTTTTTTTATCCTTAAAGCTTTTAAGTACTACTTAATTCCTTAAAAGGTGAAGCAATTAAGATCAAATACAGGACTCTAAAAGTTCTACTGCTGTCTGTTCAAAGGCATCATCAAAGATTATTTATGAAGAAATGATATTAGTGCAATAGTAGTCATAATAACTTTTGAAGTCCTATATCTGAACAAGTATTTTTTTTTTCATGAAATATTTTATGTTCAAGTGTTATAAAGAATGTGTGGATAGTTTGTTATGGTCTCCGTTCATTTAATAGAAGTAGTTTTATTACGATTCAAGATCATTTGATTGGCTTCCATTTTTAACATTATATTGAAAACATGAGATTTTAAAATTTATGTTTTTTTTATACTTGGTATTATTCTGAAGGTATTAACTACTAATTTTGTCATTTCAATGATTGTTTTGTTTGTTCCTTGCTGTTGATGTGGTAAAACCTGTTTAAATTTAACCAATCATAGATATGAGATTTTAATGGTGTAAAGATAAAACATTGAGAAGTTTCAGTTTGTGAAGTTACTAGTACATATGTTAGTTAGGTAAGAACAGTGTTCACTTTGTTTAATTATAATCTATATTCAGTTAGATGATCAGCTTTACATTGTTAGCAACATTCATTGATTTGTTATATTCATTTGTTGTATGTCTGTCATGGCTTTAATGGTGCATTTGTTTGCTGTTTGTAAGTGCTCACTTGTAGAGAATTACAATAATGTTCAGATCATCCTTGTTTTAAAACATCTTCCATGGCTTGTGTTTTCCTGATCTTCCATTATTGATATCGACTGTTCTTCCTTGATGATAGCTTTATGAAATAAATTTTATTCTTTACTTAGCCATAAATATTGGTGGGTATAATTTTTCAGTCTGTTGTGTGTTCCTTCGTTTGTTTGTCCAGCTTTACATCAAAAGTTTGATAATATTCATCACTTTATATTGTGGTGAAAACCACAAGTCTCTATCTGCTTAAGTAGATTTTTACATTTCTTTAGGGAAATGATTGAAAAGTGTGAAGAAGTCATTCAGTAGCTGGTTGAAGAAGTTCTTGTTCATTTTATGTCAAATTTAGAGAAATAGTTAATATGTAAATGGTGTGGAATGTTGTAGCTCAGGGCCATGTCCAGAAAGTTTGTAAGGCTGACAGCTGATGTTCCGCAGGAAGGGGAGGGGGGCATTATTTGCCATTTTTGTCAATTTTACATTTGAAATGGAGTACATGCAATTTTATTTTTCATTCCTAACAAAATCAAACCATTATGATCAACAGAAATTATTCTTAATAACTGTAGAGGGATAAACAAAGGCTCAAATTATCACTTTGCTTATTATACATGTACATCTTGCTGAAAACTTAGAAGTATATCTTCCATTTCCTATACACCAATATTTTCATTTACTTGCTTTTTTTCCATCTTGTTATATATTTTTTATATACATTATATTAAATATCTTTGTATTAGATATATAGCATTTGTTGCTTATATACATCTTGTCATAAAAACTAACCAAACTTGATTTTCACTTATATTACAGGTTGTATATTTATTTTACATTTCTTTTACAAAGACTACAAGCCAAAACAGTCTTTAAGTTTTATATATCAGATTCTTTATTGCCTCTCTCTTTTTTTTTAGTAACTTTCTACTAACTTAATGAAGCCTGTATAACATTTAAAAGCATTATATGTTTGTATTTTACATGAGGTGATGATTTTCATGTTGAAGGCATTGTTTGTGAGTGTCTATTATATACCAGTTTGTTTTTGTTTTGTTAATTTATTTGATCTCTTCCAACAATTCACTGGTATATGATGTATGCCAATAAAGATTTTATATGGATTTATTGTCATTCTCTTTATAGCCCACACCATGTCCTCACTTTGTGTCTGTGGTCATCTCTAGCTGTTGTCATTTTTGACATTCTTGCTCCATTAAAACTACTCAGTAGATTCAGACTAAATTTAGTCATCAGCCTAATTTGGATGTCTATGTTTAGAAACAAAATGTGTTGATGATGCTCATCTGGCAGCAAGTATCCCCCCATTGATAATTTATTGGACACTTTGCTTAAAATCACTTATTTTCAAGCTCCATCTCAAAAACTATGCAAGAGAATGATAAAGATGACTCTCCCAATTCAGCTTGAAGAGCTCTACAAATATCTTCATTTAGTCAGAGTTATAGGACAGAAGCTTATTAGAGTTATTGCCCATGAAAGTGAAAATGATGTTTTTTTTCCAGTTTTTAGCAAATATCTTGAAAAACCATAATAGATAGTAAAAATTTTATTTGATAGAATGATCCCTCTGTTACACTCCTAGAGACATTTCGGTTTCCTGCACGCACAGTACCCAAACACACAATAAACGAACACTTTTATCCTGTGTTTGAATGAACGCTCCTAGCGTGGGTTTCAATACACGATAAACGACGGCTCCCAGTGTGCGTTTAAACACTCGATAAAAGAACCCTCCTAGCGTGCGTTTAAACGCACGATAGACGAACGCTCATATCGTGCATTTAAACACTCAATAGTCGAACGATGAAAACTATTAAAAAATAACAAATAATGAAGAAAGAAAAAAAATAGAAAATATAATTAATGAAAATATATCATTTAATAATAGCAAAAAATATATAAATAACAATTGAATCAAGGAAATAATCAATGTATAAAAATAACGAATGCTTAGATCTATCGTGTTTAAATGGACGATCCTATCGTGCGTTTAAACAAACGCCAAACGATGTGTAAACGCACGATGAACAATGCACAAATGCAAAAATGGGAAATGTGAACATTTCAAGGAGTGCAGGCCTTCACAAGCCTTTATTGGGTCAAAGTTAAAGGCCAACTCCTTATTACAGGTCTTATCCTTTATCAGTAAAAGGAGGCATATTTTGAAATTTTTAGCCAATATCATGAAACCATAATAAAAAGGAAGAAATTTTCAGTTAAATAAATGATCCTAATGATCAGACCTAGAAAATCCCCATGGGTCAAAGTTGTAGGATGATTTCCTATTAGAGTTATTCACTTGGAAGACAGGATATATTGTTTAACCATTATCTTAATGGATAGAAATTATTTTCAATTAATGAAATGATTCTGACTGCAAATTCAACATTTTTCAAAACTGTTTAATAACTTATTATTTGAGTTAATCTTGTTTGACAGAGTTAACTGTTTTTCCCTATCTGAACAATGTCGGCATATAATTATCGAACAATGTCAGCATATAATTATCTTCAATATGTATACAACTGTTTGAACACTATTAAGACGAAAATACAGATAGTGTGGGTTACAAATTACCTCAAGTATGTGATCATTATAGCAAATTGTTATGTTCAGTAGGTAGAAATTCATCTTAAATACTTGTCAAATTTGTCCATAATAGGAACTGCACATCTTCAATTGGAGAGTTCTCGGTGATGTCATCACTTACCTGTGAATTGGTTTTGGTTGGCAAAAAATTCATTGAATGACATGGGCATCAACTTTAAATCATCATAACTTCTTCATATTTTAAAAATAATTGAATAAATTCTTTTGGTTCCCTACACTGCCAATAAAGCTCTTTTTATCCATAAAATTTTAAATAAGTATTCAGTACTTAGACTATATGGGTAAAAAATTAAAAAAATAATTTTATATGAAAATGGAGGTTTACATATTAATATCATTTCAAATTTATATTTTCAAGTAAAAGACATAAATTCACATACAAAATATAAATTATTTTATCTAAATGAAATATTTTACAGAACAAAAATTGGATATAAAATAACAAAGTTAAAATGTTTTGAAAATTGGGATTCTAATCATGAAACTATCTATTGTTTATTTAGTTGTTTATTTGCCAACCAAATTAACACTTAATGATATGCAAATTAGTGAATATAACATCACTAATGAGATTGTCGAACTTTCCTATACGTATACCAACACTTCGCAAAGTTTGAATGTCATTGGTTATAACAGGTTACACAAAATAGGTACCAACAACATACAGTGACAAAAATAGCCAAGTTCAACCTACTAATCAATAATGATAATAATAGGATATACACAAGTTCAATATGTATATAAACACTGCAAAGGTAAAATGATATTGCCTGAATACTTATTGAGTCACAGATTACATAAAGTAGGTACTCTACTTTAGCTGAACGAAGCTTAATTACCAGTCGCAACGTCTGGTAGAAAAATCTAGAAACTTTTAAAAGATTTGAGAGATCGTTAAAAAGATAGATCTAGTCAGGGATGGTTCAGTCCTATCTTTTCAAATTGAAATGTAAAAACAAGATGCACATTAGAACTATAAAGATATAAAAAAAATCGTTTTTTAACTTCAGTGTCTTGTGTTTTCTGGTTATTGTTTTAATATCTCCTGCAAATAAAGTTGTATAGGAAGTTTGGACATCATATTTAGATGTGCCTTAAAGAATGTAATTATCGTCTGGTTCCTGAAAAGGAAGATAGGTCCAGCCTACGGTTACCTTCTAAGCGCAACTACTCCACTTAAACCATTTACGGGAACTAATTGAGATTTGACAGGAAGCTTGGTATCATATGTAGGTGTTTATAAAGGATTTTAGTTATCGTTAAAAAAAACATAGTTGCAAATAATTGCAATTAAATATTCGTTTAAGAAAAACCAGTTTCGAACAGGGAAATAAAACCAGCAAACACCAGAGTTTAGATTAAATCAAAATAATATTTTTCTTCTGTATAAACAACTCAAAGTTTAGACTGTCCCAGAAATTAAAACTAGAAAAATAATTGTGAACGATAACCGTTCGTGATCCCTTAAAAACCAAATAGGAAATACCAAAAGTCACTCTGGTGGAAAAACGAAATAGGAGGTACAAGATGGTATCACGTGATAAAGATGTGTGAAATGTGTCGTCAAATTCTCTTCAGCTACGGATAGAGGATGGATAGTTTCTCTTGGTTGACTTATTGTCCATGTGTTTATAAAGTAGTACATCAAGAAACTCTAAATGTCATTCATATGAAAAACAACAGGAGTTGCACAATGGGGTCATGTGATAATGTTTAGAACTGGGACGGATATGTATAAACGTCTCAGAATGTGACGACTCTAATCGCTACACTACTCCATCGGATCAAATTGATACAGGGAAAATATATAAACGTATAGGGAGGTCTGAAAAATTCGCAGCGATGTCAGAACTGTCAAATTTGTGATGCAAATTTTTGGTCGTTCCCTCCGCGGGACTCGAACGCGTACCGCTGTGACATCTATGGCAACACCGCCTGCAAAAAGTCCAGCGCCCTAGACCACTCGGCCATACAGAAATATAGCTTTCGCTGGCCGGGTCATTCCTCCTCGTAGGATTAATCTAGAGCCGTAACTTAGTACACGATGTATGGTAGTACGGGACAGTTCATTTTAGATGTTATTATGTAGGATAGAGGATAAAATCGCAAATTTGTAACATCGTTGGGAATTTTTCAGACCTTTATATATATATATATATATATATATATATATATATATATATATATATATATATATATATATATATATATATATATATATATATATATATATATATATATATATATACACCACTGGAAAGGTTGTGTCATAATATGTAAGAGATAATTGACCACTGAAATTGACTGACGTTCCTATAAGTTTTCCAAGTTTTCCTCTGTTTACGTAGGAGAATAACAGTAAACGTACAACGAACCAATCGTTTGGCGTTCGAGACGCTATCACAACTAAATTATCTATTCTTTTAATATATATTTAAGGGATGTTCTTAGTATTTTTCCGTTCTCTTTCTTTCATTATCTTTCATTATTGATAAAGCTGATTTTTTATATACTACAAATCTATAATAAAGATTTGCCACTATATATTTTACCAAAAAAAAAAAAACGAACAAACAAACAAACTTGGAAAAAAAAACGGAAGAAAACAATTCTCTGACAGATTTGAAACGGGGCACCGACTGTTAAGAGTAAGCATGATGGTGATCTTTGCGCATATAGTTATGTATACATAATTATTTATAAAATATAAAATATTGTTGAATGATACAGTACTTTCATTCAAAATAAAGAATTACAGTATCAATACGTCTTGAAAATCACATCTATGTTACACTGAATTCCTTTCAGGAAACACTTAAGTTCAAAAAGTAACGTTGAGCATTTATAGTTTTCGTTATGGAAATGTACAAAGGATTTCTATTACACAGATTTCTATCACACAGAGTCACTGGATATAGATTTATCGTAAATGTTTGACCCCAAATTGTCACAAATGTTAATTGAATAATTTAACTGATTGGCCCTGTTTTCATCATCATTGTTGTCGTTCAAAAGGAGTGGTTCAGAAGAAGTACATTCAATAGCTGTTCGATTTAAACTTTCGTCGTCGACTGACGGAACAGTCACTGGCGCTGTAAACGATAGCTTAGGAACTTGGTAAAACGTTGGTATTTTAGCATTTATTACTTCGGGCACCTGAAACAAAGAAGGGTGTATTTACGACCCACTTATGGTATATGAACTAAGTAAGTTGGGATTACTCGCGCGTATTCCCACTTATGAAGTCTTATGTACCTGTATTTTTCATATTTACAAATAAATTTGTCACAAAAATTAAATGTTCCATTTCTATATGGGAGGGTGGACAGGAAGGATGGGGATACGGGAGTTAAGGGAACGGGGATCGGTAGTTACAGGGAACGGGGAGTGAAAAATATGGAAGGCAAGGATTATCGTTGGGAAAAATAACTGGGGTAAAATGAAAGGAGTCGGGAAGTGGTGGTCAGAAGGGTGCAAGGCATTGGTCTAGGGGAGGGAAGCTGGGATGAAATACCCCCTGTCCACCCCTCCTATATTATCCGACCACTTTATATACATCGTTAATGCAAAAAATTATGATCTACACCCATCGAAAAAAACACTTAAATTGACATTTTTGTTCGAATTGGGGTAGAGAATATTTGTCGCCTAAATGACCGTTAAGTATAGTTATTTTTTATAGCCCGGGCACACTTGGAAGCCAAGACGCTACAGACGTTTGGTTTTGTTCGTAAAAGTTAGTTTTTAGGGACAAAATGCCAGTTTTATGCAAGATGGAACCAAATACCTGAAATTCTGAAAATGGCAATGTCATTTTATTTTCATCGCAAAATTGAGAAATAAGCGCCTGAAATAAGCGGATCTGTTGCATTATTCAGTTTTGGAATACATATTTCCTAATTTAAAGCAAACAAATATACCCCGACCTCGATATTATCTGTATTTAACTGTATTTAATTCCCATCCTAGATGAACAGGCGAATACATTTCAATTCATGTCAAACAATTAGTTTGATAAGGAGAATACCGACAAATGCAACAATATCGGTTTCCCAGTTGTCTGACATCCTTTCCTTCAGAAGTAAAATTTTTTATTACAGTGGCTCAAGCGTAATAGGTTTTTGTTTCACTACTCAACGCATTTTTTGTCAGAAACTGCGACCAACACGCGAATATTTTACAGAGCTCACCAACTGACACATTAACTAATAGAACTGGAATATGTCAGCCCATATGTCAAGGTCGTGACTAGGATAACTGAAGACTTCCGGCAAAAAAATTAGTTCCTCGGAAAATTTACTTCCGGGAGCGACACTGTATTTAACCTGGACAACACCAAGTAACATAATTCTGATAAGATTATTTTCTATTATTATTACTGAAGTAGAAAGGTTTGAGTTAAACCCTTCAATTCTTTTTATCAATTTAAATAATTTTATCACGACTTTCAAAGTTGAAGACACTAAAGCGTATATATACATACATCATGTATATTGCATTGCCGGCAGTGCATACTGCTACACGTTCTCGGCTGTTTAACTGATTACTTACCTAAATATTGAGTTACAATTTAAAAGGTTTGACGAAATAAATATCTTAATATCAGTGTTTATTAGTTATCAAAATGAAAAAAAACTAAGGCACCAATACGAAATTTTTATATGTAACAATAAGAAAATCATAGTTATCATTGGTAACTCAATGTTTTATTGATTGGATAAAAAAACAATACCCGGAGTTATACTCCCGATTAACTCTTATTTTTTGTTATTGTATACTTCAATAAGTACATATAATTCTGGGTACTGACATGTAGATCAAAGTCGTCACAATGTCCTGGCGGACAGACATGGAGTGGTCCTATCCGATGTGACCAACGACCTCCAACTGTAAGAAAAATCATCTGTATATGCGGTGCTTGCATTGAACTATATAACACACAACCTTAAAATTATCTAACACAATCTAGCAGAAAATATTAATTGTTTAAGTGACTTGATAGTTTTATCTTGTTTCACCACTTTCAAGATTCGAGGTATTGTATCAATCAGTTAATTTCTACTTCTACATGACCAACCTCTTTAGCTGCTTCTAACATGTCGATCAATTCAGTGAATGTAGGTCTTGTTTCTGGAATAGCAGCCCAGCAGATATACATTAATTGATATCTGAAATACACCAACTATAAACACTGAGACGGTTACTAATTAAAGCAAAGAAGTTTTAGATAGGAGAAATAAATACTGCAATATTTTGTTTATGTCTAAATACTTGTACATTTATTAGTATGAGGGCTGAGATAACCCCCGTGGACCCCCATCCATCAACCAAAATATGTTTTTCAGATACATTTATATCTCCCATTTACGATCGTTTTGTCGTCAAAAAATAAACCGAAACATTTTTGTATCTTTTGGCTACATTTTATACATCGTTGAGGCAAAAATCCATTTTTTAAGTTTTTTATTCTTCGAACTTCTTCTGTCTACATATGTATCATCGTGTAGCCCAATGTCTCAGATTTACAATGGTATCAGGAAAGTTGCGGTAACACTTACGGTATTAAAACGAATAAAAATATACCCCTACCCCACCGAAAAGTCGCTTAAATTGACATTAATACTCTAGGGGTTTTGACATTGAAAACATGTCAATTTAAGCGATTTTTCGGTG
This sequence comes from Perna viridis, assembly GCA_037379345.1. Classification (NCBI taxonomy): domain Eukaryota; kingdom Metazoa; phylum Mollusca; class Bivalvia; order Mytilida; family Mytilidae; genus Perna; species Perna viridis. Next base: position 59,308,474 of record CM074512.1, read on the forward strand.
GAGTAGGGGTACATTTTTCGCATTTTACCGCAAACCTTAAGTTTTACCGCAACTTTCTTGGTACTATTGTAAACCTGAGACATTGGGCTACACCATGATGTATTTGTTTAGTTAATTCACACATGCTATCCTTGGAAGGCTAAGACTCTCAAACAATTGAGTCACAAAAATCTTGGCTTTTTGACCCAGAGGGGTACAAATATAGGCTTATATTAAAATAGAATCTGATAATATTCTTTGGCGACAAATTGATCCGTTAATGGGAGGTATAAAGGTACCTAAAAATCCACATGAAGTTGATGAGTGGGGGAGGGGTGCACGGTGGACCCTCCCAACCCATGGACGAATTACTGTCATATTGGAAATGAAAAATATGAGCAGGTAGGTTTAGTACATTAATAATTAAAACACCAATACTCAACATTTTTTTACATCGATTATATGCTAAAAATTAACATTTACGTTCATATTGAGGTATTCTTTTCATGGGTAAAGCTGACAATTTTTCATCTAACTTGACTTGGAAAGGTTCAAATATTTATATTTTGAGTTTATTTGAAAGCTAAGGCACTATATAAATGTACTGTATCACACAAAAGCTTGTTCTGAAAAAAAAAATGACATTAACGGGTGATTAAGAAGAAATTCTGAAAATTCCCCTTTTTTCATTTTATATTTATTGTTATCCAAAAGTAAAATCTAAGTACCTGTATTGATTAGATATGCTGGGTACAACATCATTTTAATTATGAATGCCTAAAATATTAATTTTAATGTGTCAGTATGTTGTGAATGAGAATTCTTTTGATACCGAGATCAGTTTTCTAGGGGTAGAGGTAATATTTTAAACATTTTTTTTTAAAATTCTGTCTTAAAAATTAGTTTTTCGTGGTTTAGTTATGTAAACAAATTAAATTATCAATCGAATGATACCAATTTGAGACGTTTTAGTCGAACAATAACTTATAGAGTCAAATTTATGTGACTTTTTGCATTTTTTGATAAATTCGGACTACAAAAATCGCCAAAAGCCATCAAAAGAACCCTAAAAGTTTAAATTGTGACAATAGTATACAGAAAATACCAAATAAACCATTTTTACTGAAGCATAAATACTCTAGGGTTTTTGACATAAAAAAAATATGTCAATTTCAGCGATTTTTCAGTGGGGTAGGGGTACAGATTTTTCATTTTTCTCCAAAATCATAAATGACAAAGTAACTTCCCTGATACCACTGTAAAGCTAAGACATTCGGCAACATGATGATACCTAAATTTGTTTAGTTCATTTGCAGAAGGACTTAGATATTCAAACAACTGAGTCTCAAATATCTTGGCTATTTGACCCAGCTGGGTACAAATATAGGTTTATACTGAAAAATAATCCGAGAATTTATACAAATCAATTCCGTAATGGAAGGTATAAAAGTACCAAAAACGCACCATGAAGTTGATGAGTTGTTGGGGGTGCACGGTGGACCCTCCCAGTCCATGGACTATATGAATTGACATTCTTGCTTAAAACGTTAACAAAATTGAACATGATTTTGTTGTCATCAAAATTTAAAATTCAAATCGACTCTTATTCCATTCCTGAATGATTGATTGATTAATTGTTGGGGTTTAACGCCCGAGCAGCAATATTTCAGCTATATTTAGGCGATGAACATGAAAGGGATGATAAAATGAATATGAAATAATTCCTGAATGATACGATCTAGTTATTTTATGACACAAACTGGTCTTTTCAAATGCTTTTCACAAAGTAAAACTCATCATACAGTAACGACTCGGCTTTTTATGAGGTAATATTTTTCCAAATATAGTTTCCTTACATTATTTGAGGGCACTGTTCTGGAGCGTCTAATCTACCTCCGGATGTGACGTACTGCATTACATCATGGTTCGTTCTCCCGGGGTAGGGCATGTATCCCATTGAAAATATCTCCCACAGAAGGACACCAAATGACCTGTTTTAGTTTAAAGTAAAACATTCTGATGAACATGAATATATTTCACCATGTAAATTTGTCATAATACTAAGTCAGTTACTATCAAATCATCAATTCAAATGAAAACTTTAACAACAGCCATTTTATCGAAGATCATATAAAGCGACATATAGGAAATCGAGCTATTATTGATGTAACTTAAACCAGCTGGCCAAGTATCGTACAATACATGCAACAAAAACTGAAGTATTAACTGAAAAATAAGGTTCATGTACCACATGTACTTACATTCTAAATTATATCAGTAGCATGACTTATCTATCATGTTTTTTGTGGGTGTTTTTTTTTTAAAGATTGATGGATTCTGGATATACTTACCAAACGTCTGTTTTCGACGAAAAAACACCATCTAAAAATGCCTCTGGTGGCATCCACTTTATAGGTAACATAGCTCTGCCACCTTTCTTATAGTAGTCGGATCTGAATTAAAGAAACACGTCGACGTTATATATCAACAGCTGGGAAGACAGTGAAACAGGAGAGTTCTTTCTAAAGTCAAAAGTCACGTGATTTCAAAAGAAGACAATTTGGTTTACTGGTTTACCAAAAATGAATAAATGAATATATTACATTTTGGGAGTATAAGTAGTAGTCTATTCAAATATATATCAATCATTTAAAGACTAGACCAGTCGTAAGTTTCAAACTAAGCTTTGATAAAAAAAATTTTCGCTACTCTAAGATATATAACCATGTGCCAACATGTTAAATGGAGTGCATTCATATAATAATTTCGTCTTCACAAATCTCCATCCATAAGCGTGTTTATTCCTATTTTTTGTCTGTGTTGTAAATAATTACAAGTTCTGTGAAGGTTCTAGAAATATTTTGCATGCACATAACATCCAGTGACACACGTTGCAGTTTTAAATAGGTTAAAAATTTGTCCAGCATGTAAGAGTTTGTAGTCAAGAGTGTTGCTGTATGAACATGATCCAGTACCAAACTTAAACATTGATTTTACCTGTATATGTCTTTAGTCATACCAAAATCTGCAATTTTACATGTTCTGTTTGGTCCTTTGCAAGTCAAAAGACAGTTCCGAGCGGCAATATCTCTGAAAACATATGCAGATGATGATAATATATCCATGGGAAGAAATCTTTTCAGGTGAAATCAATTATTTATCTAAAAGGCATCGATGACTGAGAGACTGAACAAATTACGGAGTGTCCCGAATCCAGGAGTATTAGAACCTATAAAAATCTCAAAGATGGAGAGTACATGTTAAGGATTGCTGCTTTCTTGGTATAAAAGAAAGGTTATAAATGCATCATAAAATCACCTGTGAATGAAATGTTTCTCTTCTAAATGTTGACATCCTCTCGCTATGTCTATGGCTATTGTCATCAAATCAGATGACGTCAAAGTTGTCGATGAACTTTCCTTAAATATAACGACTGATTAGGTAGAGCAATTTCAAAAATATCGAATTTATCAACTGTATTGATATTTCATATTCGTATTTTTTTACTTCACTTTTTGAACTTCACAAAACGTCACAATATTTTCTAGTGTGAAGTGCAATTTGTGGTTAATTACAGTTACGTTTACACACTTCTCTTTACATAACAATAAACATTGATGAAAACTGTATAACGGAAAGAATAAGCAATTGGTACTCCCGGAAAAATAAAATAAGATCGTAACAAGAAGGCTTAAAATATTTCATATGTGCGCGGAACAAGTCAGCATTGAAGGTTGCACTCGTCGACACTCGTATATTTTGCATATTGCCTCTTTTCATCCCAGTATCCAATAAATTTGATGTTATAAAAAATCGAAGATCAGAAACATGTAATAATCACAAAGAAGACGAGTGTGCGATCGCATCATCAGTAAACCATGCAAATTACAACCCATATTGATCAGGAGAGAAAATTCCCTTCATCGAATATTAATATATGTTCTTATCTTATCTAAAAGTCACCCTAGTCACACTTCACTTTCCATTTCTAGTACCGCGCACGAATTAAATTCTCAAGCGTTCTTGGCACGAGTAATCATATTTTGGTTATTCACGATAAACAATTGATTATCGTATTTATTAATATATAGATTTTCTTCATAATTCATTCATATTTTCAACATGAATTTTAAATTCTGTGATTGGCAGATTGACATCAAAGTTGGGATGTTTGGCGGGAGAAAGACCGAGAGTGAAATTACCCAATTTATTTCACAGTATGAAATTTCGAAATTTATTACACTGGGAACATTCGATAAAACGCTGCTATCTATGTTATAATTTTATATAACTGTTAAAGTTGTCACAATAGACATGGCAATTAAGAACCGAACAACCCAGAATCAAATGAGATCAATTTCAGAATTTTTGTTTGTCAGTGCGCCGTCATTTGCATAGAAAATCTTTCAACACGAGAGGTTCCTGGAGCGTAAATTGTCCCATTGATGGTTATATCCCATATAGTGAAGAAATAAAAAAGGGAATATAAAGAAAACAATTAATCCAGTTTATACCTTTTGAATCATCGGTTTAGGTCGACTTTCACGTAAAAACGTCTTCAGATCACCACCTTCCAACAACTCTATTATGATATACCGCGGATGGCAGTTAAAGCATACGCCAATGAATTTCACTATGTTAGGATGATCGAATTTACTGAAAAAGAAAAACTTAACTGATAATATAAGAAACTCAGAATAAAGGTTCTTGAATCAAAAGTTTTACAGCGAGTTGGCTGTGACATCAGACCTTTTTGAACTTGAATAGCCTAAGGAAAATACCAAAGTTGCTAAATGAGTTCATCTGTTGAATTAGTAACAATAGTGCTTCAACTTTTATTCTTGTTGACCTTCATTTTTTGGAGAATTTTACCTTCACATGGAAAAAAAATACCTGTTAGGAGTTATTGGAGTGTGGTAGCATAAAAAACCTCTGTGAAATCTGTGTCAAAATAACAAAGACTATTCTCCCATTTGTTATACTCTCTGGAAGTATATGTTACATCTAATTATATTTTTACAGGAAAATTAGTCATGACACACTCGATCTGGATAATTTGACAATTCTCTTGCAAAAAAAAAAAAAAAAAAAAAAACAATAAACAAATAAACAAAAACAAAACAAACAAAAGCACGAAACAATCATAAACAAAACAAAACAAAAAGAAGCCCCCTCCCTCAACTAGATCCCTCCATGTTAAGTAAGTCATAGTTACACTTTATAATAAATATTTCAATTAAGACAAATATTTAAGTGGCATGACGATCGTACTTTATATAACCAAGTTATCACCAGAAGTTTGAAAATACAAAACGCTAAGTTTTTTTTATCATTGTTGAGTAGTAATGTGACAGAGACACGAATTTTCAAGATGAAATAGTTCGTAATGTTGATCAACTTTTTTCGATTTGATGTCTTACCTTTTGTTCAAAAGTATCGCCCATGGTACCTAAAATGCTTTAATTAATTGATGTTTCAAATTGTCTTATACAACATGTATACAATATCTTTGGTTTTGAATAACAATACGAAAACCCAAAATGTGTTTTCGTTAACTGCAAAGTAGAGGTCTTAAACGATTTTTTAAGCTCAAAGTTTAGTAATGGCAGATAATTGAATTGACTAAGCAGTTTATAAAACTTACTTGATGAACAAATTCATCTACCGAGGTAAAGAAATTAACCTAGTCATTCATTTACTTTAAATGATGAAAAGTAATAAGCAGACGTAATTTGTTAAAAATGTAGTCATATATTTCAAATAATTAGGTAATGTCCCGGTAAATCTAAATGAATCAAATGGGTTGTTGACTATCTAAAATAAAAGAACACTACAATTAATCAAAATGCGTTTGGCTTCTTTGTTTTCAGGCTTGCTTTATCTCATGTATGTCAAAAAGCTATTACTTATAACGATAACCAGATCGTTCATTAATAAACTTTTGTAACTATTACTAAGGTCATTTAATAATTAGCAGACGCAGTGTCCATAAGAAGATCCCAATGAATTTGATTAATGGTGAAGATGGGTTAATATTTATAAAACTCCACAATGTTTATGTCCTTCCTTATTATGGCTTGACCAGGTGAGTTTGAAAATGATAGTCTGAGAAAGTGTCCGAGGAGACACCTGTGTGATAGAAGTATGTTTTAGTTTTGGAACTGGTCAGAGTTACATTGTACTGTGGATATGATATACTGTCTATTGAGGTGTGTAATATCTTGTGTATTGTCTGAAATTTGCACACAAATATTAAATTTGTCTATGAAGAATTATGACTTTGTGCATCAATGCCTAAGTTTGACCTCGTGTGACAAACATCTTTAAGTTTTTGACACTTAATTTAACAAATGTCCAATAGTTTGCAATCAAAACACCCAATTTCTGATACAGACGTACGCCATGTAGATTTTTCGTCTTTATACAATATATTATATCTTTATTTCTCAATAAATCTCTTTACAGTGGTATAGAGAATGTAAATTATACATAATATATAACATTGACAATAATAAATTCACAGTTTTCATACATTATATTTAGGTTACGAAACAGTAATCAAGTATAATAGTAATTTTAACTACATTGTATAAACAAATAAATTCTTAATTTACCCCGGACAATTCAGTCGTTTAATTGTAATATTAATAAACTTACATAATTTGTTAAGCTCTGAAATGTTTTAAGTTTGTAAAAGACCTCTCATTCTCAATATATTGGGTCGTGTTCTATATTTCACTTAAAGAAAATGTGTCCTGTCATTCTGGAATGCAGGGCAAACAAATAAATAATGAAACTCGTCACCAATTTCGTGAGAGTTACACAAATTGCAATTTCGCTCATTTCTCTCAATATTTCTCCGTCTACCACATTCAATCGGTAGATTATGATTGGTAGTCCTAAATCTACAAAAACTAATAGCTTGTATGGTGTCCAAAAGTTTAAAATAGTTTTCGAATTCAAGATTTTCTTTAAAAATTCTGTAGTTGAGAGCTTTCGGTGAATTTTGCACTAGAGACACCCAAGACTGGGTAAATTGATCTACCAATTTCTGTTTTACTGTCTTATAAAGCAAAATATTACCAATGAAATTTTGTGTATCCCATACATATGACATTCCACAATTGTCTAAAATAGATTTTACATAACGTACTCAAGTTATGGTTTTACCATCTAAGATTTTTCTTAAACATAAATTGTATAGTATAACAGGCAGTTTCTCTGGTTTTCCTGATATTAGTTTTGACCAGTAATTGATCATTCTCAATTTAATACTAATTTCTATTGGGTATCTGCCGAGTTCACCATAGATCATATAATCTGGAGTTGAGGTTTTTTAATGTAAAAGCATTTTGCAAAATTTTAAGAGAACTCGTTCAATAATACGAACATATTAGATTGACCTCTGTTGAAACGTTAATTAGTATTTACTATCTAAGCAACATTGTAATGAAATATATTTTTGCAATGTGCGATTAATAGTTTCAAACATTGAAAACAATAAGACTATATATGTAAGTAAATTCTAGTAATACCTCATAATTACGGCTTCCATAAGGAAATCTACTTCGGTTTGTTCTGTAGACAAAGCTGGTAAAGTCTGAAATAGTAAATACATAATTGTTAATATTTCCTTCGTGACATGTGAAAGATATTATGCATATTGTTTATCAAGAAAAAAAGTCCATTCATACGGTCATGTGACCCTTGTGTATGTGTGCTATAGGAATCAAATACTATATGAACTAATCATGATTTTGATTTAAGTATAAATTCTAGCAATGCAAATGAGTTGTAACACTTCAAGCTAATTGCTTAATGATATGCTTCAATCAACAAAAATGACAAATAATTTACATGTATAACTTCATGTTTATTTAATGAAACTGAAACATTACATGTATAAAAATTAAAGTGCAAATATGATGCCATTTCCCATAAAAAATATCTGAATACAAACATCAGCTATCGAATATAGACTGAAACAGAATTGATTGATTGTTGGTGTTTAACGCCTGAGAAATAGGAAGAGGAGGGTAGTGTCGGGCAATTTAGCCTCCTGAGACAGAGCACAGAGGTTCCTACTCCTAATGAATCCCACAACAGAGTTCTATAACGTGCGTGGAACGTAGCATCTTTCAAAACTATGGTTTTCGGTCAGGTTTTCCTTATTATCGCCCGAAGACCCCAGCATATATAGAATGCCAGGGTTACCCATTCATCCACCTCGTGCACACAACCCCAGGCCAGTTGCTCTGGGCATATTGCCGGGACCCGTACCTGGCAATACACGAACAACAAACCAAAAGGATAATCGAGATAATCAGCCATATGTTATAAAGCATCAGCTAACAAATACTGATGCAACAAACTAAAACAATAACAATATTTGCCAGATCAAAAATTCCTACCCAAGGATTATCAAAAATACCTTCAGGAACATTCATGCAAAGTTTGGTTACAATCTATTGAGTAGTTTTAGGTAAACGATCTTATTAGGCCTCATCATTTTGTAAAGAGGCATGTAACCACCATCAAATAAGTCCTGGAAATAAATACGTGTGGAAGTTTGTTTAAAATATAAATAATACTGTAGTATTACTGCTAATAAATAACTAGATAAGCAAATAGTAAAGTTACATGAGTCCCAGTAAAATATACTTAGTAACCCAATGTGTTTGTCGCATGGTATCAGATCTATGAGAAACCAACCAGAGAACGAGCTTTTCGTGTTTAACATTAAGTTGATATTGTCGATTTCAGTCGTGTTTGATATTGGAATTTTGAATATTTATTGGTTTCCATAGTGTTTATTGGTGGAATGTTTAATGCTGCGAAGACAATATTTACAACCAATAAAAGCATTCCAAGAATTTCAAACATTAATTTTCAATAGAAAATTTCTTTTTAAGGTCAGCAAAAAATACCGAATTATCAAAGCAAAGCCGAACAATTCAAACAATGTAGACAAATGCTCAATGTAGACAAAACAGTAAAACACACACACACACACACACACACACACACACACACACATAGCACACAGAATACTTAACAATTGCCATATGAACCCATGCAACACCATGTACATCCACGATGAAAGAAATCATTACGTTTTAATTTATAGTGACCATTTGTATATGTAGTTTGCTTTAGAGAACGAGAAATAAAAGTAATCCTAATTTTTCGAAAATAGGTAAATTAAAAATTATTGTTTTTTTTTAATCTAGTAAAACATATTTAAGACATTTTAGGTTATTTTTTGTTGCAATTAAAAGTAGTCTCCTGCCGACCTCGTCCTGACAAGTCGAGTAATGTCAAAATGCAGTTGTTTCTTTTACATCGGACCTAGTGCTAAATCGTAGTTTTGTGATGATACCATTACTATAGTGCCAACTGTAATAGAATCTTTAAAGTATATGGTGTCTTTATTGCAACACAACAAAAACCATCTGAAAAAAGTTTACCCCCCCCACCCCGAAAAAAAATAATGAAAAAGTTAAACACAACATTGGAGGCTGTATTAAATTCAGTTTGGATCTACCAGAAATGTACCATGATAAATACAGCATATCCTTTGATTAATTCAATAAATATAATGAACTGACAAGACTTTAGTGCAAATTATATCGCGGAAAATAGGTTGCATTCATTTAGTATTTGAAGACGGGATATATTGTAAGTTGAAAATCTTCAAGTAAAGCAAGTATTGATAAGACAAGTTTACCCGAGGTATGGTTAGTCCTGGAGTATAGGTATATGTATTGATAAGTAGTGGACATTAGAGAGAACGTACTGCTACGCTATCACTGATCAAAAATAAAGAAGACAGTTAATAATTACTTTGGTACTGAGGGTAGACAATTTAATGAACCAAAAAAAGTAGAGAATAGAATATTAACTGTTTGTTCTGTTTTACATAAACTATCCGCAATGACTATAAGCAGTATCGTAAAATCAAATATCAGTGATATCAGATGTCCACAGGCAGACAGACAATTTTATTGACAATCAAACTATAACAATAGTAGGGCAAAATGTGTAATTTTAGCAATATCAAAGTAAGTCAGATTAGTCAGTTTGAAATTTAAGCCAAAAATCTCTTTGAAGCTGAAGATACAAGAAAAACAATTCAACTATATAGAAAAACATAATAATGTGTCATGAAAAACGATTTGGTAATAGAATCAGGTAAATACCTGCATAAAAACTTTACCATCTAACCATCTAAGACATAATGACATTGGTTGAGACCGACAATAGTATAGCCATAATAATAAATGCGTTCAATAGAAAGTGCTAAGCAATAGAAAAAGAACTACAACATGAGTTACGGATTAATTAAACTGTTTGAAAGCGTTGTTTTAAAATACAATGTAAGTAAAATACTGTTGGATTACAACACAGTAACGCCTTATATGTAAATATTGGTCCAACATTCCACTTTGCTGCAAACTAAACTAGAGCGGATTAAAAAAAATCAAGGAAAAACAAAAGAAACATGTACATATACACTTTATAAATAAAAAAAAATAAAAGAAGAATCAGGAACAAATACGGTAAAATGATGACGTGATATTGACTAATCTTGTGAGAATAATAATACAAGCATATATTTCAAAGGATAAATTTAGTTCTGAACATTCTTTGACAACAAGAATAAAATTTGATGTTTAACACGTTTAAATACATGTAACTGTTTACCTTAACTGCAACAGGAATTTCATCTTGTATTCCATTCATACCCGAGAGATATCCTCTGTAAACTTCGCCAAAAGCACCATGCCCTAAAGGCCTTGTAAATAATATACATATTAAACAATATAAAACTCGCAAATAATAAGACAAAGCCGAGCTAAGAGAAAGTTTTTACCTTAAAGCGGTAAACAGTTTATTCAAAGCAGTAATACTGTCTGAAATTAAAAAATTAGCAGACCCTTTGAAGAAAAAATAACAAAATATGTTGAATCCAAATAATATAACGGAATTTGTATTCCTTCCTTTGGTAGCTTGGGTTGCTCATTTGCTTTTGTTACTTTGTATGTATAATTTTAGTTACAATGTGTCCTTTGTTGTGTGTCTGTTTTCCATATCTGGTCTTTGTCCCTGGATTACATTTTTTAGATTACCGCTATAACCTTGTAAACAGGAAAACTGTTTGTCATTCTATAATTATGACGCGCTATATTTATAGACTGAAGTATATAACACATGTACCTAATAACGGAATTATTATAAATAAATGATGTAGACAGCTGCCTATATGCTTATATCATAAATACCTGCACAATCTTAAATTATCACAATTAATTTCGCAAAGCTTTTGCTCCGGACAGTTCGCAACTACAAAGTCGTAGTTAGGGTTATATTCTGTGATCATACGAGTAGAATTTAGTACTGTACTAGGTAAAAGGCTATTTGTGTTGGCGGTGCGAACTGTGTAGCCGTTAATTTGTGTACTATTCAACTCAAGTTGAACATTCTTTGATGTTTTAGTTTGCTTCGTCTTCTTGTATTTTACTGAAAACAAAATAACTTTTGATAAAGAGACATGCCTTTTATTTCTAACACTTAAGCCATAGAATCGAACTATTATAATATTATAAAAACAAAAACAGAACCAATAGAGACAACGTTCAACAAACACTATTACGTCCAAACAAAAACGTCAAAAACTTGTATAAAACCAGGAGCTTCGACTGTTGTCAGTAACTACTGTTTCAGTTGGAACATCCGTTATTTTTGTTGAGTAATACACATGGTAACGGTAAACCAGAATACTAAGTAACAGACTAAGGAATCAGCATGTTTTCATCTAGAAAAAGGTATTCCAAAACATTTTCCCATAATTCAATTTTCTTTAAATTTATACAGATTATTACACTAACTGTAATGCATATTCTGGCAATTTTTAAAGAAATTTCAACGTGCAGAATTGAACGAGAAAGACTAAAAAATTGCAATTTTTGGAAATTTGAATCACTGGCCAAAGTGAACCATATCTGGTATTTTAGGGTAATTTTTTACAGAATAATTAAATTAACAACTGAATATAAATAATGTCAAATTGACTTAAAATGGTCAGTATATAAGATTTAATATGATATTTTAAATTCTATTTTTATAAAAAAAAGAAGTAAATTGGCTTTTATTTAACTAAACTCTGGATAATTTTCAGTTATTTTCCTTATATAATAAAAACCTCTATTTTGCAAACACCGATGATTCAATATTCATACAAAAATGGACCATTTATTTATAATACCACAAACAAAATTTTACATAAGTTCACTATGTATTTTTTTTGTACCCCAGGTCTACAACCTTAAGACGGCAACCAAATTTTTGACCAACATATTGTACATTTTTTAACAATGGTTAAAATCCTTGTAGTATAAGTTTGAATAATTTTGCATTTTTCTTCAGCTACCGTAAAATGATATACATGTATATATATAACTGGTATACAGAGCTTAAATGGGGATGTATAGGTTTTTAACACGAAAACAGCCACCTCAATGTATAATTTGTTTGATAGATTGTAAAGGTAAATGCTTTCTGTCGTTTCAATTTTACGTTCATTGCAGCAGGCTGTTACTATAACAACAAAATCGCGTTTGTTGTTTTTAATTAACGTTCTTCCATGAGAACTTCTTTTTGTATTAAATATTACATTAAAGAATAGGACTGTCATGCAGTACTAGACAATAACTTCTTTTGTTGATGATTTCATTAAAATGGAGACCTTCACTATTCAATTATAACAAGCAATGCACAAACAACTAGTGCTGTTCAGTTGAGGGTGTACTTTCTATATTAATGAAATTTATTTCCCAGTATGAACATTTCCAAGTTTATGTCAATTAAGAAAACTAATCTCCGTACCCATAATTGTCTTTTTGTAGATTGATTGACATGCAAGATGCATTACAGAAGGAAAAAAGAATGTTAATTAAGTTCTATTCTTATGCAGCGACTATGCGACTAAATTAAGTTAAAAACTAATCGATCTTTAACGTAAATAATGGAAGAAGAATGTAAGGTAAGGAATGCATCTTTGCATCACTTATTTCTTAAAGTGTAAATGTTGAAATCCTTGACAAAACGTATTTGGTAAAACTTTACTTTTGTTTTATATTGTTAATATTTCGGTTATTTCATGTTCTTTGTTGTGTGTGTCTGTTTTCCCTGTCTTGTCTCATTTTATTTTGATATCTGCTCAAATCTTGCCCCCTTGAGTACTCTTTCAAAACTTTGAAAAAAATCGGCATTGAATGGTGATATTTGGTCTCCGTTACACATTATCCTTGCCTTTTAGTGTTTATGCTCCTATTTTTCGTGTAGTTGGTTTCCAAAAGCAAAGTTTGTTCGTAGAATTTATTTGCTCTAGACGTAAAGCTTGCAATTTGATAAGAATTATTTTTTTCTGACTTGTAATTGATGAAATAAAGTAAAGGGCTTTGATATATGAAAGGAATCAAAGTAATAAATGGATAGAATGTATCAGTGCATTGCATGCACTATACAAAAATGTTATTTCATTTAATCCCTTGCTGATTGACTTTTGGCAATCATACCGCAACTCCCATTTTTATATTAATAACGAAACTAATCTTAATTTCGTGGTTTATAACTGTAAACTGACGCAAACTATTTAGTTATTCGTATAACCTCAATAATTAGAAACATTCTTAAATGTATATCTCAACATCTGGAATTTGATAAACATTCTTTACTATAGGACTAGGAAATATAAATAATTTCATCGAGGTGATTCTACGATTTTATAACAAGCCATTTTTTGAAAATGTTTTCTTTGTTGTCAACCGTACAGAGGTTCATGAATATATGTGAACTGTCACAATATGAGCATTCATATCACTTGTTTTACAAAAATGATTCAATCCTTAAATGAACGGATTTTGCCAAGAGAAGCATTTTCGAAGTTTTGTGAATTGGCTCATTATCCGACAGGATTGGACAGATCATTCATCATCAATCTGATGGCAGTATTATTGACAGTCTATCTTCTTTAATACTTGTTAGTTGTCTATTGAAAATACTAGAAAATATAAAAAGCTTTCTTAAACAATCGTTACAGGAAAAATTGATTCCTCTTATTTCAATTCGATTTCCTTAGTTTCACACATGCTTCGTAATTCTTCAAATCCATACACTTTTCAGAGTTGCTATTTTACTTTTGTTTCCTTGTACAAAATATTTGGTTATTTCACGTTCTTTGTTATGTGTGTCTGTTTTTCCTGTCTAGTCTTTATCCTTGGTATGTATATTCTTTTGAATTCCGCTCGAATTTTAATTCTTTTGATTACTTTCTCAATCCTGTTTCCTTTTTTAGATTTTAAAATTTAAGTTATTTTACCTCTTGATTGAAGTGATCAAATTTCACATTATGAGATCCGATTAATTTTAATGCTTCGCGTAAGTCTCGAGTCTTTGATATCCTTGATTCTACCAAAAGTTACCCCCGTGTACCGATTTAGTAAGAAAACTGTATGCATGTAAAATACGAGAATACATATTTTTTTCCTCGTCACTTACCACAACAAACCGGTATGAACGCAAGGACGCACACAGTGACTGAAACTGACACTCCAATGACAGCAATGTATCTCGTATCAAGGATTCCTTCGACTAACTTTGGCTCCAAGTTTACATGGATATCTATAAATATACCATTTCACTAGTAACATCACATAAATGTTTGCAAAAACTTATTTTGATCTGAGGTACATATTTCAACTGCACCTCTTCTTTACTAAGGACGTGTTTTATGACTACTTCCGATACCGTGTACCTATAAAACTATATATCTGTGATATATATTCGAACCAATATTTAAAAGGAGTGATTGACAGTTGTGATCATTTTCAAATTTTGAAGTGTAGATATTTTAATAATAGAATTTAATCAAACTTCTGGTCATTAAACATTTCTACCTCCCATATCAGAAAAGAACATCTCATACATGTATGTCTGAAATAGGAATATTCTTTCTACAAGAGCAAGAAATAAGCATATCTTTCAGAGTGTTTTATAAATAAACCTCACCTTCACAATGATAGCCATCAGTCATTAGAACTTGTTCTTCTGGGCATAAACATGCAAATGTTGGTTTCTCCCAATCACTGATGTTGCACCAGTAGTCACATGGACAATTAAGCAGAAAGTTGATTTCAACAAATGAATCTGTATTGACTGATACAGCTGTAAATTTTATACAGGTTTCAATGAAACGAGAAGTGAACTATTGGACGTAAGCAAGATAGTCTATTATTGTAAGAATTTACATTTCTTATGAAAAGTATACAAAAAGCTAAGACTTTAATCTTGGACAAAAGTTGATAATTCATTCTTCAAATCATTTTTCCCTTTTCCGTAAAAACAACCTATAACTGCGTAAGTACTTAACAGTACAATAGTTTCTCGATATTAACAACCCGGTTGGCACTAAGAGCTATCTAACAAGCTCTTGAAGCAAGATGTCCTAAAAGTTAAAACATCTCTACTTTTTAAATGCAACTAATTTTAAAATACCCAAGGACAAGTTCTTGTGTATCTAATGTGGTGAAATATTGTATGAAATAACCAGACACACAACAAAGAACATAAAATAACCAAAACAACATGTACAAAAACACAAAAATAAACGAGCAACTTTGACTCTACTAAAAACTAGGAACACGGAGCATAGACCAGGTGTACGCGTAATCTGCTTTTCCAGATACGCCGACTGAGTTGCTCGTAAAAAATTCAAGTACAGGATACACCATAAGGAAAAGAAAACTATAACACGGTGAACTAACCGGTTCGGTGGAAAATATTGATGTTTTAAAAAGTTCCTTGTTATAGTCACTTCGTTCAGTAAAGAATTATCTATTGTCAAGGAATGCTGATAAATTCCCTTAAATATTACTAATCATGAAACCATACAAATGCTTCTCATAATTAAACAGGATATTACTGAATTCATAGGCAACCATTTAAAGACATTAGTTTTATATTAGTTCAAACTAGACTTGTAACTATACTCTATCTTATTTTCCTATTAGGTCCTCTAGAATGTTATTGTAGACTTATTCGTTTCCTCCATTTATTCTATTTCTTATCATTTACCCCCAGAATATTTTCGGTGTGCTCTGTTCCGTCTTATTATCCCCCCAAAAACTTATTGTGGGAACATAATGTGTTTTATCCCCGTCCCTTTTTAGTAATTCTTCAAACAAACCCGAGATTAATTATTTCATTTTTCTTCTTTATTATTAATTGAAAATGTTTATAGGGGAACTCCGCTAAAATAGTAAAATACCCACGCAATTTGCAAGTAACACTCAAGTAAGTTAAGCTGTTCAATTTCGAAAATTAAACAAGTTTCTAGGGTTGTGTGAGGTTCCATCCTACAACCTCAGACACACTAACCAAGCGACTTCGTCACTTGACAACGGATACTGGTAAGTTAGATCGCATTTATGCTTGCAATGAAACATGACAATGACATGATCCAAATTGCTAAAAAATTGTATAACCAGTGTGTTCAATACAAAATTTCTATTCTTATTTTTATCTCAAACTTCATTGTCCACTCTGGTTATCCAAAATGCTTTCACTAAACTAAATAATATATTTGCGTCTAACCCTAGCTGTACAATAATCAGCAGGTTTTGTTTCCAATGACAACCGTAAAAAAATCATTAAAATTGTTATATTGATATGACAATGTGAATGGAAATAAGTACTCTAGTGTATTAAGTCGTACGGTTTCAAATCGTCGGAAAATTTTGCCAGAAATAGTAATGTTTTATGAGTCCGAGAGTGTACTTGGATAACTGATTTTTGGTCCAATTTTAATTGAAGATGACGTCCAAAAAGGGTCCAATTATCAAAAGGTCTACGTATCATAATTCGTGCAAATATAATAAAAATAAAAAAAATTACGTTTTCTTGTTGAATAGTTCTGAATAGTTTTTCAACACATTGTCTAATCTTAGAGAATATCTATATGTTGGGCTTAAAAGGTTACTTGTCCGATAGTGTATTTAAGTTTTGACTGGTGGCTTAAATGATCCACACACTTTATCTTTTTATATGTCAATAAGAAAATCATCCAGGTATGAGCTTGTATATCGTTTAAGGTCTGATCAATCTTTTTTTAATAAACAGGATACTTGTTTCAAATTTGGCAAAAAACGAACAAATGAAAAAAAACTTGCATGAATTCCTTGCTCCATTGTAATCAAAGTGTGTGAGTAACACAAATTTTATAAAGTCAAATCAAAAGGCACCTGTTGTTTATAAATATAAATCTACCAAAAATCTTGATCTAATATAATTAATTTCAATTTTGTCTACTCGATTTCAAAATAAAGTATACAATCAAACATTTACAAAAATACACCTTGTTAAGTAGCGGAGAAGGACATACTTTGGAAATTAAAAAAAATGTATGCAGATGATGTTTAAGAAGTAGTCTCATTTGGGAGAATGTACAAACAAAACAAAAGGCTACTGAGTTCAACAAAATTAATATTGTAAATCAATGACTTCTTATTTTGAATTATGATCAAATGATAACGATATTATAGATTCAAAATAATAGACCCATTTAGATATATCATAGAAAAAAGAGTTCTGGGTTAACTGACGTTCACTGCACACGTCAATTAACAGACAAAACGTTTTAGCTTGGGGTGTGGTAAAACTAATTATGTAATTATACAAAATATAAGTTATATATATCATAACAATGCACTTTGTTGGAGAAAGGCATCACTTCCACTAAATCTACTGTGTTCATTGCTGTTAAACACTAAATGACTTGAAATATTTAGCTGAGATCTTGTGTCGTTGAACTTGGTGGAAAATATACAACAGGAAAATTACATAAGAACTATTAAGATCCCTTCCTTACAATTAAAAAGTCAGCGAAATCAGTATTTGCCTAAGGAAAAGAATACATGAAGGCTAACAGTGTCATAAAATGTGATTTCCCATTAAGCAGAGTTTAACGTGATTAAATATAGATCTTTCATTACTGAACAGTGATGTATTCAAGCTCACGTTACAACATTGTGAATGACTTAATAGGTCCATTTTCATCAGGCAATGTTGAACAACAACAAAACAACTATTATTATTACATCAAAACAACGAGTGATTAAATGTTACCTTGAGTTTAGATGTTCAATGGTATTTAAATAAAAAGTTGTCGATGTAAAAATAAGGCAGAAAATCACATTCACTTTTTTCAAAACTAACATTTACACCGAGTTATACTTTTAGTACTGTAACCAAACCCATAGGATTGATTGAGTCGCTGTTTTCTAAATTTCCGATTTGTTTATTTTATTACTGTTAATTAACGGCTATAAACTGCCCTCGAAATCCCAAACACTCAAAAGGGACATTTTATATGGTAAGTAATCTAAGGATCTTGAACTCATTGATCAGTTTTTTTTCTGCAGCTACTCGTAGGTTCAAAGTAAGTCGGTCATGCTGTAGTCATGGAGTTTTTGTTATAAGAGAACAATATTCATAAATGTTTACGTTTATTCGAGACATGTTTTGCATCATCACAGGATTAAATGCGGGTGTATTACTCAGTTAAACAAAAAAGAAATTATGTAGTTTTGGTGCTATATTTATACTTCGATGGAAATTTTAATTCATGTGCTACATAATAAACGGATAAATGGAATAAATGTAATTTGATGTCGAAATGTCTTCGTATTTGAAAACAGTGACGAATTAGAAGCTAATGGAACTCGGAAAAGGCCATTATACCAAGTCAGTAAACATTGCATTGCATTAATATACTGTTGTGTTGTTGTTGTTTAAACTTGTCGCTGACAATCTCAATTTTTACTTTATTGGTAATTATTACTTCCATCTGCCAAAGTGTAACTAAATAAATTTTGGCAGTAAGATAAAGTATTAAGGAACCAAAAACTGGCTGCTTGAATGAAGCGTAGTCAAATAATGAAATTAAAGAGATGTTTTATTCATTTGGAAGTATAAAGTATTTGTTTTAGTAAACGTGATTAGCATACATGTAGATCAAAGCATTAAATTAGGCAAAAACAAAAAAAAAAAAAACAAAACAAAAAAAACAAAAAAAAACAAACAATTTTACAGCATTTCCATAGAAACTGCTTGTCATGCTATAACCGAAAACATTTACAAATCAATGACACTGTTATTTGATGTCACAAGAAGAAATTAAAATAGTGATATTTAACGTTGTTGCATCAGACAAATGCCTGCAGTGTATAAGAACTATTTTCAAATATTTTGACACAGACTTCTCGTTTCTTTGCCATTGTTAGTGGATTCTATTTTCAATCTTTCACAGCTATGGTATATAAGACAATAACAACTCTTTTCTCTACGTAATAAGGATGAGTAAAATACCCTTTTGATAGAAAATTGTTGGAGGAAAAGACGACCTTTGATCACAGCAAATTTAACAATTGTGATAATGATACATTAATACTTCTTCTTCAGACAAGTATGCATACTTAACGCAAACTTTTGTTTAGTTTTTGTATGTCTTACAATGAATGACGGAATGGTCTCCTGCCGTTGGATGGTAAAAATTTGTTCCGTCATTTCCAATAATGCTGGGGTCGTCAACTGTATTTGCGTCACCTCCTGAAAGACAAGGACACATTAAAGTACAGTTATTAGCATATTATGAACTACACAACAAGGTCACATCCAGACAAGACAAGGACAAAAGACAATATCAAAATAAAGATTAAATAGTTTATCAACTTAACCGACTGAAACAAATGCAATTTTTCACTGAGTGAAATCCACGATTTCAAGCGCTTAATCTCCGTTCATCTGTGTTTCTTGTGACTAATCGGTTCTACGCTTTCACGTTGACAAATCAAAGACTTTCTTGATACAACAACATTATTAATCTTAATTTATATAACAAACAGCATTATCGAAGAAAATGATTATGTTTAATAAAACGATCATTTGTGCTAAAACAAATTTTATGCAATGCTCAACATATTTAAAAATGACTACATTCGTCCTTTAGGTTTTTCAACACAGTAACATGTTCAACACAATTTATGCATTTGGTGAAAAATATTGCGCAGGAAATAAGCGTCGCCATTGTCTGAGAGGAAGAAGATGTTACGAAAACATTATGTAAGTTATTTTATTATTCAAAATGTTTTTAGTTTTACTAAAAGTTTTAAGTCTTTTGTGGTTCCACAAAACAAGGGGTTAATTAAGTCATTACAAAGGTTTAATTCTTATATAAACATGCACAATCAAGCTATTTTAATAAATAAAAAAAAATTATAAAAAATGCGAAATATTCTCCACATGTTGGTGCTACATGTGTACAATTTATTAGAAGCAAAAGAGTGACACAGATTCGCAAGTCTAAATTAATACCAGTATTTGAACAGAACAATTATCGTTTTTTTTATGTACATGTATCTACAAAAAGAGCTCTGAACAGCCTTAGTTGCTCAACTGGTAATGTTAGAAATCTGGTTACTATTTCATTTGTTCCACCAACATCTTTTGATTTACAAAGGCCTATCCTAATACATTGGACATTTTTGTAATATCCATATCTGTATTGCCCTATCATAGGAATCATATTATCAACTGAAATGATTTTCCAATTACACATGTACATGTAGCTAAAGCATGTATTACAAGTATTATGTATGTTTTTCTAGATAAAAGTTGAAGAATCCTGTCTTTGTTCACACTACACACTTGAAAATTCTTCGACCAATTTGATAAATGTTGTTTAACTGTGTTTTTATTCTACTTAGAAAAAAATTGCTCTCACATATTTATTTGACACTGTTCTCTGTTGTAAATGCATGTCCATAGAAACTTAATCCGTGTAATAATTACGAAACACGAAATATATATATATATTAGTTGGTAGCTCAAATTTTTAAATCCAAAAGGAAGGTTAGTATTGTTTTTGGGGGATACGACCTCAACCATTAGGATCAAAAGCAGTTATTTCAAAGAATTGAACTGGTTTGAACCTTTAAAGAATGATTGGCCAAAAAGGGCATTTTCTGAAGTACCAGGTACAAGTAATTTGATCTTTTTGAAATTGTACTACAAGGTGCCATTTTGGGGGTTGTGATTTGATCTTATTAAGAACTAGCGGTAAAAACAAGCATTTTCCTGATGCCTGGATGACAACTTGGGTAACTTTGAAATTGTACCACAATGTGCGTTTTCTCCAAAGGAAAGTACAGACTGGTCCAAAAAATGCCACATTGATTCTGGTGAAATTCTTTTTCTCAGAACCAAAGTTCAGATTAATTTGAACCAAATAAGGTATAAAAAATGCCACACTGATTCTGGTTGAATTCTCAACCTGTGTCAATGCAATCAAAATTCAAAGCTGTATCAACCTTGAATAGTGTGTCCATACTTGCCCCTACTTTTTCAAGATTCTACCCTGCTGTCATATGAAGCTGTGACAGAGGACGTATTTTACTGGGTTATGGGATTTTACATTTTCTTATTTTTTTAAGTACAAAGATTTAACTGTATGTCATACACTGTGTAGTTGTATTATTATTTTTTACATGGAATTACAGTGTAGTCATCATTGTGTAACTAGGTCATTTGAGTAGAAGTTAATTCTGACATAGCGTCCTACAGAGGTATTTTTCTTATACCAAGGCAGTTTCATATTTTCAATTGATTGGAAGTAGAATTTGAACTAAATTTAACCATACAATCCCAAATTGTATTTTAATTATATACGTATCATGTATTACTTTCAAAATATCTGTAGTAATATTACTAGTTCAATTGGCACCGAGTGTATCGGGAATTTAAAACACAAAACTGTCAAAATCTCAACACGAAACAAGAACGTACTAACACTAATTGTGTGGACCCATTGATGGTCCTAACGTTTACTCATTCATTTATTATAGAATAATGTATCATTCTAGGCTAATTTTATTACTTATTTTGCAGTCTCTGAAGAGTCAGTGCTGACGAAATGCACAGGAAATGTTGCTTGAAATAAATTATTGCATGAAAGAAGTTTCTTTGCGTTCTTTCTCTTAAAGATACAAAATGTTGGGAAAATGGCACCAACTTTATTGCTTTGATTTTTTACTCAAGAATGTAATAAAAAGTTATAATTCATATAACTTTTCCTTATTCTGTGGCAACGCCTTCAGCACCTGCGTATGGAGTTTTTATAACACAACTCATACGTTATGCCAGAGTTTGCCGTAACTACGCAGACTTTTTCTATCGCGCCAGATTTCATACAAGTAGGCTTCTGGAACAGGGTTATTTTGCTTCAAGATTGAGGTCATCACTACAGAAGTTTTATGGTCGTCATCATAACTCGTGGATCGTTATGGTGTATCCATCTGCACCATGAAAACTGATTTGTTCAACATGTCATAATTTTCCTTTCCTCTTTCGTCTACCCGGACTTGACTTTTTATGAACAACTCGGCGGGTGTTTCTAGAAAAGCAGAGGACGCTTACTCTACCGGTGCACCTGGTTTATACTCCCAAGTTTTTTACTTTATGCTCTTTGTTGTGTTTGTCTGTTTTCCAAGTCTGGTCTTTGCCCCTGGATTACATTCTTTTAATTTCCACTAGAACCTTGGTTCCCTTGATTACTCTTTCATGTACATGTAATCTATAACTTCACCAGTGTTAGAGATTGTCTAACATGCGATTTTGACATGGTGCCATCAAAACGAAATTCCAACCGCTTACCATGTAGTAGTAGTAATCTATAATAAATATGCAGCTTCCTTTCAGAGTTGTGAGACATAACAACTTTAGTACAGAAATATCTTTATTCAATGTAACTGATAGATACCACACTGTTAGTTTCTATTGAACGAAAAAATCTTTTAGTCCAGATTTAGAGCAACAAACCTACATTGAGCTTACATACACTTGAAATAGCAAAGCTCAACACATCCATGCTAGTATACCCTCAAGAAAAAAATATTGTAATGTATAGGTATATAACTTGTCTATAATATATAAACCTTAGTAGTTTTTGGAAAATAGGACAAGTACCCTCAATTTCCGTTATGTATAGCAGAGGAAATATCCTCAATCATTTTACCTCCTAATTTTAATGTGGGTTTATAATGATAGTGTCCAGCCTTCTTTCCTTCCGTTACGTATAGGAGTTCCTATATCTTAATTTTACTCATCCTACACCACTAAATGGAACTGAACAAAACTTAGAATCTTTTAGTTGTGAAAATTGGATATTTGCATTTGAATAGGGTGGGGACAGAATCAGAGCGGCACCCCCTATAAAAGAAGTATTGGAGTGTCCCAATCCCACTAGCATCAATTGCTGTTAGATACCACAATATTTTGCTTTCTAGCCAATGCAAGCACATTCCAGAGAAAACGAATTTGCTCATCGGGCAATACCAGTATGCGTCCATACTTGTCCCTCAGACAATACCAGTCTGTGTTCACACTTGTAATTAAAACACAAATTTTAATCTTTTTTCAATCATTTTTTAAAGTTGTGGAAGCTAATTTGATATAGATAGTTTAATCGCCTAAAATTTGTACTTATGTCTTAAAGCAATTTCTATAAAAATAAACATCCTTAATGTTAGCATTCACAAAGTACATTTTGTTATATTTATATTTGAGTGACCGTTAAAAACGAAAAAAAAACAACAAACAAACAAAAAAAAACAACATTCAATTCTAAAACAACTCAGATTTTCTTCTATTAGTCAACATTTTTTTAGGTCTGAAAAATTCCCAACTATGTTAGAACTGTCAAATTTGCGAAGCAAAGTTTTGGTCGTTCCCTCCGCAGGACGCGAAGTCGTACCGCTGTGACATCTATGGCAACACAGCCTGCAAAAATCCAGCTCTTAAGACCACTCTTTTCCGCGGAAGAAACGACCAAAATTTGTTTCGAAAATTTGACAGTTCTAACATCAGACCTTTTCAGACCTTTCTCAATATATATATGTATATTTGTTAGTGTCTTTTAAATCAATTCAATGACTTTGTTTTAGAAAGTTGGACGTTAATCTGAAAAGATGAATATTTCACTTGACTTGTTACTTCTATAACTATCAAGGATACGTTGTTCATGTGCACACATCTAAACACGTAAAACAAAATATATAACAGGTACACATTCTACTATAAAAGTATCACTGATGTTTTACAAATTATACTGATAAGTTTTATCAAAACACTTTGGATTTGTTCTTTCAGGATTTACGGACTTCGTACTAAGTGATTAATTCATATCTCCAATTGAACTAATTTTGGCTTTAGTATTGTTTGTCCTTTCCCTGTTTTGTGTTCATTTTATTTGTGTTCATAGTTATTAGAAGAAATCCTCTTACGGTTTGTTTCTAATTTCAATATGCTTATCGATATGCTTATCGCATTAGATATGTGCCATATATTTCCAATATATTTCATTATTATCAGTCTCCTCCTATATAAATCTGATGGGCCATTAGCCAAGACAAATGGGGATATTTATCACTAAGGAAGCTTGATAAGATTTGTCTACTTACAATTATTAATGACAAGAGGATACACCTTCAATGAATCTAGACAACGCTAATGAACTAATTTTGTCAAAAAAGCTTAACAGTTTGAATAATAAGATTCGTCGGTAAAGCTATGATTCCATTGTGCGTCTAAATAATCAATACAGATAAAATAAAATTTATAACACGAAGCGCCAGCTGAAGTTTTCAGGAGACTATTCGCAACAAAAAGATTCTATTAACAAATATAAACAAATGCTTAGTCACAAACAATAAGTAAAGAGGATATACATATATGTCCACAAAGCTCATCGAGACTAAACACAATCTGATTAAAGATAAACTGACACTGTCTGGTCATGACAAATAAGAACTGTTAATTGGATATAATTATTGAGAAAAGTCATTAATTTGTTCCTGGCAAAATAATAAAGTCGATAAATGTTTTCACCGAATTTCAAGAGGAGTTCTATTTGTAATATGCCAATGTGCCAGTATGTATGTCTGTTTGATGGATTTACTTTTATTATTTTTTCATATAATGTTTTGTAATTTTCTATCTGTTTTATTATGGTCGAAACCTATTTTCAATATGGAATGAAATTGGTTCTGTGATTTAACACAATTACATGTGTCAGGCTATCATAGAAGCATCATTACAATTATATATCATCCACAGAAGAGAAGAGATATATTCATTCCTCATTTTGTGAAAAAAAACCCAAAAGTATGCTAGCTAGAACTTATTTTTTTAATTCTTACAAAACTGATAAAACAATATTACAGTACCGGTATAACCTCCACCTCCACCTCCTGAAAGGCATGCCGCCCCTCCTCCTCCAAAACCACCTGGTGCAGCAGTACTTCCGTTACAAGATAAACCACCTGTTGCACCCTCTAATAATGATCTGCCAGCTTGAGGATATAAAGCAGTTCCATTCCAGCCTCCACCACCACCTTCAATAATAGACATTTTAAGAAATGAACATCGAGATCAATCAATATATTGACTGTATAAAATGTTGAAATGTTATTTCATATTATGTATTTCTCTGTGAAAAATATTTCCTAATTATAACTCTCTTCAAAGATATTGCTTTTTTCTGTTTATAAGAATAGACAATATAACCCCAGTTGTATAAATGTTCAGTAAAATGTATGTTTGGAATTCAATAACCAAGAATAAAACGAGTGTATGATAATTCGTTTTCATGGATCAAAATTCAGTTTTAATTTTAACCTGAACCATATATGTCCGTAAATCCATTCGCTCCACTGATATTCAAGTTATCGACTATTCTGTAAATCTCATGATCAGATGTGCTTTTGTACCCTTGACCACCACCTCCGCCTGCTATTATTAAAGGCACGTATATATCTTTCACGAAATTGTGCTGAAAGAAAATTTATTAATGTTCAGTCTCTAAACTTGTTGAAAGTAGTTCAGGAATAGATTTTTTATTTTGCGCACAATACAAAGATGTACATTTGTGTGTATCATAGCAAAGGAATGAAGCAGAATCACAAGTACATCTTTTACGTTTAATGAACTTAAAACAATGTGCAAAGAATTCTATGTTATGTAAAAATACCAATCATATTATGAAGGAAACATTTTTCATCGTGCACTTCTTAAAGGAGACTGCAGGAAAAAATCAAATCCTAAATATTTATGTTTTATACTGGGGATATTTGAGATTTCCCCAACACTGTTCTTGCTGTTAAAAAGCGTCATAAAATGATACCTTAAAGACATATGTAGCTCCACCACCGCCTCCTCCGCCCCAGCTATTCTGTTGGAGGAAATCATCGTTAGGTAAACCATTTTGGCAAATAGATCTTATATCATAATTCTACAAAGTTAATGAACATACAACTTTCAATGAAATAATTTAAATTCTTAATTATGTTGTATTCACGCAACTTTACATATTTATATTTTGTTATGGAGTAAGTCAATAGTGCAGCTTGCAATATTAATTCATGTTTCTTTGCGGACTTATTTGTTTATTTGGTTTTGTGTACCATTTGTTCTTGTTCTTTTGTTCTTTTTTTTTAGTGCTTTGTATACATTTAAATGACCAG
The DNA here is from genome assembly GCA_037379345.1 of Perna viridis. Lineage (NCBI taxonomy): Eukaryota > Metazoa > Mollusca > Bivalvia > Mytilida > Mytilidae > Perna > Perna viridis. The sequence goes on from CM074512.1 coordinate 59,335,086, forward strand.
AGCCTAGAATCCCACCTGCATACACCCTGAAAATTTCATCCAACACTATAACTAATGAAAGTCTCTTGGAAGTTTGATATGTCAATGTTTTGTTTGATGCATGTAGAACCTTTCTGTCAAAGCACAATTTACATAAAAATGATGATGAAATTGCATTTCTTAATAGGACACGGGTGGTTCAGTAAATGACGTAATTGAAACCAAAAGAATATTGTCTTTGTCTACTTCAAACCATTAGCAGCGATACGTCGACGGTATTTTTACTTGGCGTGACCATGCTATTTTTGGGAAGGCGGTGTGCAAACGAAAGTTTTGAAATAATAATTATATTTGTTATGAATACTTTGTTAATTCCTAGTAGTATTTGTGGTTTACTCATTCAGTCGACATACTAAGTATGATCTAGACGTTCCCATTCTATCAAACTCATACGTTTGGATTATGTATGTAAGACGCATATGGCCTAGACCACAAATACAGATGAAATTTATTGATATTATAAAGAGTAGAGGAAAACCTTTTAAATTATCAATGTCCTACCGATATTTTCCAACTAACTCAAGAATCTATATTTAAAACTATGGTAGTCACTGAAAATAATGGTGTAGTTATCTACTCCCGGCGTAGAATATAAAAGTTATCAAATATTTTTTATGATAATAGCATACCGTGTTGGTTGAACAGGCGTCTGTACCATGCTGACCGACAATAATGTAAATCCTCTGGCCTTCAGAGAGATTAAATTTCCCATCTACATAACCACCACCAGAAACTCTATGGTCGATTACACCTTTCCCACCACGGGCACCTGCTGCACTTATTCTTTAAATAAAATGCAAGTGCATATTTAGATATAATGCATGCGTATGTATTGTTTCATCATTTCTTTTGTAATTCTTAACGTGTATCATTTAATAGGTAAGGTAACTTCATCACATTAATTTAAGTATAGTAAAAAACGGGAATAGGTATGGTGTATATGTCAATGAGACAAGAACCCCATCGGGATGAAAATGTCATCTCAAGGCCACCAATTGAGGAAATTCTCATACCACAGGGCAGTCTGTAGCTGGCCCCAAAACATCATAATGCAAGGGACCGCAAAAGAGTTGTCCCTATATACACAGGTAACATAAAAATAAACCAAAAGTTAAAACGAAACTAGACATACAGGCTAAAAACCACTAATTCCACTTTCCATAGGCTTCTATGCTAATTTCACAATATTCAATGGCTTCTCTGGATTTTACCTTAACTTTAACCTGCAGAGGACTATATATCAGCATGATTCTACATATGTCAGCTCACAATCCTCAGAATGGCATGTGGGGTTAGCAGACTTGCAGTGCAGTACTGGTCACCGGAAGTGAAGGGTCTATAAATAGCATGGGAAATCCCAGTGTTTTCAAAAGATAGGGGTATATTTAAAAATCATTATGGAGATTAGGCTTCACATCACAAGAAGCAAAATGCACCTATAAAATGTACAGAAATGTTTTTCCTTTCAGAAACTGTTTAAATTTTTTAAATAAGATGAGAACTTTTTTCACAGCACTATGAGGAACAGGGGTAATTTCTGCGTAGGACTATTTTTGCGTACGTTCCAAATGCTCATTGGTTGAATTGGTGATTGGTGGTCTGTAACCTACAGAGGCCAGAAATCCCTGACTTTGGACAGGCACAAAAAAGCCGCTTAATCAAAACCTTTCACATTTAAAATCTGACCACTGTGGATAAAATGTTTCACACACACACACACACACACACACACACACACACACACACACACACACACACACACACACACACACACACACACACACACACACACACAAATTAATTAAAAAAGTCCGAGTAGCTTGTAACGATGGACATAAAGAAACTGAATATAAATTACACAAATATACAGAATAAAGACTACTAGCAGTTATCTGACATACCAGCCCCAGACCAGTTTAAACCAACAAAAAGTTATGTCCCATCGTATGTAAAATCAATTCCAATTCTCCAATTTGAGAACCACGGTACATCTTAAGTCATATATAAGAACACAGCCAATCTCATACCAAAAAAACTGCTTTTAAATATAGTATTTTAATTTCTAAAGACCCTATCAAAGATTGAATGACATAACAATAAGTAGTAAGAGAAAGGAATATGACAAATGAAATCATTACAAGTGCAACAGACTTCCCGTCAAAGAATTCACTTAAGACTGAACGTAACACACCAGAGACGTAAATGGTCAGAATTGAACACTTTGTATCGGAAATAATTTACATCGTCAGCTACAAACTTTATGACACACCTTGTAACACCAACATTAAATTGTGAAAAGGGAAAACAACATTGCTATGTTGAATTGTCAGTTAATATAATACTTTTCTTGATATCGGAGATATAAGATTCAATAATGTTGAATATCGGAGTTCTTCATTATCGGCACTAAACATAATTACATAAGAAGACATTGGTTTCAGCTCAGACATAGCAAATAATGTAGCTTTATATATATAGAATTAATATTAACTAATTATAGTCAAAATTTGACTTATAAACTAATTATTGACAATGTATGAAGCTCATTTAATGTCCGCTTGTCATAATTAAGTGGTGTGATGTCATTCATTTAAGGGACATTTCGTCTTTAATCAGCTATTTACTTTTGGGACGGAAAGGAAATATCAGTTTGAGCAGTTTATCACATGTTTTTTTTTCCATAAAATTAATACATCATTAGCTTCCAGAAAAGAATTCGTATAAAATGAACTTTTAGTTATATACTAGTATTTGTAAATAGAGGGCAATTTCCTGGGATTCATGAACTAGTTTACCTCATCAACTTCATTGTAGAAGTGTTAAAGCACAATTTATTAATGGCAAAAGGGTCTATAAATTCAAGTTATGAAGAACACAATGATATTACAATCATTATTGTATTGTTTCATAAACTGGTACAAAAATACCTTTATACGAGTAAGTCTAGAACGAGCGATTATAGAACCACAGATACTCCATATTAGTGATGAAGACACATTAACTTAACGAAAGCTGAAGTATACGGAAGGATTGAAAGTACAAGCTATAAGAACTGCTACAATAGGCCACTATAACGCGGTTAATGCGCGATCCCAATATAATTCAGAAACAAAGAAAAAGAGAACACTACCGTACGACAAAAACATAACAGACAAAAACACACGAGCACAAGGTTCATTTGGTATTCCAAAACATACATATCTCTCATAGAAAAATATATAGGACAGTTTTCTTGCGGATACACTTAAAATAAATGTACCAATTACACAACGTTGACTATCTAAGTACACATAAAAATAAAAAAACCAAAAACCAAACACCCCCCCCCCAAAAAAAAAAAAAAAAGAACAAATAGAGATACAACTAATTGATGACTTCAAAATCGATAAAAGTTAAATAAAGTATACCTGTATGTGCCATTTTCAGGAACAGTCCACACTTGTGTACCTTTCATAGTGCCATTGCTAATTACTTCCACCTTAACTTGAGTTGATTTATAAGCTGCATCACACATAAACTGGGTTGGTCCGAAGGGTCCAATATTACCACATGTCCCAAAGGAGTACACTTAAACAATATGAAGATTTATTTAAACCGCAAGTAATAGTTACTTGGCTTCTCAAAGAAGAGAGTAATGTGCTACCGGATATCACAATTCATTATAGACAAAAGTAGATCGCGAATGAAGCTTTCATCTCTCTACATTAATTTGAAGAAAAAAAATAAGGAGGAATTGAATTGAACATATTTTATTGCATATTTTAACAGCAAGGGGATCGGGCAAAAGTTAAAACTTAAAAGCGTCCTCTCCCAAACATAGTACATAAATATGGTATATACGATTTGAGTAAAATACATGCATCAACATATAATAAAGACAAGTAATGATATATACAACATTTAAACAGACAAAACAATAAGGTAAAAAATATATACATAAAAGCACGCCTGTGCTTGATTAAGTTTTACAAAATAGTAGTAGAAGGTTATTCACTTTGAAACTTTGTAATAGTATTTACATAATTGTTGAACTGCTTTGAAAATGTTTTCATTGTTGTCTTCATTTAACCCACTATTACCAAATAAGGAGTTTCTATATCAATTTCATTAAGGAAATTTTACCGATTTCGTAGATTTTGTCTCGAACTTTGATAAAGAGGACATTCTAAGAATTAATTAATAGAATCTTCAATCACCCATCCACACAAACATTTTGAATCATTTATTAAGTTAACTCTAAAAGATCAGCATTTAGATTGCTACAACGATGTCTTATACGTGTGTGTATAACATTCAAATACCTGTTTCCAGTATCATAAAAATTAGGGGTTTTTAAAAGTAATGTATTTATTTTTCGTTTAAATGAATGAATGATGTAGAGTTTCGAACAGTTACATCTAATCTATTCCATAAATTAATAGATGAAGGAAAGAAAGAATTTGAGTAAAGCTAAAGTCGAGTAAGTGGAACTCTGTAGTCACCTTGATTTCTTAAATCATAACTATTTTCAGCAAGGTTGTAATTTGTAAACAGTCTATCAATTAATTGAGAGATTCCCCATTTCGAATTTTGTACATTAAACAAAGCTTCCGATTTTTCCGGAGAGTAGAGTTTCCCAACCCGTTTCAATATATAATGATTCAATACTGCTAAATTTTGAAAGTCCGGTAACTATTCTTGTGACTTCATGTTGAATTGGCTCCAATTTTATCTATAGTTGTTTGACCACACTCATCCCAATTTTCAAATCCATATTCTAAAATTGGTCTTATATATCAAAAATATGTTTTTTTTCTAAATTTTCTCTCTTAACTGTATATTTGAATTTTCTTAGCATTGATAATATTTTTGTAGAGCTTCTGATTATAAATTCAATATGACAATTCCATTTACAATCGCTAGACAAAACACATCGAGATGTCTATTATCTTCAACATAGTTAACATTTTTTACCATTAAATTTAACAATTGGTTTATCTACATTTGTTCTAGTTGTAAAAGAGCAACCAAGGGAACCAAGGTTATAGCGGTAATCAAAAGAACGTAATCCAGGGACAAAGACCAGACATGGAAAACAGACATACACAACAAAGAACATAAAGTAACTAAAATCATACATACAAAGTAACAAAAGAAAACGAGCAACTCGGACTCCACTAAAAACTGGGAGCATGGACCAGGTGCACCGGTAGGGTAAGCGTTCTCTGTTTTTCTAAATACACTTTTAGTTTTGGCGTGATTCAAATCAACTAACCATGCCTTAGACCACTTAAGTACTAGATTAAGATCAGTATTTATTTTATTTTTCAAAGATTAGGTATCAGCAAAAAAGTGATGTATCATCCGCAAACAACCTTGATATACTTTCAGTATTGTCAACAAGATCGTTTATGTATATTAAGAATAACAAGGGTCCCAAAACTAAACCCAAAGGTACTACACATTTAACTAACCCCTCCAGAGACGAAACATTCTTTATCAGAACCTTTTGTTTTCTATTTGAAATATAATTTTCTAACCATTTTAATAAATTGCCTGAAATACCATATGCTTCGATCTTTTTTAATAACCCTCGATGCCAAACCTTATCGAATGCTTTTGATATGTCACAAAATACTGCGCATACCATTTCTCTATTGTCTATCGCTTAACATATTTTATGATATATTTCTATTACCTGATGAATTGGTATTTATATATCCAATTGTGAACAATGAGGTGATAATGTATATTCTTGTACAGAAAATAAGGTCATGAATGCGTAAAAAACTTAAAAAAACGTAAAAAAAACGGGACTCAAAACATCCAATAAAATTCGTTACCTCACAGTGAAGTTGAATGACCTTGGCGGTATATGAAGAGTACTCAATCAAATATTGAATTTTGATAACTTTTTTAACACACACAAAAAAAAAAGAAAATAAAATATTACTTTTAAATTACAAATTAATAGAACATCAGGCAATTGGTTTTTGGCTTTCTCATGGGATATCTCAGTCTCGCCCTACCGGACTCAAGTGAGATACAGGTGATAAACCCGGCATAAAAAACAAAGGCCTAACATTTTGTAATTAATGTCGTCAATAATTGTTCCGTTTGAGCAAATTACGTACGAAGTTGTGACAGATTATAAGGACATAAACCTGAAATGAAGAATATTACCGAAGAAATTACTCATCAATCGCTTGTTTACATATTGCACTACACTACACTACACCAAATATCGCAAACATCTAGAAAAAGTACAAATACTTTGACTCCTTGTTAAAATAATACAAATATACAAAGGACTCAATCATATTCACGTTCAAGAAAATTATTGTAAATGCAGTTAATTGCCTTCAAAAAAATATTTGGTACACAGGTGTTACCTCAGATCAAGAATTTATTTCAACAACCCAATTCACCAAAAACCAATGCCATTGCAAACAAATGAAAATGTTTTAAAAATGTATTTATTGCAAAGTTTATAACTACGATCTCTGATCAGGAAACCAATTACATCATCACGAAATCCTAAATGCACCGTCAGAATGATGCAGACTTCTTTTGAATGCATATCACCTTAGAGGATTTGTGCATCATCGAAAACGAATCTCTGTGTAATATCCTTTCTAAAGGTCCCAAGTACCGTGAACCTCCCTCCATAAATTGGAATTATAACTTTAAAGTTCTTATGGGTGCCGTAGAGGACTACGCAAGATAATGGATGAAACGAGAACAAGAAGACATTCATTCTCTGTCAGAGTGGTTAAAGGCCGTGAGGTCCTTAATTTTAAAACAAATGAAAGTTTTAAGTAGGTCAATTAGTGCAAGGACCATGATGTAGCAAAAACATTGTCTACTATACATGACAAATATGTTGTCGTACCAGCAGACAAAGCTCAAAACAACATTGTTTTTGTCTGCAAAACGTTTTACATCCAATGTTTATTATCAGAGGTACACGTAGAAAAAATAGGAGTGATAAGACCTATACTGCTACCACACTATCCAAAGAAGAGATTGTGGAAAACCATAAATCTGTGCTGTCCTCTTTTGATCTCTCTCAAGGACGATGGCTGTGATTGACCGTCTATGTACTGTATTCCTAAACTCCACAAGAATCCATACAAACAACCTTACATTGCTGGATCTGCAAAATGTACCACCAAACCTCTTTCAAAACTTTTAACTTCTACACTCACAGCTGTCAAAGAGGGTTTGCAGTCCTACCACAACACTTGTTACTCCCGTAGTGGTATTAATTCAATGTGGATCCTGAAAAATTCGAGACCATCAGTTCAAGACTATTATCAGAATATAATAGCATTAAAATCTATGATTTTTCAACACTGTATATTTCTATTCCACATACTCAGTTAAAATCCGACTTAAAAACATTATACATCGTTGTTTTTCCAAAAAAGATGGTACACCTAGATAGAGATAAATAGTTCTTGGTAGAGATTTCTCATATTTTGTAAGAAATAATTCCAAATCATCTTCCAAATAAACAGAAGAAGATGTTTACAAAATGCAGGAATTTTATATCGACAGCATATTTGTCCAGTGTGGTGGACGTGTTTTTCAACAAACGGTCGACATTCCAATGGGAACTAATCATGCTCCTCTACTTGCTGACCTATTCCTTCACTCTTATGAGGCGGACTTTATAGCTGATCTGATCCGAAATAAAAAAATATCGTTTAGCTAGATCCTTTAATCTCAGTTTCCGCTGCATAGATGCCGTATTATCTTTAAACAATCCTAATTTCGGGGATTTGATACAACGCATCTATCCCAAAGAACTTGATATAAGGGATACTACAGACACTGTGAAGTCGACCTCATATCTTGACCTACACTTAGAAATCGATGGTAAAGGAAAACTATTGACCAAACTTTACGACAAACGTGATGTCTTTTCATTCAAAATTGTCTATTTCCCTTTCATCTGTGGCAATATCCCTTCAACACCTGCGTATGGAGTGTTCATATTACAACTCATACGTTATGCCGGAGCTTGCCGAGACTACGCAGACTTGTTGTATCGCGCTAGAATTCTAACAAATATGCTTCTGGAGCAGGGTTATGTTGCTACAAGATTGAAGTCATCACTACAGAAGTTTTATGGTCGTCATCATGAACTCGTGGATCGTTATGGTGTATCCGTCTGCGCCATGAAAACTGATTTGTTCAACGTGTCGTAGTTTCCTTTCCTCTTCGTCTACCCCGGACCTGACTTTTTATAAACAACTTGGCGGCTGTTTCTAGAAAAGCAGAGGACGCTTACCCTACCGGTGCACCTGGTCCATGCTCCCAGTTTTTAGTGGAGTCCGAGTTGCTCCTTTGCTTTTGTAACTTTGTATGTATGATTTTAGTTACTCTATGTTCTTTGTTGTGTGTGTCTGTCTTTCATATCTGGTCTTTGTCCCTGGATTACATTCTTTTGATCACCGCTATAATCTTGGTTCCCTTGATTACTCTTTAATCTAATAATATACTTCAAATCATCGAAATGTGACTTCGTAAACGAAATCTTTCTTTAAAAAGATCTACCAGGACCTATTGATGTGATTGAATGTATATGTTCTTTTTTCTTATGCAGATGAATTCGCTACAGTCGTTGAGTATTACCGACTTCAGGACTACTGTGTATATACAGTGTTTAAAACTCAATTTTCTCCAAAGTTTCCCGTGTAAACAATCAATTGTTGATTTATGTGCTTGATATGTATCTATTATTATTTCTCTTAATCATAGTACTTGTCATATATACTTGAAATATCTCAATCATAGGAAATCACGATATCGATATGAATAAATAAATAATTGAATGGTCAGAATTTCTATCATCGGTCATCTAAATATTCGACTTATATTTATATCAAGTTTACAAAGATTTGTAAAAGAAGCATTCATCTAACATTTAACAGTCTTTAAACAAATTAATTTTACTTTTTTGTACCTTGTAAACTATTCCGAAATACACATGTATATGCATATTTATCCTACACAGTGTTCATTCCTTATATTCAAAGAGCATTTTTTCTGTAAAATGAACAATTAATCGTTAATAATATTCGTGAATGATAAATCATGTCACTTTTAACTTTTTGGTTTTTTTTAAATCTTTAACTAGGAAGCAAATAGGTTATACTAAGTTACCCATTCATAATTCATTTTGCAGTATTTTTTTTATTTGAAAATTTAACTTTGTATGTTACTTTATTTACTCATATATTAAAAACAAACAGCGTTTCGAAAAAAACAAAAATTGGAGAGAAACATATTATACAGTACATCAAGGGTAACCGGAAACATGAAATTAGCAATATTGTTTCTGACTTAGTACATGAATTACAAGGTGAAATAATGGGTTTTATGGCTAGCCAAAACAACCCACAGTTAAACTGTGCCAACAAATGTAAATAATTACTTAAAAAAAGAATTGTCGATAGTTGTTCATTATATAAATACCAATCATATTTATATTGAAAACTTCGATATGCTGTACATGTGTTTCAAGGAGTAACCTCTCATTAGCAGGATTAGAATAAAGTGGATGGGGAAAATTATATCCAAATATATATATTGTATACAAGAAGTACTCAAAACCAAAAACTATAGAAATAGCAGGTCAAATATATCTCAAATATTTTCTTGAAACAATGTCAGCATGCATTCATATATTTGTATTTGTTGAAAGTCAGTTTCAGTGTATACCAATGTTAAATAGATGTCCAAAGATATAAAGCGTTTGACAGAATTTTGAAGGATAGTTTCTTTAACTTACTTTTGAAATTTACGATTTGTTTGCAACATTTTGAAAGTACTGTTTTTTTTTATTCAGTAATAAGGCTTGTCCCCTCAGTGACGAAAATTGAACACTTTGCTTTTTATTTTAAAATAATAAATAAATAAAAAAACGAATGGCAGGTACATTTTTTATGTGCAAGAACATAGGTCGAACATAATTACCATTTATCTTGTATTCCTATGTTACGAAGGTACTACCTACGAAGGTTGCACTAAAAAGAAACAAATACATAAACAAAGCCAAATTTTGTTTCCTTAGTGTTAGTCTTATTTCAAATCGGGACAATTTTCTTTTCGAAAAACAAAATACCGCTCATTTCTTTTATCAAAAATTTATCCAAAAATATGAAGACATGTTTTAAGTTAAGGTAGAGCATAATAATTTCGTCAAATTTAATTGAAGTACATACAATACTTATTGGTGGTCTATTGTTTTGTCATAATTTTAAAGTATATTTATTGCCGCAAGGCCTGCTTAATGGAACAACAGGCAACCACATTTTAAGTACAGTGGTTTTCGGGTTATGTTATTATTTTTCAAAAGGAGGCTCACAGAATTACTAAAACGAATAGAAACAGTTGTTAAACTTCAGTTTGTCATACAAGAACAACTGTTAGAAGAAAAACGTTTCTCATCAGTCATACTACTAAATCAATATAGTTAGGCTAGATCATTCATTGATCATAAATAGTTCAAATGGCTGCTTTTTTCATGATAAAAACAATATTCTTTATTTCATGAAAAAAAAGTTATGTAGAGAAGATAAAATTAGCTGTATGTACACTTTTACTATGGTATTGTTTAAAGCACTCGTTTAAAATTTTATCTGTATTATTAATTACTGCAGCAATGATCCTTTCAGAACTCAATAGTTGGTATATTTGTTTTCATAAGAATAGTGTTAAAAACTTTTAAAAGATGTTTTAGATTATGCTAGAATTTCAGTCCTCTCAAACTTGATTTTCTTTTTATCATCTAGACCAAATCTCATGATTCAAAATTAAAAATGTATAACATTTCTTATTATGACAAAGGCAGTACTAGAAAACTCTTTCGGGTATGTGGTTGTCTTTTAGGCTTTGTTGTATTGACATTGATCACGGCAACGGGACAGCCGCAAAATAAAAGTGATTTCTATGAATACTACACTGTCACTAAGAAGAAATGTTTCGATACTCTTTACTTTATCAAAATGCATCAACTGCAACAATCAATGGACAATACTCCAGGTAATTTAATCGAATTTTAAAGACCAGTTCGGATCGCTAAGATCAACTTGACTTGTTTAGTAGGAATTTTGAAAATCAAGTTATTGATAGAACATCCCGGTACTGTCATGTGCCATAATACGTCGTATAATATGCTTCATTTTACATTTATCGTGAATTGTTAGATCTGAGAAATGTGTTAGGCGGTGTTAATAAGTCAATGCAATTGATGTTTTGATAATCTTAAATTGTACTGACCCCATTCTTCTTTATTTGACTTCTTTTTCGGTGAAATATACATAACAGAAATATTTCTTAGGCTTCCCTTATACCAAATACTAGTAAAAGTAATGAATTCAAAATTGACTTATCTAACGATGTATTATCCATTGTCGTTAAATTTTGAATTAGCCTGAGGAAAAAAATCATTTACCCAAGGGATATTTTGGACGCTTGGTACGTTAAACATGTTTTGTGTATACAAAATGATCTTTTCAGCTTGAAAGTTATCATCGTTTAAGAAATTCCATTAAGTTATATTAATTTGCCATCTGTTAACCACAAAATGTACAGATGACAGAAATAAAAATGTCAATATTCCGATATTTGGTACTATTTTCCCATCAATTACAGTAACGGAGACATAACCACCATGTATCTTCAATATGCTGTCAGTTCATTTATTAAACATCAAGAGAAAGTGGCGGGCGTCAAATCATGCTAAATTACGGAAAGTTTTGATCTAAACAACAAGACAAAAAGATATAGAAAAAAAGGGAAAATATTATAACTGCCCTTCAATCGTTAACATTATTAAATGTGAGGCCATATTATATAATTGGTGTAATATTATTTCTGTTTGGTGTTGAAATATTCACTCCTACATAAAAATTCCTTCTTTTTCTATATTCAAGATTATTACTGTAGAAAAACAAACTTTTTCGCCATATATATTTCAAAATAAAATGTAACCTGCCATCTGTCTTATTTTATCACTATGTTCCCCCCGCCGAAGTAGGGGAACATATTGTTTTACAGCTATTTTTTTATAATTCGTCTTTCGTCTTACTCCTGTCTTGTTCCTGTAACTCCACTGGATGAACGAGGTATCGAACTTGGCACAAAACTAGGGCACCGTGTGTGATGTGCATACGTCATATCGGCTGCCATTTAAAAAAAGGCACTGTTCAAACTTTATGAAATTCGTCAGAAAATAGAAAAAAATCGTAGAAAGTTGGTTTACAATAAGGTCTCTATATGGACTATCGATTGACTATATTGATATTTAAAAAAAATGGCGGGCATTCAAAGATGGCAACCGTTCAAACTTCGAGAATAAAAAAAATATAAATAATTTATTAGTATGTGGCATTATGAAACCTTGGAGAACACCCTGTCACGTTGTGTGTAGCAATCACATCAAGTTTATACAAAATTTAATATTGAGGTTCGTATCGGATGTGATTAATGTTTCATATTTTCTTGTCAACGATTCCAGTTGTATTAGCGCGTTAAATATGCAGGTATTTGTTAGTGGTAAACTTTTTATAAAACGCGCAAGACCAAAATATCAATTATCATATTTTGTTTGGAAGATGTTAATACATGTTAAGAACCATGCCAAATTGAAATATCCTAGAAGTTGTTTGGCGTATGTCGAAATTTTCTTCCTTTTTTTAGTTTTTTTGAAAAATTATTTTTAACATTTCTTTTCAGAAATTTTAATTTCTCATATATTGACACTTTTCTTTATTTATTATTTGTTTACTTTAATTGAATACGAAATAGGTTCGTTCTTAGAGTTTCTTTCATGATAAAGGCAATCTTTATTTAGCGGAAAAATATCTCCTTTATTGGAAAGTTGATTGATTGATTGATTTGAGGTTGCTGATGAAATGTTTCGTACATTTCAAGACGAAGTCGTTTGATCAATTATATAGACTCAGCTTTGCGGCTGACGAATACTGTTTGATTTTTATTTAATTAAACAACTTTACCTGAAACAATCGAACACATTTTATAAATTATTCATTAAAAAACTATATTTTGCTCATATCTTCGCACACACGCGTTTTCATATTTCATTCCACTGTCAGTCATTTCATAACCCTGTGTTATAGTGTACCAAACCATATTCAAATATGATTGACAGCTCACATTTTAATTTCATGTACAGTTATGAGGTTGCCCATGGAAGACCAAAGCGGTGGCAATTTGTGTTTCCAAACATTTTCATCCATAAGATATTACAAATTATTGTTTCATTAATATGAATGTTGGTGTGTAATTTACTGAAATGATACGAGTGCAATTACATAGCAAGTACAAGAACGGTAACATAATTGGAAATAACTCTTTGACCTTTAGTATTTATAATTTAATATTGTTTTAGGGAACTTTGAAAATATATTCTCGGACAGTCCTCTATACTGATACTGTATTGTTTCCCCTGACATCATATTGAGTTTAACATAAGAGTGGAATAAAAAAATATGTGGGATGAATTTTTATCTGTGCCACCCAAATAATGGAATCTTCCTGGATATTGTAAAAGTCTTATGTAAGAAAATAAACTAGTATCACAATACTTAGAATTGAACAAGTTAAATATGCACAAAAGTAGAACAATTAATTAAATATTTAAGGGATTTTACGGGGAAAAAAATCAGAAATCTACATGCGTACAAGAATTTAAAGTCAGAAATGTGTTATACAATAAGTGAATAGACGCTGAAGAAAAAAGGTGAAAAAATGTATTAATTTTCTTTTCAAGTCTCTGGTTATTATGTTTTTTCAATATAACAATTATGTTTGAGAGTAAATGCAGCTGCTTGCTAAGTGAACATCGAGCCAAATATATGTTTTGTCAGTATGAACTTCAGTGCATTGTCAAGAAGTCAAAAACAAAAAAATAAGGATTAATCATTACAAATTCAAGAAATATTTATTTTGACAGCGGGTCAGCATCAGGAATATTTGATAAATAAAAAAAAAAAAAAAAAAAAAAAACAGAGAATATGTGTACTTCTGATTGAGTGTATACATTTAACTTATTAAAATTTTATATTGAAATTCAACATAACATTTAAGTTATTTCATTTCAAGTCATTTTTATATCATCAATCCTTTGCTTGATCTTGTATGACATCTATGACCTCATTCTGCTAAACATTGGATGCTTTGTATGTAGCAATTGAATAAAATACAGATATATGTATACCTATATCCTTCTTCAACACAAAACAAATATAGTTCAAGATCAAAAGATAGGTTCAAAAGCTGAATCACGCACGCAATGGGTGATTGTACATTTTTCAAAGGCACACATAAGCAAACGATAACGAATCTGAATGAAAACGTGAAAGGGGCGTTTTTATCAAGAATTAGAAATAATTTAACTGTGGAAAGCAATTAAGAAAAGTAAAAATATAGTAGTATTGCCTATTGATGTATAGCATGCTATATTTCTATAAAGTCTAGCTGGCCAAGTGGTCTAAGGTGCTGGAATTGTGCAGGTGGTGTAGCCATTGATGTCACAGCGGTACGGGTTCGAGTCCAGCGGAGGGAATGACTAAAAAATTGCATCGTAAATTTGACAGTTCTAATATCATTTGGAATATATATATATATATATATATATATATATATATATATATATATATATTGTTACAAGAATAAATCTCCTTTTGAGGCGAAATGTAATCATCTTACCATCTTACTCAAAAACTCATAGGAATACCATATGACTATATCTTCATTTTAGAATATTACGGAACGACAAAATATAATTCTTCTGTCTGCCATAAAATGTTTGTGGTCTTCATTGTATCGTATTGTTAAAGCAAAATCAGATTCTTGATAACCAATTACTTAAAAAAAAGAACGGATATAGTAAATATGCAAAAGCGTATAATCTAAATACTAAATAGTTAATACTTAAAGAGATCACAAAATGTTCTTAAAAAAAGTTTAAACACATCTTTAAATAATCTGATTAACAACTTATAATCTTGTAACAACTTGACTTTTTATGAGCAACTCGACGGGTGTTTCTAGAAAAGCAGAGGACGCTTACTCTACCGATGCACCTGGTCCAAGCTCCCTGTTTTAGATGGAGTCCGAGTTGCTCATTTACTTTGTATGTATTATTTTGGTTATTTTATGTTTTTTGTTGTGTTCTCCATGTCTGTTCTTTGTCCCTGGATTACATTCTTTTGATTTCCGCTATTACCTTGGTTTCCTTGATTACGCTTTGAATAAAATACGAAAGGGCCCCGACAAAAAAGTAATGAAATGGGGAAGATGTTAATAATAAAATTCTGGTTACTTTTTATTTTTGATAGGTACAACTGGAATGCATAATGTATTAAATAACCAAATAACATGCCATAAATTATAACAGTATGTCTTTCCATCTGTAATTACTTTAGGGCTAGATTATACACGTATACATATTTACGAAACAATTTATAGATTTTCTTCAGCTCGTTACAAATCTAAACACAGATACACACATAACTAAGCAATATTTCTAGTTTCAACCCATTAACATAATACATACTTTAAAAAGACATTTGATTTAATACATATATATATATTAGTTTGTTTCAAAGTTTTCACTGAGAGCCACACAATCTGACAACTAGCGCTAAACATAAAACATTTTAATCTCTCCTTCATGAACAATTAACTTTATTTCAAAAGGATGAAGGATGAAGAATCTTCGACAGGAAATCATTTTTAAAATCCGGATAAATAGATAATCCATATCATGGTGGCGAAGTGTTTACTGTGGATTCGTAGTCTCTAAACAGTTTGCAGACAAATGAATGATTTGCAAAGTACAATCATTTACTAAGGGTGGACGTGGTAGCTGCTGTACTAACACATTTATTTCACCCTGTTGTTCCTTGTTATGTATATGTAGTTTTCGTTACAAAATGTTCAACAAATTGTTTTGAAGGCAATTAAGGTAGTAGACCTGGGGTACCTCCAAAATTTTCCCATGATTCAATTTTCTTGAAATTTGTACATGATAGTACACTAACTGTGGCGAATTATTTGTCAAAATTAAGGAAAATTCACCGTGCAAATTCTGAACAATGAAGACTAAAATATTTCTATTTTCAATTTTTGTGCAATACTGATATTATATGGACTTTTCATTTGCAAATTTTCAGAAAGGTTCACCGTGAAGTTTTTTTTAATGTTTTTATGATTGTAGGGTAAGGCACAGAAATATTTTTTTTATAATTAATTATTATGGCTAAAATCATATTAGTATTCAATAAGGTTACCAAATATCAAATTATTACTTTTATTGATGAAAGATTATTGCCGGCCACTGCTTGAGTCAACTACTGTTGCAAATCAATGTCACACAAATATTCATATTTCTGAACGAAGGGGACAAAAATAGTCCAATGCTGGATAGAGTCATATGCTGAACAAAGCAACACAATGAAAACAGAAAGCTTGAAGTTTAATAAGGAATTATTGAAAAAAAGTATAGTTTTTTTACTCTAAAATGTTAAGGAATTTTACAAATGGCAAGGTTATTGGTTAGCCGGACATGTCTCATGACAAGAGATTATTTTCATATTTCAATTTGAATATTTTATCTAAAGGAATCTTGGTTTGCAGTAAAATGCATCATTTCAAACATTCTCCCACCTTATAAAAATATATTTCTCAATGTACCCATTTGAAACTTTTAATCAATACTTCGGGCTGGCATTATTGTTCTAGAAGTTGAACCCTTTCTTGGAGTTAATTCATCACTGTGAAGCTTGCATATAAGGAGTCATTCAAACGCTTTAGTGACTAAATACCAAAATCTTTTCAATTTATCACGCTTACCCCAGGTCCACTACCTTAAATTCACAAACCTATAGCATTATCATCACATTCAATCTTTTTTTTATGTTTTGCTTCGTGATTTTTGCTCCAATATTGTAGATCCATCATTAACATGCGGCCTCTTCCATAAACTAGGTGAAACATTAATGTGATAGAGTAATCAAGGGAACCAAAGTTATAGCGGTAATTAGAAGAATGTAATCCAATGACAAAGACCAGACATAGAAAACATACGCAACAAAGAAAATAAAGTAACTAAAATCATACATACAAAGTTACAAAGGCAAATGAAAAGTGATTTCAGCTCAAAATTATTGTTGACTTGTCTAATGTTTCAAGGTATGGTTCTGTGATAAGTCATCATGCAATAATTGTCCTTGCAGTACTTGTTCACAGTTTGTTAAGTGCTTTATTCAAGCCACCCTTTTATGAAACAGGTGCATTCTATCATTATATCAGTAATTTATATCAAATGCAGGTAAACTTTTTTTAAAAACTTAATGCAGTACGAAGATGTATTCCTGGTTATTTCTACATGGTTACTGTAGGTGCTGGTGTAAGGCCTTTAATGGGTTTTAGAGTACCTTTTTGACTATAAATATCTTTAAGGGTAAAAAACATTGAATCCTTCAAATGTTTTCACTGATTTTCTCTTCAACAACAAAAGAGTAATCAAGGGAATCAAGGTTATAGTGGTAATCAAAAGAATGTAATCCAGGGACAAAGACCAGACATGGAAAACAGACATACATAACAAAGAGCAAAAAGTAACTAAAATCATACATACAAAGTAACAAAAGCAAAGGAGCAACTCGGACTCCACTAAAAACTGGGAGTATGGATCAGATGCACCGGTAGGATAAGCGTCCTCTACTTTTCTAGAAACACCCACCGAGTTGCTCATAAAAAGTCAAGTCCGGGGTAGACAAACGAGGAAAGGAAAACTATGACCCGTTGAATAAATCAGTTTTCATGGTGCTGATGGATACACCATAACGATCCACGAGTTCATGATGACGACCATAAAACTTTTGTAGTGATGACTTCAATCTTGTAGCAACATAACCCTGTTCCAGAAGCCTATTTGTTAGAGTTCTAGCGCGATACAAAAAGTCTGCGTAGTTTCGGCAAGCTCTGGCATAACGTATGAGTTGTGATATGAACACTCCATACGCAGGAGCCGAAGGGATGTTGCCACAGATGAAAGGAAAGTTGACAATTCTGAATGAAAAGTCATCACGTTTGTCGTAAAGTTTGGTCAATAGTTTTTCTTTACCATCGATTTCTAAGTGTAAGTCAAGATATGAGACTGACTTCACAATGTCTGTAGTATCCTTTATCTCAAGTTCTTTGGGGTAGATGCGATGTATCAAATCCCCGAAATTAGGATTGTTAAAAGATAATACGTCATCTACATAGCGGAAACTGAGACTGAAGGATCTAGCCAGATATTCTTTTTTTCTGATCAGATCAGCTATAAAGTCAGCCTCATAAGAGTGAAGGAATAGGTCAGCAAGTAAAGGAGCACAATTTGTTCCCATTGGAATGCCGACCGTTTGTTGAAAAACACGTCCAAATATGTTGTCGATTAAAAATTCCAGCATTTTGTAAACATATTCCTCTGCATATTTGGAACATGATTTGGAATTATTTCTTACAAAGTATGAGGAATCTCTACCAAGAACAATATATTTGTATCTTGGTGTACCATTTTTCAGGATCCACATTGCATTAATACCACTACGGGAGTAACAAGTGTTGTGGTAGGACTGCAGACCCTCTTTGACAGTTGTGAGTATAGAAGTTAAAAGTTTTCAAAGAGGTTTGGTGGTACATTTTACATATCCACTTATTGAACGTTGTTTGTATGGATTCTTGTGGAGTTCAGGAATCCAGTACATAGACGGTAAATCACAATCATCGTCCTTGGTAGACAGACCAAAAGAGGATAGCACAGATTTATCCTTATATTGGTTCATGATTACATGTGTCAGTCGCTCTCATAATTGTTTTACGTAAACCTACAAGGTCCTAGGCGGCAAATTCCTCCAGTTTATTAAAAAATCATATGGTGCAGGTAATGGAGATGGTCAATCAACTTGTTACTGTATTTTGTACAATTTGACGTAGGGTTTAATATATTTAGGTCGCTAAAAGTCTATTTAAAAGCATATCCAAAGAGATCATCTATATTTTTAAGTCAATCTTTGTATTCGAAATAAAAAAAAAACTTCTTTAAATCTACTGTCAATGTTTGCCATTTTGATATACACTTGCCGATTAATCTAAATTCTATCGAAAATATCGGTCTCCGTAACAGTATAGCTAGAGGGCTAAATTACCGTAATTTGAAAGCAAAGGATAGAACAAAGAGAAGGAGTAAATCGACAACCTTTCTGAGCATGCGATAGCAGCAAGATTAATGAATCGCAAGTCTGAAAAGGTCAATAGTTAGATAAACAACCATATTGTTTTGGTTTGGCGTTGTTGTCATGGCGACTGAGTATGTGCAAAGCACTTGGCTGGTATATTTAAACGACAAAAGCCAAGTTAGTTGCTCACAATTCCAGGCAGGTTCACGAAATAAAGAGAATTGTCACTTCTCTACAATTTATTACGATTATACCGAAAAGAAAACATGTTACAGGATAAAAATTATTTTGACGACCGAAAATTACGCAAATTCGTAACATGAGAACTTTCTGTTAATGCAAGTTATACTAACATCAACAATTCACTTTAACCTTGAACCATTTTCCAGAACCTTTTAACATGTTGTCCGGAATACCAATACTTCCTGTTAAGTTTACGTCAAAGAAAATCATAAATCATTACGAGTTAACTTCCACTCACGGCAAGTTACGACTCTCAAAAACATTATTCCTCTTGAATCATCTGTATTCAAAAAAACATCTCTTGGCCATATAAAAAAAATTCCAGTCTTACATTGAGTCTGCAACCGTATATTCCTCAACATCAAATCTCGATACTTTACTTGACCGTCTATCTATTATTATATTCCACTACTAAACTTTAACTTCCAATCCCCTTAGTCAAACCCTTTATATACTGTTCAACACCAATTTTTCATTACCATATATTACATAACTGACCTAAATTAAGCATCAATTCAACACCAACTCAGCATCAATTTTCAATTTACCAAAAACTTTGACAACTACTTAAAACATCATCCTACATGGGTAACATTATATTGTACTTCATCACCTTTCCTATAGCAAACTTCTGAAAATTATAAAAAAAAAAAGATAAACTTCTGTAAATTAAACTCATGATACAATGACTAAAACAATATATGCTTATCTAGACATGCACCTTATTATTATGAAAATATACATCTCTTCACTGTCAAACAATATTGCACGACCCACAAACACATTCTATTGTCTCTTTTTCCCCCTCTATTATCTTCACTTTAATAATCGGTCTTATCTGTTAATGTTTCAAGAAGTGGTGAAGATTGAAATCTCCCTAACATAGGGACCTTACTCTCTTTGCCTTAACCTACATTAGGATTAGTATAGTGTCTAATGTCCAGAGTAGACAAGTGCTCTACCAAATCTTTTCTCAGCTGCCAAATTTCATATCAAAATTAATAGAAATGGCAAATTGGGATACTTGTTGTGCAAGAAATTGCTTGAATTAAATGTTATTTTGTAGAATGCTCTAAGATATAAAGAAAATCGCAAATCATTTTTTAATCGACAACATATTTGTCCAGTGTGGTGGACGTGTTTTTCAACAAACGGTCGTCATTCCAATGGGAACAAATTGTGCTCCTTTACTAGCTGACCTATTCCTTTACTCTTATGAGGCTGACTTTATAGCTGATCTGATCAGAAAGAAAGAATATCGTTTGGCTAGATCCTTCAATCTCAGTTTCCGCTATATAGATGATGTGTTATCTTTAAACAATCCTAATTTCAGGAATTTGATACATCGCATCTACTCAAAAGAACTTGAGATAAAAGATACTACAGACACTGTGAAGTCAGCCTCATATCTTGACCTACACTTAGAAATCGATGGTAAAGAAAAACTATTGACCAAACTTTACGACAAACGTAATGACTTTTCATTCAGAATTGTCAACTTTCCTTTCATCTGTGGCAACATCCCTTCGGCTCCTGCGTATAGAGTGTTCATATCACAACTCATACGTTATGCCAGAGCTTGCCGAAACTACGCAGACTTTTTGTATCGCGCTAGAACTCTAACAAATAGGCTTCTGGAACAGGGTTATGTTGCTACAAGATTGAAGTCATCACTACAGAAGTTTTATGGTCGTCATCATGAACTCGTGGATCGTTATGGTGTATCCATCAGCATCATGAAAACTGATTTATTCAACGGGTCATAGTTTTCCTTTCCTCGTTTGTCTACCCCGGACATGACTTTTTTATGAGCAACTCGGTGGGTGTTTCTAGAAAAGCAGAGGACGTTTACCCTGCCGGTGCACCTGGTCCATGCTCCCAGTTTTTAGTGGAGTCCGAGTTGCTCATTTACTTTTGTTACTTTGTATGTATGATTTAAGTTACTTTATGTTCTTTGTCCCTGGATTACATTCTTTTGATTACCGCTATAACCTTGGTTCCCTTGATTACTCTTTTATATAAAATTGCATACAAAATTCCAATTTTCTACTTTTTTACAGTTATCGTACATCCACAACTTAATGAAAGACTACACATTTTAATTTAATCCAGTTTCCAAAATAATGGATAATGCAGGTATATATGTATTTTAAGATAAGAATCAGTAAAATACAGACGCATTAAGGACACAAGAACAATTCAGATTCATTAGATGGAAGCATAGAAAAACACAATCAACATAACTATATAAACAATAGAACAACTTAAAATTACATAGACAAACTATAGATACGAAACAAGATAACACAAATCTTAGAGTCTATACAGTAAAACTTCCGCTGTTATCTTTTCAATGCTTAGAGTAGAATAATTCTGAATCTAACAAAAATATACAAATGGTAAGATGACATTGAACTTAAAATTGACATCATATTTGACAAGTTTGTTGGGTGATTGTTTACAAAGAAAACATACGTTCTAGCTTATCTTGACCGTCATCTTTAGGCCCATTATCTGCTCTTTTTTACTCCAGTTGAACAATTAAGTAAAGAAATATTTTTATCTTACTAATCTGTAGAAATGAAAATAGCACGAAAGCGTTGATATTAAATTTATCATCGTGGGCCCTTATCTGAAAAAATTGACAATAAGTTCAAAATTCCAGGTCAACGTACG
Source organism: Perna viridis (assembly GCA_037379345.1). Classification (NCBI taxonomy): domain Eukaryota; kingdom Metazoa; phylum Mollusca; class Bivalvia; order Mytilida; family Mytilidae; genus Perna; species Perna viridis. Next base: position 59,357,285 of record CM074512.1, read on the forward strand.
AGACACGTTGTCTTGAGCTGATCTACCCTTATGGTAAGTATCAAAAGCCTACACCAAAAGAAAAAACAATGATACAATCCGTACATAATTTTTTTCGGACGGACAATTTGAAGCTCCGACAGAAGAATAGACAGATTTATTACTATAGAGCGTCTGTCATTTTTTTTTGTGGTTGGACCTTTTAACTCATACCGTTCCAATAAAGAACCGTAAGTTCAAACTCACTAAACTAAAAATAAATTAAGAATTAATGACTTAACGTGGGCCATTATGATACGACGTTATGATAAGAATAATCGTCTCGGGCGTTATCGAGGAAGATAACATTGTTTCAGAGCTTAGCATTATATGTTTTTTCAAGGAGGTTCAGGTTGAAAAGAATACAATGATCATATAAACAATAGCATAAAAAAAAGAAATATGTTCGATTTTTAAGTATGACTTTACGGGAACTGAAGACTGCCTTAAGCAGACTAGAATAAAGACATTGGCGTTTACAAAAATAGTGCAAATTTATATAATTCCATAAGTGCTGTAAAGTAACTAAATACGTGAAAGAGTAATCAAGGGAACCAAGGTTATAGCGGTAATCAAAAGAATGTAATCCAGGTACAAAGACCAGACATGGAAAACAGACATACACAACAAAGAACACAAAGTAACTATTTTACTAAAAAAGAGGAAAATGGCTAAGCAGATTAAAATAAAAACATCACTTTTATATTGCTTCATTTCAGCAAGATGTGTGTTTTATTAACAATATATATATATTACACAAATTTGTATGTTTGCTTTTAAAGCTGTTAAGCTATTGGTGAATGGACTATTAATATTATTCCAATAAGGAACTATAAGATGGTTTCTATATCAATAGTATTTAGCCACATACCAGGAAAATTATGTACTGTCGGAAATAATACATTACATAAGAATATAAATCCTTCGACCGTCATTTCTAATAAATTATCTCCGTACAAACACTAAAGTAGCAGTCTTTGTTAGAATCATGCACAATCTGAAAAATGTGATACACCCCCAAAAAGGCTACATATTTTTATTTTTGTAATTAGTTTTTTTATGGGTCTATATTAAGAAATGTGTAATTATTCATTCAAGTCTGCCTGCTCTTAGGAGATAATCAACATTGAGAATGCAATAGATTCTATTGTAGTTGAGTGTCATTTACAGAGTTATCTCCCTTAATTTTGAAATCTACAGTGCATTCTATATAATTTTTATCCCCTACGAACACAGGTTATATGAAAAACTGAATGTTAGTTTCTACTTACTATGGCAATTCGAACAAAATATCAAAAATGTAGGTTTTTTGCCCATGAATCACATTTTGCATGAATCTTAGCTGGAGTGCTACTTAAAAGTCGAAACGTCTTTTTCATATACCTTTTAATAATAGACTTGTTAGTTGTTGTTTTGACTTCGACCTCCCAAAACAACGTACTTATTTAGCTGTCATTAATTGGAAGTGGCTTTACAACACTAATCAAGTGCAGATATTTTTAAAAAAATATTTCTGAAAATGTGCCTAGTAATAATATACATCAATGTTTATAAATATTTCATATTTAACTAGTTGGCGATAATTATCAGAATATGGTTGACTAAGAACAAGAGCATATCTTTGGGCTTTGGGTCTAAAATTCTGTAGGTTTGATGTTTGTACTTTCGTAACTTTTTCGGCGTTTTTGAAATATCATAATCAAATTGCTGTCCATATCTTTTTCCAGAATCTTAGGTGCTTTAATATTTCTGAAACATATTATAACTTGATCGTTTGAACCTAACTATCAAGCAAATAAATACTGGAGCCTAAGCAACAAACGCATACACAACTTAGTCTAAAAAAACCCGTATGTAAACACCAGTTTCTGGAAACCTGGCTCCCAGGAACACATGTTTCGGAGACACCTAGTTTCTGAGCAACTTGTTCTTCAGATACCTAGACTAAGAGCGAATAGCATCCGATACATCAAGTCTCAGAAAGATTCAAGCAAGCCCACGGATAATTGCTTACCACCTGTTCGAGGTAGGCATGGGGTAATGCTAATGTGTAATTGTAATGTATTGCAATGCATTAGACTTTTTCAAATAATTTTATGTAATGTGTAATGTGTAGCAGGTTATTTTCAGGTGTGCACTACGGTTAGTGAGGTTATTTCAAATACACCGAAAAAATATAACAGCTATTCCTTATAACTTAATTTTAATATCAAAATTCAAGAAGTAAATCAGTCATATTACAAAATTTGGTCTATAGACATAGTTTTTGTTTCCAATGAGAAAGAAATTTCTGTTATTTTCAGTTGACCTATTATTTTGATTGGAGTCATACAGATGCAAGAATATTAATTACACATATTCTTTTCATTAAACTATAAGTTGAAATTATGTTGTAAAACAATTTAATTAACCATGTCAAAAGATCAATTGAGTCAGATCAAATATTCAAATACAACTGAACTACTGCAAGTGAAATGTGATGATTTTCAATGATTTTTAGACATAGTATGATAAAGTTGGACATTTAAATAATCTGCAATTGTTTTCTTACAAATTAATTGCGTTTTTGTCACACTTTTCGGCAGCTTTATTATAGCGTTATACTGTTTGATTCATCATTTATTTCTCATAATAGTAATTTTTCATCATACTTCTCGTTTGTATTATGTTAAACAATTTAACACTAATTTGAATTACATCAAGTGTTATCAACATTCGAAATCGTCATGATATGTTTTGCAACTGTCGATGGTCTATTATCAAAGCAGATAGCCAAATTACTTACAGAGGTCCTTATAGAAGTATGATATTGGGTGATATGTACCCCAAGTGATATGACCAATAGCTTAACAAAATGGAATGGGAGATCGTCCTACAAAACCAGTGAGAGAAAATATAGGGTGTGCCAATAAAAGTGGCTAGCAGAAATAGTCTGCGAACAAGTGTTAGATAACGCTTAAAAGAGCACTTTTGTTGCTTACATTATACAATACATGTAAAATGGTTAAATTTTATATATAAAATGTCATGCAAGCTGTTGTTCCTCTCTTGTGCTTCATAGAGGTAAGGGTTACCGAATTTTAAAACGAATGCTCAAAACAACCTTGGGAATGCTTATGAAAAGGAATAGTTTGTATTCGTTAAACTAAAGGCTGACTCGTTTGTTGAAATATTCGTAAAAATGGTCCTAATTTCCATTCCCCTAGCTCATTATTTTTACTAGTGGTATTGAACACTTTTATTGGTAAAAAAAAACTTGTACTTAAAATACAAATAAAGCGATGTTTAGAAACTTATTGTTATTTCAGTATTTTCTGTGAACTCACTTGTCAATACATCGCGATCGTCTCAATAATGGACACTCATTTACTTAATGTTCTTGTTGTACATTATTTATTGGTTTTTCAGTTGACAGCTTTACAAAATAGAAGGCGCTGATAATTCCAGTGCACTGCACCAGTTAAGGTGGTTAAACTATTATATGTCTTTCCAAAAAAAAAAAAAAATGTGTGTGGCGTTACAAAGAACAATTTGACCACTAGTCTCCAAAGATAAAATGACAGGCAGTAATGCTTTGATCTTCCCCAAATGCCTATAAGAGAACGCAAAAATCAAGATAGTCATAGCTTAAATATGTATATGTCCTTACGCTCTATTTCCAAAGCATCATTTCAAACAATACAATTTGTCACAAGAAATTGAATTAAAAGATAACAAAGAAAATTGCAATTTAAGAATAAAGCTGAGGTCAGAAGAGCATTTAACGTTTTTAGAAGTTATCCACAAATATTCAAGCAAATAAAAAATCACTTACCTACAGTTTTATTAACATTAAAAGATAGAGTTTCGAATTTTGCAGAATAAGACAACTCCAACAACAAAACTCCAGTTACCACAACTATAACACTCTCCATTTATCCAATCAATGATTTCACTAAATCTTTTATCACAAATTTATTGACAACTGTAGGCGTTGTTTCACAATTCATCATTGAATCGTTCGGTGTAAGAAATTGTATTGTATAACTATAACTTTGTTATGTCAAGACAATTACATACTAATTTACTGAAAATAATTAAATAGAAAACCTTGCTTGAAAAAGACAATTGAGATACAAAAGTAAACATTGATAACTAGAAAGGCAGTTTGCAGAGGAAACATACTCACAAGAACACTGTACTTTTTGCTGGCAAATTCCTTTAATCATTTTGAATAAAATTTGTGACAAACAAAAAACGTGTTAGGTCTACTTCCAAAGGGTATGTTAAAGAAGCATGAATTGATTTACCTTAACAAAGTAAACAAATCAATAATCTTATATTGGTATTCATTCAAAATATTGTACTGAGAGTAGAAAATGTCTTTTTTAATACTTGACTAAACTGTAAGATGCGATAGAACATTGTTTGGTTATTCAGTTCTTTTTTCGGGCAACACAGAAACGTATTTGTACTTTGAAATCACATAAACTTGTTTTGATCCGTAAAGAAAGAAATGTATCATGAAATAACCGAATGTTAATGAACGGGTTTCAGCGATAAAATGTGTTTTAGGTGACATCAATGGTCCTACATGTAACTATATCTTAAACAATACTATGGTAGTACTTTAATTCGTTGGATACCAACTTTCGTGAATTAGGGAAGAGACACAACTTCGTGAATTCTTGAATTCGTAGTTTAATGTTTTCAGTATACAACAATGGGAATCTCTTATTCGTTGGGAACAAATTTTGTGGTTTAGAAAACCACGAAAGTTGATCCCCCACAAAAATAATACTTTCACAGCATTTTCGTTGAATAATGTCCATAACAAAATGAAACAAAGTAAATGTAAACGTAGAATTCCCTCGATAACTTGTTACCTTTGACAATGATATTAAAAAAGTCAGTTCTGAAGGACCTGGTTTGTTTAAAGGATTTTTTTTGTTATAAGGGTGTTACAGAATAAAACTATTGACCAAATAACCTCAACTACAGAACATGAATGAGACAGGGAAAAAAATATCCAACAGGGGAATGAAGAATTGGGCATGGGAAGGAAGCATTGGAATTATTGGAATTAATTAGACACCAATTGATAATAAACACATTTTTACTTTATTTATAAATAAACATGTAAAATATTGAAGATTTAAAATATATATAATGAAAAACTAATATCAAGCTGAAATGGCTTTAAAAAAAAACGCGTTCCAGTTTTTTTTACATAACAGTTATGAATAACTTGGTATGTATAAAATTTCTATAATTCCGTTGAAGGATTTGGTTCAAAAAGGAGAGACTTACACTAACTATATATTCCTTACAACTATGTCGCTTGGATGGTGTTAATGTCTTGTTAGTACATGCACTTAAATGAGGTACGACTGTACAAACTTGCCTAACTATAAAAGTACTTATTTGACTTCTTAGAATACCACAAGTATTTTAAATTTTATTCATGTTGACTACATCAAAAAAAATTTCATTCGAAACAGAACTCACATTTAATCTGTATTTCTACAAATTTTGCAACTTGTTACGAAAGTTCCTTTACGAAGAATTAATCAAAACTGTCTAAACCCTGAATAAACAGAAAACCTATCTTAATCAGACATTTTTTAAAGTCTCTTTATATCAATTAAGCATTTTAAACCTTGATAAACCAAACATGTGTCTAAACTGAACCAACTTTCAAAGTCCAAAGGTTAGGCATAGAAGGGTTTTACTGTATAATAAAGAAGAAGTGGATGCAAGTGAAGGCGTTTTGTTACATGTACAATTGTATCATCCATTCATTTATCTAATCTGTAAATATTTTTCAATAATGTCATAAAAGTGTAAAGCTTGGTTCTTGGTCATTTAGCTTTTTTTTATAATGAGTATGGAAGTAAATATGTACTTCATTCCTTATCTAGGTTTCAATAATTAAAATAAAACGAGCTAAGAACATGCTCAGCTTTCTATGGATATAAATTCACAATTGAATTGGTTAGGACAAATTGATATTCAGTGCACGGGTATTTCATATTTAGCATTACTATAAAGAAACAAATTGACTTATTGTTCTCTCACTAAACAGCATCATAAAATTATTAATAGCGTAATAGCAATATGTTGACATCTTAATTCAGTTGACAGTTAATTGTATTAGACTGTTAGTAAGACCCTTTATGTAGTAAATGGACAAGTATTCAAGTATTATATTCCTTCATATTAGTGTAGGGACAAAGAGTAGTCAAGGGATCCAAGATTCTAGCGGAAATCAAAAGAATGTAATCTAGGAAGAAGGACCGGACATGGAAAACAGACAAACACAACAAAGACTAAAAACTGGAAAACTGGAAAAATCATTATTATTTTTGTATTTACTGTACATGGCTGACGAGTTCAAATTAGTGAAGGTTAGTCTCTAAGATTTATAAACGCACAGACCAACTCGTCAAGGTAACATTTAATTTGCATATGAAAGAGAGAATTTAAGTCAAATTATTTATAATTGAACAAATTCAACATTTTTTGTAATATAAATGAATTTTTTACACATTGACATTAACAAAATGATACGCATCAAATACAGAAAAAAGATTTTCTTTAAAAAATCAAAAAAACTCAAACATTTTAAAATTTGCAAACGATATTTTTTTAAATTAAATAAATGTTTTGTCAAAGATTTGTAAAAAAAATTCGTGTAGAAGAAAAAGCAATCACATAAAAGTGTGAGCGGTGGGACGAAGAAAGAACCAGAAAAGAGAAACATAATGATTTTGTTGTGAATGGTAAATATTTTGCACAGTTTAAAGCTTTATTTGACTTTGTCAAAAGTTTTCTCTTTATCAAATCAAGTAACTACCAGAATAAAATGCAATTCGAATGGAGACAACACAAAATTCGCAGCTGTTAGTGTATTCAAAATCCATGTGTCAGATAGCTGTCTTCCACAATATTAGCGTTCATTTTTTAGGATTGTTGTATCATCAGAAGTTCTTGATATCTAACCGACAGGAAAATATAATATATTTGTTTTTTACTGCCTTACATGATGTTTAGGTATCTGATGTCTTTGATATATTGTCTTTAATCTTACTTCACAGATTGCAGCATGAATGCATCCTGTCACAAAAAGCGAAATATGTCGGATTATAAGGAAAACTTAACACGCGTTCTCTTTTTTCCAAGCACCAAATCGATAGAGATCACCGGATTATTACACTGAATCCAATTATCTTGTATTAGAGTATTCAGATTGTCCAGATAGTTGTGAAGATTATATATATATTAATAGATGCCATACATGTCATAGCGGTACGAGTTCGAGTCCCACGCGGAGGGAACGACCAAAGCCCTAACATCGTTGGGAACTTTACCGACCTTTCTATACGTTTACATATCTTCCCTGTATCAATTTGATCCGATGGAGCAGTGTAGCGAATAGAGTCGTCACATTCTGAGACGTTTGTATAATATTGATTTGTTGTGACATGCATCATTTATTTGATCCTCTATCCTACATAATAACACCTAAATGAACTGTCCCGTACTAAGTTACAGCCCTAGATTAATTCTACGAGGAGGAATGACCCGACCAGCGAAAGCCATATTTTTATATAGCCTAGCTGGCCGAGTGGTCTTGGGCGCTGGACTTTGTGCAGGCGGTGTTGCCATAGATGTCACAGCGGTACGAGTACGAGTCCCGCGGATGGAACGACTAAAAATTTGCATCGCAAATTTGACAGTTCTAACATCGTTGGGAATTTTTCAGACCTTTAAATATATACATATATATATATATATATAATCAATCGTCTAAATAATAGTCAACAATCACTCTTACGGTGTGATGGATCGTTAGATATATATATATATATATTACTTTATTAGATTTAAGTGTAAAACCTTTTATATTCATATAATTATATTTATTTCAATATGAGAAAACATGTTATAATTCACGGAACCTTTCCTTATTCAGTTGTCCTTTTATTTAATTGAAGCACATCTTTATTGATCTCCTGCTATATTGATTGACTTCCACAAAATATATCGCTTGAATGTCATTGAAAACTAAAACTAATAATAAACCAAAATACTTTCAATACAAGGAAAAATAATAAGCGTGAAAAAAATTTCGACAAATAATAAATATCGTTGCTTTATCCGAAATATCTACGAGAAATATGGGACACCATTATTATCTTATTATATAAGGCGAAGATTTGTTCCATCGGATAAAAACTACTGTCAAAGTCAGTATTATTTAAGCATTACCTTGCACCGTCATAAGTTGTATATTGATAACTCAAACAAATGTATTAAGATATTCTTGAAAGAAAAAAAAATAACAAGAATAAAAATTCCCGCAATAACCTCGCAACGTATGTGGGGCAAAATTGGAGTGTCATGCAGCTTCGACACAACGAACAATTTTGTAGAACAAATAAATATTGGCAGTTTACACCAGTTTAATTATGGCTAAGAAATATGCTCACCAATCTGAAGTATTGCATGAAGAAAACTTATGAGCATCAAACATAAATATAGTGTCACGAGTTATATGATTATCATATCAACATAGAAGACATAAGTCAAACTCCCGTTAAATTAACATTTACATGGTTGCGTAATTCTAAGTGCGAACTTCGAATCACTAATTTATATAATAAATTTGAAAGAGATAGCATTGCACATCAAGGACTTCCGTGTTCTTATTCAGACTGATTTCGGTGTCATGTCGTTAAAAAATCTTCCAGTTCGTTCTTCTTTGATAATGCAGTGATGAGATCAATTTAAACGTTATGAAAAAAGTATATCCAAAAAAAAAAAAAAAAACATACTGGAGGCATCTTATTTTAATATCAATTTCCAAATGAAAAGAAAATTCCCCGTTTGTAGCTGTGCGATTTTTTTCTTATATTTTTAATCGTCCACGAAGAGATAACTATGAAATCTTTATTGTGTTTGCCCATAAAAAAAACAATCAAAAAGGTACAGAGAAGGAGAATGATTATATACATATCATAATAGCCTACAGGATTTCGATCGACTAACATGGGCTGGGGATAATCGGTGAAATTTTTTTTTATCTTAATTGTACAATGTAACTGTCTAAAAGTAACACACATTTTACAGCTGACCATGACTTCAACGTCGTGTCACTGCACAAAGTATAGTCACATTCATCTGTAAAATCTGCGTTACTACGAAATAGTCATGAACTAGAAAAACTGCAAATAATGTTAAAAAACTGATGCCCCACTCCCACATAAAGGCCCTTTTGACCTTGAGATTGATTTAGATCACATTAGTGCACAATAGAAATTGTAATATAGATTCTGTGGCAGTGTCACTAAATTCCACTATGTATTGTATAAGGAGTAACAGATAAGAGATAAGTACAATAAATGTTCCCATATTCATAAATTAAAAAAAATCGATGATTAGATTTGAATTTGTATCTAATCCCCGAATCAATTTGGATTCAGAACTAAAATATCATGGCACACAACAAGGATATGTCATAAAGATTTTGTGAAAGTTTCATTAATTTTCATCCATTAATGTAGGAGTAATGGAAAAGGGCTTTCCTGTTTGATCATTTTTTTTACTTTGCCTAGAGTTTATCAGGTCGGTAACTGTGTAATTACCCATTGTTTTACGGTAATGATTTTGTCCCTTAATAAAAACAGATGAATGTCTGAAATTTGTTTTTATTGTTTGTCAAATGTTCATCATTTCGTGTAGATAGAGATATGAAATGAAGACGGAAAGATGAACTTATATAAACTCTATAAAACATTAATAGTAATGATTACATCTGACATTACACACAGACACTTTGATTCAAGAAGTTAGTTCCCCGAACACAAAGATGAACCGGTACCAGAATAAAAAAATGGTATAATATATATTAATAAGTTACAAGAAATACCAATCATAAACATGTGTATTGCAAATTTCGATATCCTGTACACGTGTTTCAAGGAGCAGTCTCTCTCCAAGAGCATGAGCAAACGACAAAGTCCATGCTTTGCTAGTGGTAAATTGAGTTGGATCAAAACATACAATTAAAGGTTCACAATGGCAATAATAAAAAAAGTCTACATTTTTTGTGATGGAAAAAAAACGATACCCACGTTTCTCAATATTCATAAACGATAAAGTTCATGTTTTGTTAATGTGAAACATCCAAATTGATTTGAAACAAAATTGCATTTGCAAGAGAAGGTGCATAATGAGCATATGCTTCTGTGAAAGCTTCATTGAATTCCATTCAGTGGTGTAGGTTGGGTATCGAATAAGAATCGGGTACGCCTCTGTTTAACGGAAATACGGAATGATGGACACCTCTTTCTCTGTATACCTCACTTGCAAGTGAATATATTTCACTGAATGACTTGTCAATCTTCATAGGCACCACGCACGTAAAAATAATTATCTCAGAACTGTATTCAATCTATAATATGATATCTGAGAAAATGCAGGTGGCAAAAGTCGTCATGTAATACGGACACGATCATTAATGTGCTCCATTTATAGCTTGGTTAAATACTATATCGAGAGGCAATTCGGTGATATTGCCGTCGTAAATATTGGATTGGAAAATCATTAACTTTGACTTGCTATAATTTTTCGTAATGTTCCTGAAGTGTTCTGGTTTCAAGTATATTTATCTGAACGTAAATAGAAGGTTTCAAATTTTTGAATAAGGCTGCGTTGTTATTAACACTTCTGAACAGAACATAAAAATAAAATATATATGATACCGGATTCACCAATGATCATAAAGAGAGAAAATGAGGAAGTGATTAAATCATGTGTTACAGTCCTTTTCTTTTTTAATTAGCTTTCATAATGGTATACTCATTAGTAACTCTTATGTGTAATGTCAGAGAGCCTACTTCCAAATATTCACGTTGAATGCCTTTTCCAATGGAATAACAATCTAAGACAATAATTATTTTAAAACGGTTAGTCAGATCATGGCGACGAACGCAGATTTTCAAACAGTTACCGTGAGTTAGGGACAGCAAAAACACTGTTTCAAGTATATTTTATGTCGCCTGTTCTGTCAACAGAATAGATGGCCACGAATTGGCTATAGAAAAATGCACGTCTTACGCTAGGCAGCTAAAATGTTACTACGTAGATTATTAGAGGTAAGAATGTTATTACGTAGATTATTAGAGGTAATAATTGTACTACATTGCTTGTAAGAGCTCAGAGTATGAGTAGGCAGACTGTAATTTTTGTAGTGTTTCTAACTGCAAGTTCTTAAGGACATGTGAGATAAGATTGTTACCACTTTTATATAGCTCCAACTACAATAACAACTTGCGTTTTATATCTGATTAAGTATTAGATTGCATTTTCCCGCGATTATTAGCCTCACCAGCGTATCGGTTTTATGTCAAGAAAGTACAGTTATTATCTATTCCTGTTGATCTGAACTTTAAAAAAATATATGCACTTTATCAGTATGGAACTTGACTAATTCTTGATAATTACTTTCAAAGGCGTAGAATCTTTCTAGAAGACAATTTTTCACCAAACAAGTATTATATATATAACAGATAGATCTTGCGTATCCGTCTTGTATGTAATCTTTCGTTAGGTTAGGTTTGTATAAAATCAATACGACTTCTTTCATTTCATTAAAATTGACTTCAAGGCAATTGCAATACTAGATTTAAAAAGAATTACAGTGTAATTTCAAAGAAAATTTCCCTGTTTTCAAAACAGTCATATCACAAAATATACGGACTTCAAAATGTATATGCAAATTTCACTTCTTGCAAAAAACTACTACTCTATGCTTTAAAACACAAGTAGTTATATTTCTTGTATATGCCAACATTTTAGTTTTTTTTCTTTGTATTATAAACGTATATGGATTTCGTTTTACTCAATTGGAGAAATGTTTTTTTTAAATAACACAGTTGTGTCGTTCTGGTAGGCAGAATATATTTCTTTTGAAGACAAATACAAACTTATTTCAGCACTTAACGTACCCCAAAACGATCACATGATATGCCAAAACTTCATGACTCTTTTTTTTTTAAATTATCAAAAAGATAGAACCATTTATGTAGTTATGCTGAATTGAATTGAAGAACTCTTTTAAGTAAACCACCTTTGATATTTTGGGGAGTTGCTAATTGAATGTCAAGGAAACGCTATTGGTTTTACGATTTAATGCATGCAATATACTGGATATGATATCTAAATGATTCAACTTTCAGTGAACAAAACTTTTTCTGAACAAAAAATTACAATAAATTAAACATTAGGATGAGGATTCAATCGTTGAAAAATCCATACACGTGGTAAACACTAGACCATAATATCAGAGAAAAAGAGACTATTATAACAAAAATTAATTAAATGAATTTACACAGAAATTGAAGGCAATAAAACCCAGACTCCACTAACAACTAAGTGTATGGACCATATGCACCAAAGGAGTAAGCATCCTCTGCTTCTCTAGAAACGTGTGTTCAGTACCTTATACTAGGTCCAATCCGGGTAAAAATGTGATTGCTTCATCAAAAAGATCAACCATTTCATCATCTTTTTCTCTGCTTATTTCGTAAAATAATGCTTTGATAAACAATTTATGTAGTACGAAAACTTCATAGATAGTCTCTTATTCTTAGCAAAACCCTAATGAACTTGTTTACAGAACTTAAATTGAAATCCTAGAAAATCATTACAATGTCTGCTAAACCCTTCATCAGAGCCTTCAGACAGTCAAACAGCATTAGTAACATTTGGAGCATGCTGAATAGGCTAAATATAGTCTACAAAAGTTTTTTTCATAATTGTAATATATCAAATTCCATCATATTCATCACAAGTGAATGAAATTAAAATTGACATTCATTATCTAATTTACTAAATAAAGATACATTGAGCATATTTTTCGTCGATTGGATTATTTAAAACTTCAAGGTTTAGATTTTTTTTTAAATCTTTCACTTTCTTTGGCCATAGTTTTTTTTCTTATTCTCAATTTTGTATAGGTATTAATAATAGTTTAGTCAATAATTTTTCAATATGAATTTATTTCAGAAGCATCATAACCAAATACACAAGATGATCAAAATTCAAATATTAATTGTATACTCGAAGTTCTCAAAATAAAAATTACGAGGTTCTACCATGTGTAACACAAGGAATGAAGCCTCAGTGTTTCAGGGATTTAAAATTTATAACACCGCAAACTTTGATACATAATTATGATATACTACGGAATCAGATAAGTCTGACTACTAGGTTGGCAAATATCCTCGGGGACCTTTGGTCTTCCAGGAATTGTCTCATCAAATTAATTATTAAATAAAAAAATATATATTATTATATACATATTGCATATATCGATATGGTGCATACGTGTTCGAAGAGGAATCTTTCATCAGTAGCATTTGATTCAAATACATAGAAAGGTCTAAATTTTTTTTAAAATATTGATTATATACAAGTACTCAATCTAAACTAAACTAAATCGCAATAATAAGTTACATCCTTTACCAAGAGGTTTAATCATGTGCAACCAAAGAAATAAAGCCTCTTGAAATTTGCAGAATTGCAAATTTTGATAAATAATACATGATGTAATTCGGGATCAGACAAGTCAGACTGCTGGGGTTAAAAATGTCTGTTTCCCATGTCTGGTCTTTGTCCCTGGATTACATTCTGAGAGCATGGACCAGGTGCACCGGTTAAAAAGAGTAATCAAGGAAACAAAGTTTATAGCAGTAATCAAAAGAATACAATCCAGGGACAAAGACCAGACATGGAAAACAGACATACACAACAAAGAATATAAAGTAACTAAAATCATACATACAAAGTAACAAAAGCAAATGAGCAACTCAAACTCCACTAAAAACTGGGAGCATGGACTAAGTGTACCGGTAGGGTAAACGTTCTCCGCTTTTCTAGAGACACCCGCCGAAGTGCTCATAAAAAGTCAAGTCCGGGGTAAACAATGAGGAAAGGAAAACTATGACATGTTGAATAAATCTTTTCACATGGTGCAGATGGATACACCATAACGATCCACGAGTTCATGATGACGACTATAAAACTTCTGTAGTGATGACTTCAATCTTGTAGCAACATAACCCTGTTCCAGAAGCCTATTTGTTAGAGTTCTAGCGCGATACAAAAAGTCTGCGTTGTTTCGGCAAGTTCTTGCATAACGTATGAGTTGTGATATGAACACTCCATACGCAGGTGCAGATTGGATGTTGCCACAGATGAAAGGAAAGTTGACAATTCTGAATGAAAAGTCATTACGTCTATCGTAAAGTTTGGTCAATAGTTTTTCTTTACCATCGATTTTTAAGTGTAGGTCAAGATATGAGGCTGACTTCACATTGTCTGTAGTATCCTTTATCTCAAGTTATTTGGGGTAGATGCGATGTATCAAATTCCCGAAATTAGGATTGTTTAAAGACAATACTTAATCTATATAGCGGAAACTGAGATTAAAGGATCTAGCCAAACGATGTTCTTTCTTTCGGATCAAATCAGCTGTAAAGTCAGCCTCATAAGAGTGAAGGAATAGGTCAGCAAGTAAAGGAGTACAATTTGTTCCCATTGGAATGCCGACCGTGTGTTGAAAAACACGTCCACCACACTGGACAAATATGTTGTCGATTAAAAATTCCAGCATTTTGTAAACATCTTCCTCTGTATATTTGAAAGATAATTTGGAAGTATTTCTTACAAAGTATGAGGAATCTCTATCAAAATCTATATATTTGTATCTTGGTGTACCAACTTTTTTTGAAAAACAACGATGTATAATGTTTTTTAAGTCGGGATTTTAACTCAGTATGGGGAATAGAAGTATACAGTGTTAAAAAATCATAGGTTTTAATGCTATTATATTCAGATAATAGTCTTGAACCGATTGTCTACAAAAGATCTTTCGAATTTTTTAGGATCCACATTGAATTAATACCACTACTGGAGTAACGAGTGTTGTGGTAGGACTGCAGACCCTCCTTGACAGTTGTGAGTATAGAAGTTAAAAGTTTTAAAAGAGGTTTGGTCGTACATTTTGCAGACCCAGCTATGAAATGTTGTCTGTGTGGATTCTTGTGGAGTTTAGGAATCCAGTATATAGATGGTAAATCACAATCATCGTCTTTGGTAGTGAGACCAAAAGAGGATAGCACAGATTTACGCTTTTCCACAATCTTTTCTTTGGAGAGTGTGGTAGCAGTATAGGTCTTATCACTCCTATTATTTTCTACGTCTAGCTCTGATAATAAACATTTGATGTAAAACGTTTTGTAGACAAAAACAATGTTGTTTTGGGCTTTGTCTGCTGGTACGAACACATATTTGTCATGTACAGTAGACAATGGTTTTGCTACATCGGGGTCTTTGAAAACTGATGTAGCTTCAAAATTAAAGACCTCACGGCCCTTAACCACTCTGACAGAGAATCAATGTCTTCTTGTTCTCGTTTTTCCATTTTCTTGTGTAGTCCTCGACGGCATCCATAAGAACTTTAAAGTTATAATTCCAATTTATTGAACGTGGTTCACGGTAGTTGGGACCTTTAGAAAGGATATTACGCAGTGATTCGTTTTCGATGATGGTTAAATCTCCCGTAATGACGTGACCAGAAGGACCATATTTGAATGGAGAGTTTTTGCAAGAACAGTCAGGTGGTTTAGCCTTAAATCCTCAATATCCAGGTTCTGCAATAGCCTTTTCTTATTGAAAATTTTGGATGCAATAGGTTAAGTATAAGAATATGAAATATTTGGTATGGATTTGTCTTTAAAATATGGGGGAATTTTGTTGGTGACCTTTTTGTGATGGAGGATGTTAGCCAAATTAATTGCATCTATACCTTTGTTGACAAAAGGTAGTGGAAGAAATTATCATTATTCTTCATCTTGACTTTTCACACAAACTGATTTAAAGAGTCTGTGGGAACCAATATCCAAAATGATGGCAACAAATCTGTATAATGATGAGGTGGGGTCAGAAACAGGAGTGTCAAGTCTTGTTTTGTAAAGGGAGTGAAGTAGAGTGAGAGGTATAGAATAAAGTTTGGATCTAATGTGATGAAGTCCAAGAGGTATTTGTATGAAAGGAAGGGGACCATCTATGGAGACATCATTTAACTTAGGTGACCTATAGTGACCATGACCGTGACTCCTTTCCCGTCTTTGATTTTTGTCAAATAAATTCATCACATTTATGCTATTGTTACATTGGCTTGAAAGGTTTCCTATACTTGTGATGTTGTCATTGCATCCGTAAAGTATTGCAGTACCTAGTCTGCGTATCCAGTACTCCTCTCTTTCCCTACGATAGTTTTTACTTAGAATGGGACTGTTCGTAGGATGGTAAATTTTTTTTCTAAAATACGAACTTTAATAGAGAGGATTGAATGATCGTGTTGATTAAAGTGTTGATAAAATGTCGGGAATTTGGTGGTGTTAATTCCCGAAAGATGACCGCACATCTTTTTTGTTTAATCGTTCTTGTGTTCCTCCGACATATACTAAACCACATACGTTGCGTTCTAATCCATATATTAAGTTTGTTGATTTGCAACTTAAGTCATCGTGACTTCTTGTATGGAAGGTATTGTTTGTAAGGGAACTGGAGAATAAGAATGTTGCATGTTTTGCAATTTTTAATTCCACATTTTGATATGGTACAATGCGATTTGTCGTCGTTGTAGTCAAATATATCATTTAAAGTGATGGAACATGGTTTCATAATTTTGAAATAGTCCGAATTTTTGTACTGGAATATATGATCTGCAGACTGAACGTGTGATTGGGTACTTTTAGTTGAATTGGTCGGGGCACTTTCCATACCAGATGTGAGTGTGCTAAGATTCCTATCTGGGGACACCACATTCTTACAAGACAACGGAGTGTCCGATTTGCTGTCAGGTTCGTGGCTGGTTTCGGCAGTACCTTTTTACTCTTAATGGAGAAAATCGCGACAGTTGAAAGAATTTTATAAAGCTTCCCAACCAAATTAATGTTTCAATCATTTAATAAATAAATAAACTTTATATCCTGACAGATATTTGACATATACGTTATCTATAAAATTCCAAAGGCAATGAAAGTATGATTTAAACATTTAAAAAAAATATGATTTTAGTTCCCCGCATAGATGTTAATGCCTGCATGATGTGCCTTTCAATTTGCATCAAACATGCTAGGGTGTCCTTTTTTACCTGGATTATCCTGCTCTTTTCGGTAGGTAATAAATATGTCATAGCAAATAATTTTCTCTCTGTTCATTGAATCAACACTTTACTCCCCTTGTCTGTATTAGTCTGACTACTAACTAACCCCAATTTAAGGTACATATTTATTATGTTATCTTACAAGAAATCCCAACTTACCAGTCCTGTTGATTGGCTTTAAAGAAGCGGAATTGTCACCTACACAACAAATAAAAAAACTATCAATAAATATTCATTTATTTACACAGATGAAAGAAAATGTAGTAGAAATTAAAGTCGGTTAAAGTAAAAATTAATATTTTAGACGTTTTTGTTTTTTAAATTAAAAACACTTGCCTATGGGTATTGCATACCCCAGATCTAGTATTATGCAGAGTTTATCCTAACGGCGCACCTTTTCCATAGTCCAATTTCTTTTAGTGAAGATCAAGTTTATCATTTATTCTTAAGTGTCAGTGTGTAATTATTTAGTTGATATATGTTTTTGATGGTGTTTGGTTAGCTCATTTAATTTTTTAGTTTCTGTGTGTATTTTTTGGTTGATATGTGTTGTTGATGGTGTTTGGTTGGCTCATTTAATTTTTTAGTTTCTGTGTGTATTTTTTGGTTGATATGTGTTGTTGATGGTGTTTGGTTGGCTCATTTAATTTTTTAGTTTCTGTGTGTATTTTTTGGTTGATATGTTGATGGTGTTTGGTCTAACCTTTGTCCTTGGATCATGAATGTTTTGTTCCTTGTCTTAAACAAATCTGATTGATTTTACAACTATGGTATCATATAGATCTCGAAACAAATTGTGTCATTATAGAGTCCTTAATAAGTACATGAATATTATTTCGACATTATACTCGTGCTATAAACAACGTTTAACACTTAAAAAAATGTAAAATATATAGGAAACACACACACACACAAAACAAAACAAAACAAAACAAAAAAAGCAACTCGTTGGATTGATTGGGTCTGTTAATTTCGCGTAGCAGGTAATATAACACTTACTGTAACAATCCGATGAAAAAGATACATCATCCAATGCTATGTCCCCTTGGTTTTTGAATCCAATATGAGCAATGAAGTGTAACTTAAATCTGAAAAAGGTACGTTCTGTAGATTAACTGGAAGTCGCAAACATTATGTATTTTGATGTGTTTTATTTTCAAAGATTTGCTAATTAATCACATTTGTTTTCAAGACAAAGACGAGTATACCAAAAGTCAAAACACTCCTTGTGTCAAGAAGCTTTCAAAAGTAATTGGAGCACAAGCAATACAATTTATTATGACAATAATATAATCATACTTAATTTGTCTCACGATTTATATTCCCTGAAACTGCGCTGTTCGAGCATGCCAGGTGGCATTCAAATGTGGATAAGAATAGAACATATTTCAGAAGTATAATAAAATATGGTCAACTTATATTCAAAGAGATTATGCAAGGGTGTCCGACTAGTTTAATTTTCAGTCAACTTTCCGATAAATTTATACAATCATCTGACAAATTGCATTTAAGTATATGTTAGATTAACTTCTAATGTACTTCGTCTTTCATTCTTTCATATACGACATAAGACAGACAACTCCAGTAAGATTATGCCTAAAAACGTTTAGCTTAGAATTTTAAATTTTAGTTTTAAGTCCGAGATTTGTAAATTAAAACATTTAAAAAATACTAAATATCATATTCATTCACCGAGTGGTAAATAAAGAAACTTACGCCAAAGAAAATCTGAATTAAACATACCTCGTAGAAATGTTTTTCACTTCAGCCTCAGCGTACTTCCATTCACGTCCTTGGTTTTTATACTGGCTCCACAATTCTAAATGATGTTTCTCTTTACACGGTAAAACACTGTTTCTTTTAAGTGGCACCAATTTCAGTTTGAGGGCACTTACATACATCCCAAACATATGGTAATGAAAGCGAATCTGTATAATATATGTGTAAAATCTGACGCTTTGAGAATTTTAACGCAAGTTATGTAGGGATATTAATGACATAAAGTGATTAGGAGTAGAAAATATGGATCCATTAACGTTTTTGAAAGTTCTTTTAAGATTTGTTACAATTTAGATGGTATGCTCTTATAAAACTGTGTCAACAAAATATTTTATTATTAAAATTGTACGATGAGATACGATATTAAAAGGAAATGTGTACTGGTTGTTTCAATTTCAATTTTAATTTCTCAGGTTTGTGTGTGGAACACTTTTATTATCGGATTCCATTAAAATAATTTTATTTGTGATATTGTACTACGATACGCTAAAAGTAGGTTATTCCTATTAAGCGTATCGTAGTGGCATACCACTACCTTCTGACATGCACATAACGTTTGGGCAATGCTTCGGTCATCATCAAAGCAATTTACAGAAAAATCATTGAGGCAAAATAATGCAAAAAGCCTGAATATATTTTTGTAATATTCGAACGTGGTTGTAAGCTTCTGTTGAACTTACCTTGCATTTATGGGAATGAATACGATTGAAAACAGGACTTTCTAAAACCGCTGACTGTACAAACTTGCCATCAGAAGCATCCATATAAACATAATATCCTGAAATTATTAAATGTAACTATGAGTAAGTTTACATATACGACATTTAATTTGTGTCTAGGATTGTGGGTGTGGTATTCAGAACACACTCCATAATAAAACGTTGACCCTTTCGAATAACGTACAAGACACACTTAAAAGAAAAAAAGTAATCATGGGAACCGAGATTCGAGCAGAAATCAAAAGAATATAATACATGGATAAAGAAGATACAAATATTAATAGGTTATTGTTATTGGTTTTAAGGTTTATCTCAATGGAAAACATATTTTCAAGACTTTTAGCCTTATTCATTGGAACTATACTACAGAAACACCGCTACCCAACAAAATATATTTTCTGACAGAGGCAAATTTAGGAAAAATTTAGGGTTGTCCAAAATGAACGTAAATTTGCATGAAAGAGTTGAAAGATTAATCAAGGGAACCAAGATTCTAGCGGAAATCAAAAGAATGTAATCCAGCGACAAAGACCAGACATGGAAAACAGACACAAACAACAAAGAACAAAAAGTAACTAAAATAATACATACAAAGTATCAAAAGTAAATGAGGATCTCGGACTTCACTAAAAAACTAGGAGCATAGACAAGGTGCACCCGTAGGGTAAGTGTCCTCTGTTTTTTTTTAAACACCCACCCAGTGGCTCATAAAAGTCAAGTCCGTGGTACACGAAAGAGGAAAGGAAAATTATGACACATTAAACAAATCAGATTTGATGGTGCAGATGGATACACAGAAGCGATCCACGAGCTCATGATGACGACCATAAAACTTCTGTAGTGATGATTTCAATCTTGTATCAATGTAATCCTGTTCCAGAAGCCTAATTGTAAGAAGTCTAGTGCGATACAAAAAGTTTGCGTACTTACGACAAGGTCTGGAATAACGTACGAGTTGTGATATGAAAACTCCATATGAATGTGCTGAAGGGATGTTGCCACAGATGAAAGGAAAGTTGACAATTCTGAATGAATACTCATTATTCTGAATGAATAGTCATTACGTTTGTCGTAAATTTTGGTCAATAGTTTTCCTATACCATCGATCTCTAAGTGTAGGTCAAGATATGAGGCTGACTTTACATTGTCTGTAGTATCATTTATCTCAAGTTCTTTGGGGGTAGATTCGATGTATCAAATCCCCGAAACTAGGATTGTTTAACGATAGTACGTCATCTATATAGCGGAAACTGATATTAAAAGATCTAGCTAAACGATGTTCTTTCTTTCGGATCAGATCAACTATAAAGTCAGCGTCATAGGATTGGAGGAATAGGTCAGCAAGTAGAGGAGGCCAATTTGTTCCCATTGGAATGCCGAGCGTTCGTTGAAAAAACGCGTCCACCACACTGGATAAATATGTTGCCGATAAAAAAATTCCAACTTTTTGAAAACATCTTCTTCTGTTATATTTGAAATTATTTTTTACAGAGTATGAGGAATCTCTACCAACTATATATTTGTATCCAGGTGTACCATCTTTTTTTGGAGAAACAACGATGTATAATGTTTTTGAGTTTAACTAAGTATGGGGAATAAAGGTATACATCGTTGAAAAATCATAGGTTGTACTGCTATTATATTCTGATGATAATCCTGAATTGAGGGTCTCCAAAAGATCTTTTTTTCAGGATCCACATTGAATTACTACAACTACGGGAGTAACAAGTGACCCTCTTTGACAGATGTGAGTATAGAAGTTAAAGGTTTTGAAAGAGGTTTGGTGGTACATTTTGCTGCTCCAGCTATGCAACGTTGTTTGTATGGATTCTTGTGGAGTTTAGGAATCCAGCACATAGACGGTAAATCACAATCATCGTCTTTGATAGACCAAAAGAAGACAGCACAGATTTATGGTTATTCACTATATCTTCTTTGGAGAGTGTAGTGGCAGTATAGGTCTTATCACTCATATTATTTTCTACGTCTGTCTCTGATAATAAACATTAGATGTAATACGTTTCGCAGATAAAAACAATGTTGTTTTGGGCTTTGTCCGCTGGTACGACAACATATTTGTCATGTATAGTAGACAATGTTTTTGCTACATCGTGGTCTTTGATTTAGCATCGATCTCCTTAAAACTTTCATTCGTTTCAAAATTAAAGACCTCACGGCCTTCACCCACTTTGACAGAGAATCAATGTCTTCTTGTTCTCGTTTGATCCGTTGTATTGCCATGTCCTTCATGGTATCCATAAGAACTTTCAAGTTATAATTCCAATTTATGGAGCGTGGTTCTCGGTACTTCGAACCTTTAGAAAGGATTCGTTTTCGATGACACTTAAATCTTTCGTAATGACATGACCGGAAGGACTATATTTGAGTTTTCACAAGAACAGTCAGTTGGTTGTCATGAAGTCCTCAGTCTCGAGGTTCTGCACGAGCCTTTTGTAATTGAAAATTTTGGATGCCATCAGTGAACTAAAGGAATATGAAATAATCGGTATTGATTTGCCCTTGAAACATTGGGGAATTTTGTTGGTTACGTTTTTGTAATTGAGCATGTTAACCAAATAAATTGCATCTATACCTTTGTTGGCAAACGGTAGTAGAGGAAATGATCGTTTTCCTTCATCTTGACCTATTACACAAACTGGTTTGAAGAGTCTGTGGAAACCAATATCCAAAATGATGGCAACAAGTCTGTATAATGATGAGGTGGGGGTCAGAAACAGGAGTGTCAAGACTTGTTTTCTAAAGGGAGTGCAGTGGAGTGAGAGATATAGAATAGGGTTTAGTTCGAATGTGATGAAGTCCAAAAGGTTTTTGTGTGAAAGGAAGAAGACCATCTATTGAGACATCATGCATCTTAGGTGACGTATAGTGACGATGGGCATGACTCCCTCTTCCGTCTTTGATTTTTGTCAAATTAATTCATCACATTTATGCTTTTGTTATATTAATTGAAAAAAAATATCCTCAACGTCATGGAAAAGCAAGACTAATAGGATAATTAATTTGAAAGGGTGATTAACCAAAATATGATCACGAGTGTCGAAAAATGCCAAAGTTTAACATTTCCGCGCACGAGTAAAGTCTTCAAGCGTTCTTATCACGAGTAATTATATCTTGGTTGATCACGATAACCAAATGGTTATCTTTTTCATTATATAAATTTTCTTTGATATTTTTTCTGTTTTCAACATAAATATTAAATTTTGTGATCCGCGTATTGACATTGGCGTTGTGATATTTTGGCAGGAGAATGTCAGAGAGTAAATCAATTGAATTTATTTCACGGTGCATAGAGATTCATAAATAGAGGATTTATAAGAACTGTAAATAATAATTACATTCTGCTAGTCATCTCCATGACTTATATTGGCAAGTTTTGTTTTCAAATTTAACAAAAGTCAAAATACCGCGGTTATTTTCTTACATTTGCATATTTCGTGTTTGAGAAATATCTAATATCACCTTTTCAAGCACACCAAGAAATATGAGTTACTTTTCTGTACAAATTCGTAAGAAAATTTGTGTTTAAAATCAAGGTTTTAATCACCTTACCTAGAAAGAAAAAAAATTGATTTTATTCAAAGAATATAGTCTAAATGTACTCATGCTTTTTTCAACATATATATCAAAAGACTTGAAAGCGAGGTTCAGGAACAAATGTAGGAATTTAAATAACAAAAATAATTTGAAGATTATTTACTTAAGTTCTAAACAAGGCTTCATCCTCTTTATTTCATTTTCTTAAAGATTTCTTTGATGAGGTGTGTTAGCAATAATTATAGCTTATTACATGACATTTTCCATATAGCCCTCCTTATCAGCTCAAATCACACCCGAGACGTTACCTTTTTATCACATATTTATGGCTTTAAATGGAATAATAAATCACAAAGTCAACAGTTTCATAAATCAAAGGTGTAAATAACAATGAAATAAGAGAGTGTTATAGCTTCATTAAATCAAATACGAAAAAGAAAGTTCTATAATTAATCACAAATAGTCAAGTATTACTACCTAGGATATTTATATATTAATTTCTAAATATTTTATAAAACATGTGACGATGCATTGAAAACAATAAATATGTTCTCGCTGTTCTAGTTATACCGAGTATATATATACATAATCAAGTCTAAGTTACACCCTACTCTGGAATCAATGCGAGGTCGCACAAATGTCAAAGCATCGCAAATTTGCAGCCTCGCATCGAGTCTGGAGTTTGAATGTACTTTAGACTTGTATACATGTATATGTAACATTGTAATTTTATTCTACGTTGATCTTAGCTGTGCATGCTATTTGTCTATATAGTAATGCACTAGCAATTAATATGGTACAGTTCCCGCATCCCATTAGTTTTCTTATTTATAATTACACTGACGTCTCGAATTTTGAAAGGAAAATAACTTTTTATATCAGTTCGATAATCAACTCAGAAAACATAAATTATCTTTAGACTTTAAATAGAAAATGGAAATAAAATTAACAAAATTCAGGTCGCACAAAAATTTTCAGCAGTTGTCTTTCTTTCTTCTCCTCTTGTAAATTTCGGTTGAAATAGCTTAAGAATTTGGCATCAATTTCACCACAAATTTCCCTCTGACTACAGACAAACCTGGATATCAAGAAGAATTTTAAGGCATAGTATCTCCTAGTTGTGAGAAATTACATTAATGTTATGTACGTGTAAAATTCTATCAAAAACTCGTTCTTTAAATTCTGCAGAAAGTGCGAAAATGAAATACATGTTAGTCGGAATAATATTTTGAGATGTTCCCTATTTATTAAAGGTAAACACTATTTACACCGAAGTTTTTATAACAAGTTGGCTACAGTGAAATGGTTCATATAACAAGTTAAATATGTTGTTTATAACAAATTAAAAAACTACATAAGGTAAAAAGTACTTATGAGATTCAGTAATTTTCTGCAGGATATTGTATACATTTGGTACTAACTAATGAGATTCAGTAATTTTCTGGTGGGTATTGTTTACATTTGGTACTAACTAATGAGATTCAGTAATATCCGGCGGATTATGGTATACAAAATTCGTATAATAAGATTGAATTACTTAGAGTTATCGAGTGGTAGAATATGATCTATTCGTGATACATTTAAATACATCAACCAGTGAGTAATCTATTTTGCACAAAGTATTGGACAAATTAGTATTGAAGTTCTTTGTAGTGAAGTTTGTATGTTTTTTTTATATTTTGATATATAGTTACGTATACTTGCATACAGTATAAGCTTGCATGTGGATAGAAAATATAACAATTACCATTCCCAGTAGTGTGGTCTTGATTGGGACCAGTATTTTCCGTAGAAGTCGCCCCTTTTTGTCTCCTCCAGTTGATATGATCTTCAGTTACCTCATCATTTTCAATATTATGCCAACCACACCAGTCTGGCGTATCAAAATTGCAATAATATATACTTGGAATTTTACCTAAATGAAAATTAATATTAACTTAGATATAACAATATTGGTGGTAAATGCTACTTGCGCGGTACATACTCTTGACTATGTTTTCAGTGGTTCTGAATTGAATTGAACACTACATACTATAGTACTTATTTTTTGTACCTTGGTGATTCGATCTAAGCTAAAAATGTTTTTTTATTTATTTTTAACTATGTCTTCTAATGCTGCACTATTGATTTAAATAATTAATATCGGGGTGAATTTGATATGATCATTAATGAATAATTCTGTAAAACATAGTTTTATTTATTTTTCATATATAGCGATATATGTTTAATCAAGTATCAACTTTATTGCCTTGAATTAAAGAGAATACCATATGATATGAGATAGGTACTATTCAAAACACACGTCGTTCGACAGAATTCCGGACGTCTGAAATATATTTCATTAACAATATATTTTTAATAAAGAAAAGTCTAGCGTTTGGACTAAACTGCAAAAATGAATAATTCTCTAGGGGATATTTTTGGTTTTTTTTGTTTGTTTTAAATTCTCAAATCGGAAACCATTACTTTGATGGCACAATGTAAATGTAAATGTATATACTATGTTAACAAGTTGTTTAGGTCACCTTTCCAACAATAATATCACATCCGTTCTCGGAATTCAGTTCATAATTATATTTTAACAATCGTTTTTATCCAGAAGGTCAATGTATAGCTTAAAAGATTGTAGAAACATGGTAGTCTACTGCTCGTCGAGAAAAACTCTGTTTCGCTAATACATTTTAAGTAGCCATCTTTATAAAAATCAGACAACAGATGATTCATGTATTTCAAAAGGTGAAAAACCTACAGAATTTACTATTATTCTTTATTCAGAGTCAGATGCTGACCACATAACCAGTCCTAGTTTTCATACAGTTGTAGCGCTTTTGGGATAAAAAATTATAGATTATCCATGAAATTTTTTGCTAGAGTAATCTTTCTTGATTTGGTTGATTTCAATAGGAAATGAATGCAAGGTTTTCTTCAGAATACAGTTTTGTATTCTTAAAGGACTATAGTTACATAAACATATGGTCTTTGTAGATTTAAATGGCATTTGTTTGGTGGGTTTTTCTGCAGCGTGAATCAGCTGTACCAATGGCGATGTCTAAATTTTACATGTATAAGAACTTAATATACATCTTTTAAATGTATAAAACCGAGGTAAGTGGTTTTGTTTTACACATTAGGTACAAATCATAAAATTGAATTTGCAAATAAATATCTTTTGACGGCCATTAATTTCCATCGATCAGCACTGTATAACAAAATTTTACAAGTTGATAGAAATATTTTCCAATAACGTGTTAAAATAAAATAAAACAAAAATTGAATGAATTATGCCATGAACTTTTGTAAAAAAAGACCTTATTATATTACACATTGCAGTATGCTAGAGGTACTCGGTTTTGTATACCACTTTTGTAAGCTATTCGAACTAGAATTCCATGTTTCCGTGATTTATTCTGCTTATTTCATTTTTTACCGACAAGACCTACCACAAATATCTGGACTTTCGTCAAAGTTGTTTTCGCAGTCAGCTTTAAAGTTGCAGATATCAGATGACCTAATACATGAACTGTTTCCACATTCAAACTGGTCCACTGAGCATGATCTTGTATGTTCATCACCTAAATGTATATTGCAGATAAAATAATATGTATCAAGAGAGTCCATGGTTGTACAATGAATTCAGAAACCATAAAAAAAGGCAACAAACAACACCATAAATTTCTCAGTTCACAAGCAGCACAGACAATATTATGTCCATAAAAGTTTCTTTTAATATTATCTTCAATAGTGCAGAAAGTTTTGGTTTTGATCACATGCCTGCAGTATATGATCTATGTATTCAGGATGTATTTTTGAATTAATGTTATCGAAATGACCGCGTGACCGTGAACTTGCATCGGTTAATACTCTTTTAATGTTAAATTCATAGTTATTTGCAATGGGAAATAGGATGAATATTTTCCGTCAATACACAAAATTTTTGGTGTGTACCTATATCAAATTCTACTAGAAGTTACCCTTGATTAAGAATAGGGCATCGGTAGACTATCATACATAAGTGAAAAGCTGTTTGTTTTCAGGGGAATTGGGGGAATTCTAGTAAGTTCAAATTGTTGAAAGATTCAAGCAAATTGTTTTCAAGAGTAATCAAGGGAACCAAGGTTATAGCAGTAATCAGAAGAATGCAATCCAGGGACAAAGACCAGACATTTAAAACAGACATACACAACAAAGAACATAAAGTAACAAAAATCATACATATATAGTAACAAAAGCAAATGAGTAACTCGGACTCCACCAAAAACTGGGAGCATGGACCAGGTGCACCGGTAGGGTAAGCGGCCTCTGAAGTTATCGTCTTGAAGCAACGAAACAAGTCTATGGATCGACAGTGAACTGCAGCATTTTTGGACACATTATTCTAATGTCACTATGTACATTGTGTGATGTAAATACCAACTATCTCTCGATTTTTTTTAAGTTGTTCGATTTTTTTGTATTTATAAAATTATCTCCGCATACTGGGGAGGAGAGTATATAACAATATGCTCCCTATTCTTTTTGTTTCGCCACAACTTGTCTTGTATCCGTGATCTACTTAATCGGAAGTCACATTTGACATGAGAACCTGTATCGGATCTACGATCTGAACTTGTTTTTTACCTCCAATTATCGAATAAGGAAATTAAAAGGGTCTGAAATGATGAAAGTTTCAATCTATACCAAGCCTGACTTTTTATCTATAAGACTTTTTACATTTTTACATTTTAACATTTGATTTGACCTAACTCAAGTCTATTTGATATCGAATTTATGTGCTAATGTAGATTTATTGACGATATATCGAATTCTTAAATTTTATTTCCCAATTGATATCCCTTTGCTTCAAGTTTCCAGTTGTAACTGAGATAGTAATCAAGAGAACCAAGATTCGAACGAAAATTAAAAGAGTTTATTTTCAGAATAAAGACTAAATGGGGTATATAGACACATACAACACGAAAAATGAAATAACCAAAATAACACCTACAAAGAAACAAATACAAATGAGCAACGTGGACCCAACTAATACTGATAGGATTGACCAGACGCATCTGGAGGGTATGCGTCATTTTTGCTTTTCAAGAAACGTCCACTGGGTTCCTGATAAAACGTTATGTCCAGGGTAGACAAAAGAGAAAAAGAAAACTACAAAACTATAAACAAATCGGTTCAAGTGAGAAGTGAAGTCATGTGAAAACAACTTAGAAATGGGAAATATAAACTTGGATGTAAGAAATGGCAATTTGAAAATTAAAAACGTTATTTGTCAAATGATTTTGACCAGAAACGAATTATATTTAAATGCGGTAAGTATACAGAAGAAAAAAATCTGTTTGTAATGTATATGACAGATCTAAACTTACCATCTGAAGTTTGAACCAGATTGGCATTATAAAGTGCTATAAATGATTTTTTGTCAGAAACACATGACTCAATAATAAGTTGAAATGATTCGTATTCAGAATCGAATTCTGTTGATAGTTCTGTCCACGACAACGATCTAAAAGAAAGCAATACATACATAAATAAGTGTTGCTACTAATGTAACTGCTTTCAACATCACAGGAAATAATAATAAATAATAAACAAATTTGTAAAAATATATTTAAATCAGACAGACACATTTTGTTACAAATTAAGTGAGGCTATTCATGTCCAAACTCTATTGAAGCCCGTTTGTGTACAAGATTGACTTATTTTTAATTTTAATAGGAAGTTAGCTTATCAAAGGTCAGCTTAAGTTAGTTGTTAGTAAATCTACGGACATTGAGAAAATGGAATACTTTGTTTTCATCGATAGCATTGTCTGGGGTCATGACTTTTACGACTTCCAAATAATGTCCAATCCAATTCAGTTGATATTTTTGTGCACGAATTCAGAACGCTTGTATAATTTATGCGTTATTGCTGGAACATGTCGTGTTAAAAACCGAACTTCGCAGAAGTATCGCGTTATATGCAAAGATGATGCAATAATTCGCAAAAGCAAATATTGATTGATTGATTGATTGATTGATTGATTGATTGATTGTTGGGGTTTAACGCCCGAGCAGCAATATTTCAGCTATATTCAGGCGATGAACATGAAATGGATGATAACATGAACATGAAACGACGATGAAATGAAAAAAAGATGGGACACAGGACAATAGGGTCGACAAATTTTGATTGCCACTAGAAAAAGGGAGAGAAGGGCAGGGTCGGGCAATTAAGTCTTCTGTGGCGGAGCGCAAAGGTTCCTACTCCGGGAGAATACCACAGCAAGATTCTTTTACGTGCGAGGAACGTGGCATCTTCCCCAATACGGTGCACCACTTTGGTTTGCTGTCAGGTTTTCCGTATTATAGCCTGACAACCCCAGCGTGTAACACGCTAGGGGTACCGCATTCCACCACCTGGGGCACACAACCCAGTTGCTCTGTGGGCAGAGCGCCTAGCCCCCGCTAGGTTTCTGAGCACTATTAATCGCTTTTAACGACAAGCTTAGCGCTGTTGCAGGCCTATTCTTTGGACTATCGGACCAGCACGGGGCCAAATATTTATTCATTTATTTTTTTAAATTTTATTTTATTTTATTTCATTTTATTTTTGCTTTACGATGGCGAGCTCACCGATGAACGCTTGCTTTGCATTTTTACAGAATAGACTACAAATTTATCTAAATTAAAATACAAAATTAGATTAGGTTTCAAAGAATTCCAACAACTTTTCATTTTCAATTTACTGTGATGAAATGAACTGGAGGATTTGTTTGTGAATTAGCAGATGTATTATTATGTTCTGTTTACTGTTTGGTTAATTATCCCTTGACGGTCAAATGTATCGCTAGTTAAATATTGTATGATTATGAATTTCGGAAATAGTTTGAGATTGAGTGTGAACCATGTTGATCTACGGCTAAGTTAGGTTCCAAACTCCCTAATATGTAGTAATGGACTTAAATAGTTTCAAAAATAGCTCTCATAAAACTGATATATATATATATCTTATATACTCTTTCAACAACATAAATTATGTGGTCGTACCTTTAGCCATTAATTGGTATGAAAATAACTTGTTACCTCTTAAATATCGTAATGATTCATTATAGTGGACAATGTAAAGGCTTTTAGTGAGGTGAGACTACTGGCTTTTTTTACAATTTTTTACAGAAATCTATTGACATCATTGTTTGATGTTTAATCGGAGTTTATAGGATGGTATAAAGACGCATATCATCAGAAAGTGATTGATGTACCCGTTTTATCCACATATCATTGTCATCAAGCAAAAACAAGTAGAAGCCTCAGTATAATACCCTGAGAGTCGACTGCCTTAACTTCCCACCTGCCATACTTTACACTTTTTTCCGTCGTTTAGATAGTTTTTTTTTACCTAACTTAACAAGTAGGCAAAAAAAAACCCATATGTTTCCAGCTTGAAATAATAACTCCGTATGCCAAACACAACAACAGACCGGTCTACTTTACACTGTTTAATATCTTCTTTAATTGCGAAGTCATTCTGATTGAGTGTGTGATATGACATTATATATGTACATATTAATAAGCACAGTGTTCCATACATTTTTTGCAGTAAATGATCATGTTCAACTAGTCTTGAAAGGATCCGGACACTTTTTTACGCTGGTATGTGTAGAAAATAAAAATGCAAATTTGCGAAAAATCAGATGGTTGGAAAGTACAAAAACCGTTTAAAATACATTTTCGACTTTTTTGCTTTTAATTCGTGCATTTCTATTGTAGTACATTAACAACTACAACAGCGCAAAGTTTATCCCGTTTTGTGATTAAAGAAGAACACATCTTCTGGCAATGTGAGATGGTTGATAATGAACTAATGTAACTTTTTGTTTAAAATACCAAACGTATAAACATGATACCTTACATAGCTTATTAAGACACGAATCAAGTCTGGCGTCAATAACCCAGTTGATCTAATAGTCATATTAACATTTTAACGATGTGCGGTACAGGTTTTTGAATCCCCGACTCAGGCTTTTTTATTTTGTGTTTTTGGTTAAAAAAATCATTATAATAATAACATTTATCAACTTCGGTAGCTGTTTCCGTTAATAGACTACGAGTTTTCCTTGATTTCATGCTATAACACCTATTTCCCGGGCTTTCCATACTCGGCCAACCATGTAATCGATTTGTGACATTTATTGTGACAAGCCTTATTACAGTATTATTTTGTGAATACTTTTCTAGAAACCAAATCAAGGGAATTTGCTCTTAGTCCTTCACAATTAGACTAATCTAGTTCGGTCTGTGTCACGAAACAATTGTTGGCCTTTTCCTTGTTATCAAAAATTAGACCGCTGTCACGTGAAATACTTGCATTTTCTAATTTTAGGGGAAAGTTTCTTTCTCATTTCCCAAAATGCCGGTCGCGCAGTCGGCTCAATGTGGTCTTTGGAAGAATATTCTTACGCATGTAATTAGTAAACCAAACGGATCATATTTTCAAAAATACAGAAGTCATCTCAGAACCAGAACTGGTTAAGATATGTTGAAACTTTTTTCGATCATAAAGCAGACATAATCGATTTTAAAGCATTGATAGACCCTAAAATAAAAAAATAAACATTGTGATAACAAATTTGTACCAGTAATGATGGACAAACCACAGTGAAAGGAGTATATTTAGAGTTATCAGTAAGAATAAGACAATTAATGAAGACAAGGGCGCAGTAAAATTCTTTTTTTCTTCGATTAATTGCGATAAACTATAACGACTGGTAATGACATACTTCGAATATTTGTATCAGGGACATATCTATTTGATTGCCATTATAAACAAAAATCCCCTAAATGAGTACCTAATCATCTTGTATACCACTGCCAATGGATTCTATTGTGTTGCCGCCTATATCCATAGTACGCTCAAATCATTTGGATGAACAAAAAACGTTCTAAACGTTTTACATGGTTAGATTCATCATATCAAATAATTCCTAAAACTAATTGATTTCCCAAAATAAATCCGAGTATGACTTTCTGGTCGGGAATCTTGTGATAAAATTCAAAAGAAATTCACAATTACTATTCAAACTATCGTGCAGAAAAATGTTATTTTTTATCCCCTTTTCTTAGTTTCAACTAGAATTGTCATAAGTTATCAGGATGACGATCATAAAATTGTCCTGTTGACGATTTTAGAACTTTTGCAGGGCCAAAATAATTTTTATATTTCTAGTACAATTTAATGACAATGCTAGTCAGAACAATTTAAGGCCATTTAAGATTTTGTTGTTTGCTAACTGTTCGGAATAATTTGTCCGAAATATGTTACAAATATTTTTTTCTAACTTGCATAACGAGAATAGATATGGTGAATATATCAAAGGAACAACAACTCCATCGGGGAAAATGTATGCAAAAGGACATTCATGTGTCTTCTATGAACAACGAAGAAACCATCACACAACATAGCGGACTTCAGTTAGCCCTAAATGTATGGCATATGTATCTTTCGAAAGGTGGTCAGAAGTTATTTTACAATTTAACGTGACGCAATTTTGGACGCACTCATATGAACATTGAGCAAAATTTCATACAAGAACATTTCTGATGATTTGATTTTTTAATCAATTTTGGACAAATGAAACAGGTCACAAAAAGCAAATGCGTTTATTTAATATCACTACTGTCTCAGAAATTATTTGAATGTTTTGTATTCGCGATAAATGTACATTGATTTTTCTCTTCAAAAGGAAGCCTCAATAAATATCAGAGGGTTATCAAACTAGAATTATTCAATGTTTTGTCGGCCTACTTCCTTTTGACATCCTCACTTTACACTGATTCCATTGTATTGATGTTTGTGTATTTGTGTTTTTTATTGTTTTGTTTGCACTTTGCTTGTTATTTTTATACTTTAAATTCATTTTATCTGTTAACAAACAAGAGGCTCTCAGGAGCTTGAATCGCTCACCTGGTTAATTTTTTTCCTTTCAAGGAGTTGTTCGACAATTTTGACTCAAAGAATACTTTGGTTGTCCTTATCATAAAGATCATTTCATCAATTGAAAGTTTCATTCTATCTATTGAAAGTTTCATTCTATCAATTTAAAGTTTCATTCTATCATATATAGTTTCAAGATATTGGCTGAAAACTGCTAAAACATAATTTTTGCCTTTCAAGGGCAATGACTCTAACAAGGAGTCGTCCGAAAACTTTGATCCCAAGAAATTTTTGTAGATCTTATCATAGGGATTATTTCACAGTTTTCACGATATTGGCTGAAAAAAACCCATCATGTTTCACCTTTCAAAGGCAATAACTCTTACATGGAGTCGTCTGACAACTTTGATCCCTTGAGACGTTTGTAAGCCTTATGATAAGTATCATTTCAACAACTGAAAGAATTTGATTAAACCTACCGGTTTTGGAGTTATATGCAAAATCTGCTGTCTGAACCCTATGTTTTTCACCGATATAAAATCCAAATAGTCGTTTTGTTCACGATACTCTAAGGAACAGTCATATGAAGTTTCAGGCAAATCAATTCCGTAGTTTCAGAGGAGAAGGTGTTTGAAGAAATTTTTAACGACGACGACGACGGACGCAATAGTTCTACGGACAGTTGAGCTAAAAAGGGGAAACACGTCTTTGTTTAATGCAATCTCCAATCAATATTGATATTTATTACTCATTATCTATTGATTTACATCGTTTACGTACTAATCGAATGAAAATAACAGACATTTAATAAGTTTGGACCATGATAGGACATAACTTAAAACATCATCGATAAAACATTATTATACTGCCATTGCAAAATAGATGAATTGCATTCATAACAATAAATCAATGGGAATCTGTATTAACAGAATCAAATAATTTGCACCGAGAATTGATTCAAAATGTGTCAGATTAAAACGGAGATTAGTGTCATTATTTGTTTGAATATTTGAAGAGTCTTTGTAATTCAGAAAATTTCCTTAGAAACTGTCAAGGAACCAAGTAATATTGAAAACAAATTGCCACCTATACATATCTTTTGAAAATACAAATGCATATCTAGCTTCAGATTTCATTAATTTTTACCAGACATACATCATAGATAACAAAGAATATTGAATAGCTGCCAGATTGAGTCAACGTATAAGATGACAATAAATTGGGTAATATTTCCGCTGGTTCTAACACTGAGCTGGTAATTTAAGATTTTATTCTCTGTTGTGTATATTTCTTTCGTTGATATGATCCTACCAGATTTTACATGTGTACGAAATACCAACAGTGTCAAGTCCCTAAATCTTTAATTGCCTTCTATACAGTTTTGAAAAAACCTGATAAAATAAGATAAATGTTTATTTTCAGTCTTCTAGAAATAATTTTTGGAAAAGAAGTTAATATTTCTTTCAAAATAAACCATGAAAAATCTACAATGCAATTCACGAGTCAGCAAACAATTCAATAGAAGCATTACTATGTCAGTAAAAGTTCTTACAATTATCTGGTGATTCCTGTCTATTCAAAAGAGTGTATTGATATGCCAAGGTCACAATGGTAATAAACGACAAGTCGGATTTGAAATATAAGGCAGTATTTCTAAGGTTTTGTACGTAATAAATTATAAATTTGCTGAGTTTGTCTTTATAGTTTGGTATCATCTGAGAACGGTTATGTACTATCGTGTTTATGTGTATTGATACTCTTTTAAACATTTTACGATTCGAGATGAGACTTTCTTACCACCATATTTGTTTTACGTTAGAAACATATACTTACACGTTCGTCGTTGAGGCAATTTTATAATATTGTCGAGTTATAGGTTCTCTGATACTGATACTGATGTTAGACTGTCTTCCATAATGCAGCAGTTGAACTTTAAATTGTGTCAGTTGATAAACATCAAATAGCTTTGAAAAAAGCTTATCACACCTTTTTCCATATTTCCCTGACATAAATTTGAAATGTCCTGAAAAAGATTTTTTGTTGAAATATAAAATCCTAGTAATACTAGGTTAATCAATAATGAAACCAGTATTAGAAACAAAAACAAGAACAAAATTAAACAAAAACACTAAAAAAAAACATAACAAAACAAAAAACAACAACAACCACAACAACAACAAAAATAAAAAAAATAAAAAAATTAACAATTAACAAAAAACAAAATGAAAGTGCCCGGAATACCTGGTGTACTGACATTGTCTGTTTCCGTCATATAACCGTGTAACAAAGTGTAAAATGTTGGTTAAAAGCTAAACTCTGTAGTAGACGTTTGAGGTGCTTTGTATGCTGCACATGATAATAACCATGGTATCACTGTTAATCGAAGATAATTCTTATTCACTAAAACATAAAAAATACTTCTAGCACTGTGCATGACTTATCAAAACTTTCTTGTGTAAGTTTTTCTAAAGTGGGAAGATTTCGATAAATGGTTTTAGAAATGTTCTATGTTTGACGAATAAAGCGTAGTCCCGTAGAGTGTTTAGAACTGCTCTGGACAGCCTATTAAATATAAAAAAGTTCTCAAGTATTTTAACTGTTCTAGTAAAATATAAATACAATGTCAATGTCGAGAACAATGATAATCCCTAAATCATTTAACTTTCAAGAAAGCTAGGAGCAAAAGATACCAATGTACATTTAAGACTAGCAGAGTTAAGTAGAAAATATCGTTTACTAGGCCAGCAGGTCTAATTATTCGTTTTTTCCTATTTATAAAAAAAAGTAAACTAGGTTTTGTATATCAAAATTCAAAATTGACAGGAAGTTTGTCAGCAACGGATATTCTCTCTAATTGTTGACCCATGGTCAGAGTTAATTGACCATAACCAATTTTCGACTAATGCCAATCAAAGGTAATTAGACCAGGTGACCGTGACTCAAAATATCCTCATGGGAGGTGTCAATCAGAAATAAATATATTATTGAGCCAATCAAAAATCTCATCAGCTGGTCAAAGGTAAACACAATCATGGCGATGTGCACTTGGCTTCATACGAGCTTCACAGCCCTGTTAAACCATATGATACATTCAGAAACAGATTTACCTTATAACAGAATACATTAAACCCAATTAACAATAATTATCCCCTCAGGAAGTGTCTAAAACACTTAGAATGCAAGAATTGATAAAAGAAACGGATGACATTTGTTTACACTTTTGTCAAGTGGCTTTTTGGCGGGAAAATCGGTAAACAAATAGAATGGGAATTCCCAAAAAGTTAATTAAGGAAATACTAAAGGCATTAAGTCAAAATATTCAGATATCAAACAGGAGTATAAGAGAACAAGAGATAATTTAAAAAGGGAAACAGTTAATTAGTATTATACTTTTTGTAACATTGTTACGGATATTAAGTAATAATAGATTTTCATGACTGAGGTTGATCGCCGAATATTTACAATTATAAAGATTGTAGCTTGCAACTAGTCGTAAAACAAAAACTTGGTATCAATAATCAACCGGGAGTAACTCATCATAAATAAAGGTGATTAGTTTCATGTCTTAGAAATAATAATGAATATTATTTTCTTATTTTGTCAGATGTTCAAGGTGACCATTTCATATATTATATTTCTTTCTATTATTATACCTTGCAGCGCATCATTGATTATTAACAATTTGATGTCACCTTTTCAATTCATGTTGCATATTCAGTTATATACTCACCTGTTATTTAATGTGTGTAATGTATTTGTAGTGAAGCCGACATCTTTTACAAAACTATATTTTTTAACGTTTATTATTCATACAGATTGTGACACTTTCATATAGTAATTATTGTTATTATTGACGTGAATTTGGCTCCTAGTTTATATATATATTGTTTGTGAAAAAAAAATCAATTTTTTTTCTCGTGTCTATTTGTTTGTTTGTTTGGGTTTGTTTGTTTATTTGTTAGTTTTTTGTTTGTTTTATTATTGAATTCAGGAATCGAAGATTATGTAGATGAATATTCGATCGGTACATGCTTTCCTTCATCGATTATTGATGTCCATAAAACTGTTTTAAGGATATTATTTTATTATTTGAATGATCTCCCCTATGAAGGAATAATTAAAATCATTGGTCTCGTTCTAATTTTAGATTGAACAAGACGTTATATCATTAATGGCAGACAAGAAAATTGTACAATATATCCCTGTACATTGAGAAAACTAAGAATGAGAAAATACCCAATGAGTGTATTTCTGTTTAAAAAAAGGAAAACGATCCACCTTTTCTACAAGTTCTACTTGAGAAATAGAATTAATGAACCCATCATTTAGAGGTAAACTATGAGAATAGTTAGAAAACCGAAATGAGGGAATTAAACAGACGAGTAGGAAACAGAAATGTCGAAAAGGAGAGACGAAATTTTGAATACCTGTCAGATGAGAAGCAGGAAAGCCGGCGGTACAAGAAAAGTAATCAAAGGCAAAGACACCACTAAATATTTGTTAAAGGAAGGGCAAAGGCTGTATTTTCCAATTAGAGAGTCATCCAAAGGTAAACTAAATGAATTTCATTCTGATGTGTGGGATTATCCAGACAGGAGAATGGATGGTAACCTGATGTCTGATATATAGAGACACCAAAATGATTTGGCTAAGAATTAGAAAATACCCAAAAAGCGTATTTCTGTGAAAAGAAGTTGAAGGCCTTCCGCATTGTCTTGTAGCTCACACCTGTGCATCGTTTTGGAAACTAGCATAGCAATATGCAGTTAAAAGCTGAGTTTGTTTCGATTTTAAATGCCAATGACTAGATTTTATCTAGCCTCAATTGAAGCCAGAGAAGAGACAGTAGAATAACAGGTAGCCGATACTGATTTGGATTCACTTCCCAAAACATGAATCAGAATCCAACGGCTACATCCCATCATCTGAAACGGTTTATCAGAGAGATGAACTTCGATCTTCTGACACGCGTCTTGAGATTCTGCACGGTACCAATCGATTGATTGAAAAATGAATTGAAATTTCATTTATTAAAGTTGAAGGCTTTGCACATCGTCCAGTAGTTCACACCTGTGCATTGTTGTGGGAACTAGCATAACAATATGCAGTTAAGAGCTGAGTTTGTTTCGATTTTAAATGCCAATGGTTAGATATTATCTAACTTTAATTGAAGCCGGAGAAGGAACTGTAAGACAACAGGTAGTCGATACTGATTTTTATTCACTTTCCAATCTTAGTCCAGTTAAACACTCAGTACCTTCAAGAAACCAGATATTGAATCTTCTGATGACATACTATCCGAGGCTATACAAATGGTAGGAATTTAAAACGACCAGAATATGGTATTTGATGATGTGCCAGATTTATTTAGAGATCTAGAGGAAAACTCAAATCGTTTGTACGCATAACAATGGTAACAACACAAACGTTGCCACCAACGCCACAATTAATCACGAAACAACAACAGAGCATCTTTTGAAATTACATCGGAGTCATTTTCCAATTCAACCATCTTATGTTTTCATGCAGTGTTGTATGTTTGGAACATTTCAGGATACTTTATTAGATGCATTTATGCAGTATATTCTTTAAACTGACACAGAAACTCTCAAATCCACATTAAAAGATGTCGACTCAGTAACCAAAACAGAGCTTGATGATATTTTTACTTATCACGAGCTTAAACGCAAGCAGGCAAACATGGAAGACATTTAAGATTTAATGGAAATGGCTCACAAAGAATTACTACATGCTGTAATGTTTGTTATTGGCTGCTTGAGCCCTATCGTGAATGAGATACATTTACCACTGGACAAGTTACAGTCGTTGTATAAAGACATGATATCAACAGCTAGACGCGTGATAAGTCTTCTTAAATTTCCCGAATTAGTCATTATCAAACGGCTATATCCAATCATTTGAAACGGTTTATCAGAGAGATGGACTCCGATCTTCTGACATGCTTTTTGAGATTCTGTACCGGTACCAATCTATTGAATGAAAATGCACTGAAATTTCATTTATTAAAGTTGAAGGCCTTGCACGTCGTCCTTTGGCTCACACGTTATTGGATCTACCATAGCAATATGAAAACTTCTCGAGTTCAGAGCTGAGTTTGTTGTGATTTTAAATGCCAGTGTTGGGTTATGGATATCGTTTAAAAAGTGCTATTCCCTGCAGTGCGAAAGAACACTTCAAATTTTTAAACATGTAGTATACGGTTACTAGTTGTGCATTAGAGTGATGTAATGATTATTGAAACTTTGTTCTCATTAAAAATAGAATATATCTACCAAATTATATAAGACATCTACAAATTAAAATAAATATAAATACGAC
Source organism: Perna viridis (assembly GCA_037379345.1). Taxonomy (NCBI): domain Eukaryota; kingdom Metazoa; phylum Mollusca; class Bivalvia; order Mytilida; family Mytilidae; genus Perna; species Perna viridis. Next base: position 59,396,819 of record CM074512.1, read on the forward strand.
GTGCCATACGCATAATTACATATACTCCAAAAGTTTCGATATAAACCAATATGAGTGGTGCGCTCAAAAAAGATCCAAGGACAGCCATAAGAAAGTATCAGTTCTTACCAGTGTCTTTTCATATTATGGTAGGTATTTCAAAAGTTATATGGATGTACTCGGAAATGAATGACAGTTTCTTCTTGCATCAACTTAATGCAGAGGTTGATATAGTGATTTTGTAAAGGATAGTCCAATAGAAAAGGGAAATGAGATATTTTTTGTCAAAATTTTGCACAAACAAAACACAACAAAACTTAACAAAAATTAACAAAAATTGGAGTTTTGGATTTCAAACAAATGATTTGTCACTTTTAGGCGCCTCACTTCTGATAAGTTCAAGTCAAAACCCCTAAAATCAATACCAGTGATCATTTTTGTGATATGCAATCTTGTAGTACACATCATGATCACGAAATGCTCCTTACATACTCCTCTTTCCTTAGGAAATCATGTCACAACTATAACCGTTCGATTTGTCTATATTTTTGGGAAATAGTCACCTGAAGCATACTAAAAAATAGCATATTTTAATAGCTTCCGAATAATTCAGCAGACTGTAACATAACTAAACAAAAAAAAAATCACAAACAATATCAGATTTGAATCACAAACATATAAATTAAGTAATAGCTTGACCAGTAGTAATAACTGTAAACCTAAAGAATCTTTGGACATTTTTTTACCTTAATTTAAGCTAGTATTATGTCAAACACTTATTTTTGTCTGAAGAATAAATTATGTTTGAGATTAGCAATTAGAACCAATTTACGTTTGTCACTGTTAGATAATTTACATCAAACCTAAGGGTTATTAAGCTAATTCATTATACACTCTTTTAATAAATTACATGTACTTGGGACAATATACTAATCAATAGTAAAACTTTTCTATATCAAATACTTATACATTTATAAACAACGGAACATAAGAGCGTTTAAATCAATATTTATGAATCAAGTTGAAAACGTACTGAAACTAAAAATTAAACATTGCACGTAAAAATCATAGGATTATACTACCCTCATGCAAAATTAATCACAGGCTGCATTTAGCAGTATGGTACCTTTCAATATAATTTCATAAAGAAATAGGGATTGTTACCTTACCAAAGTTATTGTCCGAACATAAGACGTCTACGGACGACGACAACGACGACGATAACATGATATCCTTAAATTCTACCGCAATTGTTTTGTCGCAATGCGGTCGTGTCAAAATAGAGGATGTCTGTCAAAATGATAATGATACAATTCTTCATTGATTTTAATAAAAAAAAATTTCAAAAAATTCATAATAACTCTCACTATAAATATTCAGATGTTAGTAGACACATTATATCACGGTAACCATGTTCCCATTTTTAATCTAATTTAAGTTTCACAATCTATTGTATTGTTCATTATTGTTATAAAGTGTGTACTAACGTGTTCAAATATGTAAGGGGAATTTTGCGCATGTAGTTTAGAAATACTAACTACATGTAATAACTCCATGGCATTAGTTAATATTTTGACAGGCAGATTTGTTTGTAGATTTAATTATATTATTGAAAAAGTAGCGAAGTTGATCACTATCCGTAATATCCTCCTTCACGACCAAGTTATAATATCTTTCATGGTCATTTGTTCTCGCTTGACAGTGTGACAGAGGTGTAGTCGTTTTGTTGTTGCCTTCTTCCTTCATTAGATATATAGTTTCATTAGTTATAGGCATACATCTTCATATAAGGAACAAATTAAATGTTTACATCTGTGTTTTTTTCTTTAGACCACATATATTTTATTTGGGTACAGAATATCATATACTAATATTATAGGTCTATAGAGTTATCCAGCTTGTTCTGTGTATCAAACTGTAAAAAAATATATGGAAAAGATATATTTGTGATTGTAACACAAGAATGACTGCAATAAAAAATTATTGATTAAAGCAACATTAAGATTGTTTCTCGGATATGTGTATAGCTTTCTTGCGTCCTCGGATTCTTCGGAAAATACATATCCATTTTCCTCCTTCAGCTGGAGTGTGTAATGCATAATTCGTCTGTTACCACAACGCATTTCTTTTCCGCCCCTGATACACAGGCAAATGTGCCACACATGGTAATCATATGGTTTGCATATGATTATCATATAAATCGAGCACCATATGATAATCACGTTTTTCACAAACATATGATAGTCATATGTTTTTCACAAACATATGATAGTCATATGTTTTTAAGCCAAAATTACCATATGAGAATCATATATTAATCATATGACTATCATATGGTCAATATCATATGATTGTCATATGATTACCATATGATTATTATATAAATCGAGCATCCTAGATTATCATATGTGGCACATTTGGCTGTGTAGTATGTGTGTTCAAATTTCCACCAAATTGTCCAAGTCTCTCTATTTAATACCGAGCTTTTAGTAAAAACTTTTTTAAAAAAGTTCGTATACTACAGTCAAGTCTGGTTACGTTAATTGTTTTATCTTAACAGACAGATAACTGAGCAAAACAAAATTGAATCGGTGTGTCATTTAAAGATTTTCACAAATAGATATAATAAAACCGATATCTTTATATTTAATATTTACAAGTAGTATGTTAAACTATTTGCAAGTTATTAACTGTGAAAACATAGTTAAGTCTACATGTATCTTATCTGAATAATGTCCATAAAACAAAACTGCAATGGATTTTTGTCCATGAAAGTTCCACATTAGACAGTTTCTCCTAGGCAGCTAGCCACACCTGCAAATAAATTTACCAGAACTGACCGACTTCGTTTCTTAAAATCACCCAAAGCCATTCTATTCTTTGATTATGGTATCTTTTCCCATATAAATTTTTTTTCCACCAAAATGAATGTCATCATGATTGCGTCTAAGGAGTTTCTGCATTTGCTCTATATATATGTTTTCTGTAACCATGTCAGCCCTTACTCTTTGATGAGACCCATTGCAGCATTGCACAGCTTTAACATAATAGTCATCTTTAACTTGTGGTTTGGATAATTGATGGTTGATTTTGCTTCCCACTAAATTATATTATTTCTTGAAAAAAATGTATGCAACTGTTTATGGCTATGTCGTATATCTTTAATTTATTATAAGAGTCAATATGCCAGACGTAATCGGGACCATTGCTGACATACTGTCGTCTGTGTAGATGTTTTCTTCTGCATTAGTACTCCATCTGGGTCTAGGATTTTAGGAAGATAATACGCTGTGTCTGGGGCAATTGTTAGCCAAGACAGTTTTCACTTATGTATCTATTTGTAGCGATGCTGCGGCCCGGGTTCTGCAGTTCATTCAAAATAATTAAAGCAACGTCATAGACATTAGATTTTTTTTTTCGTCTTGTCAATTGGAATGTTTCCAATGTTCTTTTCAGTTTTGACTTACTTAAGATAAATGTGTACGAGAAAACTCAAAATTTCAACGTGTAGCAGTCCAAGTTTTAAATTAAGCTGCACAAGTCTTTCTTTTTCCTTCTTCATTTTAATGAACAAACGACATACACTTTTCGTTTTTAAAAGAAGCATACGCGTGTCAAAAACAGAAAGTTTTGCGTTATTTTGCGAAAGTATCGCGTTATTACGCATAAGTTTCGCATTTTAACGCGTAAGTTTGCATTATTTCACGAAAGTATTGCGTTTTTTCACGACTGTTAAGCATTATTACGCGTATGTTTCGCCTTATCACTTGAAAGTATCGCGTTTTTTTTAATTATTTTTTTTGCGAAAGTTTTGCATTACTTATTTCGCGAAAGTTTTTCGTTATTTCACGAAAAAAAACCGCGTTATTTCGCGAAAGTTTCGCATTATTACGCAAGAGTATCATGTTATTTTGAGAAAGTTTTGCGTTATTTATTTTGCGAAAGTTCCGCATTATTACGCGTAAGTTTTGCTTTATTAGGTGAAAGTATCGCGTTATTTCGGAAAGTTTCGAGTAATTTTTTTAAAAATATTTTTTAGGTAATGGGCTTTCGAACTTAAACATGGCATTTGAATTGTTACAGAAAATAATGATTTAGCATAATAATATGATAGGACAACTCTTTTAAAAATAACTGATTACACTCGGCGAAATTTCACCCAAAGCCCCATATTTTGCTACTCAAATGCAGCAAACGCTATTAATACACAAGAAGGAACTTCAAATTCAGTTCATGTAGCAGTAGGAAATCCAGAATTTCGTTGTGAAACGTTGATCTTAGAGTATTCGATTGCTCAAATATTCTATTTTTAAAATTTGTAGAATATTTGTTAGTTACAGTTACTTTGGACCATATAGTCTAAGAAAAGTTCATCCGCAAAATGCGTATATCTAAAACAAAAGTGTACAATTACCATGATAAGAAAAATAGCCAATGAATATACTTTTTCCGTATAAAACTTTTCCATAGAATCATCAAAACTAAAACACGCATATTAAAATAAGTAAAATGAATGTCAGAACTTTACATACATTCTACTTTCATACCTAAGAGTTGAAAAAAAGCAAAAAAAAAAAAAAGGATTTCATTCAGAATTTATTTAACTGGGCACATAAAAAATATTAAACGGTTTTTAAAAACTATTAAGTTTTTAATACCATCAAAAGAAAGTTAAAGCTTTCGCACACAATTACAGGAAGTTGATTATGAAGTACGTTTATATCTTCATCGTCTAACCAATGACTAGTATTTCTCGGGTAATCGTAACATAATATATATGGTTAGTGACAGCAACAAAAAAAGTGTTTATTACAAGTTATTGTAATTAACAGGCATCAAATATAATTCACAATCACAATATCAATTTTCCAATTTGATACACTGAGTTGAAAGAAGTTACTATATTCTGCTCACTATAAGATTCACGTACCACATTTAACGAATAAAAACATTCTTAGTTGCAAAATCTCTACTTAATATAGGATAATTTTAAAGTAATTTATCACACCAATACTTCAATACAAAGTAAAAATTCAAGAGTATATAAACAAATAATGTAGATAACTATGTATAAAATATTCTGCTAGAAATCGATTATTGCCTATTAAGTTCAGATGTCGAACAACAAGAAAAAAAAACCTAAAATTACGGTAATTATCAAATTTCTGTTAGAATTACAAGTAGTTTATTTTGAGCAATATTTTAAAAGGTTTATTTTTTTTTATCATTTTGGACTCTTGTACAATGACATCAATTTCATATAGACATTTGACCTGTTCTAATCCGAGGACAAAAATCACATGTATCGGAAGGGGAGGCAAAGGGAACAATGATTAGAAAGGTAATAGAATAGAACATAATCTAGTGATAACGTTTAGACAACAAAATTAGACATACATAACAAAGAACATGAAAAATAACAAGCACATAAAAAGAGTAGTAAATAAGCTAAACTAAACTAAACTAAAAATTGAGAACATGAACTGTTTGCACCCATAGGGTAAGTGTCTTCTTATTTTTAGAAGCAACCACTGATTTGCTTATATAATGTCACCTATGGGGTAGACAAAAGTGGGAAGGAAACACGGTAAAAAAAATTGGTTCTCATAGCACTTAGGCATACACCATAATGATCATTATGATAGACAATTCATGGTGACGACCATTAAACCATATATATTAAGTGAATCTTTTCACTGATTTTTTTCGTAAGACGTGAATATAAAGTAATCTATGTTCCCTGCTGTCATTTCAACAAGAGGATAAATTCTCTGTAACACCTTGTCTCGTACGGATTTTTGTTACAAATATCTGGTAAACAATTCACTATAGTATATGTTAAGCTTTAATTCTGGTATTCGTCATATACAAGTGGCATAAATTAGAGATGTCTGTTATCACAATTGATTAGAATGGTTATTGTAAAATGTGTTGTCAATTCATTTTCTAAATGCTAGTTTCACATTAAAATCCATATTATTACTCTGTTATTGTTAGGTCAACTGCTTTATACTTCATAGATTTAAGAAACTGATTCTTTTTTATTCTATTATATAGCAACTCTGTGATAACTCCATGAAAAATTACCTATATATTAAAATTGTTCATGAAGTTTGAAGTCCACAAAAATCTTATTACTTTGTTGTGTATATTGTATGAAACATTCAAAATGCTTCGAACAAAGATATGTCATTTTTTAAAAGAAATACTTCTAAATTTGGACCTTTTCCTGACAACCAATGTGTAAAAAATAAAGAAAAAAAAATACTAGTATGTTGGAAATACAAATCTTATTTTTTAAATAGTACTTAAATCTGTAAGTGTGTCGAAAAATACATCTAAGGAATTTCATTTATTTCATTTTGTTTGCCTTTATTTATTCGAATATTTCCTGAATTTTCATCAGCAAAGTTATTTTGACATTATCTCTTCTGCTTAAAAAACCTACTGTAATGATGATATTTTTTGCTTAAAATATCAAGTGCACTGACGTATTTGCTACTACTAATATCACTATGTAATCGTAACGAAACAGTATTCTTACCAACACAAAATGTCATTTGTGTTCACCTGTAATACGTATAAGAAAAAAGGATTGAAGAGTTCAGGGCATCACTTCTAAAAAATCAAATATCCTAATAAAACAGAATATAAGAAAGAAATAGTTTTAGTATGATACTGTATTATATAGGAAGAAGACAATTGGTGAAATTCTGTTAAGGTAACGACTTTAATTTACTTCAGCACGAGCAATTTATTACTGATAAACTATTTCTAAAAATATGTGCTTTAAAAGGTAATGGCAGTGGTGCTTGTTGCAAAAACACATCTAACCTGGTTCAGACAGACAGCCTCAAAAAGTCCACATTTGAATATGATTCAGTGCAATAAAATTTTCAATTTCATTAAAAAAAAATTACGGAAAATTAATGTTTTTTGTTTTCGTATCTAATTTTTCGATCATCACCTTGATTCTTTCGGCGTAATTTATTGATTTGATTCATTATAAGACTACAATAAATGTCATAATATATTTTTTTTTCAGCTTAGACTATGTGAGGATTCTTATCAACAATGAACAGAAGTCGTTAAGGAGAAGACAATTAAAATATATATAACGACATCGAAAGGGATATTGTTAAATAAACATCGCATTATTCGAAGAGTTTTATTTGGCATCATATTGCCCTAAAATTGTACATGAAAGGCTTACTTTTTGAAGACTGAGAAAAGTAATTAAGATAGTTTTGTAACTTTAGAAATCTGATATTAAAATAGAAAGCTGTAGTGAAAAGTTGAAGCCAAGAACAGAATTGCATCGCATTTCAGGAAAAAAGCTACATGCATAACTTATCAACATTTTTTTTTTCAGACTTGTATAACACGTTAACTCACAGAGATATATAATTACATACCGTGAAAGCACTTTAATTCGTAGATACCAATTTTCATGGATTACGAAAGAAACACAAGTTCGTGGACTCTTGATTTCTTGGTTTTGGGGTTTTCAGGTTACACATCACTATGAATCTTCTTTTTGTAGGGAGCAAAATTTCGTGGTTTTGGTCTATCAACGAAGACCACGAAAATTAGTACTCCACGAATAATAGTACTTTTACAATATTCTCAACTATATAACGCCAGCTGCATAAAAAACGAACGATTGAGCATATGCGTATTATATTAAATTTCATTTTCTGATCAAGATTAAAAAAAAATTCTACCAAATTGCTTGTATTCATTGTTTACTTCTATTGGTAATATCCTTTGCTTTTATGTTACTTCTATTAGTATGAAAGAAAAAAGGTTTATACTATTATATTTTATATTTCATTATTATGCACACCATGATTTATCAAACCTGATTAAAACCATAATTGGTAATATTATCATACAAAACTTGTCAATTGAAAAGAAGATGTTCATGACTACATACATAAACCACGCCAAAGGAAATCTAATAACATCAAAGGACTCATTTACATTATCGCGTTTATCATATCATCAGTCACACATAGGCTTAAATACTCGGCATATCTTCTTTTTCTGCCTTAATCAGCTTGTAGTAATGCTTCATAAATCATTGTGAAAGATATAAGATATATAAAGGGTAGGACATTAAGCAAGATAATGGTGTAACTTGACGTTAAAGCCGTGAAAATAAGTAACAAACAAGCATTATTATGTCAACGTTTTTACGAAAGTTACAATGTTATCCATTCCATATCAATATTCAAATCAGTATAATCTTGCATATCAATATGATTGAAGGCATCAAGATACTGCAGATGCTGTAACAGTTTTCTTTTGTACACGTTTTGGAAGTTTGCAATTATCAATATGACAGTTCCGTAAAATCAGCAGTCAAAACAGACAACGAGAAGCCCTACCAAGTGGGATTTTTTTAAATATTGCATTTTGATGCACAAACACATGTCATATTGAACATTGATGTCTGCAAGTTGCTATTTTATTTCAAATTTTCTGCTTGTCTTAATGTAGTTTTCTTGTTTTTCATGGTCTTTGTTGTTTACTTTTTATTGTTTTGCTGGCTGATGTTATCGTTTGAAAATAAAGGCGTTTGCTCAAAAGAATTAGATATTAAAAACATTCCCCAAAAACAATGATACGAAGTTAGCATCAAACTTTAACAATTGAATATTACAATTTGTATATAATGGGGGATCCGATCAATAACATATGCTTAAAAAGGGAGTGTATTTATAATCAGTTAGTCAATATAAGATGTATGTATTTATGAACACCTATGCAAAAATTACGACCTTAGATTAGAATCGGATTTCATAATCGATGGGAAATTCAACTAGAAATACCAAAATGACGATGAAGTTACATTATTGGTAATAACAAAATTATATAACTATTAGGCAAGCTCTAGGCAAAAGTCAAAAGAAGGACATACCATATAAAACATAGAGATTTCGAGGCAACTTATCCTCGGGAAAATTGAAAACGATTGCTCTGACTTGGTTCATGTATTTGTGATGAATATGGTGTATTAAATCAGTTTTTTTAACGCTCTGATCCCCTGTTTTCTGATAAATTGTTTTTAAAATCAGTAGTAAAATAGTATAAATAGATGTATTGAATGTTATATCGTTTTTGCGAGATAACTATGTTGATAGAGTATCTAGGACCTTTTTGGCTGAAATATATTTACTTACCATCTTACGTCTTTTAAATTATAAAAAAACGTGAAAATATAAGGGTTATTGGTCAGTATGCATTTAAAATCAACTATATGGGACAAACATACTTCTAAATTATTCCACCTCCTCTTCCATTCACATCATAATTGTATAACGCTGTAAAGTACACTCAAAACAAATTGCAAAAAATCGTGGGAAAGTGAATGCCCGAGCGCTTTGCATACCGTCAATGCCATACAATAAATGACGTAATTGCCGAAGCTCCACGCAGTGTCAGACGTTCGTTCCGTCTTTTACTAAAATTTCGAAATTCCCGGACATTTTTCAAATAAAACGTTATATAACAATCGGATACGTCGCGTAAAATCACTCACTTTCTCCCTACTATGCAAGATTCTGGCATTTTCTGAGAGAGCTGGCTGCAGCGAGTAAACTGAATTTTGATTGTCAAACGCTGTTTCGGAACTTGGTAATGGCCGTGTTGGAAAATATATAAAAATACAGCAATGTTGTAACAATACATTAGTAATGATATTATCATATACAACAATGCAAAAGTGTTTTCAACATGTAAAGCAAAATATAATATGGAGTAGGCATTGCCTATATCAGCGAGCACCGTGAGCTTTACCATACGTGTACCGTCTGTGAAAGACTCGTAAGAATAGTAAAGGCAGAAAGCGAAATCAGTATATATTTATATGAAAATCTGCTTTGTTATATAATGGGGAAATGTTTTATGAATATTTTACACATGTCATGTGACGTAAACAAAATTCAGACGCAAATGACAGCTGAAAATTCCAAAAAGAAAACGATTGCCTCTTCTATCTTAGAAAAGCTATGCTTCGATTTGGATAATACAATCGGAGTTATATTTTTTCTGAGGCGGGTTAGGTTCCTGACAACAGCAACATTAGAACAGCGGAAGATACACGTACGTACATCCACGTTTTTTCCCCAACTTTATAAAAACACACCATAATCACTTCATATAATAAGTTAATGAAAATAGTTCAGACTCGTAAACTATCATTTTTACTGAAACGTAATTTTAACTTATATATTTTTATTTGTTTGATTGAAGGAAATGATGAATTTTCTCCGTAAGGACAGTCATTTTTTGTTACTTCCGGGACATTACTTTTTTTCGATAGTATATTGGGACCTTAAGGAAAATTAGATAGAACATGTAATGACAGTAAAGCTCACACTGCTTCGCTGTGCTTGCTATAAGTTGAACAAGCGAAGTTATCAGTTTTTTTTTTATTTAGACGCATAGTTCAACAAAAGACGAAAACATAGTGCATACATTCTAACAAACAATTTAATGGAATTTGTTGAATGTCACTAGAAAAATGAAGATGAATGATTTCAGCATAAAGATTGATAACATCATATGTTGACTGTAAGAGTTATTACGCATTTGTTTAAAACTATTATGATCATATTTTGATTTCAAAGTAAGGGAGATTTTAGATCTAGCCGACGATTGCACTCTAATTACATGTTACATTGAAGATATACTTTACTGTGGACTATCCTATAATTCAACATTATTTACCAGTTTTTTTCTTTTCAATATTTCTTGTTTCAACAAATTTCTATTTTTTTCGAAACCTCTGAAGAAACGCAAACCAGTAAAAACATTAACAGCTTGAATAAATTGTGTCCAACTACTAATGAGCGTTTAATAATACGCTGTTACATTTTGGTTGTAATATAAAGCTGACGAAAATGGATAGTCTAACTAAGTAAAAGTTAAGGAAACTCTCAAAGATTAAACAAAACAAAAGGAGACAAAATGAAATATGGTAACAAGAAATTGCTGAGTTTCTTTGTCACATTTTATACTTAATGAACATAGAATTTTTAACAAATAGAGCAATGTCGAACGGACGGCAATTTTAAAAATCTACCAGAATCGCAGCTTAAATCTATACTTGTTCATCATATCATTTTTCGCTGTTTTCTGCATAAGCTATATCTTTAAGATCATGTTTTTTTCGTTTTTCGTGAAATGCAATTTGTGGTCAATTTTTTATGCGTGTCTGAATCGACAAAATTTAAAACTGGAAAGTTTGTTGTCTGAAAGAACAGTTGTTGACTTGACGCAAAATAAAATCGTAAACGTCTGTTTAAAACTTTAATGGGTAGCATATTTTTGCACCCTTTGCATTAAGCTGTGAAGCGCTAACAAATCTACATTTCCTTTCTATGAATTTTATTTTAATTGGGAATTTTAGAGTATTTTACTGAGTATGTTTTTGGGATTTTAATTGAACTTTAAGTATTAAAATCATATACATTTCATTTTTTTACCTTTATTATCCTTCTTAGACTACCATGTACTTTAGTTGGTAAACGATGAAAAAAAGCCTTTTTAAGATACATGATTGAACTGGGTTTCTAAACAGATTACTTTTAAGGCAACCAGTGCCTAAAATTATAATTTATCAAATACTTATACCAGATGTTTATTTTAAGTCTTGTTTTTGGTAAGTTTCAGTAGACATTTTGCTTTTGTAAGAAATACCAGATATTGATCGATGATTTATTAGAATGGTCTCAGGCATTAACCTTATTCATGTCAGAAGCAACTGTACTCAATTAGTGTTGTTGAACTTGTTTCGACTTGAACTTATTCCAATAGAAAGTTGGAATTTTTGTATAGCAAGTCTACGGCTTCTCAGAATTTTAACATTTGTAGTCATTTATATGTTTTTTTCTAATAGATTCAGCAATGCAATTCAGCTTCATTGTAATATTCTGCCTTGAAGTAAATTTCCACGATGATATTTGTAGAAGATATCTCCAATCAATATTATTGAGTCCGTTAACACTATCGTAACAAACAAATCTTAAAGGTGATAGTCTGCATTTTACAAATAGGCAGTACCTTATATATTGTACATAATCTTTAAACGAGTAAACAATTTTCAAGGGAATGAACTTAAATTTCATAGAAACTTTATATATGTATTCATCAGGCAAACCTTGATATGACGCCTTAATGTTGTTATAATATTTCCACGGAGTCATCTAATGTATTTAACGATAACGTTTTGATAAAACAAATGACAAAGCTAAGTTTGATAAAACAACCATCTCTTGTACCTTCGTCCTGGTGTATTGTATTTCTAATTGACATTTCTAACCTTAGAAAAAATAACTTAATTCATGCAACGGTTAATTCGTTACAAAAATAGTTTAAACTAATTGTATGTGTAGAATATTGACTGACAAGTCTGCATTGTATTGAAAGCTGTCCTTTCTTTGGCTAGTTACACTTGAATCAGTGTTTCCCTGTGTGTACCATAATAAGGGTCATATTTCAGAAATTTGTGTCATTATCGCATTTTGTAATGTTCAATGATAAAAATATGACCCACATTGTAAAAAAATACAGTCATAAAAAGGCTCTGAAAGTAATTTTTTGTTTATATTTACATGTGGAAAATGAATTTGAGTAAAATGTTTGATTTATTTAATTTCAAGAGGTTAATTTTGTTTTATTTTTTAATGTTAAATATCCTTTAAAAATCATCAGAACTAATGTTATGATCAGAAATTTGTCAAAAGAGTATACAGATTGACGGGCATCATTTGCTGCTTTTCAAACCTGTCAGATCAGAGCCTTTTTATGACAAAAAAAAAAATTTTTTCCACATTCTGTTTGCAAATAAAAGTATTGGTGCGAACAACATCAGCATCATATTCTTAACCGAAAAGAAGTAGTGAAAGAAATATCACCTTATTTTGAAAATCAATCAATGTTCCTGGCCCAAATCAGTATTCAAAGACAAAGGAGCTGCAAAATGTATCTCTTCTCCTTATGACAAGTATGTTTTTGTTACTGTGTACAAAGCTTCTGTTAACAAAATTGTTTTGTATGTAAAGCATATTACTACGAATGCTTGATAAAAGTCAATTCAGGTAACTCAACAAACAAACGCAGTGCTTTCGACAAGGTTGAAATCCTAGCAAACAGTCCTTTATAGCCTCATTGAATATTCCAACAAATGAAAAGTCTGAGGACTTACATTATTTTGATTAGATTCCAAAAACTTCTTAAAAGCCCATTCAAACAAAGAAATATTGCAGGATTATATACTTGTTCAACAAAAGAATTGACTGTACGGCTGACCAAGATTTTGTCCGTAGTGAAAGAGGGACTACAACAATACTGTTCACGCGGGTATTGGTTTTATTTATATGTGGATTATATCTTAGATAACTTTATTAGTCTCTCCTTCGTTTAAATTAATTCAATTAAAACTTTTATTTTTTTCAACATTTTATACTAATTTATCTAACTGCAAGAATGAAAACGATTTAGTAATTTTAGGCTACGATTCCACATATTTTACCCATTCAGAACAATAAGACAAACTTATATAAGGAGAAACAGGTGATCTGTATGTAAGAGTTTCACTTTGACAACATATATTTTTATATCACTTTTAGAGGTACATTTTTTTTTGTGCAAAATTATTGACGTTCCAATGGGCACTAATTGCGCCCTTGTCCTTGCCGATGTGTTACCTTATTCATTTGAATTGGAGATCTTTCAAAATCTGTGAAAGACAAGAAGGTTAAAATTGGATTCTATGAATTCATATATTGATTTATTGACACTGTTCTTCTTTCCATTTACAAACGTAATTTAGAGAAAGGCTGCCGTTTGTTTATTAACCAGAAATAAGAATAAAAGAATCACAGCTTCCTCCGGGCCATTTATAGACCTTTACCATGAATTTGACGGTAGTAGTAATCTTAGTTAAATTATTATTATTATACACTATTTATATAATGCTATATATGATTCAACATTATCATAAGTACTTTACAAGCAAAACAATATATAATTTAAATTACAAGCATATACAAAAAATCCTGTAAGATGTAATGTAAAAAAAATATTAGAAGACTAATAATTTAACCAAAAATGGCAACCATAATGTGCTGTTAAGTGTCCCTAATAAGCTATATAAGTGGAAAGTAAAAGATAAAAAAAACTAGTCATTTAGTATACTGAAACAATTTACTACGAAAATATAAGCAATAAAAATTTAATCTAGTGCTTCCAATAAGAAAAATGAATACAATCACAGAATCAGATATAAAACGCCATAAATATACAAACTAACACCTTAAAGAAATTAACCGCTATAAAATTACATGAATTCAGCAAAAGCAAATCTGAAAAAATATGTCTTAAATTGTGTTTGAACATATCTAGTGATTTAGCATGACGGATACTCGATGGCGAACTGTTCCATAGTGTCAATGCTGCTTTATTGAGCTGTCTATTTTCATATGTTTTTGTTAGAACTCTTGTTGACAGAAGTTTCAGAACAGAGTGATATTAATGAAACATGTAAAGTTATCAAATTTTGAAGATAAATATTGTCTTGTCCACACACAACTTATAGATGAGAAGTTTGTATTGGCATCTACAGTTTACAGGTAGCCAATGCAAATTCATGAGTTCAGATGTGATGTGATCGTACTTTCTCTTCCATATGACAAGCCACGCTTTGCTGTATTGAACTTTTTGTAATTTTGACATAATATTGTTTTAACACCATGTAGAAGAGCGTTATCATAGTCCATTCGTTGCATTACTAGTATTGCAACAAGAGTTTAACACGCGTTTTCTGACAAGTATGGTCGTATTCTTCCAATAGATCGTAATTGAGCATAGCACGATTTCACTAGTATACTGACGTGCTTTTCTGTGATTAAGGGCAAACTGTATTAATTCAGTCTTGTCCTGATTTCATTTCTGCATATTAGATTTCATCAATGTGCTTATATCCGAAAGGCAAGGCTCTAAGCTTCAAGTTATATCACTCCAATTGTCAGGAAGTTTAATGAATAGATATAATTGTGATTCGTCATCATAGCAGTGGTACGATAAATTGTGCCGTGAACAAATAACGCCAATAGGTTTAGAAAATATGAAGTACATTTTTGGTCAAAGCACAGATCCTTGCGGGATGCCATATTTCAACTGAATACCATCCGATTTAACGGATCCTATGGCAGAACTTTGGGATCGGCCATGTAGATACGACTTAATCCACAGAAGAGCTTCATCTACAATGTCGAATGAGTATTTTAATCGATGATAAAGTATATTATGATCGATGACGTCGTACGCGGCTGATAGATCTAACACGACAAGGGCAACACACAGGCCACTGTTAAGCGCTATATCGTGATGAACACGAAGTAATAAAGTAATAAATTCTGTTGAATGATTCTATCCATACGCAGATTGTAAATAATACGACAAACTTTAGTTATACTTATTATTATTTTTTATTCTAAAATTAAGAATTTTTCTTTCATGTGGAGTAATATACTAGCAACCCTGTATATGGTGTTGATATTTGTAAAGATATGCCAGAGCTAGCAGCCAATATAGTTGTATTCTGACTTCTCAATGTGTCATCGTTGTCTGAGAGATAGGCTTTTGAACCAATGTAATAAAAAATATGTCTCATGCGCTGCCTAAAAGGTTTGTTTCTGATATCCAGAATTTATTTAGAAATATTCTGTTTCTGACATAAAAATATTATTGATAGTGGATTTTCATAAAAACATAAATATGTCTTCTTTACATTTTGTATTATTTTATTTGACTTGATGCGTGTCCCCATAAAGTTCATAATCAAATACTTAGTTACTTTTTGTACGGACGCAAAAAATGCGGTCGAAAATTGGTATGGCGCTGTCGTCGTCGTCGTCCGAAGACACTTGGTTTTCGTGGGATAACTTTAGATATTGTTGTCCAATTGTTACGAAATTTTGATATGATTTTACTAACCATTTTAGTAATTTTTTATTTAATTTGGAGTTAAAGGACCAAAAAGGCTGAAAATAGGTGATTTATTCAAACCCATGTAAAATATTGGTTTTCCTCTCGATTTTTTGGTAATTCTTTTGTTTTATTGTGTTCCCTATTTATTTTGGTAAACAAATGTATCAGCATATTTGATGCGTTTTTGGACAATTTTCGTATTGCCTTTAGTGGATTCTTCAGGAAAATTACACCCCCCCAACACCAAAAAAAACCAAAAAAAAACCAAAAAAAAAAACATTTTTGGTCTGATTTTGAAAAAATTTATGCTAAATAGTGTCCAAACCAGTTGTTGTGTCAATAATAAATTGTAAGTCCCTATGCTTAAGTGTGTCAAATATTAATATTGTGTTCACACTTGCCCTAACTGTTCCGGGTTCGACCACTGCAGTCATATCATGCTGCGCTCTTTTATTTCCTTTTATATTAGGCTACTTTCACTTATATATCATTTATACCTTCTGTATTATTAACCATGGTTTTACAAAACCTTTGCAAATCCGGAAATAATTGAAGTTAAGGAACGCGAATAAAAACATATTTTCTTTTAATCAGAAATGCCTGTACCAATTCCGAACAATTTTCCTGTTTTTTACCTTGGTATTCCCATTTCTTTTTTAATATTCCTTTTTGATTATTGCCCAGGGTTTACCAGTTCGGTAATTTTGAAATTACCATTCTTGAATGAAAGTATTTATCGGAAAGTCTTAATTTCCGATCAAGACTAAATACGCAAAATAGCAGAATATTTGTATAAAACTTCAAAGCAATTAAACAAGGTTCCGCCAATTGTTGATTTATGTTAAGGAAACACACAGTAAGTGACCAAAGGTTTCCAAATTAAAAGGTTTCGTCATATGTTGTTCAGTCGTTCAGGAAGTTATCATTGTTTATTACACACTGAGCGAGACATCTCAATGTTCTAAATAGAGCATAGAGTTACTTAAACATCAAGTATGTGATTGAATTAAAATCTCATCTTATCTTTTTGTGCCAATGTATATTAACATTAACTAATTTGATGCTTAAAAAAAGAAAATTTCATTTATATTACCAGGACTTCCTCGATACAAAAATTTACTACGTACGCTCAAACGATTACTAACTTTATTGGTGAAGAGAAAGTTGGCCTTTGTACACAAATGTGAATACTGTGAAGAGACTTCGAACATTGAAGGTATTTTTTTAAAGTAAAAAAGTACACATGTCTTTGATTTTAAACATGTTCTGGACTTATTGCTTACGCATTGTTCAACGAGAGTGCTACCTTACTCAACAAAGACGCTTTCATGTAATATCACTTTTTAGGATATCTCAAATCCTTCCTTAAGTTAAATGTTAACCAATTATCTTATATACAAGACATGAGGAATATATAAATTGTTAGAGAAAATTTTGGCGATAAATTTGTACATATTAAACAACCGTGTTTTATTTTTGTTTGTTTTGTTTTTGTTTTTGTTTTTATTTTTGTATCTTGTTTTAGTTTGTTATTGTTTTTTTTTTTTGTTTAATGGAATGTTATTAGAGAAATATAATGTGTGTTTTTGTGGAATACGACTTTTCATACATTTAGATGAACCTTAAAAAATATCATCACTTAAAATAAAATACAAAGACAAATGTTTTAACGAGTAATGGTATAGGTAATTGAATGAAAAGAAGTTATTGATTTAACTATTAGTTAGTAAACATCATTTGATTTAATTAAACACCTTGAAAAGGCACTGTTGGATCAGAATTGGACGGATTTTCTCACAATAACTACTTTTCTAGCCAGATAGGATTCAAAGAAGCGTTGAACAAAGAATTTTAATTACAGTGAAGAGCATGTGCTGATATGTGTTTACTACATTTATACATGTCATGTGTTACCCTTCTGATAATTAACATTACATACCGACATTTGGTTGTTTAACTTAAACGTATATTTGAAATATGTTTTCATGAGTTATTAGTTACTGAGTAGTCATTTAATAATATGGTAGTAGAATGCTAAAATAAAATAAAAGCAGAGTCAATATCGCCATTTCAGGTGGCTCGATATTTATATTCGAAATGGCAAATGTTAAGCCATTTGTCGCGTTTGTCGTTTAGTTTGGTCATTAGATATGAGGTTGACTTCACAGTGTCTGTAGTATCCTTTTTCTCAGGTTCTTTGTGGTAGATACGATGCATAAAATCCCCGAAACTAGGATTGAATAATTACATACGTTACTGATTAATTTAATTTAACTTTGTTTTAGATTTAAAGCAAACAGTCGACAAAAATTGATATTACTTTTGTCAGAGTCATATTAGAATGTGATGAAATCTGTCTTTGTTATCTGCAAGATTCACCAGTTTTGCCAAAAACAGTTACAATATAAAAGTTTTTTGAACGATATTGATTGTACATTATGAAAATTTATAATAAGGTGAAAAAAAAACCAAATTGATATTATCAATGACAGACAAAAATGTATGATGAAATAAGGAAAAAAAAGAAGAAACTTCGTGATGCTCAGATTACGGAGAAAGGTATATATCAACCGACCTGCAGGTTTTTTACGTTCCAATTCAAAACTCGTATTGGTATTATGCAATGGTGCAGATATAATGAAAAGAATATTTTTATGTTAGTATGAAATATGATTAATCAAGTTATTTTTACATCAGACCTATTCATTTTTCTTTTGATCTAATATGAAAATCCTGTCCTGATCTGACTTCAACAGTATTGTAATAATCACCTTGAAGTGATTGACTAGTATCATAGGAACAACCTTTTAGACAATATTACACTCTTCAAAGTTTTTTTTATCTTTTGTAGATAAAACAGATATGACACGTATTTCTATAAAAGCACAACTTCCGTCCAACCGTTGATTTATTATAGCAATGCTTGAAAACACTACTGAGTGTTAATATGTACATATTTAATGCAAATGTAATAAATAGTCTCTTGTATTTGCGTCCATTAAGATTTAGAAAACGGAAGGAAAACATATGGCAATCTTTTTCAGAGTTATTGCTATATGTATAAAATGTCTCAGAATGTGACGACTCTATTCGCTACACTGCTCCGTCGGATCAAATTGATACAGGGAAGATAACGTAAACTTATAGAAGGGTCTGAAAAATTCCCAACGATGTTAGAACTGTCAAATTTGCGAAGCAAATTTTTGGTCGTTCCCTCCGCGGGACTCGAACTCTTACCGCTATGACATCTATGGCAACACCGCCTGCACTAAGTCCAGCGCCCTAGACCACTCGGCCAGCTAGGCAATATAAAATATAGCTTTCGCTAGCCGGGTCATTCCTACTCGTAGGATTAATCTAGGGCTACGAGGAGGAATGATCCGGCCAGCGAAAGCTATACTTTATATTTCCTAGCTGGCCGAGTGGTCTAGGGCGCTGGACTTAGTGCAGTCGTTGAGAATTTTTCAGACCCTTATATATGTATATATATCTAAATATGTTTAACATCACCAGAAGATGGTAAAATTTAAATTGAATATTTCGGATAACAGATATCCTTCCTCAGCATAAAACTCATAAAACTAATATAGTTTTATGAGTTTTATGCTGAGGAAGGATATCTGTTATCCGAAATATTCAATTTAAATTTTACCATCTTCTGGTGATGTTAAACATATTTAGACGTTTATCTTATTTATTGTTATGTTTCGCATCGTTTTTTACGATCCATCACCCCGTAAGGGTGATCGTTCACTATTATTTAGACGATTATATATATATATATCAACACCAACAAAACCTTTTTTTGACATAAGCTCCTGCTCATCCTTGGAAAACCATTCATTCATTTGGAAAGGCTATATCTATGCTATGAAGATATAATACAATAAACATTCATACAAGTCACACAGAGAACCAAAACTGTGACACAATAGTTAATGACAAAGGGATGGAATATGTAGTATATAAAGTAGCAAAGTACCAATTCATGTTGAACGCTTTACAGTTATACTAATTTTTCTCCATCTTTTCTTTATCTACCTTTTAGAGACTAATATGCTATCAACCAGTGAATTTTTGAAACAAAAAGTGAAATCAAAGTCATGCAATCTTTGATGTTACAAAATTCAAATCTTAAAAGTGACATGACATAAATCACATCTTGTCAACCATTACATCAGAAACGTCAATGCAGTCTTTATATTCTCGTAACGAGGTCGTGAAAATCTCAAGTTAAGCTTGTGTTTCCTTTGTATAAATGTCAATTAACAAAACCACCGATCATTTGATAATGTATTTCATACTGAAGAAAGGAAAAACAACAGAATTTCAGCTTTAAAGAAAAAAAAATCACTTGATATACATAATTCATATATACTTAGAAATATGAATGTTATAATTGTTTGGTTACTTTAGTTAAAGAAAGCTAAAAATTTAAAATTAGATAAATGGTAATTATTTACCTTCATATGGTTGAATATTGACTTTCGATCCTCGAACGGTAATGAATCCATGGTCACGTTTAAAATTAACAGTACAGTTTGAATTAACTGTACATATGTCGTAAGTTGATTTAAGTTCACATCCGGAGTCCACATCACAAAGATATGGAGAAAGTCGAACGTTTAAATAACTATTCAGAATAAAAGCAATACAAACAAAATATCTTACAGTCATGCTAATGTAACGGTTGCATTATCATTAATTGTCTTTTGTCGTCATTGTAATTCATAGCAAACCGAAATCAAAATTCTCCATAAAATGGAACGAGTTCCGTCCATACAAAGATGTAAATTCAGACTTGTTATTGTAATTTCAAACGTTACAAGATAATTTGTAGACAAGCCGTCAAATATTATGTGACTGTACTCATGCTATTTTAAGTTGTAGGATTTCAGCGACTGACACTTAGGAATTTGTTGTTAAACGACGAATCAAGTAAAAGCTGCTTAGTATCCAGTTGCGTCTTTACGGGAAAAGATGACTCCATAAAACAATAAACGACAAACAAACATGTCAAAAGCAGATTGTTTTCTAATCTCCATGTCATAAGTCTAAGCGAACGCGAAATGATATCTTACAATAGCAAGATTCAGTGACGCATTCCTTATGACAACTCGTATATTGTTTCTGATAGCTGACTGTAGGTTTCTATCCACTAATGAATTGTTGTGTATGTGCTGTCTTTAACTTCTATTATATTATTGATCAAACAAGATTGTGCTCCATATAAGACTTAAATTAGAACAAGACTGCAGTTAAGAAAAATGAAACGTTGAGGTTAACACATCAGGACACCTTTAACATGATACATATACTTTTGATTGAAACGTAGATTGTAATGATAGTAAATTAAGTTTTAAGATTTCAAAATTAAATATGACATTAAAAAATAATAATTGAAAATATGTCGCAGAATCAGCGTCAAATTGCAATTTTTAGTTTATATATTACATCAGGGTATTGTATGTTTGTTTATTTATGGATGGAGGTTACAATAAAAGTATTGTTATTAACAACCATCTTAGGCAAGGGTTTCAGTTTCCATATTCGCTTTTTCAGGGAAAGAAAGAAAACAGATAACGGATAAAACAAGTAAATGTCACATTTTTGTCTTTCACACATACGATATTTCATTATGCGCATATTATAACTGTCACAAAAGAGCTACATCATAACTTCATTTCTAAGATCGACGGAGCCAAAATATAGTTGAATTTTTTATATGAACAATCTAGATACTTTTAAATGCATCTAGAAACAAACTTTGTAAAACTATGGTGAGTGGCGATACACATAAAATGTGGACGGTTTTGCCTGGATGAACATTAAACATTTAGATGAGATTGAAATTTATTTTAAAAAAATGATAAAAATTTTTAATTAGAGTTAGATACTTTCACCTTTCGAAGAAATGCTGAAGACTGAAGAGAAGAATTTGTAAAGCATCTAGATAAAAGTTGAAAGTATGTAAGAGCAATTCTCTGTAAGGACAAAAATTCAGGATACATTAAAAAAATGTAAGTGTCCAATATTGCTTGTTTAATGTATGAAGTCATCCTGGCTTGTAAACGTATAAACCAATAACATTTTTTGTAACACCATTGCCATGGTAAATATCCCATAAAACCCGAAGCGTCAGCAGTGGGATGATTTAAATACGTAAATATTCCGAAACATGACCGAAACGAGAACGCATGAAACAGAGACGATCTACTTACACAAGGTAGGGAACCAAAAAGTAAACCAAAATGAAAAAAAGGTTAAACGGACAACTGAAGATAAAGGAAACAAGACGTCACACCAAAAAAGCACTAGCAATATAATCTCTTCCAAGAATCCGGGAGTGACATTAGGTGCTTCGGAAAGGTAAGCATGTCCTGCTCCGCCAGTGCCACATGCCTTTTGCAAGTGAGTATAATCCGGTAATATTCTAGCAACAATAATGCAATTCCACGACAAGTGTCAAACGCTATTGACATTAGGGTGCAATCATTCATTTTTAACCAAGAATCATGTTGTAAGCGTTGTAGAAATGCTATCAAACTGACTTCGCTCTGCTGCTATAGAGAGAGGTCATTCCAATGGTTCAATGGTTATGTTTCAATGCAAACCACTAATGAATGTATTTTCTCTATGATTACCTACTTTTTGGTAAAGTATACATATATTTGTCATAGTTTTAATTAAATAACATTATAGCAATAAAGTTGAAAAGAGGAAACTTTCCTTATATTCCTTACTCATTGATTCCTTTTTTTTGAAACATGTTAATTTGAATGACTTAAAAACTGATCTTCAGTGACGCTACCACTCGATCTGTCGCACGTGCCAATTCACAAATTTTGGTTCTTTTGAATAAAGCCTATTGATATTTTAACGTTCTTCGCACTATATAAGGAACATCCAAATCGGGTCATAAAGTGGTGAATAAACTTTCGTGTTGTGTTTTGTAATTTGTGGTTCAATAGCTTTAGCCGTAATTTAGTAAGAGAGACCTTCTTTTATCGAAAGTTTTAAAAAATATTGATGGAATATCGACTCCAGTGTGGTACCCTCTTTCCATGTCGAAAGGAAGAGTTTGCGAAATAAAATTCTTAATATTAACTTTTTTGCAAGTAGAAGTGAGTATAAAGAGCAGGTAATAAACTGGTGAATGTAACTTCCATATGTTTTTATTTGCGTTTCAATACTTAAGCTTAAATTGATGTAAATTTCCAGTAATTTGCCTTAAAAAGAGTAGTATGAAAGATTTAATGCTATACATCTTTACACTATTTAAAACACGCTTGTCAACATTTTTCTAACAAGTGAAAGAATTGTAATGCGCGGTACCCCCTCCTCATATCAATAGGAAGAGTTTAAAACAATTCTGTTTGGGATATGTAAACTTGCACTAGAGTTTTAACTTTGAAAAAAGTTTTCGTAACTGATAACGCACAATGATTAAAAATCTAAACATTTACATTGCACTAATCCTCAAAATCTTAATTATTAATTTATGTAGATCATTTTAAATTTTTGATGGAAAAAAATAAAATAAATTACCAAAAAGTTCGGTTGTAAAAAGTATTCAACATCCTATTAATATTGTTTTAGACTCTTCCAGGAGCTACATGGCCTAGGTAGTTCTAAAAAATCTAGGACATCTTTTTTTAATTGTATATCATACGGCAGTTTGATGCTCCTGGAAAGGTTGAAATTCTGGCCTACACCTACAGGAAACAAATTTTCTAAGCTAAGTCAAGATCATACAGTGAAATGGAAATAAATTATCTTGTCCCGATGTGGTTGAAAATAAAATTTCTGACCCGCAAAATCAAAAAAAATAAATATTCTGACCCCACATCCTGCAGCACACATGACATTTTTACCATTTTTAAATGGTTATTAGATTTGTGGTTATTCAACTTACTGTATTGTTATATTGATAATTTTGTCGTACACTAAGACATCGATGGAAAAGAAAAACTATACGACATACGCGATGACTTTTCATTCCGTATTGTCTATATTTGCACATGTTATATCACAGTTGTTATATTACAACGCATACATTATGCCAGAGCTTGCAGTAATTACACAAACTTTTTGTACCGCACTAGACTTCTTACAATCAGGCTTCTGGTACAGAGTTATTTCGCTACAAGATTGAAGTCATAACCACGGACGTTTTATGGTCGTCATCATGGATCATTACGGTGTATCTATCTGCATCATGAGAACTGATTTGTTCAACGTGTCATAGTTTTCCTTTCCTCTTTCGTGTACCAAGAACAACATTTTATCAGCAACTCGACGGATGTTTCTAGAAAAGCAGAGGACGCTTATCGTACCGGTCACCTGGTACATCCACTTTTTAGTGGAGTCAGAGTTGCTGATTTAGTTTTGTTACTTTATACGTTTTATTTTGGTTATTTTTGGTTATTTTATGTTCCTTGATGTGCGTGTCTGTTTTCCCTGTCTTGACTTTGTCCTTGAATATTGCATTTCCATATAACTAGCTAATTCACTGGAGAATAGCTAGTTTCCACAAATTCAGTTGAACAGTAGATGCATAGAGAATTTCTGTATGAGTGCAAAAACTTCAGTGATCTTTGCATTTAATTCGGAATTTAGTCATTCTGTGAAGTTTTTTTTGAAGCAAAAGTATAAATCATTTTTTCTCAGTAAATCGCTGACTGGGATTACCATGGCTGTGTATCATAGTCATATTTTCACTTACATTTTCATTTTTGTTTTATTAGACCATGAACACTCCCAACCTAACATGAATATTATAATACTCAATTTTTACTTTCTTTATCGGTATCCAAATTATGATAAGCACATGCATTGAAAGTACCTGCAAAATAATCAAATTTATTCATTTTTCATTTACCTCGAGTCAAATTAGCTTCTGGAGTCAAGGCATTTAATAACACAAAAACTCTTATAAAAAAATCAACAAAAAAAATAAACAACATTGAAAATGAGAGTGTGAACCATACTTCCATGCATTCGTCTGCTTCGTATTTGGCCAAAAAAGGTTTAAGTTTACATTGGATGAATCAAAAGGCTAGGTAGGTAGGTAAAATTATTCAATTTTAAAATCAATTGAAATAGACTCTTGTGGGGGGATCTTTTGTTTTTCAAATTTTCAAATAAAAATATAGTTTAGAGGCAATTCATAAAAAATACCTATAAACCGTTCTAGGATGTGTTGGTAACAATTTGTTTTCTTTAGCCTTATACACATGTAACGATATATCAGTACACAATGATATTTTTCTTTATTTTCCAGTTTCTGAAGATCCAGTATCTGGAACAAGGATGGAATATGCTGCTTAAAAATAATTAATTAATGCTTTCAAAATACAGGACTTAGTACCTATACTTACAACTATGTGTTTCCATCTATAAATTTCTTTGCCTTCTTTCCCTTAAAGATTCAAAATATCAGACAAAGGCACCAATTTATCGATTTAAAGTTTTATGCAAGCATTTATGAGAAGTTAAAATTTTCAAACTTATCAAACCATGTTCTATTTCTTAAAATGATAAATTTGACTACAACGATAACGAACCACATTGCACTATATAAAAATTAAATTAAAAATTGCAAAACATGCAACATTTTAAAAACCGACTCTTTCTTTACTAGTACCCTTACGAACAAAACATTTCACACAGAAAGTGATGATGACTTAAGTAGCAAATCGACAAACCTAATCTACAGATAAGAATGCAATTGATGCTATCTGGTGTATGTCGATAAAACACAAGAACGATTAAACAGCCTAATGTGCGGTCATCAATTGGAAATGAATAACACCAAATTCCCGACAGTTTATAAACTTTTGAATCAACAGGTTCATTCAATACTCTCTAGGAAAGTTCGTATGATTAAAAAAATATGCATTCCAACGAATAAAAGCCGTTGTAAGGAAAGAGAGGAATACTAGATACGCAGAATAGGTACAACAAAACCTTATTGGAACAATGACAACATCAAAGGTACAGGAAACCTTTCTAACCAATTAAACAATAACATACATGCGATGAATTTATTTGACAAAAATTCAAGACGAATAAGGAATCATGGTCATCGCCACTATACACCACCTTAGATGCATGATGTCTCCATAGATGGTCTTCTTCCTTTCATAGGAAAAACCTCTTGGACTTCATCACATTCGAACAAAACTCTATTCTATACCTCTCACTCTACCACACTCCCTTTACAAAACAAGTCTTGACACTCTGATTCTGAACTTACTTCATCATTATACAGACTTGTGGCCTTCATTTTAGACACTGGTTTCCATAGACTCAGGTTGTGTAAAAGGTCGATGAAGAAAAACGATCATTTCTTTCCTGCCGTTTTCCAACAAAGGTATAGATGAAATTATTTTTGCTAACACAAAAACGTCACGAATAAAATTTCACCATATTTCTAAGACAAATCAATACCGATTATTTCATATTTCTATACTTCACCTATTGCCTCCAAAATTATTAATTATAAAAGGCTATTGCAGGACCTCGAGAATAAGGACTTCAACGCTAAACCACCTAACAATTCATGCAAAAACTATCCATTAAAATATGTCCCTTCTGGTCATGTCATTACGGGAGATTTAAACATCATCGAAAACGAATCTCTCCGTAAAGTCCTTTCTAAAGATCCCAAATACCATGAACAACGCTTCATAAATTGGAATTATGACTTTAAAGTTCTAATGGATACCGTGAAAGACTACGAAAGAAAATGAATAAAACAAGAACAAGAAGACATTGGTTCTCTGTCAGAGTGGGTAAAAGCTGTGAGGTATTTGATTTTGAAACTTAAGAAAGTTTTAAGTAGCTCAATGAGTGCCAATGTGACATCAGTTTTCAAAGACCCGATGAAGCAGCAACATTGTCTATTATAGATGAAAAATATGTTGTCGTACCAGCAGACAAAGCCCAAAACAACATTGTTTTTGTCTGTAGAATGTATTACATCCAATGTTTATTATCAGAGATAGATGTCGAAAATAATGGCAATAATAAGACCTATACTGCTAACATACTATCTAATAAGGGTAACAACAAAATTACCGAACAATAATCCGATTCATCATCATGTCAAGTCCAACATAAATCGGGAAAAATAGATATTACACCACCGCAGCAGCTGGTATTGCAATGGTCCTGAAGTGGAACAAGCATTTTAAACGAAATGGAGGGTTAAATCTAGGTTTTACATTGCGCTAAACCTCTCTTCCATTGCGGCGAGAATTTTGTGATTAAAAAACATTTGGATGCTATTGTCGTGATCGTTAAATCAGCGCTCACATAAGCAGAAAGACCAATTTACAAAAATAAAACAATCATTACTCGTTATTTTACAAGAAACAGTATTTTTCATACTGACACTGACATATAAAAAGAATTCGGTAAGAGACATTTTAAGACACATTTCCTCATACCCCTGATTCAGGTGTCTGTATCATTAATCATGTATTTCTATATTTATGGCGTTCCAGGAAATCAGAGTGTTAGTACTTGATCTAGTGTAGCAATCAATTGTGAAATATAAACACCGTATGCAGCAGATGAAGGAATATTGATGCACAGGAGAGAAAAATTTATGATATTAAAATTAAAGTCGTCTCTTTTATCATAAATCGTAGTGCTGAGATGACCACTGTTGTCAATGTAGAGATGTAGGTCCAAAGAAATGCAGATTAAGTTATTTCTGTAAGTTTCCTTTATCCCGAGATCTGGTGGATATATTGACAGAAACCATTTAACAAAAGAAAGGTAGTTGATGGACAATACATCATCAATATATCTGTATGTAAAGTTAAAGGATTTAGCATCTTTTATTTTTTTTTTATTTTTTACGAGATTCTGATGTAATTCAGCCTCGTATGAATATAAAACAAATCGGCTAAGAGAGGAGCATAGTTAGTGCCCATTGAAATGTCAACTTGTTGTTCAAAATAATTCCTCCATATGTGACAATTTGTTTTATCAATGGAGAAATCAAGCATATCGCAAACTCGTTTTTCTGTGTAGCACACTTTGCCCTTCTCTGATTATTTAGAAAAAATGTGGATTTGTAACCAAGAATAACGTAATTGTTTTTTTAAGCAACAAGCAATTTACAAATAAGTCCTTTCAAACGATATTTCAATTTATCATATGGTAACTTAGTGTAAGAAGTTGATAAGTCAAAAGTTTGGAAAGAACTAATTTCCGTAAAGCTGTTGGATTATAGGTTTTGGAGTAAGCCTTCAGAATTTTTAAGTATCTACAAATGATTAATGCCACTACGAGAGTAGGTGGTATTGCAATAAGCTTGTTGTCTATCTTTCACTGCGGACAATATCTTTGTAAAATGAATCGACATATCCATCGTAGAGCAAGTTGAAGATCCTGCTATATATCTTTCTTTGTTTGGATTCTTATGAAGTTTGGGAATTCAATACAAGTAAGGTAAGTCCTCACATTTTTTTCGATGTTGAGAGAAATGCAGGACTTATGGCTGTTAAGGATTTCATCTTTGTCAAAAGTAGTACGTTTGTATGTGGCATTACCTGGGGTGGATGTTACTATCAATGCCCAATTCCTTAATAAGACAATTGAGGTAATGCGCTTTACAAACAAATACACTGTTGTTTGAAGCTTTGTCCGCAGAGATGATAACATATTTCTCATGTAATAAGGAAAGACATTCAAGTGCTCACGATCGTTAAAAGATCTGGGCTCTCTTATTGACACATTTTTGGAGATTGTCAATATGAATCCGTCCCAACGATTTGATGGAACATATCCAATCTGAGAAGGACTCGATTTCTTGTTCTTGGTCCTTTTCTCTCTTTATCCATGATATGGCATAATCTTCAACTGCATCTATTATGGTTTCCGGTTGAGGCGCTGTAGTTCTCCGAAAACAACTTTTTATAGGAGTACATTCTCAATGGTATTCAAATCTCCACTGATGACATGACCAGAAGGGCTGTAATTAGAGAGAGGAGCACAGCCGCCGACTAGACTAAGTATTCCTCAATGTTTAGATTCTGCAATGTCTTTTTATGGTTGAAAATTTTACTATTCATTATCTCAGTGTAGCTGTACAAGACAATAGAAACAGATTGATTTTTTAAATATGGTGGAATTTGGGAAACTACCTCTTTAAAGAGAAGTAAAGAATATTACTGATGTTCATAGCATATCTTCCCTTGTTGGAAAATGGAAATAAAAAAACCGTAATCCAGGGACCAAGAATACAGAATGGAAAACCACAAATCTGTGCTATCCCCTTTTGGTATTCGATGATTGTGATGAGTTTCGGGTATTTGATAAATCGCATCTCCCCAAAAGAACGAGAAAAAGGATGTTACAGACACTGTGAAGTCAGCTTCATATCTTGACCAACACTTAGAAATCAATGGTAAAGGAAAACTATTGACCAAACTATTCTACAAACGCGATGACTTTTCATTCCGTATTGTCAACTTCCCTTTCATCTGTTGCAACATCCCTTCAGCCTTGGTATGGAGTTTTAATATCACACATCACGTTATGCCAGAGCTTGCCGTAACTACGCAGACTTTTTGTATCGTGATAGACTTCTTAAAATTAGTCTTCCGGATCAGGGTTATGTTGCTACAAGATTGAAGTCACCGCTACAGAAGTTTTATGCTCGTCATAATGAAATTGTGGATCGTTACAGCGAATTCATTTGCACCATGAAAACTGATTTGTTCAGCGTATCAGTTTCTTTCCTTTTTCTACCCCAGAATTAACTTTTTATTAGCAACTCGATGGGTCTTTCTAGAAGGGGCAAGGGACGCTTACCCTACCGCTGCACCTGTTCCATGCTCCTAGATTTTAGTGAATCCGAGTTGCTCATTTAGTTTTGTTACTTTGTATGTATTATTTTGGTTATTTTATTTCTTTGTTGTGTGTGTCTGTTTTCCATGTCTGGTCTTTGTCCCTTGATTATATTCTTTTGATTTCCACTAGAATCGAGGTCCCCTTTATTACTCTTTCAAGCACTTCAGCGTATATAAGTAGAAGAAAACGATTCTTAGAGAAATGGTGTTCTATGTTATGTTAAACTTTCAACCTCTTGAATTCTGTTTTAACTCAAAGTCCTGTCTAGAAATAACACACTAACATTAATAAGAAAACGATTGTTCCTGAACATTATGTCCAGCAAAGTAATGCACGCCTACAAAATAAAAAAAACCATTTTATACGCCATGTTTTGACTCTTCAACTACTGTTAAACTGATTGCAAAAAACTGCGATTGCTTAATGGTATGGTGCTGTTGTCGTCCAAAGATAAAGATAATTGGTTTTAATGATTGGAAAAGAGGCAGTGTCCATGAATCGTAAGCCTATCGAACTGAATTATTTCAGAACCTATATGTTTCCTGGTGAATTTAGAGGTCAAGATCATGAGAAAATTGTATGTTTATTAAACATATATTATAATGATTGCCTTTTAAATGACCTCGAAATGAGAAAAATTTACTTTGAAGTTTTTGTGTTTCATGTTCTTTTGACAGTAAATATTTTGACATGCTTATTTGAAATGCTCGAAAGAAATACCCTGTTAAAACACTTAATATCATTGAAATTGTACAACAAAGATTCAACGTTTGTTTTGTTTTCCAATCATTTTTTATGATTTAATTTTAAATGAAATACTTAAGTTGTCTGTGATAAGTTCTTGTCGTATTAATGAATTTTTCTGTAAATATATCGGTTAGTAATCATCGAGCCATCGAGTGGTCGGCTGTTGTGTTAAAAATAGAAAAGATATTTCTATGGTTTCAGAAAAGTACAAGCATGTTGTTTTCCTCTATTCAATTTAATTTCCTACCATAGTAGTTTATCATTCTTTTGAAAAATTTAAAATTGAAATTCGACACGTCTGTCTGTTTTCAATGATTAATACATTTGTATGCAATGAACGTAATACTGGTAATGTAGATTTTTTTTTACAAAAATAATATCTGATTTGCTAATTACTGCGTGTTAAATATATTTCTGGTCATTATTGAAACATAGAAATTTGTGGTTGAACACGCGATCCCTTAAAGTAGTATATCTTAATTGCACGGTTCATGCAGTACAAAATTGCTTCATTTTTCTTATTTCTTGGCGGTTTTAAACCTAAAATTGTTTCTTAAAACTATGTTTGTAAACATTATTTTTATGTTCTTGTTTTGTATTTGTTTAATACTAATGGGTTGAGTGGTGTTTGCATTGAAAACTACAAGTGTTTATGATGTTCGTTTTCTTTCTTTGCGAGTTGTTTAAAAAATAAACATAAGTCTTTAATTCACTCCAGCATAAATCGATACGTTTTTGAATATTTTTTGCTATGTGCCTTTCACTTTTACAAGGTCTCTTAGAAACAAAACTTATTTATGAAACCAGGGGCTTTTCGGAACATATTATAAAAAACATTTTTAACTCTTTTTTGTAAACATATAAGAAATTTCAAACATTCACTACACTTATTTTCTTAAGACTGCACATGGTAATAGTCAGACGTTTAGAAATATTATAAAACATTCTTTTATCGATGGTAAAGGAAAACTATTGACCAAACTTTACGACAAACGTGATGACTTTTCATTCAGAATTGTTAACTTTCCTTTCATCTGTGGCAACATCCCTTCGGCTTCTGCGTATGGAGTGTTCATATCACAACTCATACGTTATGCCAGAGCTTACCGAAACTACGCAGACCTTTTGTATCGCGCTAGAAATCTAAAAGATAGGCTTCTGGAAAGGGTTGTGTTGCTACAAGATTGAAGTCATCACTACAGAAGTTTTATGTCGTCATCATGAACTCGTGGATCGTTATGGTGTATCCATCAGCACCATGAAAACTGATGTATTCAACGGTTCATAGTTTTCCTTTCCTCGTTGTCTACCCCAGACTTGACTTTTTATGAGCAACTCGGCGGATGATTCTAGAAAAGCAGAGGACGCTTACCGGTACACCTGGTCCATGCTCCCAGTTTTTAGTGGAGTCCGAGTTGCTCATTTACTTTTGTCACTTTGTATGTATGATTTTAGTTACTTTATGTTCTTTGTTGTGAATGTCTGTTTTCCATGTCTGGTCTTTGTCCCTGGATTACATTCTTTTGATTACCGCTATAACCTTGGTTCCCTTGATTACTCTTTAAAAAAAATTTGGAAGAAAAATGTTAAAAAAAAAACACTTTGTTGAAGTGTACCATGCTAAACGACGATCGATAAACACTGAAGTTGTTCTGTCTAATTCATGAAAAGATTAGACCAATTGCATCTCTGAAATTAAGCCTCAACTCTAATAAAAAAAATCTGTTATTTCCTTGATAATAGAATAGGATAAGCCGATGATTATAATGTATTGTTGGATGGTGAAATTGATTGCACAGAATTGTTGGGCTATCTGCTGACGAATATTTTATTTTATTTCATAAAGGATTATGTCAAGGTGGTTTTGGGTAAGTTAATTTGCAATTTTTTCAACGTGTCATACATTTCTTCTTTCGTCTACCCCGGACTTTTTGAGCAACTCGACGAAAGTTTCTAGAAAAGCAGAGGACGCTTACACTACCGGTGCACCTGGTCAATGCTCCAAGCATTTGATGTAATCCGAGTTGCTTATTTACTTTTGCATCTCAGTACGTGTTATTTTGGTTATTTCATGTTCTTTGATGTGTGTATCTGTTTTCTCTTTCTGGTCTTTATCCTTTGATTAAATTCTTTTGATTTCTGCTTGAATCTTTGTTGCCTTGATTACTCTTTGAAATCATATTTAATACCTTCTGGACTAATATCTATGAAACAGTTGAACTCTGTGCATGCTTTCGTCATTACATTTAGTGATATTGTAAAATTATAGAATAATATCGGGTGATATGCACTATTTAAATCAAACA
This sequence comes from Perna viridis, assembly GCA_037379345.1. Taxonomy (NCBI): domain Eukaryota; kingdom Metazoa; phylum Mollusca; class Bivalvia; order Mytilida; family Mytilidae; genus Perna; species Perna viridis. The sequence continues at coordinate 59,429,719 of CM074512.1, forward strand.
ATAAAAATATAAGATCTTCCAACATTGTTTGTCAAATAATTCATATCATAATGTTTTAGGGTTGCGGGCATGTACGTGGATCTTTGTAAATAAACTCGTGGTGTTATACTTTTCATTCATTTTTATTGATATTTAGGTGTATATGATTGACCCGATCATGTAATGATTTTACCAGACAAATGAATTATTGATTACGTCATCTTTTGGGAAAAATATTAATAGTATTTTGTAAAAAATGAAATTAAGTCGTAATTTACTTGTAGTAATTATTACTTTTTTATCCTTTTGATTACCGCTATAACATTGGTTCCCTTGTTATCATGAAATACAAATAGTACTTATGTAAATAAATGTTGTATTTAATTTATGACAACATAGAGTGTTTCTATGTCTTTCATTGTTATCAAGATAAGTAAAGAAAAAGACATGATTTTGGTGTATTAGTAGTGCTTTGTGTTTCCATCAGCTTGCAGAACTGCCACGGTATCTATGCTTGTGTTTAAAGTGTTATTTAGGACAAGTGGCTGATTTGATCTCGGTATATAACATATATAGACGCGTGACTGACTTGATCTTGGTGCTTGGTTTTAAATGTTATCATTAGGTAGAGTAACTGTCAAGATTTTTATGCTTGGTCCGAAACGTTTTCACCAAGACGAATGACTGTCAATATCATTATTCTTAGGCAAATTATTTAAGTTTCCACTGGCATAAACGTAATGTTCACATTTACGGTTTTTAGTTAAATATATAATATGTATCCCTAGCAAATTGTAAATTCGTTTGAATTAAAATATTTTGCAATGTCTAACCCACAAGAGAATTTATACTTCTGTAAAGGATGGCTTAATTTGTATTTTCAGTTAAGTATGAATAAAAATACTTTCCAGGTTTCTTTTTTTATTTTACTTATAAAGATTTCCATATTCATAATCTGTTCAAAAACTCTACAAACTCTTTAATTCATTGCGCATAGAAAACGTTTTCAATTTGAGTATTTCACCTGCTCATTTAAAACTGGTCTCAGTATGAATAAAATGCTCATTCCCAACGTATCAAAACTGTAAAAAATCACTTATTTGGTGAATACGGGCACTTGGTATATTGTTTTGCATTCATAGTTTTGCTAGTAAAAAAGTGAATTTACAAAAATTCAGTTTGTCTTTTTCATTCAGTATTATTTTGTTTATAATACATATTCCATATTTTAAACAAGTTTTTTTGTCGACTTTTTGATATCATAGCCGAGAAATTTAAAAACTATACTGGAATTGTGTGATACATAAATATCTTTAGTGTGAATGTTCACGTTGTATAAGTGGGTTAATTATTTTGGATAATTTAAACGCTTAACAACTAAACAACTGCTTGCATGAATATTGTCAATTTTTTTTAAATACCAATCACATGTGAAGATGAAGAAAAACTTTAATTCAGAAATTCACCTTTTTTCGCGTACGATAAGTAATTATCGTCACTATATAATTGATACTCAAGCGACTTGAAAGAGTAATCAAGGGAACCAAGGTTATAGCGGTAATCAAAAGAATGTAATCCAGGAACAAAGACCAGACATGGAAAACAGACATTCACAATTTTTATGGTCCACAATCTCTTCTTTGGAGAGAGTGGTAGCAGTGTAGGTCCTACCACTGCTATTATTTTCTACGTCTACCTCTGATCATAAACATTGGATATAAAACGTTTTGCAGACAAGAACAATGTTGTTTTGGGCTTTGTTTGCTGGTACGACAACATACTTGTCATGTATAGTAGACAATGTTTTTGCTACATCGGGATCTTTGAAAACTGATGTAGCCTTGGCACTCATTGACCTACTTAAAACCTTCATTCGTTTCAAAATTAAAGACATCACTGCCTTTAACCACTCTGACAGAGAATCAATGTCTTCTTGTTCTCGTTTTACCCATTTTCTTGCATAGTCCTTGACGGCATCCATAAGAACTTTAAAGTTATAATTCCAATTTATGGAGCGTGGTTCACGGTACTTGGGACCTTTAGAAAGGATATTACGCAGAGATTCGTTTTCGATAATGGTTAAATCTCCCGTAACGACGTGACCAGAAGGACCATATTTGAATGGAGAGGTTTTGCAAGAACAGTCATGTGGTTTAGCCTTGAAGTCTTCAATCTCGAGGTTCTGCAATAGCCTTTTTTAATTGACAATTTTAGATGCGATGGGTGAAGTATAGGAATATGAAATAATTGGTATGGATTTGTCTTTGAAATATGGGGGAATTTTGTTGGTAACGTTTTTGTGATGGAGGATGTTAGCCAAATTAATTGCATCTATACCTTTGTTGACAAACGGTAGTGGAAGAAATTATCGTTTTTCTTCATCTTGACTTTTCACACAAACTGGTTTAAAGAGTCTGTGGAAACCAATATCCAAAATGATGGCAACAAGTCTGTATAATGATGACGTGGGGTCAGAAACAGGAGTGTCAAGACTTGTTTTTTAAAGGGAGTGTAGTAGAGTGAGAGGTATTGAATAAAGTTTGGTTCTAATGTGATGAAGTCCAAGAGGTTTTTGTATGAAAGGAAGGAGACCATCTATGGAGACATCATGTAACTTAGGTGACGTATAGTGGCGATGACCATGACTCCTTTCCCGTCTTGGATTTTTGTCAAATAAATTCATCACATTTATGTTATTGTTATATTGGCTTGAAAGGTTTTCTATACTTTTGATGTTATCATTGCATCCGTAAGATATTGCAGTACCTAGTCTGCCTATCCAGTACTCCTCTCTTTCCCTACGATAGTTTTTACTGAGAACGGGACTGTTCGTAGGATGGTAAATTTTTTTTCTAAAATACGAACTTTCTTGTTGATTAAGTGTTGATAAATTGTCGGGAATTTGGTGGTGTTAATTTCCGAACGATGACCGCACATTCTTTTATTTAATCGTTCTTGCGTTTCTCCGACATATATTAAACCACATAAGTTGCATTCTAATCCATATATTAAGTTTGTTGATTTGCAACTTAAGTCATCGTGACTTCTTGTGTGGAAGGTTTTGTTTGTAAGGGAACTGGACAAGTAAGGGTCGGTTATAAGAATGTTGCATGTTTTGCAATTTTTAATACCACATTTTGATATGGTACAATGTGGTTCGTCATTGTTGTAGTCAAATATATCGTTTAAAGTGATGGAACATGGTTTGATAATTTTAAAATAGTCAGAATTTTTGTACTGGAATAGATGGTCTGCAGACTGAACGTGTGTGGGTACTTTTAGTTGAATTGGTCGAGGCACTTTCCATACCAGATTTGAGTGTGCTAAGATTCCCATCTGGGGACACCACATACTTACAAGACAACAGAGTGTCCGATCTGCTGTCAAGTTCGGACCTTTTTATACTGGGCAACGTCCGAGCCAGGGTTTCTTTCATTCTTCTTGTTAAAACCATTAATTTTAAAAATTGTATTACTGGGTTGATGATACCCTCGGGGAGAAAATCCACCAGCAGAGGTATCGACCCAGTGGTGTTAAAGAGTAATCAAGGGAACCAAGGTTATAGCGGTAATCAAAAGAATGTAATCCAGGGACAAAGACCAGACATGGAAAACAGACATTCACAACAAAGAACACAAAGTAACTAAAATCATACATACAAAGTAATAAAAGTAAATGAGCAACTCGGACTCCACTAAAAACTGGGAGCATGGACCAGGTGAACCGGTAGGGTGAGCGTCCTCTGCTTTTTTAGAAACACGCGCCGAGTTGCTCATAAAAAGTCAAGTCTGGGGTAGACAAACGAGGAAAGGAAAACTATGACCCGTTGAATACATCAGTTTTCATGGTGCTGATGGATACACCAAAACGATCCATGAGTTCATGATGACGACCATAAAACTTCTGTAGTGATGACTGGAAACACTGGGATATTGAACTGCTTGGTGGTACCTATGTATAATGAGTTTCTTCATTTGAAAAATCTTACAGTAACTAAGACGTTCTAACCATCTGAGTAACAAAAATCGGTGGAGTTTAAAAACGATAATACTGAGAAAGAATCTGAGATATTCCTTTCGTCATAAAATGGCTGATTGAAGTACAACGTAGAACCCCGAGTCTATTCGTTGCAGTCAAGTAAATAAGTTGTTTCTTTATTTACATTGTATATTGAATTATAACTTTACGTTGTTAAATGCAATTTATCAAATTTGCCTCTCGATTTTCTTTTGTAGTATTATTGAGCGTAATTTATGTGCGTTTCCCAAACTCGAATCGGTTTACACGCTCCTTGCCAATTAATTTCAACGATTTGAGATGACCTTTGTATACGTGATGAATAGAAATTTCGGAAAAACTACTTTCTTAAGATGCAAGGAAGTAATTTCGAATATTAAAATGCTGTAAAAAAGCGAGGAGGCAATTTAGTTAATGCAAAACAGCAAATATACAATTCTGGAATTAAAGTAATTGCTGCGGAAGATGCAATATTGTATCTACTTTCATTCGGAACGATAATTCAACAATAAACTTGTTTGAGATGAAATCTACACAACAATTGCTTTGACATATCCTGCGTCTAGACCTCAATTATAGATGAATTATTGTACAGTGATTTCAACGATAAATAAGGGACTTTTAGAAATTCTTCACTTCTGTTCCTTAAAAGTATTGCTAAAAGCAAACTTTTAAGTGGTCTGTATGTCTTTCTTAAGCAGACAAAATTACCTTCCACAATATTAATGTAGTCTAGAATATTCAGAACAGCGGGTATTTTACTGATCACAGATGATCAGATCCTTCGAACAAGGTGAAGGTAAACTTTTTGAAATTTTAAGTAATACAGGTAAAAATAAAAAGTTGGATAAATGAGATCAAAGTAATTAAGAACAAAGGATTCATAATTAGAGCCTGTGTTAAGTGACTTTTGAAATATGACTACTCTTAAATAAACCGTGGATATTTTTCAGGATATTTTTTTTTCTGAACTTTTGAATACATGAAGTAGCCATCGAGTGTGATTTTTGTTTCATTTTCACAGATTTTTTATACTCTGAATACATGAGAGTAGTAATTTTGTATGATAATATTATTCTGTTTTTATTTGAATATTTATATGATGGTAGACTCGTATTTTTTTTTTTCATTTGTTCAGAAATTCCAATAGTGTGATCTTGGTAAAGTACTGTTTTTTTATAGTGACAAGGTCTTGTATTTTGTTTTTCCCTAGGCGTTTCTAGTTCTACCTTGCTGAATTCGCACTTGTTTAAATTCATTTTCCCCGTTTTTTTCCTCTTTTTTCTGGCATAAGCCACTCAATTATCTTGAAAGGAGTAAATTGTTTTGGGCTTCAAAAGAACAAAAATATTGTTCATATGTTTATTGTTTATTATTAAGCATCATACAGCATGAAAATAACAATATACAAAACATCTTGAACACAAAAATATCAAACATTATCAGCACTATACATTGACACAAAATTTTAATACAATGTTTATCCAAGTTTCAACAGGTGGGAGACTGCGTCAGTGTAGTGGTACACCTCGATCTGCCCTTGTTGAAGTATGTCTTTCAGCTGAATGAGTCGGTTGTCTATGGTCCGGTGCTTGAGTTTCCTCGTCTTGTGTTTATTCCCTGCAGCATACTGTATCATGCCGATGAAATGTTAAACATTCCAAACAATGAGCCAAACTGGCGTGAAACGTATGATCCCATTTACATAGACCCATTCATCCAAAATACTAGCACAACGCAAAAATCTGGGACCAAATCCTAATGATTTAACTTCTTTAAATTATTTTTTAATGATGAAATGATCCAAAACTTGGTAACTGACAGCAATGAAATTTCAGCGTCAATATGTAAAACAGCAATGGAATGCAATTCCCTGGCATCTATTGTTGATGTTATTTAGTCTTTTATAGACAAAAAGAAACTGCCCCTTTCTACAGTCTTCACCCTTGAAAAACTTGACATAACAAACATTGAAAGTCTACAGATTTGTCAATAAAAAGGAAAAGAAAAATTATCTTACCGTGTAAAAAATGAGACAATATGTCACAATAAACTTAATTGTGAATCACAACATCATATATTATTTTAATCCTACAGAATAAGGTCCATTCACCAAATATTTTCTATAAACAAATGCGTCCGAGAAGTCAAGAACGCTTAAGCGACTTCGGAAAATTGGGTCAGGCGGTGGGCATCTGCTAGAGTTGTAAAATTGAAGTAAACGAAAAAAAAGTTAACTTCTGCATCTGGTGTAATTTTAATTAAGTAGAATATGTCTGCATATATCAACAGAAAAAACTATGCTCGGTTCGTCACTTTTATAACCATTTTCAAGTCTGCATAAAAAAAACTTTACAAACGTTTACGGATACTGTCAGCAAAAAATAATATATACCCGTGCGATTATTTTTAGACCTTTCACAACAAACATAAATATTCGGTACAAAATTACATTAAAAAAACTCCCATTAGATAGTTTTTAATCATCACTATTCTACTTGACAAATGCGCACCACGAATCCAGAACGTGTTTGGTGACGTTAGAAAATTGAGTCAAACGGCGGGCACCTGCTAGATTTTTGAAAAATAAATAAATTCATTTTCATTATTTTCATTATTTTGTGTAAAAAATAATCAGTACATTTCTTTGTTTTTTTATTTTTTAAAAGATTTTAACGATGGGCGATTACATGTTTTCAAGCAAATATAATTGATTAACGTGCACGTATATCTCCAATCTATTTAGAATTAAATTCCGTTTTAATGACGCTGATCTTTTGTTGCAGGAATTCAAATACTTATGGGCATTATCAGGGTACCAGATTACTCCTCTTACTGGTCAGAATTTAAATACATAGGCAACCAAGGTTACAAAGAGATTATGCCCGTTAAGCGTTACGAAAAGCTCAATCAGTATATTTATGCAAATAATTCCGAAACTGATGTGCCACATGACTAACCAGGTCATGACAAACTCCATAAGATTAGACCTCTTATTGATACTTCAGGTCGAAATTTCTCCGAGCAATATAATTTCAAACAAAAACCAATCAATTGATGAGGCTATGGTAGCGTACAGAGGTAAATATAGCGCAAAACAGTATATACCATCTAAGCCTACTAAATCTGGATGCGATACGACAGTAAGACCGGTTACTACCTTCATTATGATATATACATGGGAAAAGAAACTGGATAATAATGGTAAAGGACTTGGGCATCGTGTTGTCTCGAGAACTTGACCCAAGATTTACATAAGAGAAACAACCACGTCTACTTTGACAGATGTTTTACATTTGTTGCATTAATACAGGATTTCTTGATTAATGGTGTATATGCCTGTAGTAGAGTTCGTCAAAACAGGAAAGAATTTCAACAGGATCTAAAATCTGGGAATATACCAAGGCTACAATCTGGAAAATTTATTAGTTGACAAACAGATATCTGGTATCTGTCGTCCGGGTGGACAATAGAGCTGTTTCAGTCTTAGCATCAAAAGATTCTTTAAAAGAGGTACCTAGATAATATAAATGATCATAATATCGCTCTGTTTAAAGACATTGTTTCTACAGTTTTATCTTGGTAAATAAATCATCTGCGATAAGCATGAATCATCGGAACATAACAGAACAAAAGGTTTATCGATACTGTGGTCCCACGATTAAAGTAGTTATTCAACTTGTAAAGAAGTCATGCCAACTTTGTATAAGGAGTCAAGAAACAGCATTTAGAAAATATCACGTTTTGTATAAGGCTTCCTGAATTACTTTTCTGATGTTCTGTATATGGTCACTATTTTTTTACGTTACAGCACGTAGCTAGGAATAGTCAGTACTTTTTAATTTTTCAATATACACTCATATAGTATGATTTCACGACCAGTGAATTAATTTTAATTATTTTGCTATTCGTATTTTAATGTGAAGCAATGGTATGATTCACCTATTAGGCGCGTAGTTGCCGTTAGGCAAAAAAGCTTTTGCCTGCACTTATTTATTTTTTTTAAGATAAAATACATCCAGGAGAGGCATAAATGATGCTCTAAAACGCTATCTCCGCGGAGCTTCGGGGGGCTTCGCTCCCCTGGACCCCCTGTCGTAATTTTGCCTACACTTTAATTTGGCCTCAGCAACGCGCCTGCCTATAGTCCTCCTAGGGATGTAATATTATCGATGTTCGAAGTATTGAAAGTATACATCCATATAATTTGAATGGGAATATAAGTTGTACTAAATCTGCTAGACAGAAAAGAAATGTTTTAATTTCGCAGGCTCAATATTCTGTCGGTTCTTGTATCATCATCATGTTATAGTTTTGATAATTGTGGATAAGAAAACGTCAGTTGGGTTCAAATAGACGTCACAAATAATCATTAGCTTTTACGATATATTTTCTTCGAATATCATGACTAGCTAAACAAATCAGAAATCATTGTGTGCATGATTATTTCAAGGTTCATTTGAGTTATGTTCGAAGATTTATATTTATTTGTATTCAATATTAAAAGAATGAGAATCATTGCATAGGAATGGGAATGGAACTTGTACTCTAAGACAGAAAACAAAAATTGTTTCATGTTCGTAAACTTAAAGTTAGGATTATATCTAACATTATCCTGTACCCAAACAGCATACATTTTCACTTTTGCTTGCACAAATTTGTCAAAAATCAAATTTTGACTCAACCAATACGAAAATTAAAACCTACTTTTAAGTCGCTAATATTGTTAGCAACTTCTTGCACTCGTAATTTCGTATTTTACATTCGCATATGCTTTGCTTAATTATATATTACTATTCCACTGGATGTTGAAAGCAAACCAAAATCAGTGGCATAGAATATTTGACGATTAGCGACTTTGAAGACTTCTGTCTTTGTTTTACATTTTAGCATTTCAGTATTAGTATTTAATACAAATATTCAACCAATGTAGTTTTGTACATTTTATTGTCAACCCAGCTACTACCTGAGTTGATGGTGAATCAAATCTTGTTTTATTTATTTCAAATGAAATGTAAATGTCCCGCATGACAAAAGATGTTTACGTTATAATAATTAGAAACACATCTAATCTATCAAAACGTCTTTAAATAATAATAAAGTTGTCAATCATTTTTTTTTACATTGTACATGATTGAAATTTGCATGCGCAGATTAAATATGCCTCAAGTGAATAAATTACATGTTGAAATGTTTTATTACTTTTACCCGCAACAAGAGGTTAATTATAAACAATTAGGTACATTTTCAAGATAAACATTGTGATTGTGATATTGCATTTTATATGAAGGATACAATACTCAGAAACAACATCAAAATTTTAAGAAAATAATCTGACGGTCATGAAAGTAATGTTACCACTGGACAGAATATATGAACTTGTCACATTCCTGTAACAGTTACGATTCAGAAACTGTTTGCAAATACTTTACGATAATATTATCCCTGCGGTGAAAAACAATTTTCTCTGTCATGGTATTCGACAATGTACATTCTACATAACCCTTTTGTTGTGAGTAAGAGCACGACCATAAGAACGATATGGCATGGACTAATCGTTATCATGAAAAGGTAGGAAAACATTTTAATGGTAATGATAAGAATTATTTATTGAGAAAGTTACTGCACAAAAACTACTATCCAGGGAATGTGTCTGTTAGATCAATTCAAATTATTTTTTAAACTCAAGGTTGTATATAGTAAATTCATGGGTACAAAAACATGAAAGTAAATATAAAAGTAAAAATATAACAATTCTTATTCGCTAAAAAATATTTTGTATAATTTTAGTGAATAAGCACATTCGTTATATTTTGTTCTTTATCAACTCGAAATGATGGAATAGTTTTTAATGGATAAAACAATTCGATTTTATTTAATTTTAAAAATAATACATGTATATATACAACATCAATAAATGATTTGCACTGGATATTTTTATCTGTTTAAGTGGCCCCGTCTGACTGCTCTTTATCATATTGAGCAAGATAAAGCCAAAACTGAAAAGCAAGACATATGTCGTGGTGGACCTACCATTGGAGAAGATGTTCCGGAAAATTCAGGATTTTATAACTATTATGTGCACCCAGATGACATAAGATCAAGATGTAGTGCTTACTCTATGAGCCAACCATCTGTAGACCATGATAATAATAAGGAAACAACATTGTGTGGGATATGTCTCGGAACAATGCTTATCTTTAGTTTTGCTGCTGTTATATCTGTAGCAGTTGTGCTATCGATCATATGTAAGCTCGATGAACCTTGTAGTTTTAGTTTTGGGTTATACTGACAAAATGTTTCATTCACTAAAACTTTTAAAGCTAGAAATAATAATATTTGTATTACTTAAATTCAAACAGTCATAACAAGAATTCTTTATGACAATAGAATGTACATAGAAAACACTGGATTGCTTCTTTTTTAAATGATATGTCCATCATACAAATAAAGATATTTTCTACGGTTTACGCAAATGTTTTATTTCCATAATTAAGTTGAGTAAAAGTGTCTCTTTCTACATATATTTTTAATTTTATTAAACCAATTTTTCTTTTTTAGGGACTGAGCCGAATGCTTTAGCACATTTTAAAAGTAAGCTTTTGCATGAATAGTAACATTCACACCAATCATATTATGTATCAATTTATATTAGACTGGAACAGTACATTTTGCATGGGTTTTTTTATGACCACCTACAGCGATTACTAAACATAATGCAGAACCAATATCAGTGTCGCGTAATATTTTCTTTAGTCAGCTTACATTCATGACGATTCCCATAGCATCACATGCGAAATATGTTATGTGATATTATGTGGTAATTGTATAGATTTCTTTTTGCATGTGACAATTGCTAGAGACAATCAAAATGCGTATGTACTATCATTTAGGATATGCGTGGTTTTACTTTATCCATGCATTTTTAAATAAGAAAATATAAGTGACAAATGTTTAATGCTTAAAGTTCTGCTGATAACATTCATGAAATTTCCGTGTTAACTTGATATTTACTAATTACAATTACAATATTATTGAAAGTAAGTTAATAACTCAATCACATCAGCTGTTCAAATACAAATGTTCAACTCTATCGTTACAAAACAAACAAACGGAAGTCGAATTCAACAATACAAAGGTTCTGTCAGATTTGAATGTATTACCCCTTTTTTATACATCAACATATAAATTTAGCTGAACTAAATCCATCTGTGGCTATATTATGATATTGTGTTAAGTGTTCTTGTTGACTTAACTAATAGTGGTTCACCGATCATGTTCCAGACTGAGAAAGTGATAAAAATGTCTTCTGTTTTAACTACGGTTTACTAGTTTTTGTCATGATTTATATAAAAGTTATCATTTATGTGTGTTATGAGTGATGTTGATGTCAGATCGTAACTTTACATGACCTACCAAGACCTTATGTGTTGATATTTTTGACACATAATTATTACTCTTATACCATTCATTATTCTGAATAACAATGTCATAATGTTCATACATTACATATGTTTGAACATATACATCTTTTCCTTTCACTTTGTTTTGAGTCCAAGAAATGTTTATCTCGAACAATCCTTTAATTGTCACATTATTAATTTTCTACCAACACTAACAAGAAATAAGTTTAACTAGAAATAATCTTTTATGACTTGCTTTCAAAAGATGTATGATAAATGGAAATTTTATTCATTTTCAAAACTATATAAGAGTCAGTTTGTTTAAAGAGACTAATACCAAAAACTAGCACACAACAAATACAGATGAAACAAGTTACAAATTCATGTATACTAAACAAGTTAAACAATCAGCAACTTATACTATACAAATAATGATGAATGGTATTCTTATCTTGAATGCCTATGATTTGTTAATTTATTGCAAAAAAAGGAAAGTAAAAGCAACCGACGAATTCATACAAAATTACATTTCAATGACATATATGCAATAAAGTAATTCATATGAATAATAAATATTGTCAGCATTTTGTAGTTTTACTACAATTTATTTATTATTTTTCAGAAAACAAAACATCTCTGATAGTCCCAGATAAAACACAAATGGAAATTTCAAAAGAAATATGCAGACTGGTAATTGTTATTAGTAACAACTCATCTTAGTGAAATTCATATCTTATACAACTGAAATGCAAATGATAAGGAGCGATTTAAAACAAGATACAGTGTAATAAATGTTAATTCCGTTATCCAAGCAAGTCCTAATATTAAATACCTTTCCAAATTAACAAAGAAGTAAAATTAAGTACCAAAGAACGAAGCAAAACTTGTTTTATGTTTGATGCAATAATAATTTCTTCTTGGAAAAAAATAGTCCATTATCTTTGAAACTTGTCATGTAATTCTACTGGTATACAGAATGATATAAATTTTGAACAAATATGTGAAGTTGCATGACATATATTCTAGCTATGATAAAACTATGGTTTGTTTCTACACTGTTAATATTATGATGTGTAAACGTTGGAAATATATGATTGATACGGTTGGTCATAGTTAAACCACCTCTGGCATATGTAAACGCTTGCAATACTATGATTAAGTCAAACCATCATTGACATATATGTGTATACGCTGGCAATATCTTGTTTGGCAAATCTCAGTTAAGACATCTTTGTTTTGTGTAAACGCTGGCTAAACCATGATTTATATGTTAAATCATACTTTTGACATCGGTAAAAGATTGTGATTGTAAATCTTAAACTGTGAACGCTAGTAGCACTATGACAGACACATGTAATAATTTGATTGTATACGTGCTCGCTGGTAACATTCTCACATGCAACTATTAAAGCTTGTGAATAAGTTGTTAATAGGCGTAAAAACTGTTCCATAACATATGTATCCGCTGGTGATATCATTGTTTATTTTATGTATTTCGGAATATTTGTTATTGTATATTGTTGTTATGCCAAGCCTTATATTTATTTAGGCTGCTTTCCTAACGGGTTTTATCATTTATATTGCAAAATATTATACTTCATACAAAAATCTTGAATTCTGATTGGTTAATGGGTGATGAGTTATTTTAGTCTATTCCCTGCACATCCTTACTTGCCCCGCCCCAACTGAACAGTGATTGGTGGATCAATATATCAACCCCGACGGCAACGATATATCACCCTCGACGTCACGATATATCACACTCTCGTATTCAGTATAATATAACACATACTGCCTGTAGTAGACGGTGTTACACCCGATTGCAGAAGAACGCCTTGATTTAATGAGTGTGTGGAACTAGTTCCGCGCACGAGTTAAATCTTAATGCGTTCTTCGTGATTATATTTTGGTTATTTTTACGATAACCGATTGATTATCCAATTTATTATATAGATTTGCTCTCTTTTATGTAGCTATTGTCCACAAAATTCAAATGTAAACGGCGGATTGATATGCATGTTGTGATGCATTGTTAAGTTTTGGCGAAAGTGAAATTACCGAGTCTATTTTACAGTGTGAATTAGCGAAAACATGTTCAGGGAACATTTGGTAAATCATAATTATCTATATATATAATATATATCTATATATCTATATGCAATGATGTTTTTTTTTTCTCGTTTTCAGATTGAAACTACTTTACATCGAATAAATTTAACTGCGTCTGATGATATTACAAACAGCTGCAATATTTCATTTACAGCAAAGTAAGTGAATATTTGTTCTAGACTTGTATTTCATATTTCCCATGGAAATTATTGTCCCTTTAAATGAATAATTAAACAGGTACACCCAAAAAAATGACATCGAATTATTATGATGTTGAAACTTAATGAAACTATCGTAATAAAACTTTGTACCTATAGAGTTAGTTTCAGTTCATCAAATGTTAGTTTGAAACAGGGTGGAATATTTGTGAGTACACTACCTAAATATGGCAGTTTTTACTTGATTATAAGTGACCTTTTTGTTAAATCTACTCGGGCCTTATTGATAAATCTCTAGGCCAAAGTCAAGGTCAGGCTTGATGTATTTTTTTAAATTGTACATTCTTAACGGGTGTTGTTGCGTAATTATTCAACTGTCCGAAAAAAGTATGATTTTGGTTTTTAAAAAAATGATTTTTTATAGCAGTTTTTTTTTTAATAGTTTTAAATGCACATTGTCTAAACCATGTGGATATGTTTATGTTAAAGTATGCACTCTCATGAAAACGTCTAAATTCATCTACCAGGAATAAAGACGAAATCCCTTGTAAATTATAATACATCGACTTTAAAAATAAGTCGTAATAACGAGTCAATATTGCCGTATAACGCAAAAAAAGTTATAATGAGACTAATCAACTTTCGTTCAACAGACAAAAAAAAATGTTTTCCTCGGTTTTTTTTTCATGAATGGGGTTTAGAAAACATATAAAAGAATATAATAAATTGCTTGTTAACAAGATAAAGCATCGACAAAAAGCTCAGCATAGTTATAGTGGAAGCAATCTGAATATTTATGATCAGGCTTTTTTGGGGATTTGAATAGACTTCTCCAAGATAAGATGTTTTGGGTGACAACATTGTTAGTACAAAACTAACTTCAAGTATAGGTGCGCTTAGTTCAAGGTTTTTGTTTTGGTGTTATTGAGCAAAAATGCTAAAATTTTTGTTGTCTTTTCAATAACTGCAGTGTCAGCTCATAAGTGTTTTAATAAGGATCGATGTTCTGAAAACGTACTTATATTCTCTACATTTGCCTCAGAAGGTTGACTTGTTAACAAAGAAGAATAGCTTTAATGGCATTTATGATAATTTGTCAACACTCTTTCAAATGAATTATTACAAGGCTCAATTTAACTTTGTAATTAATATATGTGTTTATTTTATAGAAAAGGTTTTCTTCGTGTAAATCTACTATTTAAACATGGGGCACAGGTGATGAGGGGTGATATCAATGTTTCAAAGACAGTGCCAAACTTTCAAATCATGGAGGAAAAGAACAAAAGTATGCAAGGAAATCGGCAGACAACGCTTATAACAGCAACATTACAAACCGCTGATATAAAAGCTGGAGTAATAGTCATGTCCGAAAACGAAACAGATACCCTAACTAATATATTTGATAAAGCGCTGGAACGTAATATTTCTGATTACCAAGAGAAAGATCATACGGTACCAGGTGACAAATTCTTAGCCCAGTTCAACTTGTCAAGGGTTGATTTTAGATCTATATCGATAGACCAAGAGGGAAATTCTTCCTCTACATACGATGCACCATTTCCAGACAATGAACGTGATACACAATTAATGGATATAAAGCAGACTAGAAATTCATCGATATTTCACTACTTGGATCTCGACTTCGATCTAGATAATAATGACACAAGTCAGAACTTATCAACAAAATTTCTAGAGAATTCTTTTTCAAAATCATATAATGCAACAAAAAATGCAGCGAAAAGTTTAGATTTGAAAGACATAAAACAAAATGTTGCCCCTCTTGTCAAAGGTTCTTATTTTGATATGAACTTATCCAAAATTAAAAACAACTCCTCATTAAACATTTTTCAAAAGATACCTAGGCGATTGACTAGATTAAAAGACGCTTCCATCGGTTTAAAAAGAAAATCACTGACGCACAACAACAGTGACAATTTTGAAGCAAAAAACTGGTTATTGGATGGTGTATTGGAAAACAAAACAAAACATAATAGTGATAGTCTTGACGTTCATGTTTTGTACAGCAATAGTAGACTGGAATTAGGAGACGGTGAAACAATTGAAAATGTAGTCGAGGAGAATGGGACCAAAACTTTTTCATCCCGTTTGTCGAAGGATTTGAAGAAAAGTGGCAAAACAAGTTTTACAAATCCAGCGATAAAAACGTTGTTTGTGTTGAACAAATCAGCAAATTTCAATGCAGAGATTAAAAGTTCGAAAAGACTATTTCAGAATATGTCGGAAAAAGGGACATCAAATTTACCATCAATCAAACTAAATAAGGAAACAAAAGATTCTAAACCTGAAGACATGTTTAATGTAACATTTTCACAACCGTCTCGTTTGTTAACAATAACCAAGGAAATATTTCCTGTGTCTAAAGTCATGAATATAACAAATCAAGAACTATTGAAAAAGACACGTACAAAAACGTCCGATAAAAGTGGAGGGTTTTCATTACTTCAGAATTTTAGTTCTTTAGCTTCGTTGAAATTGGATAATGTGGCAGCAATTGATAATGGAACATTAATGAGCAGTAAAAAAATAACGAGTTTTGAAACTAAAAGTGACAGAATTAAGACCGGGAATCAAAATTTGACTTCTTCGGAGGTTTCAAAACATATATATTTGAATACAACATTAAAAAGTGGAGAAGTGTCGCAAACAATAGCAAAACCGGAAAATGGCAAATTTGAGAAAAACTACATCTATAGAGAAGTCTCATTTGTTGCTACTCCAGATGAATATAATTTTATCAAAAATGTTATCGACAAGAACCTGATTGACACTGCAGAGAATATTGATTCCAATACTAATTTCGGTAAGGTTACCAACAAATCAAACACTTCAGAAAAAAATATAGGTGATAATTTAATCATTAATACGACCGTAACTGTGAATTTATCTGAAGTTAAATATCTAAATGTCAGTAATACGAGTACATTAGCGTCGGATTCCTTAAACACATTGACCTCAGATACATTAGGTGTTGTTGAAATTGTAAACGCATCAACGCCAAATGAAACCAATTATATGGCTTCTCAGTTCGTCTTAAGGGAAACAAATGCTAGTGATGTCAAACAAATGCAAAATTTCAACGCATCACATGCTCCTCAATTTTTGAAAAGTGAATATAACCTAGAAAAAATCGTCAACAATAATACTTCCAATGTTAATGCAACATCCATCGAAAACGAAAATGAAGTTAATAATACAAATATTTCAAAAATAGACGTTAAAAATGTGATAAAGAATCGGTATACAGGGACTTCAACTCTGCAACATAATATATTACATGCAACTTCAAATCCTGAAAATATTTTATCATATGATATGCTAAAGCAACACCATAAGATAAAAGTGGCAGTATCATCCACCAACAAAAGGAATTACAATTCAACAAAAAATCCTGTTGAAACAACAAAATATGCTTTGTCAAATGAAATACCTCTGATAAATTTGAGAACAAACGTTTTGTCATATGATATGAATTCTCCAAGCATGCTGATGAATGTTACAACAAATGATGACAATATTTCTTATACATCAGGTGTAACAAAAACGGATGTTACTCACTTCAAAACTGCAATAGATGATCAGGCCCTGAATATCACAACAACAAATGTGACGGCATTTGATTCAAGTCAAAATATCACTTCAACCAACAACAGAACCAATGATGTTACTCATTATAACATCTCAACAAAGATTACTATAAAGAATATACAACATTCAGCTGGTGCAAACATTTCAATTAATTCCAGGGATGGGTATCTTCATAATACCTCAAGAAACAAAACAAAAACATATGTGACTCTTGAAAGTGCTTTAAATATCACGCCCAAGGTCGTAAGCGCTGCTTTCACTGCATTATACGTTACGACAAATGCCGTGACCGACAAAATCAATTCAACAAATGTCACGTCAAATGATGTGAACTTAGTTAACAAATCAACAAACGTGACATCTAATGAAGTAATTCATGCTATCACTTCAACGAAGGACATAACCAAATCTATGACTCTTGATAATACTTCGAGAAACGTAAGTACGAATGAAGTAACTTTAAAAAACGTTACAGGAAATGGTGTATTGGGTCTTGGAAACACTTCCACAAACGTTCCGACCTATGATTTACCTTTTAATTTCACTATACCCAAGCAAACAACAAATAGCGTGAATCGTGATAATAAACAAATAAATGTTTTTGGAAGTGGCAAGAGTCTGTCTGACAGTATGATAAACATGACTGCATCCGATGTTTCTTACTTTACAAAGAAAAGAAGTGAATGGAATGCCACATTTTTAAAGACGTTGACCTATCAAAGCAATGCAATCAAGGAAACAAAAAATGATGTTTTCTATGACAACGCTTCGACAAACGTAACTACGGATGATATGATTTCTGTTAACACTGACGCAAATGTTTCAACAGATGATATTCTTATCAATAACACTTCAACGAATGTTACTATGATACTTCTAAGCAATTCAACAACAATTACAGAGCATGATGATATGATTATTAAATCTTCAACAAACTTTACAACAAATTATATACCTCATGAAGGCACTCAATTAAATGTTACGATAGAAGATATGCTCTTGCAAAAAACTTCTACAAACTTAATGGCAGATGATGCGATTTTGAAATACCCTTCTACAAACATTTCCAGAGATGATATACTATTAACAAATATTTCTGCACAAAGTGCAACGGAATATACAGCAACTGAAACCATAATGTTGAATGGAGTTGTTGGTGTCAACTCTACAACGACCAATACGTCGAACAATATGTTTATAAACTTCACCACGGGTAACGAAACATCAAATGGTGTGTCTCCGTTTGAAACTATGTTTAATATTACATCATATAAAGATGATATGGTGAACTTTTCTGTACAACCGACCAAAGAAATACATTTGTTAGCAAAGAAAAAACATTCAATTGATACATTAGTTAATACTGTACTGGTAGCTGCTCCAATCGATAAGATAATTGCAGCAAATGTTGGATGGTCTGACGATCATGGAAATAATTCAAGTCTTTTTAACTCAACAGAAGCAAAAGGAAAAGATATTTCTATCACAGAAAATACGAATGCAATGGAAACACCTACTCACATAACAAGAGAAAGGGGAAGCGATTTAACGACTGGAGGTTCATTAATAACAGCTAGCACTACAATTATGGGTAATTTATCTGTAAATACTAACACTTTAACGGATGAAACAACAATCGATGGAACTAAAGGGAATGCATCATTCACAACTGAAGTCCCTACAAATATATGGTCATTCGTAACAACGACAGCTGCAAAGAAAAGGAAGCCCTTTATAACTCAAATAACGGAAGGACAATATCTTGTTACAAAACCTCAAACGACAGATAGATCGTCGGTCACGTCAAACACACAATCGACAAATGAGGTGTCTGAACCATCTGTTACCACTAAAACATATTTGACAGGTGGCCAATATGTCACAACAAACGCCCCAACGAAAGGTGTATCATCTGTAACAACAAAAACTCCAGTGACAGATGGGTTATCTATCACAACAAACACGGTAACGACAGGTCGATCGTCTGTCACAACAAACACTGCAAGGACAGGTTGGTCATCTGCTACATCTAAAGAGTTTATGAATGTTGAGTCATCTGTTATATCTAAAGAGTTTATGAATGGTGAGTCATATGTCACAACAAACACTCCAACGAAAGTTGTGTCGTCTGTCACAATAAACACTCCATCGACAAACATTCTAACGACAAGTGGGCATTCTGTCTCAACAAACACTCCCAAAACAAGTGGGGCGTCCGTCACAACAAATGGTGCAATGACAGGTGGGTCATCTGCATTAACTAAGACTTCTATGACAAAAGAGTCATCTCTAACGACTAAATCTTTTAAGACAAAAGGGCATTTAACGACTAACGCTTTATCGTATATACAGCCAACAGAAACTAGCATACTACAAGCAACTTTATCTAGACTAAATGCCGAAGCTCTCCAGTCATCTAACGTAAGAGGATTAAATTCTGGAACTAATAGCTTCTTTCTGTTTGATGTCAATTTACTGGGAAAACATGGCTTACCCTTAAATTTCGAACAAAAATAGACCTTTGAAGGGATAATAGTTATTTCTGATGTAGATAATATCAATGCAGTACGTGTAATATTGGCATAGTTTCTGAAGCCTGAACTTATCTACTTTATCTATTTAATTCATTAGTTACTAGTTTGAATTTATCTTTTGTATTGTTCACTTGTATTACCCGATTAAATACTCAGATTTAAAATGTCTCCTCGGAATCAAATATATTAATATATGCTATAATTATTAAACAGTACCTAGTTGTCATAAACGCAGCATTAGTACTTTAAATGCAACAAGTATGGAATAAATATTAGCCCACAAGGTAATTCCTTGACAAAACTTGGTTATGGATTCAGAAGATATATAATAGTGTTTTTATTGTAGAGTCTAGGATTATTTTACGTCTCGTTGACATTGACATTCAAAAAGGCGGACGGTAGCACTTCTTTAAGGGGAATATATATGGTTTGAATGTTATGTGTCCAAATTTTGTTAAAAACTGGAGTCGTTACGATGTCGCATAAGAAAACTGACGTGCGACCGATTAAAATGTCTGGCACCAAGGTATTTTCTGTAGTTCAAGATATTTTTTAAAAAGGATCATAACAAAACCAATACTTCTACGATAAGTCAAAAGCTTAAAATCAAGCCGATCTTATTTCCCTTTTTAATGGCGTGTTATAAAGATGCAGAAATTGTTTTGCAGCATTACCGGAAAATTCCTGACATTCTTGTGTATATAATGTATGCAATGTAAAGTAGAGTCTGTGGCACTCTGCTGCTAAATTCAGTTAGTGATTTCAGTGAGTGTTTCGGCCTTGCACGGCTATATACCGTCCTATATCAAAGGCATGATTGGCCAGATTTGTCCTTTTTGCAATAAATTCGGAAAATGATACCGAGTGTTTTTCAGACATTCTTGGATGTATAATTTTGTATACTCTGTTATACTATGTTAAACAGAATTATACGTCGCTGTTGAATTGGTTTCAATCAATGACTTCAGTGGTTGTTTCGGACATGTTGGCCTGTGTAGCGCTCTCGTTAGAGGGCATGATAGACCATGTGCGTCTGCCTCAATTTTCAGAACTAGATCAATTTTCGAAACCCAGCAAATTAGAATTACGAACACGTTTATTGTACTAGTAGATGTTTTATTTCATGGATTGTTAAGAACACAATGTTTAGTACATGTTTCATCCATTTTTCTGTATTGATGTAATGCACATCAGTTTGGACAGAATGCGTTGTAAACTTTCCAAACAAAATCCGCAGGTGAATAGATGGACGGGCATATAAAGAGATGGATGGTAGCGCTTCTTTTCTTTTGTGAAGTTTACATACAGTTAGAGTGGGATCCAGGAATGTTACACCTGAGCGTACTCTGTTCACCGATAGCTTTTATTTTGATATCCTTAAATAATTTGAATATTCATTGAATAGAACATACCTAATAAATAATTTATTATTTCCATTGATTTATATTGATTCACAAGAACATACATAAGAGAAAAGGTAAAACAAAAATTTGGACTCCAGATGTTACGTGAAGGTACTTAAAGTCTATACAGTTAGGTCACTTTTTGTTAGAATGTAGAGAAATGTCTGAGAAAATCAAAACATAAATTTCAAGTTTTTTTTTTGTTTTTGTTTTCGTTTTTGTTTTTGTTTTTTTTTAATAAAAAGTACATACAGTACATATCATTCACTTACAAACTACCACAGGAAGAAGGGTAATCAAGGAAACAAGATTATAAAAAGAATGAAATCTAGGAACAAAGACCAGACATTGAAAACGCACACAGCAAAGAACATAAAATAACCAAAATAATACATACAAAGTAACAAAAGTAAATGAGCAACTCGTACTCCACTAAAAACTGGGAGCATGGATCAGATCAACCAGTAGGGTAAGCGTCCTCTGTGTGTTTCTAGAAACACCCGCAGAGTTGCTCATGAAAAGTCAAATCCAGGGTAGACAAAAGAGGAAAGGAAAACTATGACATGTTGAACAAATCAGTTTTCATAGAGCAGATAAATACACCGTAAATATCCACGAGTTCATGATGACGACCATAAAACTTCTGTAGTGATGATTTCAATCTTGTAGCAACATAACCCTGTTCCAGAAGCCTAATTGTAAGGGATCCAGTGCGATACAAAAAGTCTCGGCAAGCTCTGGCATAACGTATGAGTTGTGATATGAAAACTCCATACGCAGGTGTTAAAGGGGTGTTGCCACAGATGAAAGGAAAGTTGACAATACGGGAAAAGTCATTGCGTTTGTCGCATAGTTTGGTCAATAGTTTTTTACCATCGATCTCTAAGTGTACCTCAAGATATGAGGCTGACTTCACAATGTCTGTAATATTCTTTATCTCAAGTTATTTGTAGATGTGATGTATAAAGTCCCCGAAACTAGGATAGGCAATAGGTCAAGTGGGTCAAGTTAGGAATACGTCATCAGTTTTGCAGTTTCTTGTTGAGTTAACAGGCTATTTATTGAGGTTATCCTAATTAGTGTTTTCTTTTAAATTTTCTATTTTTCATCGGATATTTAACGTTGTACCAATTTATACTTATATACAATGAATTCTATTCTTGGATTTACATGAATACATTATAAAAGAGATGTTATCTTGAACTTTTGGATGTGAACCTCGACCTGGACTTAATAATAAAATGGCGACTAGACGCCGTAGAAATATTGGATTTCGTCTTGACCCGACAAATTGGACAACAGCTGAATTAAAAAGTGAATTGGAAAAGATCGGCATAAAAATAACAGCTAATCTTACAAACAATCAATTAAGAAGGATTTATCTAGATAATAAAAATCTCTTCAAGATGTAACTCCCGAAGCCATGCAAGACGAAATTTGTACGTCAGGAACTTTTAATAATGCACCAATTGGACAAGCAACCTTGAGTCATGACTTAAATTCTAATACAGATAATATGACTGACAGTGAAATTTCGCGGGACAATAATGTGTATAAAGCGACTCCGCCCAGGTTACAGGAAGTTTCGAATGCGCATACGATTTTTCGTCAAATCAAAACAATGATAGTTCAGCTTTACGTGTTGATCAAACTTTGTTAGCAAATACTTTGGCGTTGTGTCAGCAAGCCTTAGCTAATTCAAACAACCAGAAAGAGAAACCAGAGAAATATAGTCTACGAACTGCAATGAGTATGCCAAATTTTCCGCATCCTATTTCGGCTTTTCCACATGCACATCCGACCATAGTCTAGCCTAATCCAACCATGCATCACAAGCCCTCCTAATGCCGATTTATACGGCCACTAATTCTAGTCAATGCAGAATTGGGTTCCCGGCGTCTAGTTTTTCTGATGTGGACTTGGTTTCTCCAGATATACGAGCCCAAATTATTGCAGGTAATGACATTAATCTTAACATTCTCTATGAGACACCTTCAAAAAAGAAGATTAGGGAAAATGATGACAGGTTGATGAGAAATTTTAGTCTTAATGAGTTCATCATTGCTTTTGGTCGTTATAAAAGGATCATGCGTTCAGCATTTCCCCAAAGAGCTGAAGAACTAAAGGCTTATTTAGCTCGCATTATAAAAACTGCAAATTTGTGGCCTGCAAAGTTTTATGAATACCACAAAATGTTCAGCGCGAAATATGCCATAATGTTATTAGAACACAACATAAAAATTGACTGGTCTATGGGTGATCTCGGGCTCCGCCAACTCGTGTCTGCTGGATCATGAGTTAATTCATGCAGTATTTGTAACTCAAATTTACATGCTACAGCAATGTGTCCAAGAGCAAGCCAGTTTTCCCGTAGCTTGTCAAATAATCAATACCACGATCGGTATGGAAGGGATGTTCTGATGCATGAGGGTAGTCAAATTTGCAATAATTTTAACAACCCAAGGGGATGCAATAAGTCTATGTGCAAATATTTACATGTGTGCAAAGTATGCAAGAGCAGTAACCATAGTAACTTTCAGTGTACTATTAAAGTGCCACAACATAAACCATTGGAAAGTAATAGGTCAGGTAACAATACCAAACAAACAAATGCTAAACAGGATTGACTATCTATGCCTAAAAGTTTATGTAGTAGAGCTTACTATGAACCATCAACTCCTATTAATGTTGATCATTTAAGAGCGGAATTAACTAATCATCCAGGTAAAAAATTAGTAAATTATCTATGTGATAGTTTGAACTATGGTTTTGATATGCTTGTATCCAATAGTATTCCTACTTATGAATGTGAAAATGCTTTATGTGCAAGGAATAATCCAGACATTGTTTCAAAATTATTACAAGAAGAAGTTAGTAAAGGTTTTGTTACAGGGTCTTTCTCTAAGCCCCTTTTGATTCACACAGAGTGAGTCCTTTAGGTATAGCAACTCACAAATATTCACAAAAGGAAAGATTGATTTTAGATTTATCATCTCCTCATAAGAATGATCATGTTAGTATAAATGATTTAATTGATAAGGAATTATGTTCTTTGACATATATAAAAATAGATGATGTTATTAATGTTATTCAAAGATATGGAAAAGGTAGTTTATGCTGTAAGGCGGATATCTCGGATGCTTTCAAACAACTTCCTATTGCAAAGGATCAGTGGCATCCGTATTGTGTTAAGTGGACAATCAGTATTATCATTATGTACGTTTGCCTTTTGGTTGCCGATCAAGTCCACGTTTATTTGACACTCTTTCCTCCAGCATATGCTGGATTGCTCAAGAAAAGTATGATATTGAGGTTATTTTTCATTTGCTTGATGACTTTCTTACAATTGATAGACCAACAGAAACTGGAGAACTATGGCTTTATTAAGTTTGATAATTAACAAACTACGAATCCTCTTTCGGCGAAAAAGACCATTGGTACAGTATGTGTGTAAGAGTATCTTGGAATTATTCTAGATACAGTTAGAATGGATTGTAGATAAAATTAAAAGAATAACAGACTACATTTCTGTGATACTTTCTAAAAAATCTTGCACTAGAAAGGAGTTAGAACAATTACTTGGACATTTGAATTTTGCATCTCGTGTTATTCTTCCTGGGCGTGCCTTTGTTACCTACTTATACAAGCTCATGTCATCTGCGAAGGAAAGCTTTCATTATTTACATTTGAATAAAGAATGTAGATCAGACCTTAAAATGTGGCTTCAGTTCTTATCAAACTGGAACGGAGTAAGTATGTTTTATGAACTAGACTTAACATCTATCTGACATGCATCTATTTACAGTTGCTTCGTCAACGAAAGGTTTTGGTGTTTTCTATCAAGGACATTTCTTTTATGATACTTGGCCTGAAAATTTACACAACATTACAGACAAGGCTTTATCAATGACATTACTTGAATCCATACAAACAACGTTTCATAGCTGGATCTGCAAAATGTACCACCAAACCTCTTTCAAAACTTTTAACTTCTATACTCACAACTGTCAAAGAGGGTCTACAGTCCTACCACAACACTTGTTACTCCCGTAGTGGTATTAATTCAATGTGGATCCTGAAAAATTCGAAAGATCTTTTGGAGACAATCAGTTCAAGACTATTATCTGAATATAATACATTAAAACCTATGATTTTTCAACACTGTATACTTCTATTCCCCATACTCAGTTAAAATCCCGACTTAAAAACATTATACATCGTTGTTTTTCCAAAAAAGATGGTACACCTAGATACAAATATATAGTTCTTGGTAGAGATTCCTCATACTATGTAAGAAATAATTCCAAATTATCTTCTAAATATACAGAGGAAGATGTTTACAAAATGCTGGAATTTTTAATCGACAACATATTTGTCCAGTGTGGTGGACGTGTTTTTCAACAAACGGTCGGCATTCCAATGGGAACAAATTGTGCTCCTTTACTTGCTGACCTATTCCTTCACTCTTATGAGGCTGACTTTATAGCTAATCTGATCAGAAAGAAAGAATATCGTTTGGCCTGATCCTTCAATCTCAGTTTCCGCTATATAGATGACGTATTATCTTTAAACAATCCTAATTTCGGGGATTTGATACATCGCATATACCCAAAAGAACTTGAGATAAAGGATACTACAGACACTGTGAAGTCAGCCTCATATCTTGACCTACACTTAGAAATCGATGGTAAAGGAAAACTATTGACCAAACTTTACGACAAACGTGATGACTTTTCATTCAGAATTGTCAAATTTCCTTTCACCTGTGGCAACATCCCTTCATCTCCTGCGTATGGAGTGTTCATATCACAACTCATACGTTATGCCAGAGCTTGCCAAAACTACGCAGACTTTTTGTATCGCGCTGGAACTCTAACAAATAGGCTTCTAGAACAGGGTTATGTTGCTACAAGATTGTAGTCATCACTACAGAAGTTTTATGATCGTCATCATGAACTCGTGGATCGTTATGGTGTATCCATCAGCACCATGAAAACTTATTTATTCAACGGGTCATAGTTTTCCTTTCGTCGTTTGTCTACCCCGGACTTGACTTTTTATGAGCAACTCGGCGGGTGATTCTAGAAAAGCAGAGGACGCTTACCCTACCGGTGCACCTGATCCATGCTCCCAGTTTTTAGTGGAGTCCGGATTGCTCATTTACTTTTGTTACTTTGTATGTATGATTTTGGTTACTTTATGTTCTTTGTTGTGTATGTCTGTTTTCCATGTCTGGTCTTTGTCCCTGGATTACATTCTTTTGATTACCACTATAACGTTGGTTCCCTTGATTACTCTTGAACTATATCCGATAGTTGTTGCTGCAGTTTTATGGAGGGGGGAAACTGGTCAGGGAAACGTATTTTATTTCACTGTGACAATGAAGCCACAGTACAAATTTTAAAGAAAGGACGCTCTAAGGATCCAGACATTATGAGGTTTATGCGCCAACTTGTAATGTGTGCTGCCACTTATATATAGCGAATATGTACCTGGAAAAATCAATGTTATTGCTGATAGTCTTTCTCGTTTTCAGTTAGAGAAATTTCGTCGGCTAGTTTCAGATGCGGACAACCCCACTCTATGTCCGTGCATTCAAGAGATTATCTGGATGTCGCAGTAGACAATATAAAAGCTAGTGCAGTTGCCAGCACGACCAAATAAAATGACCAGTATATCAAGTTCCTATTACTTCAGGGAATTACATGGTTGTCTAGTGTACCACCAATATCAGAAACACTGT
The DNA here is from genome assembly GCA_037379345.1 of Perna viridis. Taxonomy (NCBI): domain Eukaryota; kingdom Metazoa; phylum Mollusca; class Bivalvia; order Mytilida; family Mytilidae; genus Perna; species Perna viridis. The sequence continues at coordinate 59,456,671 of CM074512.1, forward strand.
TATCCAGATTTATAGCTTAAATGGGCGTGAACGTTTACCTGTGACTTTTGACCTTTTATATCAAAAGTGCTTATTGTTACGTAGAGGTGTATTCAATTATTTTGTAGATATATTGTTAGAAACGGCATGTATTATTGCATTTTTGGGGTTCCTTAGATGTGGCGAATTTACTGTTTTGGATAGTTTTGATCCCGAAACAAATTCATGCCTTAATGACATCACTTTAACTACTGAATGTGTACAGATTTTATTAAAGAAATCTAAAACTGATCCTTTTAGATTCGGCATAACAATTCCACTTTTTAATAATGGTTCAGAAATTTGTCCTCTTCAAATAGTACAGAAATATTTATATGCTAGAAGCCACTTAAATCGCTGCACTCAATCATTTTTTGTTACAGATTCAGGAAATCTTTAATCAAGACATTTTTTCATTTCCCATGTCAAATTAATTTTAGAAAAACTTGGTTTGAAAAGTAGCAATTACAATGGTCACATCACACTTTTAGAATTGGGACTGCTACCTCAGCCCATGAAGCTCGTTTAGAGGAACATTTGATACAGACTTTAGGACGATGGTCCTCAGATTGCTATACATGATATATTCAAACTTCTCCAGATGTCTTAAAACAAGCACAAACTCAACTTGTAGCAACAGTTAAAAGATAAATTATTGTACTGACAACAGGTGATGGTCAAAGGTCCTTTTTCTCCAACTTCAACTTGGAGCTACAGCTGCAAGCATCAGTATTTGGCTATGTCGATTCAAAATTTTGGTAATTATTAAAAAATTTTTCTCTCATTTCCAAGTTTCATAGTTAGTTGAGTTGTCTCCCTTTCAAGAGACATTATATACATTGTATTTTCAGCTGCAGTCGTGTAATTTCCCATTTGCCAAAATGTAAATTTTGTAAATAAATAGTTTACTTTAATCTGGTTTGTTATTCTATAAGTATAGTGTCATGAAGTTCATTGAATATAAAGGTTCATACATGTACATGAGAAGAAGTTATGGGCTTGGTTTAGTTTCAGGTATTATTTTGAAGGTACACTGTGTTCGGTCATTTATTCATCACAAAACAAAGAGCATTGTCGAAAAACATAAGTTTACAATGGCGATTTACAGTATTTGAAACTTTAGGTGCTTTGTGTATTCATGTTTATATATGTACATGTTGTACATGTAAATATGAGATTTGGGTGAAATATGGTATGGCAATGTTGTTTGTTCTTTACACAGAAATAGAGTAATAAAACTGGACAAATATGTTGTCATTCAAAAATTCCAGCATTTTGAAAACATGTTCTCCGGTATATTTGGAATATCTACCTGATAAAAATCTTGAATTGAGTATAATGACTTCTGTCAGTTTTGAAGTGGAATAGCCCAAGGTAATACCATTTATGCTGTAATACTCAGTGTAAATTCTAGTTCAACCAGGCCGTAGGTCACAGTCAACTAGCTGTAAATTGTTACTTACACGAGTGTAGAGTTAAAACCAATGCCATTTCACAGAATCGGTGAAACTAATATTATCCCTAAAGCTTACCGACTGCTAAAAGTCACTACGCAGACACATTATTTTTATCATCAGCAAAGCATGACAATACTCAAATAAAAAATTGGCATTTTGTTCAATACAAATTTGTAATACAAATTAACATTTTATGAAGAAACAGAATACACTGAACTTATGTTACAATGTTCATAGGCTCTATAGCTTAAAATGGAGATGCTTCCTTAACCAGTGATCAAAATGAAAACATAAATATTTAAATGGTGAAAAGCGTGATTCTTCTAAGTTAAATATTGTTTCCCCTCTCTCTTCCTTACCTGTCTTTGTCCCCTTCCTTTTCTACCATGTGTTTGATTTACAAAAAATGTAATTATATCCAATTACGTCCTAAAAAATCAAACGTGCAATATGTTCATACGACATATATAAACACAATTGATGTAGAGGGTGTAACACGCATATTGACACACACACACACTATCATTCTTGTATATGCGCGCACCGCGAAACGGTGTGAGCTCTATGGTTATTACATGTACTTATGGCAAACCAAAGTGGACAAAAATGAGTGTTTTCTAGAATAAAAAAATGATTGAAAACGTGGATGTACGTACGTGTAACTCCGATGTTCAACTGTTGCGGTTGTCAAGAACCTAACCCGCCTCGACTAAAAAAATATTATCAAAATCGAAGCATGGCTTTTCTAAGTTAGGAAAGACAATCATTTTCTTTTGGGAATTTGCAGCTGTCAGTTGCGTCTGAATTTTGTTTACGTCACATGATAAGTCAAACTCCGGAGCATTGGTCTCTTCCATGCCGGCACTACTTTTGCCATTCCATTAGTGGTACGGAACTGGAGCTGCTTTGGAGTTTGGTGATAGTGTAAATTATAGTCCCACCATCCATGGGGAACTGTAATATATCCGATATTGTACAAATTAAGCTGACCCGCTAAAACTGAAAAGGTTGTTGCAAGAGGAACCTTTAAGGTTTAAAATTGTAAAGTATGGCGAAGTGCTACAAAGTTATCAACCATTGAAAGCAAGGAGGAAAAGGTGGCTGTGGCTGAGATTTTGGAATAAAAACATTTTTTTTTTCATTAATTGAAAAAAAATCTCCCAATTATTCAACAAGGCAGATTTTCACATAAAAATATTGATTTCGTTTGTGGCTGAAATATAAACAAAAATATTACACTTGCGAAACAAAAATTCGCATCCACCCCAACCTATTTACATGTCTCGCACAGACGGTACACGCATGGTAAAGCTCACAGTGCTTGCTGATAAAGGCTATGCCTACTCCATATCAATTGTTTTGTTTTATAGTATTATGTATGTACATAATTATTTTAATGTAACTTTTTAAATTGCACCGAAGTGGAGAGAAATTATAACTATGTCCAGTTGGTATTATTTATCCAACTTAAAAAAAAATATAGAGTTATCCTTCTTTGCATTTCGTGTAACAATGAATTACCTAAAATTGTATTTAGCCTTTGAATACCTAAACATTGCTTATTGAGAATTGATTATGCATTCTTTGACACAATGCACTTATTTCATTTAATTACACGCAGAAGAGATTTTCTTATAGCAAAATTAGAAAACCCGTTTTCAGCAAATATTGATCAGTGTTTCACAACCGGAAGTAATATTGTTTATATTTAGTGTTGACGTAGACCGAAGGCAAAACCGTTACTTAAATCCACTTATTTCCTTATGACCTCAAATATGTGACTCAAAATCTGTACAGTAAGTATCATCATAACTATTTTTTAATTTTAATTTTAACTGAAATCGTTACCGTTAACACCGTCGAATGACAATTTTTTTTAAAGATATTATACATGCATGTATTGCTATACATGGCGTCTTAAAAATTATCACTATTTTCTGTTTTCGTACGAATGTGTTCTAAGGTCTTTCTATCCACAGTCCAGTGGGGAGTCCCCTTATGCTCGAAAAGTTAAGAATGGGTCAATTCTTGCGCAAGTTTGATTTAGGAATTTCTGGATCGACCACTGCATTTGTATCATTGATAACGAAACAGGTTAACTTTCATGTCACCTCTGTACTGTGATGGATTTCAATTTCAGACGCAGTGGTCGATTGTGCTCGCGTACAAAGATTTATTACACGCCTATCCGTACATCAACCGATCATGCACAGTTACTGTTAAAAATATCTTTTTAGTAGGAAATTACCCTTTGTGATATAAAATAAATATATGCTACATTCCATCCTACCATCCACTAAAACAAAGTTTTTCAGCCAAACTTGGGGTGACCATAGATATCTATTTTAAACTCTATTGATTTTCTTTGTCGCGTCAACGGTCAGCGCCAATGACTATGACTTCCCAACATCAACAATAAATTATAGGCTTTAAGGTTGATGAACGATTAAAAAAAATGCCGTATAAATAATGGTACATAAATTTTGGGTTATAACAAACTATTGTACCTAATGATCAAGCATTTTTGTATTCCAATCAGGATTAAAAAATACCGAGATATCACAGGTTTGTACACAGGGAGAGCTGCGACCTCACTTCCCCTTTTTGAAAATCAATAAACACTATAGTAATAAAACACGTCGTGACTATTAAAGTCGACATAGGAGCCCCCAGACCGCGGTCAATTAAGTTTCCACCCCTATGGAAAATCCTGAGTACGAGCATAATGGAACAGAAAAGTCCAAATACATAACGTGAAAACATGAAATCGAGACTTTCTACATACAAAATCCGGCAAAGTACATGACCAAACCATGAAAACATGAAACCGAGCCTTTCTACGTACAAAATCCGGCCAAGTGCAATGAAACTTCTCCAAACCGGATCCTGAGAAAACCGGTCTTCCCTCCAAACCGGCCGTTTTCAAAAGTCCCGGCCGATATACATTAAAACCTGTGTGTTTTGTATTCAATAGACCGGCCACCCCTTAAAACCGTACATCGGCCGGTTTTTCATAGTTTTAGATACATATTTCAAATAAAAACAACCTCTCAATTTCGGCCGCCCGGTTATTGTTCACCTGTAATAGATGTGTCAACAAAACTAAATGATTACTTAATATTACGTAATTAATAATTCATTCATTGACCAGTTTACATTTCATCAGTGGACAGATGATAACTGAAGGGGACAGTAGTTTTAACAACAAATTTAATCCAGACATTATTTTGTTTTTCACTGGTTGGCTGTTAAATTGGTGTGTACACACGTCAGGCAACCGGGGTCATTTAATAGTACGATCTTTACCATCTTTTAACTGTCAATTAATGTGACCTGTACCCAAGCCAAAACAACATAGGGGTGAAATTATTACACTTTGTTTATAGGTAATTTACGAAAACAATACAAATAATTAATTACCATCAATAGCCCTTTGATCTTTAATACACATTCTTTCAAATCCGTGAATATTATTTTGTCGGCAGTACCGTTTGTAAAATCAAATCATTTACAAATGATGCAAGCTTTGAAATGTAATAAAAGGCCAAAAGTTCTGAATTGGCATTAAACATGTCTCGACTGACAAAATGTAGGGTTGTTGAACACATTACTGGAAACAGCTCTTAGAATACATTGCTATTTTTCACAAAACCGGCCATTTTTTCTAGTCCCAGTGGTAGCCGGTTTGGAGAAGTTTCACTGTACACGACCAAACCATGAAAACATGAAACCGAGACTTTCTACATACAAAATCCGGCCAAGTACATGACCAAACCATGAAGACTATATACTCTGCAAGGTGCATATGTAACAATAGAATAAAATGCAATTACATGTACATATTTAAAACTGTAGATAAGGAAAACAAGACAAGGGAGTCCTATAACTATTTCAATCCATGTACATTTAATAACTTATTGTGTGTGAAATGACAATTATGTTGCAGTGGTTTTAATTAAGTCTAGAATACGAATTTAGTATACTGCAGAGATGAGATTTGATGGAAATGTGTAATATAATTGTAACATAAATGCATGTAAGATATATCACCGGACATTTATTTGACTTACTTGAAGAACTTAGGTGAAATATTTCTGGATTTCATGCACAGCTTTATGAAACACTTGGTGACTTTATTATTTTTTTTTAAATTTTCAAGACCGTAAGCCTGTACGTATATGAAAGTTATCCCAACCCCCATTTACTATATGTACACAAGAAACATCTACTGGAAGGATGCTACTACTGATCAGTGGCTATGTTCACTCTAAGATCATAGAAGTATTTTAATTTGTGAATTCTCCTCGGGACAATTGTTTCTGGAGAGGCAAGGAAACTTACAAATGTAAGCCTTATACACTCTTGGTGTGCACCAACCATGAAAATTGAATATAATGTGTTGCATCTAAAAAAGTGAATAAAAAAAGCCTGAAAAAAAACGTACAATTATCGACCAATATACATGTACTCCATGATTCATAGTATGACTGCATGAATGTGTGTCTCTTTCTAGCGGCTATATATACATGTAGATGTCTGGTTTTTATTATTTTTTTTTGTTTTTTGTTTGTGTTTTGTTTTGCTTAGTTGTTTTTTGTTTGTTTGTTTGTTTGTTAAAATGAATATGATACTGTCAAGTTAATTATTGATATAAGTAATTTAGATGTGTTTTAAAAAAATGATTCAATAGGCTGATTGGTGGAATTATCTTCCTTTAAGTGTTTTATTTTTAGCATGTGCTTCATATTTGAAATTTTATCAAAAATATTATTTTTCTCCATACAATAATCTTCTCGCTCCTTGTGAGCTCAAGACTGTTCATGTTTATGATAAGATGGCACATAAATGTTTGATGTAATCAACAAAATACATGTAGTGTTAAATTTATGGATGAGCATTTCTTGTAAATATTGGTGTCTTTAAATTATTTTTTTTCCACTAATTATTCTCTTTTTGGAAGGAATAAGTGATTCGTTTCTATATCTGTTTGTTGCTCTGTTTGATTTTGTTCTATTGCAATGCAGTCATTTTTTTCATTTCTCCCAGTTTCATTCTCAGCTTATTGTAACATACATGTACCGTAGATGATCATTCTATATTTCTATTTTTTTATTTACAGGTATAAAATGGGTGCGTTGCTAAGTACTGGTATAAAACATGATCGAACCACCTATACTGATAGAAAGAAAGAAACAAGCTCTGCGGAATGGCCGACTGACAAGTGCATAACTTTGACACTCGATTTGTATTTCCCTAGAAAGTCTCTGTACACTACAAACACATACTACCAGTATTATATCGGACAACTCGGTTATTATCATTTCTTTGATTTATATCTTGAATTATGCGGAATACTCATTGGCGGGCAGTGTGATGTTGAAGATGAATGTGATTTTGAATGGAATTCGTTCCGCAATTTTCTTGGAAAAAGCTATAATCATGTAGATATCTTAACATCAAAAAACTTCCTTGAAACAACTGTAATGCGTTATGTTCGTGTTGGTATAAATTTTGGAGAAGATCTCGACGAATTAGTTTTTCGTAACGACGAGGAAAAACGACGATTAGAAGAATTTGGAAAAATAGGGAGCAAACTCTTGAAGTATCCAGTTCATGGACAGCAACTGTTTTGTACAATAAAAACGGGTGATATGTACACTGCTACATTTATGAAGTTTCCTTTTATGACAGAGGTATTTAATCATTTAGGCCTCTCTACCAAGTCATCAATTATGTCGACCATGGAGGCTAGACTTAAAACTTGCAAACGCTTACAGAATACATACGATGCCAGCGTTGAAGACTTTGCCTATAACTTGGCTGAAGCTGGGTTGTATTTAACAACTGATGAAATTCTTTCTCAGTGTTTCGACTGTGGGGGACTTGTAAATATAGGAAAATGTGATTTTGATCCATGGAAGGTTCATGCTAAATATCACCCATGTTGTCCTTATTTATTGAAAATGAAAGGTCAAGATTATGTTGATAGAATTCGAAGAGATTTCAAAGAACAAGTAGACATTAATCCACGGTGTATTCTACAGTTCGACAATCGGTGGCATGCACCAGACACGGAAGATGACGATTTAGACAGTAACTGGACGGAGTCAGCATCAGATTGCAGTGATTATTATTCCGAAAACGGTGAAGACGATGACGACGAAGACGATCATGATGACGAGTTTTGAGTGATATATTTATGTTATACTATCAAATCATCATGATTTCGATAAATCGGTCTTAAAAATTGTTTATCATTCCAATACTTCAGAACTTATAGGGGTTAGAAAAAAGTTCTGAAGTGATTTAAAGATGAAAGCTCCAAGGTTGTGAATTTATGATGGATGAAACTTTTTGAAACTTTAAAGTCATTAAGGTATGAGATGAAAACAAAATATTCTTTTAGTATGCGTCAAACGAAAAATTTAACACATTAGTCTCATAGTACAGTAAGTGACATGTATTTGTTGTTATACTCCCGTCTTTCAAGAGGGGGCGGTTCATTGTATACCGGTGTCCGTCCGTCCGTCTGTCTTTAACACTTCGCAGAATAATTTAAAAGTGCTGCCACTTTTTTCTGCGAAACTGGTGAATAGTTTCTTTCTATTGATGTGAGTTGCGATTTGATTTTTATATATTTCCAATTTTTGTTTTTTAGACGACTGAAAACAAATTGCGGTCGTATGATGGTGTCATGCTGTTGTTTTCGTCGTCAATGGCCTCGTCGTTCATTGACAATTTTGTTTCAAGACAATAACTTAAATTTAAGTATACGGATCTTCATTAGATTATACCACAAGGTAGCATACCGATAGGAAGGCCGGGATTGGTTTAGGGGGTTGTGACTTAAACTGTTTAAAAGTGACTGGCCTAAAATATGCCATTTTGATTATGTTCAAGTTTTTATCTTGTAACAAATATTTATTCGGCTATACATGTATCAAGCCTGGGTGGTCTGTCCAAATACTTTTTGGTGCCTGGACCTGTGACTGCTTTAGGAGTTGTGACTAAAATGTTCAAGATTGAGGGCCGAAAGGACCTAAGAATAAGCATTTTCGTTATTTCCGGACAATAGGAACGCAGGGTTTGATTTAGGGGTTATACCTTGTACCAACTAAGGGACCATGAGGGACGCAAACAAACACTTTCCTGATGTCTTAAAAGGAAGGCATAGCGATTTTAGGGATTGTGACTGGAACCGTACTGTAATTAGGGACAAAAGGGTATCATTTAGATTTTGGTCAAACTCTTATCCTATGTTAAACATTTAATCACATTCAAAATTCCAAGCTGTATGAAGCTTGAACTGGCCGAAACTGTTCGGAGTTCGACGTCTGCGAAGCATTTTCATTGAGTTACGGGACTATAACTAAAACCATTGCAGTTATGTCCACGAGACTTTGGTGAACAAGTTATTAATATTTAATCATGTATACGCATGCAAAATTAACTGGACACTTATATGAACACATTGAAGCATTATTTTAGAATGCCACCGCACTGTAGATAAATTATTGGTGAGCTGTCATTAAAACTGTTGTTATTTTAAAGGAATCAATTTTAAGGTTTGCGACTTGTCATTTACAATCCAATAAATCTCTTTATTGCTATTTATTATTTATTTATTTTATTTATTCATTGTATTGTTAAAACTAGGGTACTTTAATTAGAGTCTTTTCAGAATTGGGTGATAATTTTGTAAAGTTAACACTAGGGAAAGAACATTTTCAAGATTCAGAAAATCTTTTGTCCCCAATGCTTGCATGTGTCTTTTTCAAGTTAAAAGTACATAATGCTTAGTATAAGGTGCTAGATATTTAATGGTTGAAATTGCGTTAGACAGTCTGAGTTTTGATAATGATGTAGCACAGGTGTATACTATAGCTTAAAACTTTGTTATTTTCATTCACATATTGTTATTGTTTGATTATTGCCAATAAAACATCAAAGGTGTAATACTACATTACTTATATGTTCCCATCTAATAGATACAGACCACAAGCAGTGACGTAGCTAGGGTTAATATATTTGTAAGCGATTGGTCTGGGTGGTGGCAGCCCCTTTAAAGCTGAGCATAATTTGCAAGTAGTACAGTAGCACATCAATAATCTTTCCTTCTGGTAATAACTTCTACATCAAAATTACAACTGGGTTAAATTTTAAATGTACAGAACAAGCGCTTGGAAGTACAAAATCACAGCCAGCTTTGGTATTTTTATTTGCAAAGGAAGTTTATGGATATATAGGGTCCTCACCGTCCGTCTGTCTGTTCGTGTATCCGATATATTTTATAAGCAGCTTGCAGCATTGTAATGAAACGTTGTGGGTTGTAATATAATAACACTGAGATGTGCATACAGGAATTTAAATTTGAACAAAAATTATAGACAAACATTTTTCAACAAAAATGGTCTGATGCGTTGTCCGCAACCAACTTCTCCTTAACGACTTGCATGGGTTTTTATGAAACTTAATTGGTTATTAATTTACCACACCGGGATGTGCATGTCAGAAATTTATGTTTGGGCACAACTTGTAGAAATGATGACCGTTTTTCAGTAAAGTTTGGTAGATGGGTTGTCCACAACTTCTCCTTAACCACTTGCAGGAATGTTATGAAACTCCATGGAGTGTTAGATTACCAAATGGAGATGTGCATATTGTCAGGGCTAGTCATATTCTGTTATTGTGTTGGCAACAAAAATATAGTAATGATTGCCGTTTGGAGATGGGTGTTTTAGAAATAGCAGCAAATTGTGTGTCAAAAAGCTTAGTCTGTACACCATAAAAATTGTGTTCAGTATCAATTGTATGTCCATATTGGGCTTCAAATGTACAGGTTGCAGGCAGGTATTAGTCCACAACAAGATTGCCAATGTTGCAATATGTCCCCCACCTCCGCAAAAAAGTTGAAGTGCAATGTCTAGGTTTGTTTTGTTTTTGTTGTTTTTTTTTTTTCTTCTTCAGTAAAACAAGAAGATAATTATTAAAACAATTAACAAAGAATCGATTAGAAAGCAACCTTGAATGGTTAGTTTCAGTTGTTTGGCTTTTCTATCACATCTTGTACCGACTAACCGAGGTCATCTAACGTGTCAACGATTAAAGCATGAACAGATTTGAATGTATTTAGTGCATCAGCCCCTCATTCCTTTTATTTTTTGTCGACCGTCAAGAGCCTTTTTCTGCTCTTGCGCAGCCTGATCCAGCATTCTTTAAAACCTCCCTGTCCTTTTAGTATAATAACTGAAGAGGCAAATGAGACATCCTTCGCTGTATCAACTACATTGCGAGTAACAGAAAGCTGTTATGACTTATCTATCATGGCTGAAGTTGCATCCGCAAATCCATCCAACGAACGACTCTTTTAACACACAAATCACCGTCACTACCAGTATCAACATAACGGACACATAGAAAAAACTGTTCTGTAGTAGAAAGAAACGAAACGTCGGTGGTTTCATCTGCAATTATCCTGAAGCAACCCTGCTATACGTTGATGCAGCTATTGGCCACAAATGTATCAATTTTAGGTGATAAATTATCGCGCGTTTGGGTGTCTACTTTGTAAATGATCTGCCAATATTTGATCAGTTTCGGCTCTAAATTTGATGAGAGCAGCGAAATAACGGTTTCCATCGGTATGACCGCGAAAGGGGTATTCTGCTTCCCTCACAAATAAATAGTAATAAGCTAATGTACGGTTATACTTGTATAAATGGTACGGTAATATTGCTGGTCGTTTTCATCGTCCGTATAAAGACATTTGGTTACTGAACATTTAAATGAAATTTTAGGAGAAGTTAATTTCCATACCACAAAAGGGAGTTTGTGATCGGTTCTGAAAATGGCAACATCATCTAAGGCTTCATGGGACGCATATGGTGGAACAGAACATGGCGAACTTTTATAAAAAATTTTAAAAATTTTGCGGTCGTAATATGATCGTCAGTAGATACTTGGTTTTCTAGCATTAACTTTTAAATTAGCTGGCTGATCTTTATAAATTTTACCAGGTTTAAAACCACCAAAAGGTGGTTTGTGTAGATTTTTAGGGTAATGGCTCCAACTGTTTTGGAATTACGGGCCACTAAGTGTAAAAAATACAAGAATATTCAATTATTATATACATGAGTTGAATTCGATTTCTCTTCGATTTATTATTTCCCGGAAACGGCATTTTTCCGTCATCCGTTTTTGTTTATGAGTGCTTGATGTGTGTCGTCAGTGAAAGTAGGGGTTATATCCGTTTTGGAAGGAGGGCCAATAAAAGGAACAGAAAGAAGCATTTTCATTATATCTGGACGGTAAGTTAAGTACATGTGAATTTATCTTGTACAAGGTGCTATATCATCAAAGGAATGGTGGGATTGATTTAAGGGTGTTGTGACCTGAACTAATTAGGAATTCTTAGGTACCAAATACGAGTCAAAAACAGCATTTTTCTGATAATAACGCGTAAAAGGGAATGGAAGTTATACCACAAAGTTTAACGAGATTGCCATGCATAGCCATATGTTGCATAGCCATTTTTCCCGCCGCAAAAAAAGTTGAAGTGCAAAAGCACAATAACTTCTGTAAAATTTAAAATTTGTCGAAAAAAAATTACGGGGCAATATGATCAACCAAATATGGTGACTATCAATCCTAAAAAAAAAATGAACAATATCTGTTGTTCTGATGAGCTGGTCCAAAAAGGAGTAAGACCTCGCCATCAGTAAAAATTTTCAAAACTCATCTCGAAAATGAGGTAGTCAAAAAACCAATATATCACTATTGCGGATCACGCAAAGGTCAAATCATACATGCCCGACTTCGTCTTCGGTGTAGCGAGCTACATAAAGATCTTTTCGACAAAAAACATTATTCCATCCCCATAATGCCAATGCGGCGAAATAGAATCTGCGAATCACTTCTTACTCCTTTGTCCATTATAGGAATCGCTTAGGAGACAACATATCTCAGCACTTAAACTTCCTGATCACCTGAATTCAAATATTCTCCTATTTGGATCAGATGAGATGTCTAATGAGTATAACGTTGAAATATTTACCAAAGTTCAAAACTTTTTGATACAGAGCAAACGCTTCAGATTAAAAACCTAAATTACAAAGTTACTTCTTTTGAATAATTTTGATAATTCCTTATGATCTGAGTAAATACATAGAGCATTTAATATCAACCTCTTCGCTTTGCACCTAACTCACCAAATGCACGTTATAAGCACTAGAGCACTACTTCCTTGAGCTATGCTATATGATATAACTATTATTCATGATTTCAGGAGATATAAGACTTTAAGTCTTGTTTCTGAATCCTGTGATTAATTTGCTATTGTTCGTCTAATTCTGTTGTTTTGGTTTGATGTTAAAATATGCAAATTACTTAATAAATATGTTTAAACTAAAGAGTTCCTATAGTGTAATACAGTATGTATTTATAAATTCAATAAGTCCATTAACTTCTGTAAAATCTGGCGAAATTAAAATGGCGGCGCAATAAGATCAAGCACATATGATGACTAACAATCTTACAAAATTTGAACAAAATCCGTTGAGCAGTTTGCGTGTAGTTGCCCTAATGTGTAGAGAGTAAAAAAAATCATCGAAGTCCAATAACTCCTGTCAATCTGGAGGCGCAATATGATTAACTAACAATCCTACAAAATTTGAACAAAATCCGTTGAGCGGTTTGCGTGGAGTTGCCCTGAAGTGAAGAATGCAGTAGGATCAACTAACAATCATATAAAATGTGAACAAACCCGGTTTCCGAGGAGGCGCATAATTCTGGGTCCGCCATAAGCCTTGGTCCGGTCGGATACAGAATGTTAACATTCAGAATCACGATAATCCGCCTACCTATAATTCTCTATGCCCCGTAAATTTAAAGTCTGGGTCCGGCCTGGTTGACATAAGCTTAAACCAGTAATGATTATAATATAACAGTGTCTAATTTGTACATATATATAAGGTCTGAAAAATTCCCAACGATGTTAGAACTGTCAAATTTGCAATTGCAAATGTTTGGTCGTTCCCTCCGCGGGACTCGAACTCGTACCGCTGTGACATCTGTGGCAACACCGCCTGTACAAAGTCCAGCGTCCTAGACCACTCGGCCTAGCTTATATATATATATATAAGGGTCTGAAAAATTCCCAACGATGTTAGAACTGTCAAATTTGCGAAGCAAGTTTTTGGTCGTTCCCTCCGCGGGATATATATGTATGTGTGTGTGTAATTTCAGTAGTTGCAAACCTACTCCATATTTACCTGTGCACATCCGCTGTGGAGCTGTAAATTAATATATATGGAGACAGCTTTATAACTCTTGTCTTTTGTGGTTCACCATGACCATTAAAAGTAAGGCACGCCGTATTTATTTCTATTCCACTTAATATATCTGAATATATCTTATATAATTTATGAGTTATCTTCTATATTTGATAAGGTATCTTACAAATTTTTATCAGATATTTATATAATGTACAGTTAACAAGATATCCGATTAAAATATACGAGATATCTGATAAAGTTTATGAAATATTTTATATATATGTATAACATATATGATATCTATCTTATACCTATATAAGGTATCTTCGTATCTTCGAGATATCTTATAAAGAATTTAAGATATCTCATAAATTTTGTAAGATATCTTATAACTTTTATAAGATATTTTATAAAGTGCAAAATATACATTTATCTCGAAGATGAAATAAATATAAATACGGCGTGTCTTATAAATGCACATTAAATGACCACCAATAGATTAACAATTTGATATGCACGTAATTTTATGTGCATCGATGATCACGCATGTGTTTTTTTTAAAGCATAGATAACATACATTTATAATGCATACAATTAGATATGCTTCAAACAGGGACCACATGGGATTGCTCGCACTCTCAAATATGCATCCCACTAGTATATCCACGAAAGGTGTGATCCCAGATTGGGGATGCCTCCGTCTAACTCATTTAAAAAAAACGCAGATTCATGTATCACTATTTACTGCTCAACAATCACCTGATAAATGACGAATCTAATGCATAAACACATGGATCACCATCAAAGATTTCTAGTTAAATCAACACAATGATTTGAACATTCAAACTCCATATTTCCACACTCGCTTGGACCGAAAATGAAACAAAATCGATCTTGACATCGCAAGACAGACAATAGAAAAAGTAATCAAAGGAAGCAAGGTTCTTGCGGAAATCAAAAGAATTTAATCCAGGGACAAAACCAGACATGGTAATCAGTCACACACAACTAAGAACATAAAATAACCAAAATAATACGTATAAAGTAACAAAAGTAAATGAGCATCTCGGGCCCCACTAAAAACTGGGAGCATGAACCAGATATGCAGCGGTGGGGTAAGCGTCCTCTGCTTTTCTAGAAACACCAGCCGATTTACTCATAAAAAGTCAAGTTCGGGGTAGAAAGAGGAAAGGAAAACTATGACACGTTGAACAAATCAGTTTTCATGGTGCAGATAGATACACCGTAATGATCCACGAGTCTATGACGACGACCTTAAAACTCCTGTAGTGGTGACTTGTAGCAATATAATCCTGTTCCAGAAGCCTAATTGTAAAAATTCTAGCGCGATACAAAAAGTCGGCGTAGTTACGGCAAGCTCTGGCATAACGTATATGAAAACTCCATACACAGGTGTTAAAGGGATGTTTCCACAGATGAAAGGAAAGTTGACAATACGGAATGAAAAGTCATCGCGTTTGTCGTATAGTTTGGTCGGTAGTTTTCCTTTACCATCGATCTAGAGATAGATCAAGATATGATGCTGACTTCACAGTGTCTAGTATCCTTTACCTAAAGTTCTTTTGGGTAGATGCGATGTATCAAACCCCGGAAATTAGGATCCTTCTTTTGGATCAGATCAGCTATGAAGTTAGACTCGTAAGAGTGAAAGAATTGGTCAGCAAGTAGTGGGGCACAAATTGTTCAAAGTTCAAAGGGTAGGTGCAGATGTGCGGTACATATCGCTGTACTTTTTATGATTAGTGATATATGAAAAGGGTAGGCATTTTAGTTGCAGTAGTATATGTGATTGGGGGTAACATTTACAAATAGCCTGTGTATTTACACATGGTTATTGATTAGACATCAATTAAATCATCCTTAAAATCATCAAAGTAGGTGAAGATTAACACTTGACTGAAATTAATGGGTTATATAAATGTATTGCATATGTATAAATGGATGTCACTTTTTCTTTGACAGAATATAAAAATGGGTTGGGTAAAAATTTTCGGGGCCGCACACCAGTACCCATATACCCGTTAAGTTACCCCCAATAAAAGAAATGTGGAGTTAGAATGTTTAAATCATTGTGTTGGTCACCCTTTTCGTAGTTATACAGCAGTGGGGCTGTATATTGGATAGTGGGAACAAGCTCCTCCGCAGAGACTATATTATACTAGTATTATACAGTCTCTTCTCATAACCACTAAAAGGTTACTACTGACATATTACTATTATTGTTATTATTATCATATACAACTTTTATATAGCGCCAATAGTAAAATGTTCCAAAATTGGAATGTGTATGAAAGTCGCATAACTTCTGTAAAAATGGAAGCGCAATATGATCGTCTATATAAGGTGACTTTACATCCTACAAAATATGAAGGACATATCCGTTTATAGCGGTTTCGAAGGAGAAAAACATCGCTTCAAACCCAATAAAACTTCACCAATATAAAAACATGTACAAAAGCAGATTTCTATTAGACTGTGAGAAAAATTCAAATATCAAATGAATATCTGCAAGCATGACCAAAAAGGGGGAAAACTGGTTTGCTGGACTGATGGATGGAATAACTGACATCTGGAACCTTTAGCGATTCACCCTTGGGACTGTTAAGCTAAGCTAGGATTTAAGGGGTTGTGACTGAAAATTTCAGGAATTTGGGACCAAGCAGGTCCCACTCTTATTCTGGTCAAATTCTTATTTTATGTCAAAAATTGAATCACAATTAAAATTAAGAACAGTATCAAGCTTGAATGCTGTGTGAATATACTTACCTAAACTGTTCAAAGTTTATTGTTGATTCCTTAACAAATTTTTAATTAGTTGACTTTGTTAGTGTTGAATTCTTTAACCTGTTCTAAAATGATCTGCATACAATGTTTAGCTATTAATAATTTGAATGTTTTACCATGATAGGTAAATGTCCAAGTTCCTTGACAACAATCATAATTTCTGCATCAGAAACATATGATATGCTATTATGTTATTTAACTATATTATCCAAGTTCTTAGCTGTAATGAGCTTGAACGCTGTGTTCACAATTGCCCTAATTGTTCAGGTTTGGATCGTTTTAGATTGTGCCCTATGTTATATCAAGTTATAATAGTAATATGGTGTCTTACTATGATCAAAAGTAACGAGTTTTGTTTTCAGACTTTCTGTTTTACATCCTTATGAAAATTTTTAAAGTCCCTTTCTATATCATGACAAGGCTGGACACTGGTCAAAATGAATATACCCCTTTCTAAGCACAAAGTATACAATGATTATAAACCAGGTAAAAAATTTTTTTTTACAAATGTAGTATATTAGGCTTGCCACTAGGAAACTTGTTCGTCAAAGATACATGTACTATAAAGAGTAATAAAGGCAACCAAGGTTCAGCACACTTTACAAGTTGACGTACTCCCAAATAGAGTGGGGAAATGCTCTCAGACCCACGTGGGTCTGGGAGTAGGCCTTAGCGTCAACACAGCAGCCCAGCCACTAGTAGGACATACTCTGACTGAGTTCTTTGGTCAGGTATCCCAAAGGCTGGGCTCCACTACCTTCTACTACTTAACTGACATCTACTAACAGGATCTCTGTAAGGGGCCGTCGTGCAAGATCTGTAAGGATATTCAAGACCGTAAAAACCCCCATCATCATCCAAGATTCAGCAGTAATTAAAAGAATACAATCAAAGGATAAAGACAGACATATGCAACGAAGAACAATAACCAATATGTACAAAGATGCAAAAATAATTGAGCAACAGAGACTCCACTAAAAAGAATATCAAAATATTTAGAATTAAATTAATACCTAAACTTATATAAATAATATATGCTGTCAACCTTAACCTGTATGTAGAGCTGCAATATCTCACTATAATGTTAAAAATTCTATTTTATAATACATGTAAAGCCAACCTTTGTTTTTATTTGTCGTTATAGTATACCTGTCACTATTTAATTGACTTTTTGAAAACGATTTTTTTTCTATTTTGCTATCTGGATAGTTTCTATGTAGAAATGAAACAAAAAAAGTGGTGGTGACAAAAAATATGGGTTAAAAAGAAAAAAAAACAATAACCATACAATTTTATTGGAAGTATAAAAACAGCTTAAATAAGGGCGGTATTTTCAATACAAGTATTTTTTTAAACAGCCACTTCTCAGAACTATTTTTCATTATAAATGGAAAGTAAACATAAATATCTTACAAGTTTAAAGGATAAATAAAGGCATTATCCACCCAATTTTTTGTTCTACTTTCTTTATATTTTAACAGTCCATAGTTAAGTCTTGTTAGTCAACCAACTAAACTGTTTTTGCACCATGAATAAGTTCCATAGGAGAGTTCCAAAACAAGTACAGGTTACAGCCTGCCAAGCAGCTGGTTTTAAATGTTTTCATACTTTCTGATACCATCCGATTTATTTTATTTACTTTCATCAGTCTTAATGTGATTTTAGGGGTCAGTTATCTAAATACAACAAATTAAAAAATATATGGTCTCATGATTAAAAAACCAAGCAACAAAAATGCTAACTGATTATTGTACATCATCCTTACTGAACAAATAACACCTGCATCGTCATGAATTTGCAAGCAAAACCTTCTGAAAATGAGGAATTATAATCTCATCATATCAGAATTCAACGATAATCTGTTAAAGTTTGAAAGTCAGTGCATTTTATTGACATACAAAACTACAATAATGTAAAAAAAAAATGTATTAACAATAGTTTAAGTGACACCTTTCTGTTGTTCAATTCTTATTGCAATATGCTCCTTTTTTCATTCCAGAAAGCTTCACTGCCAAAGATATGCTAACTGGAGAGAGTTATTACAAAAGCTTACAGGCTGATTTCATTCATCAAATAACTATAGTTAACTGTTGTAGGTCATTTAGTACTTCATTCATCATAATTCCTGCTAAAGTTGGTGATAATCTCTTAACTCTGAGAAGATTCCAAAGAATACAAAACATAGCAGCTAAGAAATTTAAGTTAATGAGGCTACAAGTTTATTACAACATCAGTCTTATGAAGTAAAGATTTGTTACTTTGGTTAAATGTAGATTTCAGCCCAAAACATCTAAGTTGAGTGTTAAAAAAAAAACACAACATGGATGTAATCCAGGATGATTCATCACGTTATGTAAATACAGTTACAATTCATAATTTGTGAAAGTTTTAAACCAAACTAAAGACTAAACAAATATAAAACACATAATTAAAGGTCTGCTAAAAAACACATGGACTTCAGTTATCATTACTAAATGTAAACCAGTCTTTATTTCTTTGGTACTGACAAATTCAAGAAGGATGTACCAGTACATGTTTTTCTAGAAGGCATTTTAAAACTTATACACAGATAAATCAGAAGGCAGTGCCTCTCTTGACCTAATGATCAGGTGACTTGTCCTCAGCCTTCATATCAACACAGATAAATCAGTAGTCAAGACTCATAAGAAGGGCAGTGCCTCTCTTGACCCAATGATCAGGTGACTTGTCCCCAGCCTTCATATCTACACTGACAACAAATGATGACCTTTCACCTGTACCAGCTCTATTAGGGTAGTAATAACAAGGACATGTATAAATTCCTGAAAAGATATAATACAATCAAAGTAAAATTTGAAATATAAATTTTTTGGGGGTATCACATCAATATGTTTGGGTAACGCATCAATATGTTATGGTATCGCAACAATATGTTAGGGTAACAATCAATATTTTGGGGTATCACATCATTATTTTTGGGTATCACATCAATATGTTTGGGTATCAAATCCTGACATTGATACATTGAAATAATTAACAAATCAAAAAAAAAAAAAACAAGCATAGAAATATTGAAAATTTCAATATTCTGTACACCTGTTTCAAGGAGTAACCTCTTATTAGTTGCTTTAGAATAAAATTTGTAGGAAGATCTAAATCCAAAAACTAATTATATAAAAGAAGTACTCACAACCGAAGCTATCATATTAAAAGGTCAAATCCATCCCATATTCAGTACAAGGAATGAAGCCTCAGTGTTTTTTTTTCAAATTTTGATTAATAATTTATGATACAAATCAGGGTCTGACTACTGGGTTGGTGAATATACCCTTGGTGTCCTTTGATCCACCAGCAGTGGCATCAACCCAGTGATTATTAAGCATTAAAATAATTTACACACAAGGGTAAGTTCAGTATCTACAAGGGTTAAGTCCAGAAACTGTTCTTGTGAAACAAGAGGCTTCCAGGAGCCTGAATCACTCACCTGTTTAAATTTTTGTCTTTCAAGGGCAATAACTTTAACAAAGAGTTGTCTGACAATTTTACTCAAGAAGACTTATCAAAAGGATCATTTCATCAAGTGAAAGTTTCATTCTAACTGTTACAGTTTCCAATATATTGACTGAAAACTGCTAAAAACAACAAGTAGTCTGACAACTTTGATCCCCACAAACTTTTGTAGGCCTAATCATGAGGATCATTCTATCTATCACAGTTTTCAAGATATGGACTTAAAACTGTAAAAAAAAAAAAAAAAAGAAGTCATTTTTCACCTGTCAAGGGCAATAACATTTAAAAGGAGTCATCTGACAACTTTGATCCTTGGAGACATTCGTAGGACTTATAATAAGGATCATTTCAGGAAATGAAAGAATTTGACTAAACCTAATGGTTTTGGACATATATGCAAGAAACTACTGTCTGACACCTACAAATGTATGTTCTACTTTAGTAACAACTGCCATATTTTTTGATGGATCAAAAACCCCCATGCCTGGGTTCTATGCATGATATACCAAGGACCAGGTTTGGTTCCAATAGGTCAAGTAGTGTCAGAGCAGAAGATTTTGGAAAGAAATAACATTAAAACTAGCAAAAAAATGTTGAAAAGGGTAATAACTCCAACATGGCCTTACAGATTTTAACAAAAATTTGGCAACAGATGGATCTCAATCATGCCAAACACATTAATCCATGTCAGAATTTGGCTAAACCTAATGGTTTTGGATGGCAACAGCTCACATGGCCTTTGGCAATGTGAGCTAAAATTGGAATGAGAAACAAAAGTAAACTATGCACTACAACCATTTGTAGCTTGAGTGGTATTAACAAGATTTAGTAGAGTATTAAGCAATGATAGCATTGTTCTGTAACACTATAATTCTCCCCAATCAGAATAAGGATTAAATACACTTTCCTAAATGTAACATGCATACTACATGTATTTCCAATGTTATCAGATTACTATTTCTCAAAAATGAGGCCTCATTAAACACTCATCTACCACAATCCTTTCAGTCAGGTTCCATGTATTTATATAAAGTTAAGTGCTCAGAAAGGATACTACCTTTAGCAGCCTTTTTCTTGCTCTCCACTGGTTTGAAGTGAATAGTTGGAATGGGACAAACCAACTCCATAGGTTTAGCCTCAATAAGACAAGAGTTCTTCATATCCCATCCGGCTCCTTGTAAGAAAAGACCTTTAACATATACACCATCCTGTAAATAAAAACACTTCAACAGTTATGAATCCAATAAGGTTGATGTGACCTTTAACAAATACATTAGAGTGTAGAGGAAAAGAGACACAGGACTATCTTGAAATAAGATTTCAAATTAATTAGTGAAATTCTTTGTCTTTTCTCACCCCAGTTGCAAAGTTCAAATCATTATTTTATGGTGAAATGCACAAAACATATCATGTCCTAACTACTCACAAAAGTTTCATGAAATATAGTACAGTAGTTTCCAAGGTGTTGAGCTTACAACAGTGTTATGGACAGACAGACAGTTTATTGCTGCACCAGACTCATCCACCCTTTATATACAGGATTTCTAATTTGCTCCAATTTGATCTAAGTTAATATGATTAATTGCTGTCTGTAGTTTCCCAAAAACACACAGGGGATTTGCGTACTTTTGGAAAAAGTAACAAAAATAAAAACACACATTTTAAAGATGAAATAAAGGTTTTATGCAATGACAAATCCTTTTTAATACATAATGATACTCCAATATACACCATAAAGTAATTCACGATATCAAAACCATCAATTCCGGAAATTTTGTACTTTGCCTTGAGCGATCCCCCCCCCCCCAAGACCCCTCGCCGTAATTTTGCGTACAACTAAAACAGGCCTAGCTACGCCCCTGACACACCCTGTGCCCATGAAAAAAATACCTGTATGTTACTCTTATAATGAAGATGAATTATAGGCAGAAGTTAACCAATGAGAATTCTCATGATTATCATTAGCAATCTAGGTCCCATTTACAGTAGAAAGTTGTTTTTTTTTTCAGCAGCACCATGTATAATAAAATCTGGAAATCTCTATCATATATGCCAGCACTGATATAATTATATCATATATTGTCATGTGTTGTGTCAATCAAGATATGTATTATGAATTTGCTTTTGCTTCTGTAAATCATAACTTCTTTATTCAACACAATATATCTAATCATACAATATCCATGAAAAGTATCAAAATTACAAAAAGAGCAAGTTACCTTTGATAATCTGCCTTCAATCATCCTGGTATGCTTTCATCACTAAAACATAATGATCTTTAGTGTACCTAGTATATTTCCATTACTAACATAGAACTTACCTTTGGTGGTCCTACTATGTTTTCATCACTAACAGTCAAAATGCTGAACTCCCACGACAATGTATCTATTGATACCTATAAAATAAATAAAAAAATATAGGACATTTAATGGGATATGAAATGGTACGCTCTCTGTTGAGGTACAATATACCATGCCTAAAACAAATCAAAAAGTTAAAAACAGCATAAACTTGGAAGACTACAAATAGGATGGTCTTAAACATAATCTGTTTAAAAATCTCTTTGTGTACATTTAAATATGATGCCTCACTTCAAGTGAAATTTCATCAAAATAAATTGAATGGACTATAGGAAGAGTTGCATTTACATGTAACCCTGAATTATGATTATCACTCTTCATACGATGATTAAAATACTGCATAATCAGTGTTTACTAATGACATACCTAAGTGAATTATATGATACTTAAAATTTTTTCAAGAAAATCAACCTTTACTGCATGGAGAAGCAACTGATGTTCGATTCTGAAATGAGGGGCTGGGTTTAATCTAGTTTGCATAAGACCCCACAGAGGAACTTCAATTAACTAAAATTATAATGATATATTTTCATTTAATTAGACAGATATTAGACAGTACTAAGACAGATGCACAGGTATTCAAGTTACAAACATATATTTATCATATAAACATTCATAAAGGCACAATATACATAAAATACTCAATCAAAATAATTATAGACATAATACTTAGATTACATAAAGTCTTACATTATTTTGTCTAGCTGATGTTTGTAATACTGCAGTGAGGAAGCCAGTAGGGAAAGTAAAACCTGATATCCAGTAAATCAGTGGTGGTTGGGCTTTCTTTGACCATTTAGATAGCTGTTCAACTCTTGCTACCAAGTCCCTGGTCCATGAGGCAAGGGGCTTTAGGGAAGGATAGGCCTGAAATAAAAACATGACTTGGAACTTTAAACATCCTTGTCAATATGTACAAACATTTAAGTTAATATAATCACCATTACTTTAAACCTTTCTGTTTTATGTTAACCCCAAGCAACAGCACATGGTAAAAAGAATGACAGAAACATATACTTAATCATACATTAGACAGTATTTTTTTTATTTATTTTTTTTTATTTTTATTTTTATTTTATTTTTCAAACAGTTCAGTTTTGGTAGGAAGCTAGTGTGTTAGTATTGATAATAGTCCTGTGTTTGTATTTAATTGTACAAAATATGTTGTCTGATTTATTTTATGTTCCCTATTTTTACATGTGACTCATTCTCAGACCTCTTTTGAATTCAGCTTCATCATGATTTACTGTGTATTCTATCGTCTGCATTAAATATAAGTAGGAGGGAGTTGGGGCCTCATCAAAATATTCGACACATCTTATCTTTTTCACTCCTCCCAAGTCACAATCCTCTAGTCTTTGTTAATCTTGTGTGATTTTAAATTTTGTTCTTTTTGTTTTAAATGTTAAGGATATACGGTAATGAGATGCCCATTTCGCTCAACTGGTATATCTGCTGTTTCAGGGGTCAGTTGAAGGCACACTCCAGGAGAGAAAAAATTTCTCACCACTCATTGACTCAAAGACTGCCTTTGGCTTCTTTTTTTCACTGTTTGGTAAGATTGTTGTTTCTTAGAAACAATCCTTATTTCTGTTTTCTTCTGTAGTCAAGTCCAAAGTTACATACATGTATTTTTAGTGCATCATATTTAGTTATGTTATTCAGCAACATTGTCCTATTGTATTTATATCTTTATAATTCTTCCTGATTGCCTTTATAGGTGAAACCTTATAAAAACCGAACCCAGAATAATCGGAAAACCTGTCTAAACCAGTTTCAGAATAATCTGAAAACCTGTCTAAACCGACTCAGAATAGTCTGAAAACCTGTCTAAACCAAACCCAGAATAATTCAAAAACCTGTCTAAACCAAACTCAGAATAATTCCAAAACCTGACTAAATCAGACCCTTTTTAAAATCCCCTTTTTATCATTTATATGTATTTTTAACCTTTGAAAATCAGACAAATGTCTAAACACAACCAATTCTAAAGTCCACAAGGGTTAGACAGGTATTATTGTATATATAAATGACCTGGATGTTGAAAATTTCTTAATTATGTGTGTCAAGTATTTTTACCTTAAGCCACATTGGAGGCACTCTTCCATCATATATACATTGAAATGTATTTTCTAACTCTATTGTCATGACAATCAAACCCTTTATCCCCTTCTCTAGGTTCTTCAGAGCTGTTCTTATCTGTCCCATCAAGATGTTATACCTCTCAATCTAAAAGGACAAATTTAAAACAAAAACAAATAATTTAACTTCTAAAGCAACACACTTTTGTGTCCATCACTGATTACCTCATTGACAACCTTGTTATGAGACTGTGAACATCATCAATCGTTTCTGATGATCTCTGTTGAATTTGATACTAAAATTGAATTATAACAATTGAGTGCTACATTTTTTCTGTGCAACTATCATTGTGGTTGGTCATCAATCTGTCAAACCAATCTGTTAAACTGGTAATCACATCACATGACCACTGAGTCATAAGTATATGTTACAGATTCCGTCAATTTTTCCACATATTTACTAAATGCATTAGATTTAAACATTAACTAATTACTTTTGTTATACATTTGTTTGATTTTTAATAAAGTATAAAATGTAGATTTAAAATCCTAAAATTAAGATAAATTTAGTATGGTTTTATATTGGATTCATTCCGATTGAAATTCTTAGATTTATACGCACAGATCATCTTTTATTTTACAGAGCAAATCTGGGATTACTAGTCATTGGTAATGGATCAGTCAGCAGTCATCGATCCATCAAATTGTTGTGTGGATCAGTTCAAGAACTATTAAAAGGTCAAACAAATAAATGCACAAGATAATTATTGACAGATAAATATTTTAATTTTTTAACATCTTCTAGTTGAGTGAAATTCTTATTTTATGTGTATCATCTAGTATTATGATGGTGCACACTTCAAAATAACTTACTACATGGCAAGCTTTCATTGATCCTCATAAAAAAGAATAACAAATTGCACAAAACAAACATTTAAAAGAAAAAAAAATTGTTACAAAGGACACATATCCACTAAACAAATTCGTCAGACTTTGAACCAGTGCATACCATGAATAACCAAGTTAATGAATTCTCTACATTCCCAGTTCAGTGACAAAAGAAAAAAATAAAATACAAATTAGTAGCTTGCTTCTTCAGTTGAGATATGACAAACTCGTCTCAAAATCTGATCATAAAATGTGATAACTTGACCATGTGATTTAAAATCAACAGGAAAGACAGAAATCAAACAATAATTACTGAAATTGAATCTAAGAGTTATGGCATATCTTACCTCTTGTAGCAAAACAGTATTTATGGGTCTGTGGTCTGTCTCTAGTATCTTTACTGTTCCTTCATAATCTAAGTCATCTGGTATCTGTTTGAATATGTTAGCTGACAGTTCCAACACCTACAACCCAAACAAATTGTTAATGGTTTAAAATTACTAAAGTAAATTTATTTACTTTTTATAAACCAATCAAAGAATTAGATTGTGGTCAAGTAGATTAAATGTTTATTTTCATGCACTACCAATTAATAACCAACCAGCATGTTGCAACATTACTCCTTTTCACAAGTCTTTACATTATGGATGACTCTTAAAAAAAAAAACAACTAAATAATTATTCAAACTCCATGGTTTTATTTAGTATCCATAGGGCATGTTACATTATATACTTCCAGCCACTAAGGATCAAACCCTAGGCCTTGGGCTGCTTTGGGTGACAGTCCAGGACTTTTATAACCCACTTCCACAACTCAAGTAGGCCTTCCAGTCACACTTACTCTACATGATTAATATACCATTTGTGGGGGCTTTTTTAATGTAATGGTGACATTAAATGGCACTTTACTGCAACTATACCAATTAATGGCATCCTCTTTCAGGTACAGTAAATTTATAAATACCTCACTGGATATTCCTCTATATCATGGTCTTACAGCAAGATGAACTCTTGGGTGGGTGTATAAAGAGATCTATACACTTATAATTCAAGTTACAGTCAAACCTCAGTAGCTCAAGCTCCAAGGGACTACTGAAATGTGTTCCAGTTATCAGGAGTTCAAGAAATTGAAGTTTGTGGATTTCCAGCCATTTTTTGTTGCCGGTACAAGTTTGACTTTATCATTAGAAATTGCTTACTTACTATGAAGTTTTGTTAGTTCTTGGATATTTTTCATTCATTTTTTGAAAGCTATGTTACTTTGTAGACAAATAAAAATGCTGTGTTTGCTTTAAAAAAAAATTCAGTTTGAGTTCCTTGGTCAATAATTTATGTCATCTTATTTTCTTTGATGCTGTCATTGTGCCAACTTCGGAACATTCTTGAACCTCAGTCAGTACTGTATAGTATGTTAGATTTAAAGTACCTAATTAGTGATGGCTTTTATTACCGGTAATCAAATAAAATGACACTTTGATTAATAATAGGGTTTCAATGTTTCACATCTTTTATTACCCAAGCTAACAAAATGGCTGACCAGTTCAAGTTAATGAGGTTTATTCTCTAAGATTTATTACCAAAGAGACCAACTAGTCAGTTCCAGTGTTAAAAAAAACCAAGGTTATTTATACTGATTATGGAGGAGAAAAGTTTGGTACTTCGAATTGTGTTCAAGAAATCCTGGGTATTCTAGCAATATGAGTTCGAGCGAGAGAGGTTCAACTGCATTGTCCAGACACCAAATATTTAAAGACAACACATGATACAATTAAATTTCATTGTATCATATCAGGGAAGAATGAGCTACTGTCTTCATTTAATGAGTGTTAAAATGTCTAAGTTCATTACTATACAGTACCTTGTCTTCCCGGCTTTCTCCACTTCCTGAAAGTGAAGTATTTGGCTGTAAACTAAGTAATGTATCAAACATCATTTTGGTTGCTTGTATTTGTGACTGAATATCAGCATTAGAATGTTGTCCAAAAGCTTCAGGATGATCTACTGTCGGCAACATACTGATATACTCTCTGTACACTGCTAGTGTTCCATCTTTAGGAATGTAGTATGTTGGAAGGGAAGAAAGCCTGTCATAAAAAATAGCAGAAATTTATATACATAATATATATATCAAGTTTCACTAAGTGAGGAGACACATAACAAATTAAAATGTGTAATCTTTAAAATGATCTTACTTGCAATAACAAACAATTCTAAGTATCTTTTTCATTTTTTTATGCTGTTTAAATGATATGCAGTTATGCAAAGAAATCATTATGCACTTTGTGTCTTGTTTGTAACAACCCACAGAAATCTCTCGGTGATAATAATTCTAGATTCAATGATAGCAGAATATCCTCTTTACATGTAGGGAAACATACGGGAAGAATGTGGTATTAAGGACAGCATCCTGGAAGAATTCAGAGATGTATGTTGTAAGGAGTCGTCTGTCCCAGTCATCAGTCACATGACCTCCATACACAATACCTGCTACTAAGTATTTCATAGCATCCCATGGTGTCTCATCATAATGGTCTACATACATACACACCAGATTTTCAGATACCTGTCAATATAATGCATGTGATTATTTTTAACAATAGACCCTTTTGTGGTAATTTCTGAGCATGCTCAGTTGGTACTTCCTTGAGGTTAATGCTACCAATACCTGTAAAAACTTGTCATCATATTTTCAACAGGAAATAGTTTAACTTACCTCACAGAAATACTAACTAAAGCTGATCAGAAAATTAGCATGAAATGGTCTTTTGAAGCTATTTTGAGTTTGATATAAAACATATCATGTAACAGAAAACTGAGGCTTCAGAGAGTTTGATTTAGGTTATCACTACATAATAGATTTAACTCATTACTTGCTTTTAAAGTGCAAAACCCTGAAAAATGGACATGCAAAAATTGAAATGAAAGCATTTACTCTAAAATGAAAACCGAGCTTAGTTCCATACCAGTATTTGTTTTGATTTATAACACAGGCATACATAATTTTTTTAGATTCAAACCCTTAAGATATTTATCTCCAAAAAAATTAATGATAAGGTGTGACTGATCTGAACATTATTAATAGTGAGAAAATGGGACAAATTGGCTGAAAAAAACTTGTAAAATTTCATGTAAATGTAAATTTTTAGACTAAAGCAGTAGTATTATTTTATAGAACAATTCCAATTCATGTTGAGTAAGTTGCACTTCTATTTTTTGTGTATAATAGTGAACAAGGGTAGAAATTTCATAAAAACTGATACTAAACTGAATTCCAGATTGAACCAAAGTATTGAAAATCTCAAAGCCTAATAAAATCACTGTATTATAATGATATTAAATTTTAATATAATTTTTTTTCCTCATGTTCCACCAAAAATATGAAATTGATGCCATGATAAAAAAAAAACATTAACATAAACTTTCTTTTTAATTCCAAACATGGTCTACACATCTGAAACTTGTTTTTAAGAAAAGAAAAAAAATATAAAATTCTGATGTACCAAATGACAAAAGGTAAAAAAGCTTATAAATCTTTCAGAACCAGTTACAAGTATACATGTGGCAAAATAAATCACTTAAGGTGGGTAGACCTGGAGAAAGGGACATAACTCTTGAAATCAGTGATATGTTTGTATCATAGTTAATTTCACCAAAGCCTCTCAAGCTTTCCTTTGGATCAGAATGAAATCAGTCCAAATTACTTTGATGCTTACATGAGATTGATGTAATGTGATGAATACAAACATTCCAAAGATTTGTAAGAGTTGTGTCACTTACCCCAGGTCTACCTCCTAAAGTTAGTTGTAAAAGGGGCAAACCTCAAAGTCAGAATCATTAAATTCATAAGTGATATTCCAGCCAAGCATGAGAAACTTCTTCCTTTCTAACAGGAGAGAGTGGAAAAAACACAGGGCAAACAATATCTTCTTGTACTTGTCTTGTTTAGAACATCTTTGAAATTGTGCATCTGTGATGTGGGTATAAAGTCTCTTTAGGTTGGCTTTCAAACCCTAAAAAAAAAAAAAAAAAAAAAACGAAAATAAAGTTATAGAATAGCTTGTCATTTCAGAGTCTTTACAAGTTTTAAAATGAAAATTCAATGGCTCAAAAATTACATCCTAGCTTAGGATTCTTCAATCAGATTATTGATTTTACCTTTGAATCTAAAATTTTGTCGTAATTAATTTGATCTCTTAATTACTGTATGCAACATTTTTTGCAGCAACTTGATAATACAATCAAGAAAATTTTCACAACATACATAAAAGTATACTAATTATTATTCATACACTTTAATGTATCAGTCAAATAAGGGTAAAAACAAAATTACCAAATGCTAATCTGATTCATAATCAAGTCAAAAAAAAAAAACAAACAAACAAATAAGATTTTTGAAACTGAATCAAAGATTCTTTTGAGTATACATGGTCACATCTGCTTTCAATTTTTGCTGTTTAAAAAAGGGATAAGTGTTATAGTGTAGAAACATCTGCAGAGTTTTAAATTTTTCTATATTTGTGAGGATTGAGGTTTGGGGATCACAAAAATAAAAGCTTGCCAAATTCTAGTCCAGATATTTAACATACTGTGAAAGTACATTAAAATTCGTGGATACCAATTTTTGTGGATTAGGGAAGAAACACAAATTCGTGGATTCTTGAATTCATGGTTTTTAGGTTTTCAGAATAAACTTCAGTGGAAATCTCCTTTTCATTAGGAACCAAATTTCATGGTTTGGCCTACCCACGAAAACCACGAAAATTGGTACCCATGAACAATAATACTTTCACAGTATATTTTTCATTCTTTGAAATATGAAGGATGAAAACTTAATAATCCTATACACAGTGCAAATTGTGAAATTTGACACTCCCGAAAATTATCTGCAATATGGTATAGTGTTAAAAATCAATTTTGCAGGTTGCTTTTCAATACTTTAAAGTTCATCACAAAAATTGAAAAATTAGTACACAACAAAAATTAATACTTTAACAACAGTAATTCAATGATCTGAATGCATAAGAACAAACTTGGTATGAAGAGTTTTACCTTGGGTGGTTCTGTTGTCATTTTGACCCCTGCCTGTAGTATGGTTATTGGGAAGTTAGGATGTGGACTACTGCTGAGCCATAGTCTGAACTCTGGATGTGGTTCTTTCGCCATTGTCTGAAACTCTTCTATTATCTTGTGAAGTTGTGGCATCCAGCTCAATGACAAATGACAATTTGCCAAGAAAACCCAGTTACCCTAAAACATGAGAGGCAGCCATTTAAAATGGAAGCAAAACTCAGAATTAAAATTTCTTACACAATTTCAGTTGATTCAAATTTAAGTTTGTATTCCTCACAAGGTAATAAAGCACTGTTACATGTCCCCTACTAAATTTTATGGAATGAAATTGCTTAACAGAGATATATGACAACACTGAATAAAAATTGGAGAGACAGGAAACAACTGTACTCGATGAAATTCTATGCAAAATAAAAATAAATAATAACAAATGTAACTTACTTCTCTGACTCCTTCTTTTATCAGCCTGGTAGCTATTGGCGCCTGACCTTGACCCAGTGATAAAGCATTAAAGTTGTTTGCTAGACCTTTACTCTCAGCTAACTGTAACAGCTGATTTGTAGGATCCTATAGAATGAAGAGTGTACAGGGCAATGAATATCAAAATAACATTTATCTGTCCACATATCTTGTAAGCAAAATCAAATAGACATCAAATATTTACATGAAGGAACACCTGTATATCTTTGACAGGGATGTAATCTAACTTACGTACATGAAGGAACACCTGTATATCTTTGACAGGGATGTAATCTAACTTAAACATTTATGTGACAAAACCTTGTAAGCACAACTACCCATAAACCATGATTTTGATGAAAGGTTATCTAGATGTGGGTAAATGTTAATATAATTATCCAATACCTGTACCTGTAATAGAAAAACTGTGAACAATGCTTGATATTCCCCACTCCCCCATTTGATACCATGCATCTTTTGACCTCTATATTGATTTGGATCAAAATCTTAAATAGGAGGGGCAAAATTGAAACATGTAATAAACATTGTATCAATTCTATTCATTGTAGTAGGAGGAGTAACAGATAAGAGGTGGATCTGCCAATTGTAATTGAAAAAAGGTAGGAAGGAAGTTTCACTATACACCCCAACTTGCATATAAAAAAATAAACCTTCAATTTTTTTTTTTTCATTAGTATTGAAAACATGATCGATGTGATTCTTGACATGAGTCCAGATTATATACTTACAGCACCAGGTGACAGGACAAATATCAGCGGAGTTTTACAGGATGAGTCATCTATAACCTGTATCATATCTAATGTTGGAGGATCTGTGAACTTGGACCCAAGGTGGTTTATAATGAAAGATGTACAACAGAAAGAAACACGATCTGGACGTAGAGAACGCACAAACAACATCTTCTGTAACTCGTTACAGCCATTCTCCCAGTCTCCTGTAAACAATAAATATATAAAGGAATAAAATACCTCAAGGAGAGGGTAGATTATATGAATCACCTTGTCCGTTTGTTCAAATTTCATTGCAGTTTTGTCGGCTTTTTATAATTATGGGTGCTAAAATTTTTTCTCATAAAATCTTGACTCACAATGGACAGATTGATTTTAAATTTGGTTTGTTGCTTCATATAGATGGGGTATATGTTGTAAGCAATTTTGACTGCTCTCCAAGATCAACTTCATGTATGAGTGGGGGTATGCCTAGTATGATCAATGTGTGCAAATTCATGTTTTGTTTGTTAACATTTGTTTTTTCTGGTTTTCACTGCTGTCTGAAAGGGTTTCTTCCAAATTTGAATTGAACATTTAATCTGCAAAGACTTGTTCAAAACCAATGAAAAATTTGTCAGTGATCTACAAAGAAAAGGTTTAAAAAATAGAATGTGTTACTCCTTTCCATTCCAATGTCTTTTTTTTATGATAAAGCAATCACACCCTCTATATTAGTGACTTTCTTTTGGTAGATTAATAAACAGCTGCACTTTAAGGGCATGATACTCCAATTGCCCTTTTAACTTGTTCTTATGCTTTTAATGAATTTATATGATCGACTAGAAATATTGTGAATACCCTCCCCCCCCTCCAAAAAAAAATTAATAAAAAATGCACAAAAAATTTGGCAATATCAAGGCTACCTCAATTTTAACTAAGTTTGTTATCTTGATTTTTCACCCATACATTTCTATCTTGTTTAAAACACACTCTTCTGACAAGGTTACCAAGCACCTTTTATATTTATATGTCAATCATCATAACAAATGGTCTTTCAACAAATAAAATTTCCTTGGCCATTTCCGGCCTTTTTTAAAGAGTAAAACTTCATAACACAGAAACGTAAAATTTGACATTTATACAAATCGGAAGATAGATATGAACAGTTCACCAAAGTTTCATAAAAGTTGGTGAAATGGTTTTTGAGTTATTAATTGTCCCAAAACTTGAAAATCACCCCTTTTTTAAGGAAAAAAATTAATAACACGGAAACGAAAAATCTGAAATTTATAACAATCGAAAGGGAGCTTACGTCAATAGATATGAACAATTCACTAAAGTTTCATTAAAGTTAGTAAAGCGTTGTGGACGACGGACGGACAACGGTATACCATAATATGTCCCGAATTTGATGGGCGTATAAAAATTATATGCTACATCAGCAGTGTTAGTGGAGTACTAATTTATCTCAGTTGGAAGAGGATTGGTTTACACTGCCACTGGATTCTCATCAGATTTCTTAATAGCAGTGTTTTAAATATTGTTGGGTGCACCATACTATACTATCTATACTATTCAAGAGCAAATCATTAGTACAAGGAAATCATTGCTTTGTAAAAAAAAACTATAATCAATAACATCCTTAATGGTAACTTTACAAAACAAAAGTTAATTGTAACTAATCTGAACTAGAATAAAATGCTTTGCTTACAATATTGGTTCCAGTTACAACCCATAGAAGTCAATCCCAGCTTTTCTTTAGAAATATGTCACTTCATGGTACAATTTCAAAGAGATCCATTACCTATCAGTCAAGTTATTGTCCGGATATCATGAAAACACTTGTGCCTAGTCCATTTTGTACCCCTAATTTCCAAATCTTTTTAGTCACCAAAAATCAATGTAAGTCTTCCTTTTTCTGCCATTGTACTTTGTGGTGCAACTTCATACAGATTCATTCATTTACAGTCAAGTTCTTGTTCAGATATAATAAAAAAATGCTTATTTCTGGCCCTTTTTTGGTCCTTAATCCCTAAGCAAATAATATGAAAAAATCAATCAAAGCCTTCCTTTTGTAGTATGGCACCTGGTGATACAATTTCACGAAGATCCATTTAAGTTATTTTCTAGATTTCATGAACATGCTTGTTTCTGGTCCCTTGTTAACCTTCTTTTTGTAGTATCAAACAATGTGGAACAATTTCATTGAGATCCACTTACTTATAATCAAGTAATTGTCCAGATAACATGAAAATTTATTAACATGTTCCTTAATTCCCTGTCGGTTCCAGTCACAACTCCTAAAATCATTGACAACAACACAGACAACAAGAACGGCATGATACTACTTATAGCTACAATATTTTGTGGCCATAAAAAAACTGTGAGCAATGCTCAATTAATTGATATCCCGAATCCCCAATTTGATAACATAGGCTTTTAACCTCCAATTAATTTGGATCAAGTTTTTTTTTTAAAAAGAGGTTGCAGGGTGCTAATATGTAATAAAGATTCTGTGAAAGTTTTATTAAATTTCACTTAGCAGCATAGAAGGAATGGGTCCCACATGTCCCTATATTCATAAATAATTAAGTCTATGTTACACTATATGAAACCCCAAAATTTAAATGGATTAAAATTTAAAAAAAGAGGTGCACAATGGGATTATCAAATTAAGATTCTGTAAAGGTTTATTAAATCTCATTCAGTCATGTAGGAGGAGTAACAGATAAGAGATCAGTCTCTATTTGCATAATGGGAGAAAGGACAGACATCCCTATTATTATATACACCACAATTGGTAAGGTTATTTATACTGACTATACCTGGCCATAGAGATGGTTTAACAGAAGAGTACATTACCTGGCAGTGGAGATGTCTCTGGTTCAACAGAAGAGTACCTAAGCTGGCAGTTAAGATGTTTATGGTTCAGCAGAAGAGTACATTTCCTGGTAGAGGAGAAGTCTCTGGTTCAGAAGAAAAGTACATTACCTGGCAACAGCAATGTCTCTGGTTCAGCAGAAGAGTACCTAACCTGACAATGGAGAGGTCTCTAGTTTAGAAGAAGAGTATATTACCTTGCAGTGGAGATGTCTCTGGTTCAACAGAAGAGTACAACACCAGGCAATGGAGATTTCTCTAGTGTTACACAGAAGAGCATATTACCTGGCAGCAGAGATGTCTCTAGTTCAGCAGAAGAGTATATTACCTGGCAGAGGAGATGTCTCTGGTTCAGCAGAAGAGTATATTACCTGGCAGTGGAGATGTCTCTGGTTCGGTAGAAGAGTATATTACCTGGCAGAGGAGATGTCTCTGGTTCAGCAGAAGAGTATATTACCTGGCAGTGGAGATGTCTCTGGTTCGGTAGAAGAGTATATTACCTGGCAGCGGAGATGTCTCTGGTTCAGCAGAAGAGTACCATTTATGCCAATCCTTCGGATACTGTTCAAATGATGTAATAATTCCATGAAAGTTGGTCAGTTTGTCTAGTTCTGTTATGTTGTCCCAAGCTGAATCTGATAACCAGTTGGAGCATGGATTG
Source organism: Perna viridis (assembly GCA_037379345.1). Lineage (NCBI taxonomy): Eukaryota > Metazoa > Mollusca > Bivalvia > Mytilida > Mytilidae > Perna > Perna viridis. The sequence continues at coordinate 59,491,842 of CM074512.1, forward strand.
TCTATCTGACTGTCTTTGTCTATAACCTGGGAAATAAGTCAAAAAGTAAAAATTCACAGTTCAGGATCAATGTGTATTCAAAACTAATTCTCTCATCCATAAAAAAAGTAACATGCCCTAATTAAAGCTAATATTTCAATGTTCAATAAAGTCAAAGGAGAAAAGTAAAAATTAAAAAAAATTACAATATGATCCATGATTTATAATCTTCAAACAGAGAAACTAATTTAACTTATTCTATATGGATATTTGATTCATGTCTACTGCATACAATCTTCAACAACATCTGCAATCATGGACTAAATAGATGGAGTCCAAATATGTATGTTAATTGGAACTGTTTTTCAGTTTTTGCTCTTCTTTTTGTAAGAAAAACAAACTTACAATTCCACCATGAAGGAAGAAGTTATATTCATCCAAGTTTATTTTATTGGCTGCTTCTAAGATCTTGACACACATTTGGAAGGACATTAACAGTTTATGCTTCTCAAACAAACCCCTACATCCATACCTTAAAGATACAAATTAATATAAAACAATGTTTAAAATGTAAGTCAATGAATATAAAAGACATGAAGAATTATACAAATTTGTATTTTTGTATATTATAAGTTCTGATATTACTGTATTTTATCATTTATATTGAAAAGGAACAGTAATATCAGACCGAGTATTTGAATCAGAATGTTTAAGCTTTGCAAGACATTTTTTAAGATCAATTGAAACTAGTACTAGTAGGTAACTAGGTATCATTAATCTAAACCACCTTGCATATTACGGTAGTCCAGTCAAAATAAATTACAAACTTAAACAAATTGTAACAGAAAATGTTTTGATTTAAATATATAGCCTATTCCCCATATATACACAGCAAAAAGTCTTAAAAATTCCAAGTTGAAGAAAACTCAAAATAAGCATTTTAATTTAAATTGGAAAGGCAAGATAATTCAATAAAAGTTTTCTTTTCCAGTTTTTGTCCATGTAAAGCATGATACTTCGATTAACGTTTTTGTTCCTTATCAACTATCTCACATATTATGCTGCCCATGTTATTTAACACATCTGAATTTAAATTTTTTAGTAATTTTTAAATACAGAAAAAAGCTTAATTTCTGGTACTTTTGATTTTATTTTAATTGGTATTGTTCATATATCTAAGCTATTTATCAACAGTTTTAACTTTGTTAAAAGGATCTTTTAACCGCAAAAAGTAAAAGATTTACTTCATCATTTATATGAATATTCTTTAACTTTATAATCTCGAAAAATGGACACATGGTTAACTATTTGGCCGGTAAATCTATTAACAAAGTTCTTTTTAGGTTGTAGATGATCCCCTGATTAATGCCTACAATCTCTACATTTAACTTATCAGATATTAAAGGCATAGTTATGATTTTGTATCAAAATTTATTGTTATTTCAGCCATTTTTATGGAGTTATCTCCCATATACAATGTTAATTTGAGGTTTCCAAACATTAAATTTTGTTAGACTTTTGTCTGTGTTAATTTCATTCATAATGCAACAGATTAGAAATTGAAAAGCTTCTATCACAATTTGTTTAAATTTAGGGTAAAAATTTTGCTATATCAACTACCATTCAATAAGATTGTAATTTCTGTAAAATATCTTTGTAATTTCTGTAAAATATCTTACTTATAAACTGCATAAGTGTGGTACTCATTTAGGTTTGAAATTCTCTCATCTAATTTCATGCTCTTCTGACTTCTATCAATTGACTGAAGAAAAAGTTCTATGTAGGAGTCCAAAGAGAACTGGTACATAGGATCAATCAGGCCCATGTCATTCAGTACAAAAAACAGAATGGAGGCTCTCTGGGCACATGGTCGGTAACCCTGTAAACAAGATATATATAAGAATCAAATATTCTTTAGACAATATGTAACTAACATAAAGTAAAGCATAAACATTAAGATATTCCCCATCATGTAATGGTGAAAAAAGGGGGATGGGAAAATGTTAGAAATAACCTCATGGTTAAAAAAATCTGTGAAATTTGAAATTTCATGGCACAGGCAAATGCATAAATAAAAAAAAAAATCTATTCTCAAGTTATCATATGGAAACTCTTGGGTGAAGAACAAACAGACAGACGAACACATAACTTTTTGGAGGGTGTTACATTATATTGCCACTTTATTGGTTGGGGTATAAAAAATAGTATTTCAACCATTTTCATCTTTATACTTCTCATCCAACATCAACTTATTCTGAGTTATAATTTGATGAAAAAAACATTTATGGAGCAAACTTGAAAGGGAAGATCATGGCATGGGTGGTCTGCCTTGGGACCATGAACTATAAAAAAGTTTTAGAGGGGGAACTTCAATAATCCCAACTTGCAATATTCTTCAATTTGGACAAAAATAATAAATGGAGAATGCTCTTTTCATATCTTACAAGAAAATATAATTAATACTAGAAAAAAAAACTGTGAGCAAAACTCACTTGCTGGTATCCAACACTCCCCCCCCCCACCCAAGATAATATAGGAACCACAAGTCATTCAGATGGAAAAACAAAATAGAAGGTGCACAATGACATCATAAATTTGTGAACATTTCATCAAATTTAGAGGAATTACCAACTAACAGGTGGTAATCTTCTGCCCAAGTAATGCCAAAGTCTATTTTTTGCATCAGGAAATGTCAATATCTTTTAGATTGAAAAAAAAAAACAGGAGCATAATGGTATAATGTAATAAAAAGTTTAAGAAAGTTTTATAAAATTTCATTCATCATTTTCTGAAAAGTTACAGATTAGGACTGAGGAAGGAAGAACAGAAAAGAAGCATCACCATACACCTACCACAGAGGGATGTGTAATTAGTCATAACATAAGATGTTACAATACTATTTTCTATTATGAACTCATAAATTACCACCAATTTTACACTTATCATTTTTTAAATCAACCACTTAAGCAGATCATTGTCTTGTTTTCTGGTAAAGAATAGATTTCCAAAGATATTCATCAAATTGTAAAACATCTAACAGTTCTAAACAGTGCAGCGTAGGAAAACATATGCAATATCAAAAAGTAGTCATAAATACAATTTTTTTTGTCTTTAATTATGGCCTACTTTCAATTAATACTTTTGTAATATATTGATTTTCTAAAAACTAACATTTTAAGAAGCCCAAAGAAACAAGTAACATTAGCTAAGTGTAACTACATGTTTAACTTTATATTACAAAAAAACAAAAAGCAAAATCATTCTGACCTCTCTTGCTGCATCTATTTTATGCTCTGTTTGTTCAGAAATCTGCAGTTTTTCTGACACTTCTTGTGATGTCATTTTAGAAGTCTGTAGAGTGTTGACAAGTTGTTCATCATCTAATAAAGAACCCTCTGTCTCATTCAATAACCTGAAATCATCAAACTACATGTAAATAAAATTCTCTTGCTAAATCAGATTTGAGGAAAAACACAGGACTTGAGGAAATTCCCAACTTAAGATTTTTTTGTGAAACCCAGATCAGATCATGTAATGGGTGATTAACACCAGCAACTATACTGCACTTAAAATGTTATTAAATGAAGAAAACATTTGCCCTCACTTAAATTTTCTAACTATACTATTTGTACCACATATATTATTCGTAAAATTTTAATTTGCCTGTTATTACATATTTGTTCAATGAGCACATTTTGGGCTAAACAATCAATTTTTCTTCTTTATAAGATGTTAAACATCTGAATGCAAAACAAACAAAACACAATACAACACAAACATGAAATTAAATTTTCATTATATACATTTTTGTAAACCTCCACTCCTTCCATGTTGTGAAAAATTAGAATGTCTAGGAAAGTTGATAATGGACACAACCTGAATCCCTCTCAACATAAGACTCACCTATCTAAAGCCAAAAACCACATTTGAAATCAATCAGTCCATTGACAGCAAAGAAAGAAATTATTTTCTCTGTCATTCTATCGAAAAATGGTTAAGTCCAACAAAACAGAAAGTTGATGTCATTAGACAAAAATCAAAATTACAACCTTTGCCCAATCTTTATTAACCTACATACAAAACTTGAAATCAATCTATCAATTTGAAGTAAAGATAATTGTGATGAAATCCACACAGGCAGAATGATGGACAAGGTGATTCCAATATACAAAGCACTTGTTGAGTGGGGATATAGCAGTATCAAAAAATTTAATACAGACATTTCATTTGATAGAAGAAGTATATAAAACCTCCCCTTTCTTCATAAAACTTTTTTTAATCTTGGTCTCAAGAGCACCTTACTAATACTTCTACTAAACCTGTATTTTTAAAGTAGGTAAATAGGTATGGACAGCAAGTGATGACATAAACCTACATCAACTTTTGATCAACATAAAACAGATATTCTTTCTTACATTGACTTTGATAATTAGTTTGTAAAGATAAAGCAACACTTCTGCACCTGAGAATTTCATCTTCACACTCCTCAAGTTTCTTCCTACCACTAGCAATACTCTTCACCAACTGATCTTTTGTTTCTTCCAGCTCTGCTTTCTCTTTCTTTACAACAATACCAAGGAATTGACCCTCCAAACCTACATCAGAAACATAAAACTAGCAAAAACCTGATTTTTTGGAAACATTTTGTCAATGTGTCTTGGTATAGAATATTCACTATAAGATTATCATACAAAGAAAATGAGTTATTCCCAATTGAAAATGCATTAAATCTATTAGAATTCTCAAGATCAAGCACCATGTATATAATTTCTTACCTTGTTCTTTGACAGCAAAGTTGACAATGGTGGTCTTTGTTGATATTTCTGGGGTAAAGTGGGGATTACTAAGCCGTGTAGTAATGTAGAATCTAAAGTCAGCATTATATTCTATTTCTTTGTCTCCTACTTTCATGTAAGTTTTACCAGCTAGAACAGGTAATTCAATTATCATTGAGCAAATAAAAGATAAACTCTGAAGCTCAAACTTGTAATATCTGACAAAAAACAGCCTTTTAACTTTTGATCTTTACATGTGTCTTCGATAGGCATGTGACATTGATCACACAAGAAAAACATGCATATACATAGCGTGCTGAATTACTTCTGCTACTTTGCATACCTTTGCAAATGCTATAATGCAGCAGAGTTACTTTATGTCCATATCAGACAAAATTTTATAATTAAACACAATTAAAACACTTATTTCTATTGTACCCAAGTGTTTTATTTTACCACAGTTTACTTTACATTTACTTAGTCCCTTTCTATTTGTAACTTTGTGATCCCAAAACGTATGTCTTAATGCTCTGAACTTTCCCTCTTTGTTCATCTGCAAAAATAATTGGGTAATGGCATCATAAAATCATAGGACCAAAGTTCTGACCAGAGAACTTTTCAGGTATCGTCATTAGAGAATGATTAAATCTTACCCTTGGGTGTCTGAGATATCTCTATATTGCACTCATATAGGTAATATAGGTGTTATATTCTTAATATCTTAAATACAACAAATTGTGAGTAACAATTAAAGTTCTCAATTACTGGTAAATGCATACATAATACACCATACTTTGAATATGACTGCTGTATATTTATATACAATATTAAAACTCACATTTTTTCACTAGAGATTTATTCAATATGGGATCCAATGAAGGTTCCAGTTTCTCCTGGACATTTTGTAATAATACAGATGAACCAGACTGTATACCAGTCTCTAAGGTCTTCATATAATCTGTTTGTTGGAAATCTATTAACTTAAGACCCTACAGCAAATCAGTAGAGAATATGTCATTTTAAAATAAACTATATAACATTAAACCAAGATAGCTACACACAGCCCTATGTCCCTTACCACATCCATATGTCCCTAACCACAGCCCTTTGTCCCTAACCACAACTCTATGACTCTACACACAACCCTACATGTATGTCCCTAACCACAGCCCTTTGCCCCTAACCACAACCCTATGACTCTACACACAGCCCTTTGTCCCTATACACAGCCCTATGTCACTAACCACAGCCCTGTGTCCCTAACCACAGCCGTATGCCCCTAACCACAGCCCTTTGTCTCTAACTATAGCCCTATGTCCCTACACACAGCCTTATGACCCTAACCACAGTCCTTTGTCCCTACACACAGCCTTATGTCCCTAACAACAGCCCTTTGTGCCTACACACAGCCCTATGTCCCTAACCACATCCCTATGTCCCTATACATAGGCCTTTGTCCCTAACCACAGCCCAATGTCCATACACACAGCCTTATGTCCCTAACCACAGTGAAGTTAAAAAAAAAACAATATAAATACAATACACACATCATTGAAATCCCTATATACTGTGGAGGTATAACACTCACAAAGCATATATATATATATATTTATTTATTCATTTATTTACAACTAAAATGAGAATTATCTCAATGACCATAGAGGCTATATGTCTACAAAGGCAAGGAATGAAATTTAAATAAAAAAAATAATCATTAAAAGAACACTAGTATAAATCAAATCCAATGTTCATGATAGTGTAAAAAATACTCTTATCTTTCTTTTGTGAGCAAAGCTCATTTAATGATTCTCCCTCATTGCTTAAAAATGAGTCAACAAATTGCTACAGAAAATGTCAACTTTAGTTTAGATCAAAATCTTATATTGAAAATACTATCAAGTACAGTACCTGAACTAATCTGTGCAACTATAATTGCCTTTGGTCAAGGATCATCAATCAGTTTGCAAACAATTATTGATCCATCTAACTGATCTGTTAAATCAGTGATTGCATGATGTGACCACTGCATTGTAAATATTTTTTACAGATTCTGTTGTTTCGTTTGTCAATATTTACACATATTTACTTAATACAACAGATTTAAACAACAATTAATTACTTTTAATTTACATTCGTTTTATTTTTAACAAAATACAATACATTATTTGGATTTAATATCTTAAATTCATGACAGATTTAATATGGTATTATATTAAATTTGTTCAAATGGAAATTCTCAAATTTACATGAACCAATCATCTGTCAATTTACAATAATAAAATTGTGATCAGATTGGTCAACCATCATCGATTATCAATGCATCAGCAGTCATCAAAAAGTCAAACAGTTGCATGGATCGGTTCAGGGACTGAAACAAAGAATGCCAGAAATTTTAATTGCATTCTTTAGTTTGTCAAGTGACTAGCAGATAGAGACACCTCTACTGTATTATAGCAAAGTCTATACTGCTGTGTTGCGGTTGGAGGGGTGCAGAAATTTAGACAAATTATGTAGCGAACTAACCTTGTCAATTTCCATATTTTTTATCCATTTGACTGCCTGTCCCTGTGGATCTATCATCAAGGGCCACCTTCTGAATGTTGTAACAATCACACCATTTTCCGTGGAGAAGTTGTCACTGGGTAGGCCTTGTAAATTCCATTCTCTGACTTGGGTTGGTTTGGACATAAACTCACAGAACTCAAATGTAGGGGTACAAGGAATTCCTAACTTTATTATCTGTTTATAGAATATAAAGTCAGTTAATACATGTACTCATAATTATGTTCAGTGTGAAATGTATTGATTTCATTCAGAAAGATTTTGTGATCTCTTCTGTCTGCTTATATAACTTAATTATAACATGAATTTAATATTTTTTGTCATCAAAAACTAATGTCATAGGTTGACTTAAACTTTAATTAGTAAGTTACATTATGTCATTACTACACAAAGACGTCATGTATTAGCACCATGTGTATTTATACCAACCTGGGGAATCCAAGTTTTTCTAACAATGCTTTCCCTGTAGTTTGACAAGAATGGTCCCATATAAGACAGGAATGCAGCTGCTACCATACAATCCCCAGGAAGGTAACTGATCTTCTCACCAAGAATCTGCAAGACAATTTACTTTGTAAAGCCCACCAGTCTGTGATCTAAAGACCACAAGCCTCTCTTAAATCTCCAAACCTGAACATATTTCTCTCAGCTGATTCTCTTGTACCAGTTACTCAACCCACTCCGGTAAACTCATAAATATCCCTTTAATTTTCTTGCAGTCCCTCCAGGTTGTGACCTTTTATCCTTGATTCATCAACTTTGATCAAAAACACTCTCTTAAATCTCTCATTATGAACATTTTCCTCATATCTTACCCTGTCTTACACAAGTTCTTTCAGTCTGTGGCTCTCAATTTTTCACCTACAAACTTCACTTTAATCTCTCATTATGAAAACTTTTCTCCTATCTCTCTTGTACAAGTATCTCCAGTCTGTGACCACTCACCCATGGCCTTCAACTTTGACCCACAAACCTCTCTTTAATCTTCTAACCTGAACAGTTTCCTCCCATCTAACCCTTTCTTCTGCCAGTCCTTCCACAAGTTTAGCAGCTCTCTCCAACATCATTTCAGTATAATCAGCTTTCCTCTTTAAATCTTCTTTTTGTTCTAGTTTTTCATCATATACCTTTTTAAGTTGCTCCATTTTAGCTTTCACCTAAATAAACCAAATACAACATGTATGATGCTGAAAGAAAATCATGTCATTAAGGTTTAAGTGAAGTTGTTTTCTTCTTACATTTGATACTTAACAAGTCTCTCAAACCCCATTAATCACAGCAAAATATATACTCAATATGTTTGTTGATTCACCATGAATTAGATTACAAAACAGAGCAAGAAAGAAATAGTATCTTTGAATACCATACCTCTTCTAGTTTCTCCTGTGCCTCAGCAAGGGCTGCTTGTTTCTCGTTAAGTTGCTTCATAGCTATGTTTAGTCTTTGTTGTTTTGGCTGAACAACTCTATAAACTCGTCCATACAGCTCCATTGCTCGCACCCAAAGGCACAATGACTTTGCAGCTAAAGAAACACGGCCAACTATCTCTGGTCTAAAGTCACTTTGATTGACATAATGACTGCTGATTCTCTTCAACATTTTGTCAGAGATATTGTCTTTGTCATAGGCAACAAGTTTGTTGATGAAATTTGGATCACCTTTAGAAAAAAAGAAAAATTATATAACAAGATGTTGTATGCTACCTCATGCTTAGAATACTTCCACTCGATCATTTCTGTCAAATCTGGAAAAAGAAGACACTGTGCATCACCTAAAAAATTAATAAGGTGTGCAGTAATGAAAAAGTAGATGAATAAGGAAACTTGAGAGGGGAGATATGGTACAAGTCATCATAAAAAAGTGATATACCAAATATCTAAGCATTCCCACCTATAAGGCTCAGATTTCTGTAACATTTCACTTGATTTTGGTGTATTTTAGCTCTTGTTCAAATACAGCCAAAAAAAACTTTCTTTTTACATTGGTCTCAATCAAAAAAACATGCAGAACTACTTCTAAATTTTTTCAAATCAATTTTTTACATTAGCTTAAAACCTACTTTATGTAAATTTCTTTAAACATTCTTCCATGTGAAAGAATACTACAATCTAATTGGTTCATTACAAGGATATATTTCATATTTACAGAATATTTCAACCCATATATTTCTGAGTAATATGACTAAGTGTAACTATCACCAATTTCCATAATATTTCACGAAAATCAAAATCCTTTGGCCCTGCACACCTTCATCATGTGCAGAAATATCCTGTAAAATATTATAGATGTAGTTCAAAAACTGTATGAGGAAATAGCTGGACAAGCCATACAGCCCTATTTCTGATGAAAATTACTAAGTATAACTATCACCGATTTCCACAATATTTCACGAAAATCAAAATCCTTTGGCCCTGCACACCTTCATCATGTGTAGAAATATCCTGTAAAATATTTTAGATGCAGTTCAAAAACTGTACGAGGAGATAGCTGGACAAGTCAGGATCATGCATAATCAGGACGGACGGACAAACGGCACAAAAGACTAACGCACGAAAGGACGGACATGAGAAACATGACTTACCGGTTACTTTGCTTGCCTCTGACCATGTTGGCTCAATGCCCTATACAAAAAGAAAGGGAATAACTGTTTTTTTGGCCTCTGACCATGTCGGCTCACTATATCTTAGAAACAAAACTTACCTAACTGTTTTTTTACCTCTAACAATGTTGGCTATCTACATCTTAAAACATGACTAACCTAACTGTTTTTTGGCCTCTGACCACGTTGGCTCACTATATCTTAGAAACATGACTTACCTGACTGTTTTTTGGCCTCTGACCACGTTGGCTCACTATATCTTAGAAACATGACTTACCTGACTGTTTTTTGGCCTCTGACCACGTTGGCTCACTATATCTTAGAAACATGACTTACCTGACTGTTTTTTTGTCTCTGACCATGTTGGCTATCCATATCTTAGAAACATGAATTACCTGACTGTTTTTTGGCCTCTGACCATGTTGGCTCACTACATTTACAAAACATGACTAACCTATTAAACTATTTTTTTGGTGTCTGACCATGTTGGCTCACTATATCTTAGAAACCTAACTTACCTAACTGTTTTTTAGCCTCTGACCATGTCGGCTCACTGCCCCTAAGAATCATAACTGCTTCCATGACTTTCTCTACCTGAGCAGGGGGTCGGCCATAAGACCTGATTTCAGTAATGTCATTCTTATTTAAAGAGTCTAAAGCCTGAAAGGAGACAGAAGAAAAGTAAATGGTATTTTTTTCTTCATGTGGACTAGAATAAAAACAATAGTTAGGAAAGTAATACATAATTGAGGTTTTTGAATAATTTCTTCATTGTTTTCTTAGTTCTCATTATAAATTTTGATATTTTTATCCTTTGGAAAAAAATTATTAGCAATTATAAATGACAATTTTATGTCAAATGTATTGTCACTTATGAACAATGTAAATTTTGAAGGACTTCATAATTTTTCCCTTTTAGACTTGTTGGAATTTATGTTCAAACTGATAAATATATATATACATATACCTCAATAGCCTCTTTAAGTGCAGGCATTGCTTCATCTAGATCATGTTGGGCTATTTCTGCCATATGTTTACACTTGGTTTCTTCTTCTGCAATTCTCTCACTCTTCTGAGTCACAGCCTACAGTAAACAGGACATACAATTCATAATCTGAGTTTTGCTCTTATAAGTCCAATAAGTAAAATTAGGAATAAGAAAAGAATGTCATCTGTACTATTTATAACTGCCATCAATCGAGTAACAACAATTCAAAAAATAACATCAGACTGAAATGGACAATATGTACTATACTGGCCGATATCGACTATGCTGACAATCTAGTACTGCTATCACATACAGAAGATATCATATTGCAAGAGAAAAGTTAGAAAAGAATGCTGAAATGATTGGACTTAAGGTCTATGCAAAGAATACTATGTAAAGACAGAGGGAAAACAACTTATTATATTAGATTCACTTAAGTAGTTAAGTTACAACAGATAATGCCATAAAGGTCAGAGTTGGCAAGGTAAGGGCAGTATTCACCTTATAAGGCAACATTTAGAAAACAACAGCTTTTTCAAAGACATCAAAACTTAAACTCTATGATAGTTGTGTATTATCTGTAGGGCTCTGTGTGCTAGAGAATAACAGAAGCTCTGTCTTCCTTAACAACTGCCTTCTCAGGATAAGAAAATTCTTGCCACATAAAATCTTCAATGTAGACTTGATCAGAATAACACACACCAAAGATATGGAGACTGTCTGGTAACCAGATAGACACATGATCAGTTCGGGCCATAACCTCCAAATTTAATTCGATCCTACCTTTTTTGACCAATTTCATAATAATCAATATTCTCACATTTATTGTTTGGAAACCAGATATCTGTAGATTAAGCCAATGTCATCTCATAACATTTTATATGTACTACTGTGAACGTACTATTGTTCGTGGGGTACCAATTTTTGTGTATTTCGTGGGTAAGGTAAACCATGAAATTTTGTTCCCAACAAAAAGGATTATTTATTTCAAATTGTATGACAGGATCATCAAAACCGCTAATTCAAGAATCCATGAACTTGTGCTTTTCCTCTAAACCACGGAAATTGTTACCCATGATTACCTTCATAGTATAACAATTTTTTGCAATAATATAGAAATGAAACAAAATCCAATTATAGCTGCAAGAACTAACAGACCTTCCTATCGCCACAGTACCGTGGAAATACTTCAGAAATAAGCTTTATTAAGAAAAGAGCATTAATCAAGCCATAATTATCAATAAATTTTGTATTTCATAGTTTCCATTTAATCAATGTATTTCTGATACTCCTGTAATATTGCACACTTGGTTTTTTTATTCACTATTATTTAGTAAAATTAAGTGGAAATATCTTAAAATTTCTACAGAGAAATGTAGTAAAACATTTATGGCTGCTCAAGGCAATTTTTATGAAACACTTAAAAGATACATATCATATGGATAATGGCCCCTTTCCAAGATTGTATGGTATTGATTAATCTAATGACCTTTTGCTGCTCATCAGCATCTCTCTTCTGTTGTACAATATTGACAAGATACTCATCACATGTCTTCTGATACTGTATAACTTTCACCCGAGCCTCCTCTAGCTCTTCAGTCATGTTATTAACCTTTGACCTTGTTTCATCAATCTTACTCAGACCATTCTTAAGTTTGCTGGCTTGGTCACCCAACTCATTTTGTTTGGCAAAGAACAATCTGAAATATAGCACTATGTTATTTCTAATATCTATTAATTCACATTTTATAAAAAGCATGGGTATTTCATAAGACCTGGTAAAAAATTAGAAGCATTCTTTATGGTTTAATACCTGATAGATTCCATTCAAAATATTAAAAACTGGTTCTTCTGCAAAACATTATTCTGTTCAGGATTATTTAAGGATTGTGCAAACCAATCAATGGTAATGATGTCACAGTACCCAACAATGTTATACAAAATGATCTGGTTTGCTCAGAGATCCACCCAATCAGAAAACTGTTTACAAATCAAATTAAATTATATCAAAATATATGGTATATTTTTCATATGGTTCTGTAGTTGAACAATTTTGGTGAAATGACCTGTGGTGGCAGATTTCTTACTTTTTATAACCACTGACAAGCTCTAGATAGTTTGTAGGCGTGACATAGTTTTGTCTCTTCATCTCCAGTAACATCTTCTTAGAGAACTCTGACACAGACTTGTGCATGATAGAGAACATCTTCACCATGTGTGGCTTTATCTTTTCCTGAAAGATAAAAAAACTTTCAACTGTAATAACATTTAACAGTCTAACAAGAGGCTCCAAGGAGCCTGAATTGCTCATCTGGTTAATTTTGCCATTCAAGGGCAATAAATTTAACAAGAAGTTGTCCAACAATTTTGACTCAAAAGACTTAAGTAGGACTTATAATAAGGATCATTTCAGCAATTGAAAGTTTCTTTCTATCTATTAAAGTTTTCAAGATATTGGCTGAAAACTGTAAAAAAAAAAACAACATTTTTTATCTTTCAAGGGCAATAGCTCTTACAAGGAGTCATCTGACAACTTTGATCCCTAAAGACTTTGTAGGCCTTATAATATTGATCATTTCAGCAATTGAGAGAATTTGGCTAAACCTAACTGTTTTTGAGATATAATATGTGAAAAACTACTGTCTGACCCCTATGTTCTATTTTTAGTAACGACAGCCATGTTTTTCAATGGATCAAAAGTCTCTACATGAGTTCTATGCAGAATAACCCAAGGAACATTCATACTATGTTTGGTTCCAATTGGTCAAGTTGTGTCACAGGAGAAGATTTTTTAAAGAAAGAATGTTAAAAATAGCAAAAAAACGTCAAAAAAGGGCATTAACTAAAAAACTCCAACATGGCTTATCAAATTAAAATGAAAATTTGACCACAGATAAATCTCATCCTGCTGAACACTAACAGTTTTGGAGATATATGCGAAAAACTACTGTCTGACCCCTATGTTCTATTTTTAGTAAGATCATTAATCTTCACATCAGTTCTATGCAGAATACCCCAAGGAACATTCATACCAAGTTTAATTCCAATTGGTCAAGTAGTATCAGGGAAAAAGAGTTTTGAAACATTGTTAATGATAATGATGATGACGTCGACGGAAGCAAAGTGATGGCAATAACTCAAATGGCCTTCGGCAAGGTGGGCTAAAAATCTTAAAAGTTTCTTTGATTTTAACTTTCTATTTGTAGACCTTTATTTGAAATTTTGTTACCAGATGTATTTCCCTTTAATGAGTTTTTAATTTACACATAAAAAGTTTCAAACAGCTGCTTTGCTTGAAAAGAATCAACCAATCAGAAAGCTCAAAAATTATCATTAGATAATGCCATTTTTTACCACAAACATCTTCAAGCACCTGCAGTTAACTACCAGTATACCTCTTTTTCAAATCCTAGTGACACATCTTGGAGATATTTGTCAGCAACCTCTACCAGTGCAACAGCAGGCCATTCACTGAACCAGTCTATAGTAGTACAATTTACAAAGGCTGGGAACATACGCACACGATTCCTATAATAACAAATACCAATATAAACCAGTCTATAGTAACAGAATTCATAAATGTTGGAAGCAAACTTACACAACTGATAAAACAATATCAATATCTTCAACCCTTAATTACAATTTTGACCTAGAACTATTTGTCTTTCTTATTTTAAAAATGAAAAGAATAATTTCATTAAAAGGTCACAAAAAAGGTCACAAAAAAAGAGTTTATTACCAGTGTTTATATATTTTTTTTAAAATTAAATCACAAACCTTTGAATTTAATATGACTACCAAGACTTGAGTAAAAGTTGGTGAGGGAAAATGAAATTGTAATTTATGTAACCAAAGGTCCTGTAAAGTGATAACAATTATATCCTACATCTTTTGTGAACATGGCTAATGTATCAACATTCATTATGTAATAATAAAAATGTGCTTGTTCATTTCAATAGACAACTGGATGAAAATGACCATACAGTAGATTCTTGTATTTGCACAGAAGTTATAATATTTAATAAAAGATCCTAAGTGTTCCAATATTGACTCCAACATTGTTGCATATTGTTGTCAAGTGTAAGTACAAAAGGACTGTGCACTGACCATGCAAAAATACATTTTTTTGGTTGTTGAATCAGCCAGATATCAAAAAGATTACATCAATACCTATAAATAGTAATTTCAGATTAAAATGGCAGATAGAAAAAAAAAATAACTCAGAAGTGAGATGTATAAATGAAATTTTGATTGATATTTAAATAATAATAAATAAATTTATCAAAGGATACATTGTACACATACAAGGATGTCTAAAACATTAAAATTTATATACTGATTAAACAACATGGTTATACGGCATCAATTTACACTGATGAGTATGATCCCTTGCAGAGTGTTCAGGTGTTATAATAACTAGTTTGGACAATATGCAGTAATCCTTCAATACCAATATCTTAACCATTTATCTTATTCCACTCTCAGTATGATACTATTTGGATATATTTTAATATGATATATATATAACATTATTACACCTATGTCATAAACCAACCCTCAACCAATATCAATGTCTGTGCAAACTTTTTCTTATCTAAACTTCTGGTATACTGAGAAAAATTATCTTCTGAGTTTATAAAACTTGATGTTGATCTCTTCTTGAACTTAAATTGACATCTCTGAGAGCAAGCTCACAAAGAGATACAAATGGAATTGACTGTTAAATGATTAAAATTGAATTATGCATTTTCCCAGTAAATTTCAGTAAAACTCCTTGGGCATTTAAGAGGAGTTGTGCTATGAACAAGGTTTTAACAAGTTGGATTATCACCCTTTCAAGTCCTCCAATAATAATAAATATACCTTTGTGCACATGTACATTATGATGCCCAACCTTCCTATAAAATTTCTTCAAAATTCCTTGGGTAGATTGGAAAAAAATAATGCCTGCAAGATATATGGTTAGATTACCAGGTGGATGGACACATGGACAGACAGACAAGGAGGTTCCTATACAATGTGTTAGCAGGAGGTAGTGGTGATAATGATTACCTGAAAGGAGGATGTTTTCTTCTTAAATGCCCATACAGATAAACCCTCATGAAAACAAAACAGACCAGTTAGATCAGCTCAACAACTAAATACATTCATATCAAAGTGCAACCATATCCACACTGCACTCAGAGGCTCTTGCCTAAAAAGATCTCCAACAGGACTCATGCACATTATGATATGCAGATTTGAACGAACACGTTCAATGAAAAAAGAGAAAACACTCTGTTGTGTATCCTCACATCCCTCATCTAGTACTACCTCTTCTAAAGCTTGTTTGACCTATCAATTGCCAAAAGAAGATAAAACATAGCTTGGGTGTGTATATGCTTTGAAATCATCAATGCTTAGACTATAACCTATGCTATTCTACAATGCTCTACAGTTCTGGTTTCAACTTAGATTTGAAATGTAGTTAATATGTTATTTTAATATGACGTCTTCGTATCGTCAATCAGTATATGTCGGTACAACCCCACCTTAAGCACCTGCACACTGTCTCTTCTCGTTTGCTGTCGGTTTTGATATGAGTTTTGAAAGAAAACATAGACTTCTGTCAAAAATTCTGTCATTTTCACTGCATTCATTGCCTTGGCTAATTTTTTTTTTCTGATGTACATGTAAACACCTTAACATTCTACCTTCATGTAGATCTACATATGCCCAGCCTACCTATACAATTTTATAAAAATCCCTTGAGCAGTTTAGAAGGAGTTGCACTTGATATGAGCTTTTAACATTTAAAATAAATACCGAATTTGGACTACTCCAACCATACTTATATTCTTTCATGCACATCTGAATAACCATCAAAATCCCTTGAACAGCTGAGGAGGAGTTGTGCTTACAAGAATTTAAAATGTAAATACTCTTAATTTAAATTATCTCCCTTTGCAGACATTAGACAATAACAAATGTATAAAACTCCTTAATGCACATCTGTATATAATGCCCAACCTTCCTATCTAATTTAATCAAAATCCTTTGGATGGTTAAGGATGAGTTGAACTAACGAGATATGGGGTATAATTATTTAGCACAATGTGAAGATTTGATAGAACATATTGAAGATTTAGAATTGTTGAAAAAAAGTTTCTAAAAATTAATGACTAGCCTTTTTCAAATCCATTGCAAAATACATAAAAGACTGCAGAATATGTACAGTTCAGATTGGTTTCCAGCCTATCCAGGTTCAAAATACATCTTATCTAAAGGAACTTAAAAGTTTGTCTGGTGTAGACAGGTTTTCAGTTTATTCTGGGTTCAGTTTACAGAGATTTTTGGTTTATTCAGGGTTCAGTTTCAACAGTTTAGTTCACAAGAGACAAGAAAATTCCTATTTTAGCTGTGCAAGATTTCCTTTTCTCACCCATGGGCTAAGACAGAACACTTTGCTTTGCCATAAAAATGGCACAAATGTATGTAAAGAGTTTGTAAACGATCATGTCTTACCAATATGTGTTTGAAAATTCATGAAAATTATTAATGTTAAGGAGAATAACTGCTGATTGATTACTTCATGCAGTTTATTTATTCATTGACTCTTTTGAAGTGACCTATATTTTATATCTGGTCGTGATGTATCACTGGCCACATTGATATGTCATAATCAGCTGTGAAATGTAGGGTAAATTTAATTCAAAACAATTAATCAAAAAATAAACTCAATTTGAGAAAAAGAATCAAACACCAGCTTTACTAATACAATATTAGGAAATCTCAGACACCCTTGGATATGATATAATAGGTCTCTAACTCTGTGGATATATCCCTGTCTTGCACAGGTGATAGACTTTTAATATCTTTATTAAGAAAATCAAGAAAAAAGTTCTTTTTGCTGAAACTGGCACTAAGGAAAAACTTCTGATTACATGAAATCAAAATTGGGGAGAAATAAGCAATTTCTAGCCTTCTCTGAATGTATTAAATACATACCTCCTCAAATTCCTCTTCAGTATAAAGGCCAGGTATCTCTCCACTACTAAGAATGTTATTAATGTCTTCAAGGAAACCTTCATCTACAACCTGGTTATCACTAAATAGAAACACTGTTGCCTTGTCTAGCACTCCTGCTTGCCAGTATAGTCTCTTAAGATCTGTAAACAACTGATAGATTATTAGTTTATGAACTATTTTTATCATTAGATTTTATATAATGATAGTAAGCAAATTAAATTTCTTGTCTAAAATAAATTTCTTATGGTATGTTCTTCTGTACCAAAAGAAAAAAACTTTACTCGAGATATCTCATACTTATAAATAAAGATAAAATCCATACCATCTCTAAATTCTTTTCTTTTGTAGACTTTACTAATCTCTATTTCCATTGTAGCCATTTCACAGATAAAAGCAGACAGGCGACTTAAACTTTTGTGTCCACTGCCTCCAATTCCAACCAATAACATATTTCCACATGGCTGCCTGATCACTCGGATTATCTTGGAAACTTAAAAATATATAGTTAAATTTTAGTATATTGAACATGCTAACTGGAAATCTAAATTTTTAATCAAGTGGTGTCAATCTATGTTATATTCCAGTCAAATAATGTATAACTGGAAAATTTCAGCTGTTAACAACAAGCCACTAAAATTGAAATTTATCTTCACCTTTAGTACATTTGCAGTCCTTGCCTTCAAATTTTTTGTCCAGTAGCCCTTTGGGCTAGCAAGTTTGAATTTTTGGTAGCCCGAACTCAAAACTAATAGCCCGAAAAATTCAGAAAAAAATAAAGAATTTATCAATGAAATATATATTTTATTGATTCAATAAACAGTCAGTGAAGTCTCTTTAGCAAACTTCTATCATTCTTGAAAGACTATTCTTCATATTCTTTCAAGAATGACGAAAGTTTACTAAAGAGTGCATCCTCTGCGATCTCTGGCTCATCATCTGCCTCATCATCATCATCTTCATCATCACTCCAGTCAGAGTCTAGGGGTACTGTTGTAGTTACCATCACCTGTAAGAAATAAATTGAGAGTTACTGTTAAATAAAATGAAAATTAACAGCTGGCAATTAAGTTTTCTTTCAACCCATAAATAATAAATAAAATATGCTAAACACTATGACCCTGAAACATTTAAAACAGCTTTGAGCAATATTATACTGTATGCATACAAAGGACCGTGCAAATAAAGTTGAAAATCTGCTTTTTTATAGTATAGTAATATTTTTACTTATTAACTGAGCTGTTTACAATAAAAAGATCATTCTAATGATAGGTACTTGTGACTGAGGTTCTTGTGGCATTGCCTCAATTGGCTGTGGTGGTGGTTCATCAATAACAACAGGATCATCAGGCTCAGCAATCATCGTTTTTTATAGTAACTCTAACATAAAATAAACGTTGCGGCATATTGCTGTTTTTAATAAACGCCCGGTTTTCAGATATCGTCAGGTTTACTTTGGAATGATTTGACACGAAAGGACAAAAGGTCGCGAAAGTAAATAATGACAAAAATAAACAATAGTGACATTGTCGTAACTTCGTAATTATATTTCGGACAGAATGTAAACACAACGTACTGTAGGTCATTGAAACACTTTAATCTTACACCTTCACAACTCGAATCTGACTAGCCCGGTCGGGCTACGGACATTTAAACTGTACTAGCCCGAGGCTGATTTTCCTAGCGCTGGGCTTTGGGCTAGTGGCTAACGTCGAGGACTGTATTTGTTGTTCAAATTGATGATACTCAGCATCTCATACATAACATATCATTCAAATTTGAAATAAAAATTGGTGTACAGTTTTATTGACACGTACCAATATTCAAAATGTGCTAAATAGCTTGCTCATTCATATCACAAAACAGCTTCTTTGTAAAATGTAAATTATGCAAATCTGATGAGATTTTAAATCCAGATCACAATGTTTACATTGTCAAATCGGTCATGATTTTGTTACCAAGACGATTTTTGGTTGTTGGTAGTTTCTTCTGAGGGTTATCTTTCCTACTAAGTAATTGTTTATTTTCAAATTCGTGAGAAATTACATTTTTGTCAAAATAGAAATTAAAAAAATACAATTTAGCAACAAAATGGCGGATTTACAACAGAATTTTCATAAGGAATTATAAAATTCATTTTGATTGAGCATATCAATCATAAGTACCAATGTTTGGTTTTCATAAACTGAGAAACACATAACAAATGAAAAGAAAGACTAATCTGCCTCGATAAAAGAACGGCTAAAGAAAATTATGATTAAATTGAAAATGGGTTTGAACAGATGTCAAGTATAGTTTCCAAAGTTTCACTACAGTTTATGAAACTTAGCTTCAGTGAAAATGAAATTCCCATTTTGGACAACAAACCACAACAATTTCTTTCTGCAAAAATTACCAGTACAAATTATACAATGACAATTTTATTCTGAAGTGTAAAATGCCCCAAAGTTTAAGTAAAGGTTTAGTTGAGTTCGATATGGTCTGCTATGTTCTAGAACAGAAGAAAAAAGTTTATTTCAAATGTCAATTTTTGTTTGTGTTCAATTTAAATACTTGTAACAAATTTGTTCTAGAATTCTCTGAAACTCTTTATAATTCAGTTTTACTGTATGTATTATGAACTAAAGTTATAGAAGGCCTTGTTGGTTTTTTTTTTTTAAATTACCATAGCAAATAAGCTTTTACAAAATAAGCTGAATACAAAAAAATATCCAGTATATTTTTTCAGGTTTTAACTGTTAATTTATTTCAAATGCATCATTTACTCTGTCTTCATTAGACAAACACATCATATACTCAGTCTTCATTAGACACATCATATACTCAGTCTTCATTAGACAAACACATCATATACTCAGTCTTCATTTGACACATCATATACTCAGTCTTCATTTGACAAACACAAAACGATTTTTTCAAGACAACACAAAAACAACCTAAACCAAAGCAGCTTCTTGAAAGAATTTTAGAATGTTGTGCTTCCCATGGTTGACTTTGAGTGTATTTGTGATATCAATCCATGAAGCACTGTATAAAAGTAAAGAGCTGTCTCCAACTTACTATGCTCTATAGCATCTCTAAACAGGACCAGATCCATTCTAACAGTCCCTGGAGTGTTGTTATACTTCTCTAAAGATTCATATAAATGTTTCCTTAACTTCTCACCATCTATTATGTCTTCATATCTACCTTCTTTGTTCAGAAAGTCACCTTTAATAGAAAACACAAAATGTAAAGTTTTTTTCAATAATAACAGAGCCTATTTGTATTTTTTATGATGCCAATCTACTTTTATAGTCCCTTTGAAGTAGAGAATAAATAGTAGCTTTTACAACAATTGTTTCAACAATTTCCATATTCAAATTATAAAGTACAAATTTTACTCTGCAGAACAAACTGTAATAAGCAACTTTTTGGTAAAACGTCTTTTTGTAACTGTCATGTTTTTCAGACATTTTACAGGAAAAAACTGTCCGACAGCTAAATTGAATAGAATATACCAATTACACGTACGGTATTTACAACGGCAGTTGAGGAAATTTTTTTTTAAAATACTTAAATTTTGTAACATCTTTATGATACAAATATACAAACTTATGTATAATTGTCTTAATGACTCTACTACTTTCAAATGAACTGTTAACATTGACTTTCTTTGAATATTACCTGAACAGCAGCAAACAAAATTTTACAGACACTGACCTACCCTGAAAATATCTGATAAGTAACACATATGGTTACAAACATAACTTGGAGAAGCAAGCAGCAAAAGGACTAACTTGAGAGGCAGAACGCTATGTTGAGATAAATTTTATCAATTATCATATTAAGGAGAAGATCACATACCAAATACAGGAGACTGTTTGTTTGGACAAATGTTGTGGAAGGTCTGATCAAACAATGAAGCTAACTTGTCTGTCAGGATTGTCACAAAACTGTCATAGTCACATTCATCTACCAGTCTATCTGAGAAAACTCTGGAATGGAAAATGCAGAAATTATTTATTTTTTTCATATATGACAGCAAAAGCTATTTTAGACATTAGATTACATATCAAATACTCAATTAATAAGAGGCTAAAGGTAGACAAGATGGGGTGAGCAGACAATGTATATTAGGTCACTTCAACATTACTAACTGCAAGGTTTATTTAGACTACTCTTAATCTATCAGTTGTTTATCTTATTCTAAAAAATACTCTAAAAGTACAGCATTTATATTATATCATATCTTAGAAAGGAAAATATTAGTAAAACATGTTTAAAAAACTGCTTAAGTGAACTATTAATTAGTACATGTGTACTTCAAATTTATGGACAATTGATATCTAAAATTTTACAAAGACTTGGCATTCTGGATTTTTTATTTAAAAGAAGGAATAAGTGGTAAATAATTAGGAACAAAGAACAATGTTTCACCCATGCCAATATTTTACCCTTGCAAAACTAAAGTAAAAATAATACATAACATAATCACATCAAAGTTTGTTTTTTTTTTAATTTCATAATACACTGACACCAGTTTACCAAAGGAATTTTAACCCATCACTGCCAGAATTACCTGAAACATTCATGAATCCAGAGCCGTATTATTACACCCTTGGTGTCATGTACATCTTTGTGTGCTCTCAACATTCCTTGGAACACCTGAAGAAGATTTCAGTCAGAGTTATTAACTATCTAACTTGCTTACCTGGGAACTGGACTGTACACAAATACTCTTATGATGAGAAGCACATGAAAAACAGCGTTCAGAAGTAAAATTTTATGTTTTAATGTTTCTTAAATAGGAATAAATGTGTCAAACTACTCTTTTTTCAACAATGTTGCCTAGTGCTTGGTGGAAGTGTTACATAATATGGAATTCCCATCATATAAATTATCTTATTAACTTTACTCATAGTTGATTAAAAATGTAGTTTTTAATTTTACTGCCATCTTACTCATGTAAATCAAACACTGACTTTTGATTAAATCACCTTAGAAATATCTCTCAGATTGAACATATAATGCATCTTGGTAGGAGTTGGTTTAAACTTCTGTCGAACTGCCTGATACACCTCAATCGTTGCCTTGGTAACAGTCTCCCCCAATGATTTAATATCTTCTTCAAATTCATGAAGTTTCTGGTTGAACATACTGCCAAATATCATTCTTATTTGACTCTCCTAAATAAAAATAAAACTATTTTAAATAACCATATCTAAAGAAAGCTTAAACAAGATTCTAATATGATGTCAGTACAGTACTTTATCAGCACTAACTCATTTACAGTGCATGGATATGGCCTATAACAGCAGATAGATATATTATATTCTAATATGATGTCCTTAACAGGCTTTGAAACCTGAACTGTGGTTGATTTCTGATTGCTAAATGAGCAGCATGTGACTTATTAGGTGTGGCTTGTGAGTGTGTAAATTACTGCCCACCTTAATCATGTAGACAAACACATGTAACATTCCCATGTGTATCAGATGTTTTCATTCATTTCAATAGCGTGAATGAACATCAAATTCACATTTAGTAAAAATACTAAACGTCATGTTTCAGAAAAGTTGTATTATACTCCGTAAAAATCACTTATACAAGTACACTGTAACACTTGCCACGTGCGCCATCATGTATGAAAACAAACAATAACAATTGTCAATGAATGAAACATTGTACCTGTCCATGTGTGAACACTGTGACCTTATAATGCAAACAGCTATTGCCATATCTAACATCGTTCTACTTAATTCGCCCTTGCCTTCATTATAAAAAATACAAAGCAAAGTTTCACTAATGACCATTTCAACTGACATAGATAGAGTAAAGAGTACAACCAAATATGGACATATATGGCGTGTCTAAGGTTACCGTAATAGGTAATAAAAATGTAAAAAAGTACCATAATTGTCCTATTAGAATTGAAATAAATCATGGAAACTCCATTTTATCATTGTTTTACCAGGGGCTGACCATTTATACCGCATTATTTTACCCCGAGCGATAGCTGCCATAGATAAATATATAGTCTGAAAAAGTTCAGCACCAGCAGTAATACTTCTATGCTTTTACAAAATTCAAAGCACAGATTTTCAACTTACACAAAACTAAAGCAAATCAGGAGTAGTAATTGGGGATAAATTGAACTGATTCTCTTAAAACAATAGCCAATTACTACTCTTGATTAACTTTTTCAGACTACATATTTATCTATGGCAGCTATAATTAAGAAATAAATCTCTTGATTTGCTTTAGTTTTGATTAAGTTGAAAATCTGTGCATTAAATTTTGATCAGGGATCACCAAACGGATTTCAACAAATGTATACACACCTTTAATTAAGATTTGAAAGGCCCCATAAACTAGAATAATAAATTATGTGGTAACAGAGCAACTCAAAATCTAACTAAAAAGTAATAAATGATACTAAGACAAATTAATGAACACGTCTCAAGGAATCTGCAGTGAATTTTTAAACTAGTTTTATAAATTCTTATCTATTCCCCATTAATATCAGGTCAAAAATGAATTGAAACAACAAACCCACCATAAAGTTTACTCAATAATACATCAATTTTATTTCAATTATTAATACTTACTTGTCACTAATACAATATGGATTATTCCCCTTGAGTTAGTCCATAACTCCCAAACACACAGATGATCTAAACTAAACACATGCTTCAGTTTATTCTTCGGTTGGAAACAAAACGATCCATGTTTTTCATGTGGGACTTTGTGATTTTCTCGGTACGAGTCCCGATACTTGCATCTTTTTTTCACTGCCATTAAGTATGGCTGAACTGTCTGAAGGTCTTTCGGAGACGGAAACTTTTTCACGATACTGATTCTAGCCACAGACCAGAGGCTACAATGTCAATAACTTCGTTGATGTTTGATAGTCAAAAGACGAAGAGGAAACGCTCTTCGAAGACAGCAGAATTAGAGACATGTATAAATACATTAGAAATAAGGTTTGACAATCGTTTTGACCAACTTTTTGACCTGTTGAAGGCAGGTAAAGCTTCTCGTCATACAGAAACTTCTATTTCTCAAACTGGTGGTTTAGCCACGCAGAAGAATGAAGTCAGGGAAAATGTTTCAAGTTGGGCAGCCCTAGAGTTAGAGATACTGATGAACACTCTATTCTGTCTTTGCACCCTGATAATCGGGAGAGAGCCAATGTACTGGGTTTGATGTCAGACAATGACAGTGGTACAAATGATTTCATGAGTACAGATAGTCCTAAGCAATTTGTTAATTCTAGTAGCAAGTCTGATAGTTTCACCAATTATTACCTAATGACAATAATGTTGAGGTTGTTAAAGGAGGCAATGATAGACTATCAAAGATTTTCAAGGATGAAATTCCCACTGATGATGGTGATTGATCTGTTGGCTTAATTCTTGAAGATTCACAAATTAAGATGTTAGCTAGATCATGGAGGATTGATAATCCTAGATATTTAACTTCTTTCAGAGAGGAATATAGACAAAATTTTCCTGTACATGATAAGTCTTTATCAGAGTTACAAGTTCCAGGACTTGATGATATATTAGAACCTATGATAAGATATTTACATCCAAAAGGAATGAAAAGCTGGTGTAATGGAAAGCAGTTGTTTTCTGATCCTTTGAAACAAATTGAGAAACTCTCTTTTTCTGATCAAGTAGCTAGCAGAATGGGTCTTATTACAATTCTTTGGGCTTTCGGGACACTGTTTAATAAATTAGAATCTGACAATGGTGGTGAAGAATGTTGTCAGGTAGTTAAAGACTTATTTTCAATTTCAATGAAGGCAATTGATGAAATGGGTCGTGCAGGAGCATTTCATCACACGGTGAGAAGGAAATGTGCTGCAGCTGATGCAGGTGTTAATAAAAACCTTAAAGATATTCAGCTTAAAGTTTTCTATTTACCTCTCACAGGAGAGGGTGTGTTTGGTAAAGCTTTAGAAGAGACTTTAGAAAAACGTAAGGAACAAAATAATCAATTACAAGATTGGCTTCCGGAATTTTCTTCTACTTAAGTGGTTTCTGACAATTCTAACAAACATAAGTTAGAATATGACAGCCGTGAAGGTTGGTTAAATAAAAATCCTACATATTCAGGGAATCAAGGAGGTGGTTCTCATTCCAGTATTTCACGTCGAAATACAAAGTCAGGAAAGAACTTTTCAAAGTCTTCAGCTTTTCCAAAAGATGGCAAAAGTGGTGGCTTTAGCAGTACAGGATCTTGGGGAAATTCTTTTCGAATTCCCAAAAAGAAATGTAGTTGACTTGAAACAGGTAATTTTATATCAGAGGCAGGCAGAGATACCTGTAGGGGAAATCTCAGATTTTTTCCTCCAAAATTGGCAAAAA
Source organism: Perna viridis (assembly GCA_037379345.1). NCBI lineage: Eukaryota > Metazoa > Mollusca > Bivalvia > Mytilida > Mytilidae > Perna > Perna viridis. Next base: position 59,518,104 of record CM074512.1, read on the forward strand.
CAACAATAGACCAATGGGTTTTATCAATTGTACAACAGGGTTACAAACTAGAATTCATACAGAAACCCAATTGGTAAGAAATAAAACAAACTTCTGTTTCTCCAAAAAAATTAAATACTTTAATTCAAGAAGTAAATTCTTTGACAGAAACAAACACAATAAAGCTTGTTCCAGAAGATCAAATACTTTCAGGTTTTTACAATACATTTTTTCTGGTACCAAAGAAAAATGGCAAAATGAGAACAGTGATAAATCTGAGACCCCTCAACAGGTATCTCATAAAAAAACACTTCAAAATGGATACTATGAGCAAAGTGTTGAACATAGTAAAGCCAGGAGATTGGGCAGTAAGTCTAGATCTCAGCAATGCATATCATCATATTCCATCATTTCCAAAACATTAGAAATTTTTTAGGTTTTCAATTCAAGGCAGAGCTTATCAATTCAAAGCTCTGTGTTTTGGCCCAACGTCAGCTCCCAGAGTTTTCACAAAAGTTGTATCAGTATGCAGCTTATCTGAGAGCAAGAAACATACGCCTAGTAGTAGACTTAGATGATTGGTTATTATTAAAAAAAAAGGAATCACATCTGATATTAGATCGAAACCAATGTCTCAATCTCCTGACCGAACTAGGGTTCATTGTCAACAAAGAAAAGTCCAATCTGTCACCAAGTCAGGGGTTGATATACTTGGGAGGATTTTTCAATCTAAAGAAGGGTTTACTTCATCCAACACAAGAAAGGATAGCAAAATTGAATTTAGCAGTGCAAACCTTGTCAAAAGGAAAGACTGCAACAGCATTGGAATTTCTTCATTTGTTAAGGATAATGGCTTCATGCATAGAATTAATCCCAATGCTCGTCTTTTTATGAGACCAATTCAATTACATCTTTTGGCATTTTGGAAACCTATGTCTCAAAATTTGAAAATGAAAATTCCTGTTACTCCACATCTATTATCACATCTGACTTGGTGGAGAAATTCAGTGAACACGCTGAGAGGCCGATCTTTACAATCTCAGTCAATGCCAATAACCAAAGCAACAGATGCTTCAAAAATAGATTATGGGGGCGTTTTGAACAACAAAATTGTCCAGGGAGAGTGGTAGGCTTCAGAAATCAAAAAGCATATCAATTGGTTAGAAATGGAGGCAGTAATAAAAACTGTCAAACATTTTCAGAAACATTTGATAGGCCAGTCAATACTGATCAGATCCGACAACACAACTGTTGTCCAATATATAAACAAACAGGGAGGGACCAAACCTCCTCAGATATGTTTTCTGGCTTGGGATCTTTGGAATTTGGCAATTTCAAACAAAATGACTTTAAAAGCTGCTCATATAGTAGGAAAGAAAAATATTCTAGCTGATCAATTGAGCAGAAAGAAAATTTGCCCCACAGAATGGACACTGAACAGTCAGATTGTTATGAAACTTTTTAAGATTTGGGGTTACCCTCTGATGGATTTGTTTGCATCAGTGTAGAACCATCAGACAGAGGTGCTTTGTCCTTGGACTCCTCATCCACGAGCATATGCACTGGATGTATTGACAATATTGTGGGAGAAGATGTACGCTTATGCATATTCCCCAATTTGCCTGATACACAGAGTGCTAGAATATATGAGGCAGTTCAACTGTCAAATTCTTCTCATTGCTCCACTATGGCCACGGAGACAATGGTACCCAGAACTACTGGAGCTGTTGATAGAGTTCCCAGTCAGACTGCCAGAGATTCAGAATCTGTTGTGTCAACAAGAGACACAAATTTATCACCCAGATCCAGACATTTTCAGTCTGACTGCATGGCTTCTATCGACAGATCCTATCAAACAGAGGTCTTTTCGAAAAAAACTAGGAAACTTCTCTCCGCCTCTTGGAGACAAGGTACACAGAGGGACTATAGTTCCAAGGTCAAAAAGTATTATAGCTGGTGTGATACAAGGGAAATCAATTCCACTTCCCAACTTTGAGCCAAATTGCAGATTTTCTTGTATTACTATTTGATGAAGGTTTACAATATAGAACAACGGAGGGTTACAGGTCGATGCTTTCAAATGTTCTTCCTCATATAGACAATGTACTAGTAGGTCAGCATCCTCATATTTTACGTCTCATTAAAGGGGTTTTTCATTCCAGGTCTCCTGGCATGAAATTATTGCCCGAGTGGGATTTACAGACTGTTCTTGATATGTTACAAAAACAGCCTTTTGAACCTTTGAATGCTATTGATTTTGAATTTTCAACATATAAAACTGTCTTTTTAGTGTCTATAACTACTTTCAGAAGATGTAGCAACTTGCAGTCTCTTAGAGTGAACGACACCCAAATGAGGTTTCAACAGAATGGTATCACATTTATAAGCTCAGGGTTATCAAAGCAAGACTGTCAAAATCACATGGGATCAAAACTGTTTGTTCCATCTATTTAAAACAATGGGAAGTTAGATCCTAGGAAATGTTTATTACAGTGCTTGAAGGTGACAAAGTTTTAGAGGTACTTTGGGTAAACTTTCTCCTTCAATTTGTGAACCTCACAAACCAGTAACTGTTTCCAGATGGATTGTAGAAACAATTCAATTGGCTTTTCCGAATACAGTATCAGAGAATGTAAAGGCTCATTCAACTAGGGCAATTGGACCCTCATGGGCATTACTGTGTAAGTACTTTAATTCATGGATACCAATTTTCGTGGATTACGGAAGAAACACATGTTTGTGGATTCTTGAATTCGTGGTTTTGAGGTGTTTAGTATACACATCAATGGAAATCTCCTTTTTGTTGGGAACCAAATTTCGTGGTTTAGCCTACCCACGAAAACCACAAAAATTGGTACCCCACAAACAATAGTATTTTCACAGTATATAAAGGAGCATCTCTACAGAACATATTAGAAGCTGCAGATTGGTGTTCAGAATCCACTTTTGGGAAATTCTATTTAAGAGACTTGTCAGTTGATGTTTTGCAAAATATGTAGATAAGTTCATTTATTTTGGCGAGTTGCCCACCAGTTTGGTTTTGATGAAAGTATTTTAACAATTCATGGTGGAAGTATTTTAATCAAGTGTTTTGTGATGAAGAGTCAACATGACACAGTTTATTTGAATGTACTGTTATTCAATTTATGTTCATGATATTTCGAGCAAGGCTTGGAAAGTTATTGGTTTAAAGCATACACCACCTGACAGAGGGATAGATTGCTTTGGAATCATCCATGTTGTATTAATGACAAGTAAGTATTAATAATTGAAATAAAATTTCAAAATTTGTAATCAAGTTAAAATTTTATGAGATATTAATACTTACTTGTCATCTTTCCCACCACCACCCCATGCTTTCAGTGAAATTGGTTGGGAGTTTAGTTACCTGCCGATAAACTGAAGAATGTGTGCAAGCAGATGATTTAGGTCCTCAAGGTGTTTAGTTTTGATCATATGTGTGTTTGCAAGTTATGGACTGACTCAAGGGGAATAATCCATATTGTATTAGTGACAAGTAAGTATTTATATCTCATAAAATTGTAACTTGATTACAAATTTTGAAAATTCTCTCCATGAAGCACCTCAACATACAACACAGAAACAAAATGAGATATCCTCTTAAAAAATGCATGCAGTTTCTGAAAGCCAGCTTAGAACATGTTAACCAATGACAATACCAAAAACACTATGAGCATTAGAAATAATCAGTCACTACACTGTCAAAGGGATGGATTTGGTCAAGTAACACCAAGTGTTAAATAGGCAAGATTTGATGTAGTGCAATACTATAAAATTACTTAGTTTTCATGTTGGGATGCAATTATGGGTTGAAAATATCTGAAAAAACAAATTTCAAAGAATGGGCATAATTTGAAAATTGCATCCTTTACAAACAAATCTATTCAAGGCAGCTGATAAACCAGTTGGATTTAGTTTGAAAAAAATATGCTTTATAGAGTATATTTCCATAAATAGCCTGTAATAACTATTTCATTTTTGTATCAAAGTTTTGTAACAGTGAAAACCTTAGTAAATGTTTTTGAAAGTTTGTAATACATTGTATTGGTACTTCTAGTGCAAAAGCTTTACCATGGGAGAATATGACATGTTCATTAAAATCTGATACTTTGTTACAAAAACAGACCAGTTGTGAAGTGTAAATTATACCATAGAAGTGTGCTTCAGGAATAATACTGAAAAGTCATTTTTGAAGTTATTAGGATTTGGTAACTAATGAAACTAAGAAAAGCAGCAAGTGATATTTTCAAGAGAGTACCAAAATGTGACTTTTGTTATAAATTGATTCCTCGTTATATCTTGTTTTCTGTTAAGTCTTACCTGAGGGATAGGCATGTTAATAAGGTTGAATCTGCTTTTTAAACGAGGGCAAATCACTCTACGCCCACCACCTGGGGGACTCATAGCTGCTATCAGGAACATGTCCTAGAATATAAATTACAAATACATAACCTAATAATCAACAGAATTTCTATGCTTTGTAAATTCAAAGTTATTTTTTATATGATAGGTCATCAGTATATATGGGTGAAGAAGCAACTTCTAATTCTATAACAAACCATTTTGCCAGTATTTTGAAAGACATTTTGATGTGGTAAGAATTTGTAGTTCTATTTTTATTGCATATCTGGTGTAGATAAGGCGGTGAGAGAATTAACTTAACATGATTTATAGTATTTTCTATTCTTGAAATTTAATGTTTAAAAAAATGCTTTTATTGCACTAATTAAGTGTAAAAATGCATATGCATTCATTCCAATTGTTTTGTCTTTTAAGGTACAGTCTTCCAAATTTAAGTGGTTGATAAAGGTTATTCATCAGTCGACAGTAAAAATTCTTCCACAAAAGTAAGGTAATTCACTTCCCCTCATTCTACTTCAAGAACTTGAACTTAAAATACATCTACTTTGTAAAGAATATTACCCTGATTTCCTTGTGGACCTGTTTCTCCCTATCATACCAAAACTTATAATCTAACCACATTCGCATCAGTTCTAAAGGGGGTTGAGAACCAAACTCATCTTTAGCTGGCATGTTAAAATCATCCATAAAGGTCAAAAGTTTCCTTCCTCCAACAGGTACATAAACACCTTTAGTTCTCTTTTCCACTCTACTTTCTATTACTTCTTGAACTTGGTTTGATGTTGTCTAAAACGTTCATCAGATAATTTTAAGTCCAACTATAAAATTTACAATTCTTTTTATGATATATACCTTTAATATTAACATAAATTTTAATATTTTCAATGTAAAATACAAATATTTTTGAGGTCTGAATATGAATATTGGTATGAAGAATTGTAACATTTGTCCACACTATGCTTAAATACAAGTCTGTAAAAAGAATATTAAATACAGTAGATTCCTGATACAGTAGTTGCATAGTTCGTCTGTCAGAGAATATATACCGTTTACAGAAATATTCCTTCCAAGAGAAATTATTTGAAGTTTTCAGTGCTTAATTAGGTTGGTCTAAAATAAATTAGAACAATTCCATACATGATTTGATAAGAAATTGATTGTTTTGTGTGTTTATGCAATTAACAGGAAAATATAAATAACTGGTGTTACTAGTGGAAACCACTTTAGTAACAACTAAAGTAAGAAAATACCTCAGAAGACATGTTGATAAACAAGAGCAAGTATGATTTAGGATCACTTCGGTTCAATGTCTGGTTAGCTACTGATGTCTTTCCTGTACCCACTGGTCCTACAAGTAACACTGGATTGAAGGAGTCTATGAGAGTAGACACCAAAAACTGGTACCTTACTGTATCAACAGTAGGAACTATAATCTTGTAGAAAGGAACACTGGAATAAACAAAGGTTTCTTTAAAATTCCAAATTAAATGTTGTCAACAGCAAAAACAAACTATGTGAGCCATAAGTGGTATTCCTGCATCCCAATTTAAGTGTATTGTAAAATGAAAGTGGAGTCAACAAACAATAAATTGGTGTGGAACAAGTCAAAAATCAAGTCCCAAAAAATGCCACATCTATAGAGTCATGTCAAAATACCAAGTGATTGTAAAAAATAGTTGCAGAGAAAAGTTTCACAAAAACATGAGCTGGACAGACAGATGGACTAACAGGGGTAAAACTATATAGCCCACCTATTGAGCATGCATATGTAAGAAATTGTCTTCTAAATTAGCAGTTTTAAATAAATCAGACAAGGGTGACTCAACAATGTCATAAGCCCAAACCAGACTTAGTTTGTAATTCAGTAAAAAAAAAAAAATATACAGACTGTTTATGAAATCGGCAGTATGCAAGAGTCATCAGTCTTGATTTGGTTTTATTTGTAAGATTTTAATGGGAGACAAATGTCTAGTTTTCTCAGAAATACAGATCTGAATACAGATAGGACTGTTGTAAAAAAAAATATACCATATGTAAACAAAAAATGAAATGTATTTTTACACCATGAATCATCCCTACCTTTGGCAGTGTCTGAATCTTAAAAAAATATGTTTACAAGGGCATAACAAATTATTTGTGGTCATGTAACGGCAAGGGGTTTGGGGACAGTGTAAGTTCCCCAGCAGGCCCAGGACAGCAAAGCACTCAGCCAAAAACTGATTTATGCATTCTAAAATCCTGAAAGATGGCTGTTTAAGCATTTAAATTTATCCCCCTATTTTTGCATAGTCAAGAATTTCAAATGAAAATTAAGATTTAAGTCAGAGTACATAAAATTTTGAGTATGCATGAACAATAATGAAAATCTATTTTTATTTGGACTATATACCCTAGCTTACCTAGATTTTATGAAAGTATTGTCCATTTTTTAAACTACAAAAATCATAGTTCTCACCTAGGGTTGTATTTCCAACCATCCTTAAGCTTCTCATCCCAGTGAATCCAAGCTTTTCCTTTAGGATCAACATAATACTCATATATTGTATCTCTGTTAGGAAAAGTTCCTTCCATTTCTCGTATGAAGTTATCTAATCGTTTTCTACTTTCTTCATCAACCGATGCTCCTATAGACCATATCATACAGAACAAGAACCATAACTCTACTACCCTTGCAAAACTTTCCTCTGACTGATCTGACATGTCCACTCCATTTCCTGGGGTAGCCAAAGCATCAAACAGTTTGCATAATGACCTAACCCCATTCATTGGAGCAATCTGAATGATATCATGACAGTAATATTTCTTGAAAGTGAGGATTTTCACAAGGTACTTGTCAAACATTTTCTTCAATTCTTCAACCAGCATCTATGAAGAGAAAAGAATACACTGTAAGATTTAATAAAACTTTTTAGGTCACTAATATTGTTAGCGACTTCTTGCACTCGTAATGTCAGAACTTAGTATTCTCATATGATTTGGATAAATATGTAGTTATACCCCACGTAATGCTGCAGATCCTCACCATGTTTACCACCATAGCATCATAGTTCTAGCTTCATACAAGATAAAAATGTACCTCTTAAGTAACATACATGAGTGTTTCTTGCTTGTATGAGAACAGATGGTTGAAAACATTCAGGTTATAACTGTTACAAAAGAGTACGCAATAATATCATGGGAACCAAGATTTCAGCAGAAGTCACCCAATTTTAGAGCATATCCCATCGATACCATTTCGGATGTTGAAGGTAAGCCAAAATCAGTGACAGTGAATATTTGATGATAAGCGATTTTGAAAACTTCAGTCTTTGATTTACTTTTTGCTTCATCTTTTATAATAAGATACATTACATGATATACTTCTTAAAACAATTCAATACAATGTTTCCTGTACCTCATTGTCTTTTTTCTGCAATAGCCAGCTCTCAACAAAGGGCAACCACTTCAAATCTTCATAATCAAAATACACCATACCACATCTAGATACAGTGGCAGGGGAGGCAACAGACAAATCTCCTACTTCAAACAACAAGGACACAGGATCAGGAAGTGATATTCTCTCTCCGTTTATCAGTGTTAGAATTTTGTTATCATCCATAACAGAGTTCATACTTTCAATCCACAGGGTGTCAACTGGGCCATCAAATAATATCCACCTTTCATCTGGTTTGTCATCTTACAGGTTAAAAAAATGGTATTATAAAACAGATATGTTATGTACAATGTCTGCTACAGGGTTTTACAAAAAAATCATCAAACAATTTTTATTTCAAAAATACAAAATCTGAATGTTTTGTTATAAAAACGTGTAAATCTTTCAAAAATATGATTTAGTTTTTGTCTAAAATAATAAAGTGCAAATTGTCTTCTACTTGTCTTTTCATAATATTGTCTTATCCCTTGGAATGACATCAAGTACATTATTTCAAACACTGAAATTAAAAAGAAACTGTCTTTTTCATAATCTAATGGGCTATGACCTACCATTACAAGCATTCCTTACAATACTAGAGAGTACACCATCATGCCATTCATTGGTACTGAAGTCAAATTCTCCATACAACTCTCCTAAAGACAGGGCTTTCGGATTTAACGGAAACACCTAAAAAGATAAAAATAACAGGCTCAAGACTGCCCACAGAGATAGTTATCAGCCAAACTGGATGCTGTAATTAGAAGAATGGGGAAGTTCTGCAGAAAGAAGATCAGAAATTGACACCTGACAGCAAAAAACAAAAATTTGTATCACTGAAAATACACACTCATCTTCGGTGCATTCCTTTTCATATTTTTTTCCTGCTTTGTCATACAATTTATGGAATAGTTGTGTTTTAAAAAGTTCAGGAAAAATGGGGTGTTCTTTAATGCATCTTTCTCAGCTGTTCCGCTGGCTGTTCAAGAATCTAACCAACCTAGGACAAAATATCTTGGATTGTATTTTTAAAAGCAAAGCATAGCTTTTCTAAGAAAGGAAAGGCAATCATTACTGGACTTTATGCCAAGCTGTCAGTTGCATCAGTATGATATGAATTTGTTTACTTAACAGATCATTATGTGAAAATATTCCCATAATTTACTCACCGTGATATCATAAGAATTTGTACAAATTACGAATCAGATCCACTAAAACTGAAAGGACATAGCTTGAGTAGCACTTAAGGGTAAAAATGTTGAAGCTCAAGGTGCTTACTTATGTAGGCAATGCCAACTACATATTACATAATCATTAAACATTGTTCTACACTGTGCGTATTAACTCAGTATTTTTGTACTGTGTGTTTTTCTCTTTAAATCCCACCATTATCAGTAAGTTTCATTGAAGAGCTGACTGTTTCATTTCAAACATAAAACATTCAACTTTTATAATTAAATTTTATATGTTTCTCATATTTTATTTTTATAAGATGTGTTTCATTGACTCATAAAACATCTTGTATAAAGTCAATTATCCAATAAAGTTAACATAATTAATGATATGCACAGTAAATGTAATATTTTTTTGTGAAAACAATTTGATTATGCAAGACTTAATTGTCAAATTATTTCCATGAAGGATTCTAAAGTTCTAGGTGACCAAAACTGATGAGACATGTACAAGGATTGACAAGTGTAAAAGTTTAGGCATTGCCAAAGGAACACATTGTTTACCTTCACATTCTGATATCCTTCTTCTCCCCTCTTAAACAAAGCAATAAGTGATCCCTGTAATGTTTTCCAAGCTACAGTTTTCCCCGACTGTGTTCCTCCAACCATCATGACAGAATGGCGGGAAAATTTTGTTTCAAACAACTGCATAGTCTTCTTAATCGTGTGGAGATTGGCCTGCAGTCCTTGTGTTTTCAGCTCAGCAGTTATAGCATTCTTCATCTACAGATAATAGACACAATGAAAATTATCATTTATTAGTTTTCACATAGTGTTACAACAGTCAAAATTGATCTGAAGAGTGAGATATCTTTGTGATGCTTGATTATATCAGTTTTTTTAAACAGCATGCAATTACTTTAAGAAAATAAATACTTGCTTTTGGTGAACAAGAAAAACAATGAACAACATTTCTTCAATGATAGCAAAGTTTCAAATCACAGAATTAGGGATAAAAAGGTCTCAGTTGTTTTAAGACATCCAAGCACAATACTCCATGCAAATGTTTGTCATAAAATTTAAATACAGAGACTACATATTCTTTACTTTTTCAATAAAAAGACAAAGGTGAATCAACATTTAAATGGAGTAGGTTTTACATAAAATAGAAACTTAAGCATATTTACTTTCGATCTGCTGTAGAATGTTTCAAGTCTTTATCATGGACTAATGAGAGGGGCTTTAAATCTATCATAATAATTAAGTTTTTAAATCAACAAACCAGAGAGTGTTCTACTACAGGCATCTCTACTCCATGGAATAAGTCGGACACAATACCATTAAATAGAGGCAAATCTGCAGTGGACAACTTAGCTAAGTTCATGTCCCTCATTGACAGCAGCAATATCTGAAATGGTAAAAATGTATGATTAAATGAAATGGTAAAAGCACTTGTATTATTTTTCTTGAAATGGATGTGATAAACATCACAGAGAACATACGGTACTTTTCTTACTCTTTTTCTAACTTATTTTAAAGCTCATCATACTCTACACAAGGAGAAAAAAATTATGTAACTTACACGTCATTAAATTGTACCTATATTGCCCCATTGTAAGACAATGAAATATGCACATTGTAAGTTAAAACAATAATAAAGGGGATATGGGCAGGCACATCTGGGTACTGGACTGGGCATGATTTAGTTTTATGACTAGTATACTTTTTAGCTACAAAAAGGAGTTATGGCAAATGTTAAAAAACTCCAAATAACATAACTCCAAAACCATAAAACTCCCAAACTATAAATTACATTGTGCTCAAGTTACTTTGTTGAACTTATCATTTGTAAACTTGGGGGAGGGGGGGGGGGTGAAGAGAAAACCAGCCTGACAGTCTAAACAATGGACACATACCTATCAATTAAAGCAGGGGGTATGACATAATACAATGTGTGGTGGAGGTTTAAAAAAAATCTTCTATATCTATCAGCCATACCTCCTCATCATTCATATTAGGTGTTGTCCTTCTTTTGGGTCCAGCATACCTAAGTACAGAAACCAATGCTCTCAGTCCAAAGTCATAATGGTCCTGTTTTGACAATTGTTGATCAGCTAATGAGTACAGTGTATATGTTTTTCTGGCTAGAACTTTACAGTTGTTGAAACCCTCACCAAATAAAATGATTTCAGCAATCAGAATGGAATCAGGTGATACCATGGCAATAGGACGAAACATTGCTTTCAAATTGTCTGGTAGGTCTGCTCTCCCTGAATAGCCTGAAATCATGGTAGTGCATGTAATTAGTTAAGAAGTACTAACGAAAAATTGTTTTCAAATTATCTGGTAGGTCTGCTCTCCCCGAATAGCCTGAAATCATGGTAGTGCATGTAATTAGTTCAGAAGTACTAATATAATTTGTATTCATATGCAAATGCATGTTTTTTTTTCAATATGAGAGAAATATGATAAGAGCCCATGAGCACTTATCTTATCCAGTTTTACATCTTGCTAGCTTTTAACCAATTTGGTGATTGCAATAACAGAAAAGGCTTCAAACCAAGTATTGCTGGAGAAAAATGTACTGTCTAAATCCAATTAGAGGCTCTAGAGCCTGAATTTCTTGTTTGGCCTTCATAAAGACACCGATAAATGCTAATAGCTTAAATGAGCTTAAACTGACAACCATTGGCTTGAAAATCAGTATCATCACTCAGACAATGTCACATTTCGAACTTACATGAGAATCTTTTTTTAAGATAGGAACAATTAGAAGACTGTAAAATGTATGATCAACAGTACAAAATAAATTCCAATCAAAAGGGGAAGTAAGTTGTTAGGTAGTATGATATGTAGTTCATTAGTGCATTACATCTCAGGTAAGATGTCCAAAAATCACTGACTCCGGTAGTATGTCCAAAAATCACAGAATCTCAGGTAGTATGTCCAAAAGTCAAACAGACTCAGGTAGTAATGTCAAAAAGTCACAGCATCTCACTCATGTAGTATGTTCGAAAGTCACACATCTCACTCAGGTAGTATGTGCAAAAGTCACACAGATGCAGGTAGGATGTCCAAAAGTGACTGACTCAGGTAGTATGCCCAAAAATCACAGAACCTCAGGTAGTTAAGATCCAAAAGTAACAGAATCTCAGGTAGTAATGTCAAAAGTCAAAGTAAAGTCAAAAGTTCAAAGCATCGCAGGTGGTATGTTCAAAAGTCACAATATCTCAAGTAGTATTTCCAAAAGTCACAGAGTCAGGTAGTATGTCCAAAAATCACAGAACCTCAGGTAGTTAAGATCCAAAAGTAACAGAATCTCAGGTAGTAATGTCAAAAGTCAAAGTAAAGTCAAAAGTTCAAAGCATCTCAGGTGGTATGTTCAAAAGTCACAATATCTCAAGTAGTATGTTCAAAAGTCACAGCATCTCACTCAGGTAGTATGTCCAAAAGTTACAGAATCTCAAGTAGTATGTTCAAAATTCACAGCTTCCAAAGTTACACTGGTACAAAAGCTAAATTACTGCTACTCAATGGCATGATTGTCCAACTGTCAATTACAGACTTTGCCTCTTTTATTAAACAAATAGTGCAGGGGCATTTGGTCATGGCTATGACCCCCAAATTTCAACTTTGTTGTAATAACAAAAAAATGTTCAAAACATAATAATATACATAAGTGTAAGGAAAAGGAATCTTTAGAAGCTTTAGTTTATTGTAATGTCATCACAATGGTTCACAATTATATGCTCATTAACAAAACAAATTACTGAGAATGGTAGGTTTTGTTGTTTTTCAGATACATTTGAATCCAGAAAACCTGTCCACACCCAAGAAACAAATTTATATTTTCACATATGATACACTATATGATGATAAATGCATTTATCAAATGTGAAGTTGTTTTGTTGTTGTGTACACAATTTCTTAGCCAGAAATATTACCACAAAATGACCACAGAAGTTCAAAATTAGTTTGGAAGACTTCAAGCAATTCTTTTGTGCTTATGATGCAAGATTTTCAAAATCCTTATGTTTTCCCAGTGGTTATGTATTCAAGTCTTAAAATTCAAAATTTATCTAATGGTGTGTGAAAAATTCCACAGACATGTAACTTAGCTTTACATTAAAAAAATATCACAAGAGCTTACAGAGATATATACAACTTCAATAATGAAAGTAGAACATACTTGGATTCATTGTAATAAAGATTCCACAAGTGGCAATCAAGCTTATCTCTCTTCTTTCAAATGTAAACCTTGTTGTCCTGGAGGATAGTGCACTTAGTATTGATAAAATCTGTTGTGCCACAACTGACAGTACTTCTACATTGATACGATTGAACTCATCAAAACAACCCCAAGCACCAGTCTAAAATGAGAATTAATCATAATGTCAGCACACTGATAAAATTAAAATTTCAGATCATCGACATAAAAATACAAATAGGAAGACAACAATGGTGTATGACTGGAATCCATGACAAAAACAATAACATTTACTATAACTATGTAGATTTGGAAACTATGTCAAAAGTGAGTCCCCAATAAATCAAACAAAATTACAAAATAATATTGTGAAGCTGTCCTATTACAAATCTTAAAGAAAATATCATCAACAGAAAGATTAAAAACAGAAGTATATTAGGGTATCATATATTAACAGGATGATTATAAAATAATAATAAATTAAACTCAATAGAAAAGAAAAGACATCAAAAATTTACTTGCATTCATAGGTAAATTGTGACTCCATAATTTTTCGTTTAATTTAATTAATGGTATTTTGGAACATAGCAATAAAAACTAAAAATTTTGATAATGGTTAATTCTCCAGCTATTTCTCTTTCATAAGGTGGAAAATTCTATATTAACTTTTAAATTACTTGTGAAATGGCATCACAATTGTTTTTTGGAAAAAGTAATTTTGTATTAAGATTCTTTGGGAAAAACACTTTTGGGATGGTGCAGCAATTAATTGACACACAAGATTTAAAAAAAAAATCGATTAACATTTTATCATTCAAATCCATGGAGTATTTCTTTTCTACTTCAATCAACTAAATGTAGTTATATGTATAAGTTACCTGTGCCAAGCCAGAAAACATTTTTCCCATTGACCTGAAATCCAATCCTTCTGAGCAGTTGACCACAATAACATACATGCCAAGAGCCTTTCCAAGATCTTTAACTGTCTCAGTTTTTCCTGTACCTGCTGGACCTTTAGGACTACCTCCTCTGTGGAGATGAAGAGCTGTTGTCAGGGTAATATAACACCTGTCAGTCAATGGTGTAATAACAAGACGTCGTGAGTTGAGGTATTCACAGCCATACCTAAAGTCAGTGTTGGTCTGTCTAATCACGCAAACATCACTTGCACCATCCTGTAACATCATTCAAATAACTAAAGAATTGTCCAGATGAATAAAAATCTTCTGTGTATATCAGACCTAAAGCATAGTTTGGATGTACTATCCTTCTTATGTCACACCTCAAACATACTTTGAATGCACTAACATCATTCTGCTTATCTCATACCTTAAATATAGTTGAGATAATTAATATCATCCTGCTAATGCCACACCTAAAGTATACTTAGGATGTACTAACATCATTCTGCTAATGTCACTCCTGAAGCATCCCAAGAATGTACTAACATCATTCTGCTAATGTCACATATATGTACAGAGCTGGATGACCAGTTAAGACTTTCACGTTAATTATAATATATGTTACAGTTAAAGGATTATAATATATTTAAAACACCAAATTTAAGTTGAGGTATGATGTTTTCATGTGTTTAGTTCTATAAATCTAAGAAACAGCGAAGATAGATGTCAGGTGATTCCATTCATGCTCCAATAAGTTGTATGTAGGCCTGAATTAAGGCATGATTTCAATTGTTTAATTGAAGATCAATGTAATTTGAGCATGTTCACAATCAATTTTATCAAAAATTTTTTATTCATAAGTTAAAGGAAAGCATCATCATTGGTTGATTTTTCCTTAGCATTTGAACAAATTTTCTTTGAATTGAGCCTTGTTTTACTTTCATTTTACAGATAACATGACATTGCGTGAAAACATAGGCCACCTTAATATCGACTTCGTGAATGTAAAAAAGAAGAGCTTCCTAATACCACATCTAAAGCTGTATTTACTTCCTGGGTTTTAAAAGTATGAATCTTTGTACATGAAAAAAAATATGAGTTCTTATTTCAGGAGGTAGACCTAGGGTAAGGGACATAATTCTTGAAATCTGTGATATGTTTGTATCATATTCAATTTCACCAAAGCCTTTCAAGCTTTCATTTGAAACAGAATGAAATCAATCCACATTACTTTGATGCTTACATGAGATTGATATAATGAGCATGAATACAAACATTCCAATGATTTGTAAGAGTTGTGCCCCTAATCTAAGGTCTACCTCCTTAATGCTTGTATGAAAATAACCTAGTATTAAATACTTTCTGATGAAATTGAATTCACAAGTATAGATATACTATAGTGCAACAATTACCCTCTCCATATAGTATCGGAGTTGACAGAGCCATTCAAAGGCATTCTCATCATTACAACCAGTCTTGATTAGTTTCTCTATCACATCTCTGGCATGTACTTCTATAGTAACCAGGGCAGTTACTTTTAGTCTTTGGACCTTTGTTAGGTTAGAACGAATTATCTCAGAATACTTGTTCAATGATGTCACCTAAAAAACCACAAGAATTAGCATTAGAAAATTTAATAAAATTTTATAGCATTTAATTGAGCTTTCAGAAATGTACACAAATAGTACTGAACTTTATCAATAAAATACTTTGATCTTCCATAAAAGAGTAATTTTTTATGTAATTATCGGTACTATGAAAGCATTTTATTTTAAAAAAATAATTCTAATATAACGTCCTACAAACTCCAAACAAAACATTACCCAATAACCAATGAGCAATTCAGATTCTTTTTTTATTATATTTTATTATTTCATATTAGTATAGAAATAATTCATGTAAGGTATGATGTTGTACTCATTTACAAATGGCCCATATGGTTATTGACTCAGAATATTGGTTATGGACTTAAAATTGGCTAATAAATAGACAATAATAGTGTCTTGACTTCAAATTAAAGGAATAAAAGGATGCAGCAAAGAAATGGGGTAACTGTGAGAATTGGCTGAGCAGTTACCTCGTTTCATGCCGAATCCTTTTATTTGTTTTATGTGAAGTCCAGACATTATTATTGTTTTTATACTGCAATAAAAAAAAATATTTTCATGAACAGGTAATTTTATTCCCAATACGAATTCTATAATGCGTTTCCTGTGTGGCACCTCCCATCTGGGCGGAATAATATAGATGATCTAGATAGGTGTAAGTTTGTTAATCTATTCCCAATTGATTGGAGTGAGACAGATTGTGCTACTTTTTTACAAATTACTGACACATTTTGCAGCAAAGATATGTATTGTGGTTAACAAATAATAACTAGTAACAACATTATTTTGATTTAGACTCAAAACATTGTCCCATTGTGTCCTCGCTTCAACACTTGGCTGGTTTTATTAAGTGTGTCACATTGTGTATTCAATCATAATCAATGGTAGTCTGACATGTAAACATTCAAACAGTGGGCATGGCTTGAAGTGATAATATGACATTGGCATATTTAAGCATTATGAAAAAACAGTCAATATGTTTTACTTGTGCAAATAGGGAAATTACAGTATAAATATCTGTTCCTTAGGGATATCAATTCAAATATATCATGTCATCAGTGATATCTTCAGACTAGTGTATTAAAACGATGTAATGATACTTAACTGTTAAAATCAGAAATTGAAGAAAGATACCCTACTTATAATGATAATATATTTTGCTAATAATTCAGACTTTCTCAATCACTAGTTTTTACAAACTTCCACCAATATGTATTTTATAATAAAGTGTTTTTTAAATATTGTTCAATGTGTTTTAAAGGATTTTAATCAAACATTGAAGCAGTTATACCTGTTTTTTCTTCATTGTCCTCAGAGCTTTCTTATCCCCCCTTAATCTGACATGCTTCAAAGCTTTCTCTGTATCTGAAGTCCATTGGATCTGACTGGCCACAATACATAATTGACCTGGGTATTCCTTTAACCATTTGTCTTTCTTGGCTTTTTTCAGTGCTAGTTTTGTGGTTACTAACCTCTCCATCAAAGTATCAACCATTCCTGCTTCAATATCACCTAACCAGTTCTATCAATAACCAAAAGGAGCAACATCTATCATTAACAAATAAAATGCTCTGCAGAGCATCTTGATATGACAGCAGAAGTCAAACACAAAACAGGTAGGGAAGATACATACATATACTACATTCAAATCTGATATACCTCTAAATATGGATTATGGTCAAATGTTGGCACAAAACAAATATTGACAAAGAACTTAAAGCTTTGAAATTGGACATTAACCTATAACAGTCCAAAATCTAAAAATAAGCCACATCAATTAGATTCAGCATATCTAGGAATGCAAAGTATTCATTTCTTGTAGAACAAAAGTTAAATTTCAGACCAATTTGAAAACAGTACCCAAAATTTTAAAATCTAAATACACATAATATTTACATTCAGTATATGGAAAAAATCTGGAGAATTCAATTTTCCTTAAAATAAATTAACCAAAGTTTAATTTTGGACCTTACCTTGACTTCTTTTAACTTAAAATTGGGTCAAAAAAAATTAATTCTAAGAACACAGTTAGACTAAGCATATGAAAAAAACACAAATAATTCTTTTTTTTTTCAGGTATTACTTAACAAATTAAAAATTGGAACTTTTCAACACTTATTTGGATTAACTTAAAGAAGGGGCACAAATCAAAATTTTAAAACAAGTTTAGAGTCACCAAAAGAATTTAACTTTTATTGAAAACAAACAAATTTTTATTTATTTTTAACCCTTTAGACATTGGACCATCTTTAAAACATGGTCAAAATCAAGAATATTAGTATATGTTTAGATTCAGCATATCAAAGAACCCCTTTTAAGGCATTTGATAATATCTATGTTCATTGCTGAATATTTATATTTGAATCTTAATTACCATTCCAATTAAATTTCATCAAATCCATGAAGCAGTTCAGTAGGAGTTGTGCTTACTAGGTTTTTATATGTAAAATACAAAAACTTAAATAATCTCCCTTTTCAGCATGAAATTATCTTACATATTTGACTTCCTCTGTTAAATGCAAATTTAAAATAAAGTTATAATTATATCATTTTTGATTTGTTCCATTGAAAAATTTGAAATTTAGATAATCTCTCATACATTTATCGTCATTTACCATAACAAATCTACAATTAGATCCGTCACAAGTCATCAATTACTGAATCACTAAACTATGTTGTTGTTGTTTATTCTACAATACTATAGTATAAATTTACAGTATTCTACCTCTACTTGTCCATCAAGGAAGACACCTTGATTACTAAACTCCACTCTCTCTCCATCTTCTGAATTCATTGATAAAGCCTTTACATGCTTGCCCTGAAATTTTGAATAAACAAATATATAAGGTTTCAGTTGAATAGTTTAGCAGTATTTTTCATCATAACTTAATCAGGAAGACATCAATTAAGTAAATGCAGAGTGACAATCCATAAAGGTGTACTTTGTTTGTTTGTTTGTTTGTTGGGGTTTAATGTCCGAGCAGCAATATTTCAGCTATGTTCAGACAATGAACATGAAATGGATGATAAAATGAACATGAAATGGATGATAAAATGAACATGAAATGAAAAGAAGAAAGGATGGGTCACAAGGATAATAGGGTCGACAAATTTTGATTGCCACTGGAAAAAGGGGGGGATGGGTAAGGTAGGGCAATTTAGCCTCCTGTGGCGGAGCGCAAAGGTTCCTACTCCTATCGAATACTACAGCAGGGTTCTTTAACGTGCGAGGAACGTGGCATCTTTCCCAACACGGTGCACCACTATGGTTTGCGGTCAGGTTTTCCGTATTATAGCCTGACAACCCCAGCATGTAACACGCCAGGGGTACCCCATTCCACCACCTGGGGCACACATCCCAGTTGCTCTATGGGCAGAGCGCCTAGCCCCCGGCTAGGTTTCTGAGCACTATTTAGTCGCCTTATACGACAAGCTTAGTGCTGCTGCAGGCCTATTCTTTTAACACCCGGACCTGCATGGGGTCATAAAGGTGTACTAAACATCCAACACCTGCAATCATTATTGATATAATGAACTCGATTTTCTACTTCAAAACTGAAGATAAAAGATAATATGAAAATATCATGTAGATAAAAAAAAACATTGTTCCATATGCGCACCCATAACAAATTTTAAAGACATTTAAATTTCAAAGAGAGATAACTCTAAAAATATTAAGCAGTCATTGTTTTGCAACGTGTCAAAAATGAGCAATTCATGGTAGTAATCTTTGGTAAAAATTTTATCAAAACCCATTGTAAAATGTAGGCATGAGTGTGCTCAATCTCCTCCACAAAATTATAACTGCTTCCTAATTCATCACATTATAGGCTCTCCATTATACAGGATGTAAAAAAAAATGCACAAGGCATGATCGCTACTCATTTGCAAATTTGCGAAGTTGTTTCTGTTGTACTGTACTTATCAACATTTACATGTAAATGAAGGTTTAGTACTATGTGTGAAAGAGGTGTAAAGCTTTGAAACAACAAATATACCCTAAAAACTGGAGATTTGAAATTGCTTACAAATGGACTGACTAACATAAAACATCTAGCGATGTGATGCTTTGTCTATTTTCAAAATGATTAGAAACCAAAACATCAGATTATATAACCATCATCAGTTATATCAACTTGGTCCCTTTGATGTATACATCAACAGGCTTTAACACTAGACAAAGGTAAGAAACACTTGCACTGATATAACATCGAAAGTCTGTAGAAAGCACAACATAAATAATTTTGTTAAAGACTGAAATTTCTGATACAAGGAATAATAAACATAGACCTTCATATACAGGCATCATAACATTTGTCAAGCCCTGCATGCTTGTCCACCAATCTCACCACAGAAATTTGTTTTTATTCTATATTCAGTGCATCCTAAAATACATACTGACCTCTTTTTTTATTTCCAAGGTTCTTATATTATCAAACAATTTCTTTAGATGGGGCTGTACAGCATTAGGTGTCTTTGACTGACCAAGTATTTCCAGTAGATCATCATTAGATATAAAGTAAAATCTAGGAAATACTCCTCTTTTAGTTTCTAGATAAGATTCCAAAGATTTCTGTATATTTTCTAGCTTCTTATTCATTTCTAGTAACTCTTCCAATAGCCCTATGCAATAAAAAAAATACATATGAAATTAAAATAAACAAGTTAAAATACACAGAATTCCTTTATATGACAAAACACTAGAAATCCAATTTTTTTTTTGTGATAAGACAAAAATTGTGTTGGGGAAAAAACAATGTCATTATTTGGGGAAATTCATTGAATGATTATGACCCGAGTGCCTTGGTGTCAGAGGTGACAGTGCATCAAGAATGCTTTGTATTTGTTACTACAGTATAGCAATGCACAAAGCTGTGGGTGGAAAAATGAATAATGAGAAATATGACTCTATTAAAAAAAATAATAGTAGCTAAATACTTCTCAAAATGGTAGTGGACTTGTCATGTGGACAATGTACATCTCTTTGAAAATGTCTAGAAAGTTTTAAAACACAGGATCACAGAAGAACAAAAGAAACCCATAAAGCTAAAGATTCAGAGTGAGTGGTACTTTACTCCAGGAATGGTCTCAACTTCCAATGTTAAAAATTGCCAAAAAGAATCAAACTATGTTACATTCCCAAGGACATATTGTGTTTTAAAGTTTAAATTTAAGCCACCAGTTATAATTTCATTCAGTAAATTGTTTTTGTGTCAACCATTTTGCAAACTCATTCAAGGCAATCAATTGTATATGTGTAAATATTTCAGTCACCTTTACCATCTATATATGATAGAAACTGACTTTATATAACTAAAGTAGAGAAATTCAGTCATGTAATTTTCACAATATTCATGTTTCCATACTTGAACACTAAAGAGAATATGGTTTCAATTTTCCAATATGGCTACTGTCAAATAACAGATTTTAAAGAAACTTGGCTTGTAGATCTAAGTTATTATATGCAATTTTTTTGTTCATGGAGGCTACTATTCATTAAATTTTGAACTTTATGGATTGTAACAGAATAATTTATATTAGAACCACATTTTTGTATTTCTACACAGACTCATGATTTTAAAGTAAAATTGTAAAAACAGGAAAGAATTTGTGACCCCTATTTCTTAATTCACTCAATCTACAACTTGAAAATTCAATCCCACTCTCTTTTGAGGTGTTGCACTTTGTTGTACAATTTAAAAGAAATTCATTCATTTTTGCATACTTATTGTCTGGACATCAGGAAAATGCTTGTTTCCAGGCCCTTTTTGGCCCCTCATTCCAACAGATTTTCAAGTCTCAAGCCCCAAAATTAATCCTAGTATGATCTTTGTGGTATAGAATATTGTGGAACTATATCACAGATATCCATATCTGTTTCTGGAGTTAAATAGTTTAATTCTTTGAAATACTTGTTTTGATGCCTTTTTGGCCCCTAAATCAAAAGGGGTTGGAGCATAACCCCAAAAATCAATACCAAGCTTCCTTTTGTGGTTTTAAACCTTGTTAAAACAATTATCTAATGTTCATGTAATCACACTAAAACCAAAAATCTATAGATGAAAATACGGATGATGACAATGATAGCCCCATACCATTATACAGCTGCATAATTTTTGCAGTTGATCATATCAATAGCTTGTGAAGATCATAGTTAGAACCTACATAAGCTATTGAACAAACATTCTATCTCTAACTCTCACTCTGTAATAGTTAAATCAGAATCTGTAAGTTTATACAGTTGTCCAGTAAAACAATTTTATTTACCTTCATGATGAGTACACCTGAGTGCATTTTTGTCCCTATGCATTCTATTCATTATAACTTTCCATTTTACATTCACTTCATCAAAGTTTGAAGATTCTCTCGGAAGTTGCTTACGGATATCTTCACCAAGAAATATATTCTGTAATTAAAAACAAAATTCCAGCTGGCTAGCTGATTAAAACTTTCCATGTGCATTTATAAGATAATGTGTGTCATATAACCCTATCAAAATGATAGTAATAACATTTCAAAATCAAAAACTCATTTAAAACAACAATAAATTTTTAAACTAAGTCATATTATGAACCGAAATACTTTCTTTGTACTTTTAGTTTTTTTTATTTTTCCCTATTCTGTAAATAAGTAACTGTGGTGTTGCATGCATCAAACATACTTACAGGAAGGTATTATTACTTTAGAAGTTTCCTTGACTTTTGTTATCCTATTAACCCTACCCCTTAGCCATGCCAGCATGACTAATCCCCTTAGTAAGGGTTAGTTTTACAAATTTATTTTTTTGTCATTTTCTTACATTAATTCCAAAATAATTCTGAATTCAAACAATACCTTGTTTTACATTCATTTCTTCATGTTAGTTATTTAGTAATACTTATAGTACATAGCTTAAAATCTTACATTTTCATTAACTGATAAAGGACACATTTACCAATTAGATTCTTCATTTCTTGTATTGCCTTAAATGGATGACTATGTGGCAGTATTTATTATTTCTTAACTAAAGTGTCTTCTAAAAAAACAGTTTCTTACTTCAAGATAAATCCATTGTTTCTGTACAAGTAACAGAATCTCCACTACTTCTAGAATGTTGGACAAGATTTTTTCCCAATAATCTATCTCTACTTCAAATGCTTTCATGTACCTGGAGACTTTCATTGATGATAACTGTATCTGGTTCTCATCTAAACACTGAAAGATGTTCTCTACACTCCTGGAAGGCAAATCACAGTAAAAAAAAACAAAAATAGAGAATAGTGGGTACAACACTTTCTAAATCTAAAATTCTCAGTAAAATCAAGACAATACAAAAAGATAGTTGCTCAGAATAGAAGTTGAAACATAAAGTTGCACACATTGTAATATATACCAGCTAAATATACCTCACTTGTTCTGTAATCCATTGAATCAGGATATTGATATCAGAAGTCCTGTTGAAAACCTCACTTATTTTAAAACACTATGAAGTTTCTAAATGTGTCTTACACATCTATGTACTATTGAATGACTTCATCCAATAAAATATTTAAGATGGAGATACTTGGAGTTAAAAAAGATTTTTGATGAGACAAAAATCATGAAAAAGGAAAAAGGTGATATAATATGAATTCCTAAATGATTCAGGACATTATACAAATAACTAATTGCAGCCTGACTTAAGGTGTAAGCAACCTTTTAGTATAATATCAGTGAGATCACTAAACTTGTAGGGGGGAAAATGGTATATTTTACTGCTTCTTTGAGGCCTCTAAGTACTACATGGTTATAGTTATAACTCAGAAATTAATCCTAACCTTTCTCCATGGTATGAAACCTTGTGTAACACAATTTCCTATGGATTCATATACTTATACTCTGACAAAATGTAATGGATAAAGATAAGGATGACAACAAAGATGACAACAGCACAATGACACAATTGGTTTTGAAGCCTTTTATGCCCTTCCAATTTCATTAACATCCTTCACACAGTTTCAGAGGAGTTAACATGGCCATACAGACAGACAGTGCGATTCCTATTGTTTTGAGAATGCAAGGACACAGAATCCCAATATTGTGGGCTTGGATTTAAAATCACAGACAAAATATATAATACACAAAATAAAGTACACCATGTATTTGTGGAAGAAAACAAGAATGATGACTTACACTAGTTTGTAGTGTCCTTTTTCTTTGTAGGGTACAATATCAAGATCAGTGGAGTTCCAAACTGCTTCTATCACTGCTAAACCCTATTCATAAACACATCAATCATTATACTTTGTTTCTAACACTTTGACTTTGTGATGTTGAAAATTATGAACTGTAATAAAATAATATGGCTGCCTTTTGATGAAATCAAAATAAAAGTGTTATGATGTTCTTGAAGAATCCCTGATATAATTTTGTCACAGTAATAAGTAATAACTGCTCATCCAAATTCTGATGCAGAGCAGCCAATATCTCCAAAAGATAACCAGTTATTTTGTACCATAACCATTATGCACAAATTCCATCATAAAATTGTGTATATTAGTTAGGCTGTATATTTGATAATTGGATTAATAAGTAACAGTGGTAACAGCATCAGATTTACCACTTTATAAGCATGTACATAAGTAGTATTTCAGATAAGAATCATGCAAAATGTGATTCATTGTTGGAAAGCCTACATATTTTTATTTTTGATATCTTTTTAAATGCTACAGAAAACAGAATCAACATTTGGCTGTTCATAAAAGCCTTGTTCTTAGGAGATAAAAATTATATAGAATGTACTGTAGAATTCAAAATTAAGGGAGATAACTCTGTAAATGACACTAAAATACAATAGCAACTTCATAACAAAATTTAAAATGTAAAGCCTTTTTGGCGTGTATCACATATTACAGACTTTACATTTTTACAAAGACTACTACATAAAAAAAAATAATGGTTACCTGTTCTATTACAAGCTCTTTAGTGGCAGCATCAGAGATGTCATGAATCATTTCAGAATACTGATCAAAGCCAAACTCTATAATCTTCTCTAAAGTAAACTCATCTGACTTATGATCAAAGTCCTTTACCATCTCATTCTATAAATAATCAAAAATAAACAATTGCATGAAGGTTCTGTAAATATATTGACACTAACTTAAAATGGGATATCTGTGATTATATGTGTATTGCATTCAGGTATGTTAAACACACAATAAATGTATCTGTTTGTTTCCAGAATTACAAAAAAATGTTAATTTAAGCTTAATATAAAGATGTTTCTTGGGTTTTTGTGCTTTTAAAACGCTTCCCAGATTTTGTATCTTTTCACAATTCAAATTTATTTACTTACATTAAAGTAGAAAAAAATTCAATGGTTGAAAAAAAATTATGGTAAAAAGAACATACTTGTATTTTATCCCAGTGCCTTTTCCTTAATGCCCCATTTTTCAGATTATTGACAAGTGGCATGGTACGTTTAAACTGATCCACTCTATTCTTACTGGTCTCTACAACTTCCCAGTTCCTGTCCTAAAAATGAATCTTTCATTCAGACAATGGATAAGGTAGTTTTGCTCATCAGGGCAAAAAAAACTGAACTTTTTGAAACATTTTCCATAACTTATTGGCCAGTGAAACTCTAGACCAGAAAATTGTATCAATATATTATTTAATTTAAATTTGTTAACATTAAAATATATTATGAATTTACAAGACTAACAACTGTTATTTCAGAATGATTGCAAAAAGAGAAAATAATGTTATATGCTAAGTCATGCTAAGAATACACCCACTTAACCATCTCTGTCAAATTTTGGCATTTAAAAACTTCATGCTTACAAGTCGTATTATGGTAAACAAGAAGTAGATAAGCAAGGAACCTGGAAAGGTGTAACAAGAATCATGCTAAAGCAATGTATCCGATATATAAGCAATCTTTTCAGCAGAAGCTGAGAAATCTGTTACAAAAGTTTCCATAACACCACTATTTAATATCAATTATCATAATGTTAATAAAGATCAACAATTTAATCCCCTTGACATTGTTCTTCCTCATATCCTAGCTATATCTGGCAAGTATTCCTCCTCACATCCAAAGTAGACCCGGACATTCTTACTTCTCATATCCAAGCTAGATCTTTACATTATTTTTTTATTTTCATATCCAAGATAGATCTGAACATTATTCCTCATAGCCAAGCAAGAATTGGACATTATTCCTACTCATATCAAAGATAGATCTGGCCATAATTTCTCCTCATAACCAAGGTAAATCTGGACATTATTCCTACTCATATCCAAGCTAGAATGCGACAATATTTCTTCTCATAGCCAACGTAAATATGGACATTATTCCTACTCAGACCCAAGCTAAATCTGTTCCTCCTCCTATATAATGCAGATCAGCTGTGTAACAAGAATATTTTAATAATAAAAGTAAATAAGAAAAAAACACTACTTAGGCGCTAAATCTGAACAAGAGGCTCCCAGGAGCATGAATCGCTCACCTGGTTGAATTTTGCCTTTCAAGGGCAATAAATTAAACAAGAAGTTGTCCAACAGTTTTGACTCAAGAAAACTTTGATAGGACTTATAAGTAAATGAAAGTCTAAATCTATCACAGTTTTCAAGACATTGACTGAAAACTGTAAAAAAAAAACCTGTCATTTTCCCCTGTCAAGGGCAATAACTCTTATAAGAAAGCGTCTGACAAATTTTATGCCTGAAGACTTTTGTAGTCCTAAAAATAAGGATCATTTCAACTATGAAAGAATTTGGCTAAACCTGACGGTTTTGGAGATATATGCAAAAAACTACTGTCTGACCCCTTTGTTCTATTTTTAGTAACAGTGGCCATGTTTTTCAATGGATCAATTCTATGCAGGATACCCCAAGGAACACTTATACCGAGTTTTGTTTCAATTGGTAAAATAGTGTCAGAGGAGAAGATTTTTGAAAGAATAACAAAAAAAAATAGCAAAAAACATTGAAAAAGGGCAATAACTCCAACATGGCTTAGTAGATCAAAATGAAAATTTGACCGCAGATCATGCTGAACACTTTTACACCCCCTGTCAAAATTTGGCTAAACCTAACCGTTTTGGAGATACATGCGAAAAACTACTGACTGACCCTTATGTTCTATTTTTAGTAATGGCTGCCATGTTTTTCGATGGATCATAAATCCCCACATCTAATTGGTCAAGTAGTTTCAGAGAAGAAGAGTTTTGAAAAATTGTTAACGACAACCGACGACCACGGATGCCAAGTGATGGCAAAAGCTCACATGGTCTTTGGCCAGGTGAGCTAAAAAGTAAAGGGATATAAGACAATAAACCATGCTATATTAGAAACTCACTGAAAGCATTTTGCTGTACTTCAATAATTTCTTATGTAGATCTAGTGCCTTTTCTTCCATATCTTCTGTATGAAGGTCAACAAATTTATTGAGTTTCCAATCCTTCCACAGAGATTCCCATTCTTTGTTAATCAACCAAATATCCTCAATGTACTGTAAATCCTGGGAAAAAAATTAGATGATGCAACAAACTGATCCTTTAGTTAGTTACAGTCCTTGAACCCATCCGCGCAACAATTTGATGGATCGATGACCGTTGACTAATTGATCGCTTACAGATCGATGACCAATGACCAGTGACAAATCTGATCACAGTTTTGTTATGTAAAATGATGTAAGATTTGTTTGAAATAAAAGAAATGTAAAGTAAAAGTATAAATTGATGTTTAAATCTATTACATTATGTAAATATGTGTCAAATTGACAAAGAAAACAATAAAACCGTAAAATACAGTGACCGGTCTGTGGTCACGTGATGCCATCACCAGTTTATTGGATCGTTTTGATGGATAGATGACTGACCGGAAACTGATCGGCGACCGATGACCGATCACAATTTTTGTTGCATGGATTGGTTCAGGTACTGTACCACAAAAATGACATTTTTATTTCAAAAAGGTACAACTGCTTTTGGTTTAATTTAAGAAAATCACAATAATTAAAGCTAGCAACATTTTCTGTGAATTTAGATTAACAAGATAGCTACGAGAAGTCATATATCCCCCACTCTGGCAAATTAAGTTTATGAAATATATTAACAAGAGAAGATGCATGTTGTTGAAGTTGAAAGATTAAAATACTAAAATTCAGAAGTAATGGATAAATGATGTATGGTTAAGATTCAGACATTATAGTACAAGTTTCAGGGGTGATGCATCCACAAAGTTTTCTACTGTTGAAACATGCTGAAAATAATTAGTAGTCTAAGTCCCATATTTAACTTAAACAAAATGCACAGAATCAAAATAGGGGTATGGTGTGTACATCTGAACTTTATAACAATAAGGGTACATCATATTAAATAACAAAAAATTCCATCAAGAGGTTTCAGAGGAGCTGTGTCCACTAAGTTTTCTTTTTGTTGAAACATAGTCTAAGTCACATATTTCCAACTAGATTTGCAAAATCAAATTGGTGGTGTAGTATGTACATCTACACTGCCTAACAATACACCAAACCATATATCAACAGAATCTACCACGCAATTTTAGAGGAGTTGTGTTCACAAAACTTATGAACAGACAGAGGCCTACCATTACAAAAAAACTGTTAACCTTCCCACATAAGGGGGAGACTTCAACAATACGGTTTAGAAACTCAAATTTAAAAATATAAGATTTGTTGGAAGCTTTTTGGATAAAATTACTGTATTTTCTGTGAAATTCGCTATTATGTAAATATCTCCCACATGAGATAGTGTCTATGGAACTGTTAACAAGTATGCCATTACCATGTCCCTCCATCGTTTCATGGGGGGAGGGGGAAACAACAAGCAAGAAGGGCTTAGCAAATTACAAAATGATAGGGAGAACTCAATACATATTTATTTCAATTCAACAAAGTAAGAAGAAGTGGTTCTTTGGGGGGGAGAAGTTTTTAAAAACATGAAATGCAACACAATGTTTTCAGAGTTGTGAATATATAATTGCTCTTATGTACTTATTTATGTTTCAAACTAGAGAAATTATTTGCTTACTTTCTTTGACTTGTCGGTCAATTATATAATGTTATTTGGATTGCCTCACATTGGCATCATGAATTAAAAAAGTACCTCTTCCAAAATAATATTCCAGAGTAAATTACATTTGCCCCAAAGATTTTACTTACAATATTTATCCAAATTTCAGTATTACAAATTTCAAAATACCTAAAACACTGAGGCTTTGTTCCTTGTATTGCACATGGTAGAACCTCTCTGTGATGTCTAATTTGGCATACTATTTCAATTTGGTTTTAGTTTTGAGTACCTCTAGTATACAAATTTTTTTTTGGATTAAGGTTTTCCTATATATTTGATTCTAATTCTGCTGATGAGAGGTTACTTCATGAAACATGTATACAGCATATCTGCTGAGGATCAAATGGCAAAATATGGACCAGTTTGTTGTCCCTAAAAAATTCAGAAAACCTCAGCCATGCTTCAGTTTCAATATTTTTCTTACCAACTGGACTATTTATTGCCATATGACCCTAATATGTTATTCTTTGACATATTTACTATATCCAATTTGTTACATGTCAAATGCACATTATCTATCTGTGACCAGAACTACTAAATACTTCAAAAAGTAAATTTAAGCTTATTTTAAATTTGTTTCTTGGATTTTAGTGCTTAAAACACAACAGTTTCTATACTTTTTCTCTATTTTAGCTATATAATTACATTCAAATAGAAACAATTTCAAATGGTGAAAAAAAAATGAAAGGATACAGCTTGTTATAACAGCAGAAGTCAAACCCTGAATACCAGTAGTTCTGACTTTGCGTTGCGATTAAATGTT
Organism: Perna viridis; assembly: GCA_037379345.1. Lineage (NCBI taxonomy): Eukaryota > Metazoa > Mollusca > Bivalvia > Mytilida > Mytilidae > Perna > Perna viridis. The sequence continues at coordinate 59,547,587 of CM074512.1, forward strand.
TGATAGAATAAATGGTATTGACAAGAATCAAAGTGGTCTGTTGTTAGCCGTTAATTCCAAAACAATACCAATCACTAAGTCCAAAATCAATCCCAGCCTTCATTTATTACCTATTAACTGGACATCAGGGAATTCTAAATTGGTCAAATCAGAACCTTCAAAACAAATTAATTCCATCCTACCTTTTTTGGTATATATCAATGAGATATACATTTCAATTCAATTTATTGTCTGAATATAAAAAATGCTGGTTTCTGACCACACACAAAGCAATAGCACTATATAACTGTGATTCTTTTAGAAAGCCTATAGCTATTTTGGGGGTGACTACAACTCCACCTTGAGAGTTAAAGAGGGCAACTCTTTCTTTCATAGTTGTTGAGATATCCATTGAATAGTCATCCAGCCATGTTTGTTGCCTGATCTGCATAACTGACACCATTTTTTTTAGGAAAACACCCTAATAATGCTGATACTGATACAAAGTAAGCTCTTATGGATCTTTGGTACAGGTGAGCTAAAATGCTTAACTAAATATGAGTAGCAGCCAATTTAGACCTGAAAATGATATGATATTTTTTACAGAATTATGATTAAAAATCCATGATGATGGTATTTAGTCTGTTGGTGGTTAACAGGAATCAAAATATTATATTTCCCTAAGAATGGACAAATATGCATCTACAAAGAAAATTCATGTCATTCTTTATCAATGTATTAAATAAATGTTGTTTGGACTCAAATAAGACACTTACCTTTTCAAGGAATGCTATTTCCTTACTAGGAGGCTGGTCAATTTTAAATATATTGAGACCATTTCGTATCTGTTGCTGAGTCTGTTTAAAGGCAATCAGTTGCTCCTCATACTGTTTAACAGCCTCTAAAGCCTCACCAGAACCAGTTGTACTTGTAAAAGGACCATTCTTCTGAAAGTTCTCTAACATCAGGTGAACCTGTCTTTTAAAGTCTTCTGATTGGACTAATAAACCTGTTTTGAAAATATCTTTGTGTTTCTTAAGCATTCCCTCAGCTTCTTTCAGACTTTCTTGAAATATTGTCCATTCTTCACTCAACTTGCTTAGTTTATTCAATTGCTACAATAATATAATATAGGACTTCACACCTAAGGCTAAAAAAAGGTCATAGGAGCACATAAATGTAATTGAATGTAAAAACCTTTAACAGCAGATATCTATACTCACTTAAAGACACCCTCTTTACTTTTCCTAATTGGCAGCAAATATATGCAATATGTCACAAAAAATCTTACAAAATTTTGTATCTGTTAAAGCAGGAAACATTTAGACAAATGATTAAGTGTGTAAGTAATTACATTACTGTTTTATTTTTTTCATAATTGGAAGTTTTGTTGACAATTTTAAAAAACATAATATGTACTTTTTAGATACTTCATTCATACAAAACATTCTATTTTTTATGATATTTCTCTTACATTTATTTGAAGAAATGGGTACTGACATTTTTAACCATAATTTTCTAAGGGTGAAAATGTCTAAAAGACTATGTTTTCAAAAATGAGAGTAAGTGAATATTGGATTTTATAGATTTGCAACTATATTCACTTTAATTCAGTTTTACTAACAAAAAGTACTGAAATTTTTTCTGTCAAAAGAGGTATGCCCAAAAATTTCATCAAAATTTGTCTGTTTGACCCCTACTATTTCAGTAACAGGATTCATGTTTGTAGACAGATAAAAAATCCAAACATGAGTTCTGGGTAAGATATCCTGAGGGACATTCAAGGACCATAACTCAATAAAAGGCTACAGATTTTTCTCTGAAATTTTGACTGATGAAAGGTCTTGTCCTTTGGACGATAAGGCAACTTCTATAACTTTCATGTTAATACCCAAAAGCTAGAAAAATTGTAAAAATGGCATTAAAGGGCAATAATTCTAATATGGGTCAATAGTTTAACTTGAAATTTTCAGGGAAAAATTAGACCTCATTGAACTGGAGAGCTTTCTATTGGTGTCAGACCCATATGTTCTATGTTTAGTAATGGCCGCCATGTTTTCGACTGAAAATTGTGTCAACATGAAGTAAAACACATTGTTGTGCTAAACATAACCCCACTTGTATAGATATTATAGAACAATTAAAATCATTAACAATGTATCAAAAGGAAGTCACACATCAAATTTGAAATCAATCCATCCAATGGAACAAGAGTTTTTTCTAATAAAATTTTCTCTCAGCATCCAAAACCACTTACTTTACATATGTCCTTTCCATATAAAGCCACATACCAATTTTTAAACCAACTCATTCACTGGGAGCTGTGATTTTTTGTGAAAACATTTTCTCTGTTAGTCCATCCAGTGAAAAATGACAAAATACCCAACACAAGAAATTGATATCAGTGGTTTAACAAATACGTTTAAAAAATGCACCAAAATATACAGTGAAAATGGGTGAATGACAATATGGATGGAATATAGAAATATGTGAGAATGACAAAAAATTCAACATTAAAGAATGGTTTAAAAGATCAGCTGTTTAACAGGACAGCTTTTCTGATTTGTGGCTATACATGTATCCCTTTGTACTCCATATTACATTTAAATACTATTCTGTGTAAGAATAAGGCAATGAGTGGCACATCACTTTTCTCAATTTGGTCCTTTTTGCCTCAAATATATTAAAATACATGTAGAAAACAACTGAAAAGCTACTTAAATTCATCCTGAAGCATTGGTGATGTAGATATTTTTTGACTGCTTATAAAAGGAAAAGGTTTGGAAAAATTTTCCCACCATTTTTCCATAGTGCATTTTGACTAAATTTGAACTGTCAATATCTTAAAAAGGCAAATTTTACAAACACTTTGACAGTTATTTCTTGAGGTTATAAGGTATAAACACTTGGGTAATGCATTAAAATCTCTGTGTATTTTTATTTCATGTGCAACACTTTATACACATTTTGCCTGATTCTTAGATGGAGAAGTACTTAACAATGATATTGTCTTGAATTATGCAGAATTTCTAGTAAAACAATCATTGCTTGAAATTTAAAGAGTTTATTGAATTCGTCTTGGCTACAATACTTCAAATCAAATAAATTGTATCAAACAGGTGATAAATTATCCTATTCTTCTAATTCTTAGATAGAAATACTGTTGGGCACTTGGGCAGTCAAATCACAGGGAGGCAGCCATTTAGCTATATTTACAAAACAATTTTATTAATTTTTCATTGTTTGAGACAAAACTTACAAGTGTATTGTTGAAAAATACATACAGCCTGTATGTGTATTTGGTGTAGGACATACTCTGTAAAAGAGTAATCAAGGGAACCAAGGTTATAGCGGTAATCAAAAGAATGTAATCCAGGAACAAAGACCAGACATGGAAAACAGACATACACAACAAAGAACACAAAGCAACTAAAATCATACATAGAAAGTAACAAAAGCAAACTCAGACTCCACTTAAAACTGGAAGCATGGACCAGGTGCACCGGTAGGGTAAGCATCCTCTGTTATTCTAGAAACACCCGTTGAGTTGCTCATAAAAAGTCATGTCCGGGGTAGACAAATGAGGAAAGGAAAACTATGACCCATTGAATAAATCAGTTTTCATGGTGCAGATGGCTACACCATAACGATCCACAAGTTCATGATGACGACCATAAAAAAACTGTAATGATGACTTCAATCTTGTGGCAACATAACCCTGTTCCAGAAGCGTGCCTCACATTTTAACCCCAACCCTAAGCCTCATACATGTACTGGCTGTATTTTTCACAAACACCCTAATATTGTAAGGATTAAAAATTTCATTTCTACTATTTTCTATTTTACACAAAATGGCCATATAAGCAGAACTTCTAGCAGCTTTTATAATTAAGGATAACATAAACACTGCAACAAATACACACCTCATCATCTACAGAAACTTGATACTTCTCTAGTATCTGAAATTCTTCATTCAATGGACCAAACATGGCCTCAGTCTGTTCAAGTTCTGAGTGTAGCTTGTCCCACAGATTCAGACTTGTTCCCAGCTCAGCAAGGGTCTGTGGTGGTTGGCTTATCCTAGAAATAAAGAATTTTGGTTTGAATTGTAGAGTTGTTGATCAATGTTAACCAACATTAATTAGTTTCATTTGTATCTGCCAAAAAAACCACATCACATTTCTGATCCATATGTCTGTCCCGTTGTTTAATAGGCTTATAGATCTGCTTACCTAAAAAAAACATTTCTCTGTAGCTTAGATGCTTAGATGCTTGACCTTTTAAATATATCAATGTAAAATTAAACAAGGCAGCATTGCCAACCTTTAAGACTTATATAAATACCTTACTTTTTCAAAATGTACAATCAGAAGTTAAATGTTTGAAACTATCAATGAATTTATATATGTACAAAAGTTTAGTAGTGCTTAGCAGTATATAATGGGCATCTTATGGAAGCTGTATAATAAATAAAAGGATAACTTGTTGATAATGAAGCATTCTTACCATCAAAGAAATTTCACTGCAACAAGAACTACTTGGCCATTTCAAATGAAAAAATTAAAGAACCTTAGTGAAGTCATTGATAATACCCCATGTGCCCAGATTTAGACATTCAGGAAAGTTCATTCCCTTTACCCATCTAATTGGCCCCTGTGAAAATCAATCCAATCTAAGCTTTTATTGTTATTGACCATTCAAGTTTGAAGGATGTATGTAAAGAAAATGGAGGGCTATTCAACTGTCAAGCATGAATCAATACTTTTTTTTAACTAAGTCCTTTCTGAAAAGGGATTCCAAATACCATACTTTGTTACCATGTTGACAAAAAATTGCTGTAAAAGACTATATATTGATGAATGCTGTATATTCAAATGAGTATCTAAGGCACTGTAAAATGTTGAATCTCTGGAAAAAATTTGTTATTCCACCTGGTCTGAGACGGCATTAGCCCAGTATGCATTTGGTGAAAAAGAACATAAAATGATGTTAAACCGTGGCTATTCAAAATTTTCGTCTTCACTATTCATGTCAAGAGACCATGTTTACTACATAAATAAATTCTTGTGGAAATCAAAGCAAGTATAAAAATTAATGGGAAAATAGTCGCCCAGAATGATCTTTTGTCATCACCATTCATCTTATAACACCTAGTTTCATAGAGATGGAATCTGAGCATCTGGTGAAAATGGTCGTATAATGGCAGTTATTTTGAAAATGACCGCCTAAAAAATAATTTCAATACTGCCAGTCAACTCAGAATATCATTTTTATCTTACGGGTAGCTTTCATTTTCATTATTCTTCTATAGTTGAGGAAAAAATAGCAAACAAGGTATTTTGACCCTAGGTTCTATTTTTAGTAATGACGGCCATGTTTTTTGACTGATGAAAAATTTTTAATGATCTGAGTGACTTTGTGGAGGAAACCCTAAAAAATTATGCCAACTTTTATTAAATATTGTTGCAATTGGTTCTATTTTCAGTGACGGCCACTATGTTTTTTTCACCATTCAGAAATCCAAATGGTCACTTTGTTCATCATACCTTAAAAAACAGTAATACCAACTTTCAATGAATTCTGTATAGTAGTTTCTGAGGAGAAGATTTTTTAAAGTAATAACATCAAAAACAGCAAAAAACGTCCAAATAGGGCAATAACTCCAAAATGGGTCAACAGATTTTCACCATAATTACATCACAGATACATCTCATCAAAGTGAACATTTTTACCTGTGTCAGAATTTGGTTTAATCTAACAGTTTTGGAGATATAAACAAAAAACTGCTATCTGACCCTTATGTTCTATTCTTAGTGACAGCAGCCATGTTTTTTCACCAATCAAAAATCCATATGGTCATTTTGTTCAGGATAACCTAAAAACAGTAATACCAACTTTCATTGAATTCTGTATAGTAGTGTCTGAGGAGAAGATTTTTGAAAGTAATAACATCAAATACAGCAAAAAACGTCCAAAAAGACAGTAACTCCAACATGGGTCAACAGATTTTCACCAAAATTACATCACAGATACATCTCATCATGCTGAATACTTTTACCCATGTCAGAGTTTGGTTTAACCTAACAGTTTTGGAGATAAATGCAAAAAAAAACTGCTGTTGGACCCCTATTTTCTATTTTTAGTAACGCTGGCCATGTTTTTAACAGATCATAAATCCAAACGGTCATTTTGTGCAGGATACACTAAGGAACTATCATTATAAGTTTCCTCCAAATCCATACATTAGTTTCAGAGAAGAAGATGATTAAAGAAACTGTTAACGACGACGACAGATGCCAAATGATGGCAATAGCTCACATGGCCTACGTCCAGATGAGCTATAAGTAGAATTGGTTGAATGTAAAATATGCAGATAAATTCTTACACATAGTGCACATTTTTCTTCTGTGCAACCAGTAAAGATGAGTAGTTTCAATCGAGTTAACTGTTAGGTCAACCTCATTGTACCTGTGTTAAAAAAGTTTTTATAGCAAGGTATATAAATATGAACTTACCTGTCCCCATTTTCAATAAGGTATGAATGAAGATCAGATAAGCCTGTTATTGCCATTTTCTTTAACAGCTGAGTGAATTTGTGCTGCCATTCCTGGCAATGACTCAGAATTGAAAATTTCAATGGACCACAATCCAACATCATAAACTGTATAATACCAATTGTCTCATGAGCTTCAATATTGTTAGCCACTTCATCATATCTATAAAGAAAGTAAATACCTAATAAAATATTTGTTAACGGATAAATTGTGTCAATAATAATGCTCCTTATATCAACATTGTCCTAAAAGTATTTAAGCCTAAAACAGAGCAACAAACTCTGGATTTTAATAGGTAACATACTGAGCAAAATACCACAACCATAATGTAGTTGTTTTCCATTTCTTGGAAAAAATAAAAAATTATAAAATTGCTCTGAAAATTACTACAAAGAAGATATCAAATGCTTGATTTCTAATAACCCCATTTATCAATCAGTAGTAAAAACAAACACTGTTCCAAATATATAAGTGTCATACATGTATGTTCCTGTGTATATTTGTAAGCAATACTTGCTTTCACTGTGTTGAATTTGTAATGTATAAAATTGTAGAAAAAAAGAAGTGCATATCTTAATACAGTATTTACTGGGAAAATTGTACAGAATGCTACCAAACAAAATTTTCTTATTTCGTCTCTTTACCTGTCTTCCAAAATATTCTGGTAGGTGTGGCCCCCTTTCTAAATACACATAAGTATTTTAATTAACTAAATGACTTCCATGCTAACTAATTCTTTTTACATTTCATTTTCATAAAAAGTTCTTTTTTATTTAATCACTCTTTAAAATATTTGCTAGCCTAATTTTAGCTACTTAAGTATAGATATATTCTAAATCCATAGCTACAACAGTTTCAGAGAAGAAACATAATTTTATTCATTGAGAAATGAAAGATTTTTGTGTTAAAGTAACTCAATACCAGAAACTGACAAAACCCTGATTTTGAAATTTCCCACCCCAATTTTTTTGGTATTTTTATGGTGACTTCTTTCCTGCATTAGCATAACTGTTGATGATATATGGAAATGACCTTCCACTGTCTTCAAACTTCATACTTGGTTTCTAGGATAATGATGCTTTTGTCATGTGAGTGCCGTCTCACAATTGGGCAAAGGAACATTTTCCTAGATAATTTGCATGTTGAACTAGGTATTTTGACTCATAGTTGCTATACTTTATTCTTCCTGGGAAAAGACCTTTGATCTTAATGATTTTGAACTACAAGTCTACATGTTTAGACTATATAAACTGCTTGCATTGAAGTTGTCAGCAAGACATGATGCTATATATTTTTTTCTTACCGCCTAGTACTGCTGTAAAATATTGCGTATCTAATGCATATTTGTTATTATCATTTATTTATTTAATTTTTTTTTCTATCATTATTATTTATAATTCTTTAGTACACAGTATGTACTTTTCGTACTATTCTTACAGTGAGTCTGTTTCTAGAGGAAATAAAGAAATGATGGTGATGAGGAGAAAAAATCTCTTTTTAAAAATGCATATACCCTTCATTTGATAGTTAATCATAGAATTCGTTATTAGACTTAACAGGTAAAATACAGATAAAATCAGAAACAAACTTATATTGTTAAAACAACACAACCCCTTATGTTTATTTATACTTTCAATTAAAAATGTACAAACCTGTGGAGGGCATATTTTTCAACAATTTATCAAATTTCAAATTAAAACAAACTGTACTCTACAAATTCCCAAACTATTTCTTCACTCTTACAGCAGATTTAGTTTATAAAATAGACTGACATTTGATGAAATTATTTTATCTCATTTTTTTTACTGAACAATCTTTTTTTCAGCTATTATTCCTATTGTTTCTACTTGAGGAAAATTTATGACAACACTGTAAAGAAAATGTACATATTATACAGTTTTCATATGTGTCAATAATTGCAATAAATTATTGTAGAGTTTGCAAAAATAACAAGGATTTTGTGTACCTCTATAAACTTGTTGGATAAGTTTTAAAACAAAGTTACATTACCTCAAGCTTAAACTCATTACTTCTTAAGTTTCATCTCCACACTGGTGATAGATATTTTCACATTTGTCAGAGCTTCCCTAGCTCTTCCATTTATACTCAATATGACATAAGCAACTCAGCAAATTTTAATAGAAAAACAGAGAAAGCTTACCCTTCCAATGCACTAGGTCAAGTTGCTATTTTAATGTTAGCTTTCAATGTGTTTTCATTTAGTTTTTGTTTATTGTTTCAGTTCATTTTTTCTTTGTCTTTGTCCCTTAGATTTTTTTATTTCACTTTAACAGTGGCCAACCTCATATCCTTGTATTTTTAAGGAACTTATCTCCCTTTTAAGTCAGACTCTGAAAAATCTTAAGACCTCATTACCTAGCTATGTCAGCATCAAAAGCTGAGACTTCTGGTTTAAGTTTCTGGTATCTCTGTATAAAAAGATCTTTGTTGATTTCCCATATTTCTGTATATCCGTCCCATGTCTTCAAATAATTCTCCATTAAAGAAGCGTTAGACTGCATCTCTTTGTTTATTTGTCCATGAATCTTCCTTGTTTCTTCGTTCCTTGCAATGACTTCATAAATTGGCTAAAATCAGATCATTAAACAAGAACACAGAAATTAAGCAGAAAACAGATGTACAGTGAGGCAACTGAATCATTAATATATCTTATGTATATTCTACATATTTAATCAAAACTACAAGTACTAAATATTGTAAGGAAGAATATCCCTGTGTCACTTGGATTTGAGACATGTTTAACTTTTAAGTATGATTATCTCCACTTGCTGGGATCCAACAATTATTGTCTACTGATACTATGGATACATGCACATAACTCACATAAATATATGATAACTAACCTTCATATAAATTTCACCAAAACCCAACATACTGTTAAGGAGGAGTTGTACATTAGAGATAAGAAAACATATACTGGTAGGTCTTTAGCTGGGTTATCTACCCTCACAGGGATTCAGCAATAATCATTTTCATTCATGCAAATCTACATATGATGCCTTACCTTTCTTTATAAAGGGTTCAGAAGGAGTTGTGCTTATCTCCCATGCAAGAATCTGACAATTGCTAGATATCATGAGATTGATTTCATTACTGTTGAATTATCCACAGATAAATTTGGGAAATTAGTACAACTCTTTTGAACAGTTGCTTGAAGTCTATGTTCATTATTTCAATAATGAATAAATGCTCTGAGGGGTGCAGCTTTATAAAAGCACCCTGAATCATTTTGGGCAAGTAGCAGTACAGCATTCAATCTTGATACAGCTCTGAATTGAGGATGCGATTAGTGTAGGTTTTCAGACATAGAATGAAAGTGAGGAAAGAACTTTAAAATTTGAAAGTAATATTTACCTCCTACTATGGCCAAATATCATATATGCACTATTAGACTCAGCAAATAAAAAACACATGGAATAACTTTAAAAGGGTGGGGGGGGCATGAATAAAAAAAAAATACCTAAACACAAGGTAAGATGCTGCATTTCTAAGAACCCCAAGTAATTTTTTTTTCATAAAATCAAAGTTCATGTCAGATCCTTTGGAACTCCTTATGGACCAATTCAATAAAAATGCCCAAAATAAAAATCTAAATACATATATAGATTGAAGACCATTGATATTGCTAAAAAATAATTAAAATTTATACATGTTGAAATTGCTCGAAGTTAGCCCCTATTTAGCCCCTAATTTCATAAATATAAGGGTCATTACCCCATAATTCATTTATATGCCTATCACCTTATACCACAGCAGTGATCTCAAAGCCTTTGCAGGATGTCATTTTTAAAAGAAGTATTTAAATCAATAGCTTGTAAATAAAAATTTTGAGGATGTGAGTAGCATGCAGCCTTTATCCTATTTCTTTTCTATCATTGATTGCATTCATCTTAAACTGTATACCCTATACATCTACAAAATATTTCACAATACTGACCTCCATATGAGCTTTGTTAGGAGTCAGAAGCACTGGTAGCCTCTGAATTGATGATAATGCATTGCTGATATGCCCAAACTGATTACTGATTACTTCTGCTAGCTGTTTCAGGGAAGGTTCAAATTCCACCTATGAGATAAATATTCATAAAATAAGAAGTATAATACTGATTTTGATAGTTCAAAGAGGAAGGGATTTAAGTAAGTAAAGGAAGTCTGATTTGTTTTTTTTATTAAAATAGTAAGTTTTTGTTGATCTGTTGACCAGAATTTATTCTTCATGGTCAAATGAGAAAAAAATTCAAGATTCTATTGGTATCTAGAACTTGAATTACATTGAGCCTCAAGAATATCCAACCTTCAGACTGTTGGACCTTCAGAGTATTGAGCCTGTCAGACTATTGAGTTTTCACACTGTTGACCCTTCAGAATATTGGAAGTTCAGACTATTGGATCTTTAGACCATTGAGCCTTTAGACTATTCATCCTTTATACTATTGGACTTTTCAGACTATTAAGCCTTCAAAATATCAGACCTTCAAACTATAAGACCTTCAGAGTATTGGATCTTTCAGACTACTGAGACTTCAAACTATTGGACTTTTAGAATAATGAACCTTCAGACTATCAGACCTTCAGATTTTTTATCCTCAAACAATTGGACTTAGAATATCAGACCTTCAGACTCTCAGACCTTCAGAGTATTGAGCCTTTCAGACTATTGATTTTTTAGACTGTTGACCCTTCAGAATATTGGAAGTTCAGACTATTGAGCCTTCAGATTATTGGACCTTTAGACCATTGAGCTTTTAGACTATTGGATCTTTCAGACTACTGAGCCTTCAGAATATCAGACCTTCAAACTATAGGACTTTCACTTCAGACCATTGGGTCTTTCAGACTATTGAGCCTTCAGACTATCAGACCTTCAGATTATTGATCATTCAGACTATTGAGCCTTCAGACTATTGAGTTTCCAGAATATCAGACCTTCAGACTATTGCACCTTCAGACTTTTGAGTGTCAGACTATAAAGCCTTAGACTATTGACCTCTCAGAATATTGGAAGTTCAGACTATTGAGCCTTCAGACTATTGGATGTCTAGGCCATTGAGCCTTTAGACTATTCAACCTTTATACTATTGGAACTTTCAGACTACTGAGCCTTCAGAATATCAGACCTTCAAACTATAAGACCTTCACTTCAGAGTATTGGGTCTTTCAGACTATTGAGCCTTCAGACTATTGGACTTTCAGACTATCAGACCTTCAGACTATCAGACCTTCAGATTATTGATCATTCAAACTATTGAGTTTCCAGAATATTAGACCTTCAGACTATTGGACCTTCAGACTTTTGAGTGTCTGATTATAAAGCTGTACACTACTGACCTTGCAGAATATTGGAAGTTCAGACTATTGGACCTTTGTTATATTTGACAGATGCCAACAAAAGACTCCTTTTTTAAATGATATATGCACACTCAAGCTTGACCAAAAAAAACATCTGCACAAGAACATAACATTGTAAATGAAGGTGAAATAAAAGTTTCAGCAAGACCATATGTAGCTTTGACTTTTTGTATGTGACTGACCTTGGCATTGTTGAGAACAACTTTGACCTTGAAGAGAGGATTTGGTGCAGCTTTCCCATCTCCTTTAATAGCATTGCAGAGTTCCTGGAGAGACCATTTTACATTCAGCCTGAAGGCTTCCTCTACCATATGATCCATCTTTTCTGTGTAGTGATGCCAATGGGCTTGAACCTATTCAAATAATCCACAATTATTGTTCTAGTTATCATTTATTCAAACCAACTTTCTATGTCCATTGAAGTCTATAAATGACAGCATTATACAGGGAAACCCGAACAAGATTGTCATATGTAGCCATATGCCCATGCTGCTATTGATAGGATTTGAACTTGCTTATGTTCCAATATTCCTACAAAATTTGTTTCTTTTAAATTGGTGGTGTAGTGGACACATCTGCAAATCCTAACAACAAAACCTACCAAATATAGAAAAAAAATGATCCAGAGGTTTCAGAAAAGTTGCATGCACAAGGTCTGCGTTCACCAGGTCTTCTGTGGTTTAGAAATGTAAAAAACAGTTTTTAAGTCCCATAACCCATACAAAAATTGTGAAATTAATATGGCAATAGAACAAAATCCAACAATCAGTCATTTCAGAGAAGTTGCTTTTACAGGGTCTTCTAAGATCAAGAAATGTAAAAAATAGTCTTAAATTTGGTGGTTTAAAATGCACATCTACACTTGGTAACAATAAAAAGCTAGCAAATATGGAAGAAATCTGACCAGCAGTTTCAGAGGAGTTGCATCCACAAGACTTTATGGATGGATGGACAAACAGCTTCTCTGATGCTTCCTACATTGGCCAAACAACTGGAAATTTGTCTTTACCAGACTTCTTTTGAACTTCTTTCATATCAGTTTGAAACTGAGTCCTAAAGAGGTCTGTCTTAGACAGGTTTCACTGTATTAGTATTTGACCTTTTCAGAGCCGAGGCTTACAATATGGCCAAGGTCATTATTTTTAAGTGCTCCATAAAACATGATATTGCATGCACTGAGCTGCCATAATTGAAACTGAGTCCTAAAGAGGTCTCTCTTAGACAGGTTTCACTGTATTAATATTTGACCTTTTCAGAGCCAAGGCTTACAATATGGCCAAGGTCATTATTTTTAAGTGCTCCATAAAACATGATATTGCTTGCACTGAGCTGCCATAATTGTATAATATTACCTCACTTCCATCTAGTTTAAATATATCATAAGTTCTCCTCATGGTTCGGACAATGTCTGCATGTATGTCTGTAAGTCTTCTTGTCACATTCTCTCTGTGTCTACTCTAAAACAAAGAATCATAAATGATAAATGTTTAGTAAAATAATTTTTTTCTGTGACTTAGCCAACAAAAAGAATAGTTTTAGAACTTGGAATTTGAAGGTATAGCATCCTAGTAGGATTTTCTTCCCTCGCAAGAATTCAAAAATATGCAATGTGTTGTGTAAATACATTGAAGTTGACAGAGAGAAATCAGGAGATTTAAACAGGGTTCTGGTTCAATCAGGCTTTGGTTTAAGACAGGTTTCACTATACATAAATTACTAACTTGAGAGGAATCAAAGTCCATTTTCTCATAAACTCTCTTAGGTTCAATTTTCAGCAGTAGTAGTTGACTGATCCTAACACATTTAGCTGCTATATCAGTATTTGCTCCTTTGTAATCATCAACAGTCAGCTGAATTTTGCTGGCATTATTTCTACAATCTGCTACAAAGTATTCTGATATACCACGTGACATCCAAGTAAGTTTGGACAAACCTGGGTGGATTTTCTTATCTAGGAATCTGATTCTCTCTCTAAATAGTCCCCTCTCCTCTAATGATAGAGCAGCAATGATTCTGAAAATATATGGCATACAGGTACTGTAATGTACAAAACATTTTGTAATTTAGAAGCCTTGTCAAGACTGAAAGAATTAGCATGGAATTTGCTGTGACATTTTAACCTCCCCCTTATGATTATTTAAACCCAGGCTCTCATATTTTAACTTTCCATTATGATAATTTAACGCAATGTTGCTATATTTAAACCCCCTTTATGATAACCTAACCCCCTAGCTGCAATGTTTTAATGCCCCATTTGACAGATTACCTCCTGTTATGATGTTTTAACTCTTCCTAAACCCATGTTGCCATATTTGATTTCCCTCTTATTATAAGTCAACCCCCTTGTGTGATATTTTAAACTCTTTCATGCTGAAATACTCCAGCTGCAATATTTCAATCACCTCCTTATGATAAGCTAACCTTCCTACTGTCATATTTAAACCCATCAATTTGAGTTTCAGTTGCCTATACCAAACTGATCCAATTCCTTAAAGAACAGTTACTCAAGTTTCCATTCCATAAAAGGAAGGCTCTAAGCAAGACAGCACAGTACTGCAATAGCACAGTGCTCAAACTCGATAGCTCTGTAAAGGGTCTGCGGAGAACAATGCTTCATATCAACTTGAAGTCAATATGTTTTTCATCAAGTTGTCAGCCTCTACTTCAGTCTAGTTCAACTTATGTAAAAATATTTCTAGAAAAAATGTTTATCTACAAAGCATTTAATTAGATCTTGTGTTTGAAAACCCTCAACTTCAATCTCTGCTGACACCCAACAACTTGGGATACATGTTTATCCTCCACTTATCTGGTGAATTCAACTAATACTCAATGCTAACCCCAAAAACAAGTTATTGTGCAGACACCAAATGTCTCCAGACAAAAAGTAACAACGAAAAAAATAACATTAACAGCCCTATAACATTTCAGTTGTTTAACAGCATAGTAAAGCATAAACCTTATATCACAATGATGTTAATGGACCACATAATTTTATGTATTGGTTTTGAAACAGGACAACATAATTAAAAAAAATATGTTTTAATGAATGAACTTAAGTTGACAAAAACTAGAAATACTGTGAGTAAGCTCACAAAGAGAAGAATACCCCTTCTTTTTAAAGAGGGTTAATTAAATGTTAAATGTAAAACCATTAACTTGAATTATCTCCATTCGGAATCTTCCAACATTACTTATATTCCTTTAAATGCATGTACTTACAATGTCCAATCTTCCTATTATATTTCATCAAAATCCCTTGAGTGGTGTAAGAGGATTTAGGGTTACAAGGTTTTAAAATGTCAAATACTTAAGTTTGATTATCTCCCTATGGACGATAAGTATATTCCTTCATACACATGAGCATACAATGCACAGCCTTCCTATGAAATTTCACCAAAATACTTTTAGCACTTTAGGAGGAGTTGCACTTATGATGTTATAAAATGTCTGATAGATTATCTTTCTTCTGACTCCTCTGACAGTAACTATATTTCTTCATGCACATCTATAATCATGCCCACCCTTCCTATAAAATTTCATTAAAACTACTTCAGCAGGTTAGGAGGAGTTACTTACAAGAGATGTGGACAGACAAATGGACAGATAGATAGATAGACCGGGTGATTCCTTTATAAACACCAAAACTTTGTACATGTATAATAATTCATGGTAGCCATAATTCTTGACCTATTTAAACACATAGTTGATCTTTATTTTTAATCAAGAACCATAGCAATCAATGGGTTCAATATATGATTACAGTATGGTTTTAAGGACAAATACATACTTTATTTCAGTTATAGTAGAAAAATAAAACAATAAACTAATTACTTAGAGAGCCTTATTTCATTTATATAAATAAAAACTTCAGTTCTAAGAACAAATATTTAAATCTATCTTGTTTGTTGATATTGAGAGGACATCTATAAAATTTGAATTTATTTCTTCACCCTTGGAAGATTAAGAGGCTCATTACTTGTCCCTTTATGTATGACAAATGCACATGCTGTCAATACAAAATATAGTGTTGTTATGCAATAACTTTAGATTTTTTTAGATATTCTTTCAACTCTTTATCATTTGATTACTACATTTTTTACAGTAGATTTAAGATAAACACCATAAAAAAACATATTTAGTAAATTACTGTCTGTTCTATTGCAATCTAATGAGGTGTTTATATCAAATCATGTTCTATCAATTTGAATGATTTTACTTTAAATAATCCCCTTTCTATCAAAAATTAAAACTAGAAAAACTGTGAACAATTGTTGATACCCAACATTCCACTCTCCAGAAAGGAGACCCCATAAGTCATTTAAGGCATTCAGATAGATCAACAAGTTCTTATGAGTAGATATCAACCAAAGACCTAACACTGCCTATTTTCTGAAAAGTTACTCATAAGATTACCTTCAAAATCATTTAAACAAAGTACCAGTGCAAGAAATGTAAAAAGTTTATAGTCTATTACAAAACTCTACTTACATCTTGTTTTCTCTAGTATACTTTGGTTAACCAGATTAAGAAAACATCGCTGAATGAAAAGTACTTTTACATAATAATTACCTACAGTTATAACTGACTTATCGATAAACATGACTACCTTCTGATAACACCGACTAATTGAACAGAAATCACAACCTACTGTTGATACTGATTAATTGAACAGAAATGACTACCTACTGTTGATACTGATTAATTGAACAGAAATGACTACCTACTGTTGATACTGATTAATTGAACAGAAATGACTATCTACTGTTGATACTGATTAATTGAACAGAAATGACTACCTACTGTTGATACTGATTAATTGAACAGAAATGACTATCTACTTTTAATACTGATTAACTGAACAGAAATGACTACCTAGTTTATGATAATTGGGACAGGCAAGATAACCAGTAGTATTTGCATAATACTAGGACAAAGATGACTACCTACTGTACTTGTATCTGAATACTGACAAACTTGACGAATGACCTCAACCACCTGTCATTTCTGACCTGGGAATGTTGACAAAGTTGTTAAGGGTAAACAAAGAATAGACAAAAGTATTACATTATCCCTACTTTTTTGAAAATGTAATATGTTTTGTTGATAACTAATGATTTAAAAAAATCTTATCAAATTTTCAAGTATAGTAAAATAAAAGCTAACTATTTAAGAGATATATCTATAAAGATTGTTAATTGACGTTGTCATAGGAAAGTTCTCCCTTTCTTCTATTTTTGACAACATTGTCTGCCTTACTTTTTAAACTTATTCTTAAGGCTTTTGTTTTTGGTATACCCAAGACTAAGCATATGATGTCATAAACAATTTGTTCCCAATACATTTGCATTTGCATACTTCTAGAAATGCTTACCTATTGTAGTCCCTGACTACTAAGAGTACATGTTCCTTTAGATTTCTAAGGTCTTCAGATCTGCTAGCCGCCATCCTGATGTAATGTGGAATATCAAATCCTATTCTCTCCCAGTAATGTACCTCTTGAAATATTTTGTCCAATCTCCTACAGTAAGATTAGAAAAGTAATAGATATTCCAGCAATTAAAAACAAGATGTTGCACAGCCGTGCTAATACCCCCCCCCTCAACGATTCAAGTCATCATGCAAAAGCAATATACCAAATATCTGAGTATTCCCTGTAATAGAAGCTGAGAAATCTGTAACGAAAATTTCCATTATACACATTCTAAAATATTACTGAGGTGATCAGTTAACAGGAAGCAGATGAATGAGGAATAGACGGATAAAATGAAGAAAGATGGACATGGTGATTACAATATGAATGAGAGTATAATAATAACAAGAAATAAAAGCTACCCATCCCCCAGCCCCAAAACCATGTGGTTGAAATATTAAAATAATGCCTGTCAAACAGGAGGTTGATTTTGCATAAGTCTGTAGTCGAATTCCACCATATGGCATAATTATATATAGTTGCTGTGATATTAAGTAGCTGCAGAGAAACATTTATGGAAAAGTTGCAAATGGAACAACAAATGGACACCATGATCACTATATACCTTTTAGGGGGTATAATAAAAAAATCTTCCATTCAGGATCTGAATGGATATACTTAAGTAATTAATTCAAGTGACCAGCAATCAAACAGTCATTAGTAATAAATGTTTTTCAGTTAGCTTACAATTTTGATAACATAATTTAAGTCTAACATTACAGCCTGTTTGGTGGAACATATGTTCTTCAAAATTAGAAGACTTCAGCTTGAAGTACAGACTTAAAAAGAAAAACTTGAATATTTAATAAAAATTCAATAACTTTAATAGTGCGTCACTTTTTCTTGCTACTGCTACATTTATGTGTATTATCAAATTTGAGTCTCAATATATATAATAAAATAGAATTATAATTTACCTGTCAAAGTTAATATCCAGCATTGGAGGTCTCTGAGTGCTTCTACACATAAGTGGTATGTCTAGTAACTTCATTGGCTCCTTTAAATTACAAAACATCATATAACAAGGATACTACTGTAAATTAGGAAAATTTCCAACCATTTTCCTCATTTTACCAATTCAATGTGTATGTAAGTAGCAGTCTTTGTAAAAATCATGCAAATTCTGTAATATGTGATACACCCCAAAAAAAGCTACATATTTTTATTTTTGTTATTAAATTGCTTTATAGGTCTATATGATGAAATGTATAATCATTTATTCCAATCTGTCTGCTCTTGGAAGATAATGCACATCGAAAGTCCAATGGTTTCTACAGTATTTTGGTGTCATTTACAGAGTTATCTCCCTTTAAGTTGAATTCAAAAATACATTCCATATAATTCATATTTCTTATGAACAGGGTTTTTATGAAAAACCAAATGTTAAATTCTGTTTCATTTAACATTTTAAACAAAATATCAAAAATAAAAATATGTAGGCTATCCAACCATAAATCACATTTTGGATGATTCTTAGCTGGAGTACTACTTACTCTATGATTATCAGTAATCACCATCACCACAATATAAAATGCATTTCTTCAACTTGTAATTAATGAACTGTTTCCAGAGTAACCTTTATCCGATGCAATCACAAATTTGGATGTTTTGTAACATAGAACAGGGGTCTGTGTGTGTGGATCATAGGTGATCAAGGTCAAGTCAAGAAATGTTTACTAACATGTTCAAATCAGCTGAACTTTCTATATGTGGTAAATTATTCTTTCTATAAGTTAGCCATCATGATTTATTGCTCACCCTAAAAATCTGTGTATGCATTCAAAATTTGATTTATATTTCAATACTGATTTTCAACCTACAACTAATTAACAAAACTGATAAATGGTCAGCTATGTACATAGGAGACATTCCTCACTAACATTAGAGGATCATTAAATGTACACATGACCAGGAATTTCACCTTTACAGTGGAACCAGGTTAAAGAAAAACAAAAATGGTGGCCGATGACCTTTGTCATTCATCAATTCCTTAAGTAGGTCAGCATTTACAATCCTAATGATTTTTTTCAATATTTAATCAAAGAATATCCAGGCTACATGTATAGAAACATAACATGTCCATCAATTGTTGTTTTGATTAATATTTCAACCACCTGAGTTAACACCATACATCTAAGTTTTACCAAAGTATTAGAAATACTGTAAGAAAGCTCACAAAGAACTTCAAATGGAGATCAATGTTAAGTGTAAAACCTTTAAATTGAATTATCTCCTTTTACAGGCCATAAAAATAATTATGTTCCTAATTGTTCATCTAGATATAATGCCTAACTTTTCTATTCAATCTCATGAAAATCTCTTGAGCAGTTTAGGAGAAGTTTTAACATGTGAAACACTTAAGTTTGATTATCTCCCTTTGTAGTTCTCCAACAATAGTTATATTTCTTCATGCACATCTAGACATATTGCCTTATTTTCCCATGAATTTTCCATTGAGTTGTTAAGGAGGAGTTGTGTTTACAAGAAATGTGGATAGGAAAATGGACAGACATACAGGGCAATTCCAATATACTCACGAATATTGTTTGCAGGAGTATAATAAAAGACATACTTATTCAAAAGTATACATGAATATACCTTTTCCAGACTGAGCATCCACTCATGTGATGCTTTTCTGATGTAATCGTCTAGAGCTTGATTGAGTTGTATGAAGGCTGCTCTTACTTCCTCTCCAGTACCAGTGAAAGGTAGGAAATGGGCCTTGGTTAGGATCTAAAATCAAAAATAATATCAACACACATGAAACTATAAAGACTGTGAACAAGCTCAAAAAAAGAATACCTCTACTTTGGATGGACTCAAACTAAATTGTTAGGTGTAAAACATTTTCCATTGTAGAATTATCCCTACAAAAACATCTACAAATGATGCCTAAACTTCTTATTAACTTCATAAAAATCCGTGGAACAATTGAGCAATTCAGGAGATGTAATAATGATATTTAAACAAGTAAAATTCTTATATCTGATTATTTCCCCTTGCATGCATCTGACAGTAATCTTCTTCATTTATAAACATCTTAAATGATGTAAAGCAACCTATAAAATTTCATGGAAATCCATTTAGGGGGGATAGGTAGGAGTTATATTACAAGATTGTAACATGTGAAACAATAAAGTTTTTCTCTATTATTAGGCATCTGATAGTAATATCGTCCTTTTATGAATATCTACACAGTGACTATAAATTATCTAAAATTCCATGATAATCTTCAACCTTATTAGGAGGAATTGTTTTGGACAGATAAACTACAGACTGGATCATTCCTATGTATCCTCAAACTTTATATCCTGATTTTAACTATTCAACCTTCGATAAAACAAATATATAAATAAATTTGCATGTGTGTATCTAAAGTTATTGAAGTTTTTAAATACATTTTGTATGTCATGCCTTCATGCCATGTCTTCACACAGTACGAAAGTGTGTAACATTTTAGTCTTGCAAAAAATTCTCTCCAAGTCTTTAACTCAAACTAGGTGTTTGTAGAGGTAGGTATCAATGCAAACAGAACTAACTGTCATATTTCTAACAATCCTATTTTTCAAATGTCTAGCCCACAAAGCCATCCCTGCATATTTTGGATGGGAATACATTTGCAATGCTGGTTTCTGAGATAGCTCTTGTTTGACAGAATTCAGCTCAGCATTAAACATCAAAAAGACATCCTTTGTTTTCTTATCAATGGTTCTTTTCATTGCCTACAATAAGAAATAGATCCCACTAATATAACATCATATGTCAGGTAAATATCAATCCCACTAATATAACATCATATGTCAGGTAAATATCAATCCCACTAATATAACATCATATGTCAGGGAAACATAAATCCCAATAATATAAAATCATGTCAGGTAAATATCAATCCCATTAATATAACATCATATGTCAGGTAAATATCAATCCAACTAATATAACATCATATGTCAGGTAAATATCAATCCCACTAATATAACATCATATGTCAGGTAAATATCAATCCCACTAATATAACATCATATGTCAGGGAAACATAAATCCCAATAATATAAAATCATGTCAGGTAAATATCAATCCCACTAATATAACATCATATGTCAGGTAAATATCAATCCCACTAATATAACATCATAGTCAGGTAAATATCAATCCCACTAATATAACATCATATGTCAGGTAAATATCAATCCCACTAATATAACATCATATGTCAGGGAAACATAAATCCCACTAATATAAAATCATGTCAGGTAAATATCAATCCCACTAATATAACATCATATGTCAGGTAAAAATAAAGTCATGATCATATGTCAGGTAAAAATTAATCCTACTTATATAACTTTATATGTCAGGTAAACCTTCATATGACATTTCATGAAATTCCCAGGGGTATAATAATAAATGAAAACATGCATTTTAAGCACAATGTCCCATAACTTTATTCATTAGGAAAATCACTTTACTCAAAAAAATATGGGTACCCGTTTAGCTAGAATGGCAAATTAAATCAAAGAAAGAAACTATGAACTGGTTTACTTATTTTTTTTCTCCTTTGTTCTTTTCAGAAAAGTTAAAAACAGTTAACAAATTAAGTGACAAATGTAAATGTAGGATTTAAATTAAAAAAAACTGAGTTGTAGGACCTGCAATATGTAAAGATTTTTCATACTTTTCAAGAACTTTCAACTCTAATCTAGTTGGCTGAAATCTAAACCAATAAATTATTTCGTAGGGCATTTCAATCAACATCAAAAAGTTGTGCAATTATGACACATGGAAGCAGAGTAAGTTGAACATTTTTTATGACATTTCAGTTATTGATTGTGAATTTATCCTGACTAACCTCCCTCGGTGAAAGGTGACTAAATATGTCCAATAATTCAACTCCTCCTTCTACTGTTTTCACTGTATCAAAAGCTGATGTTATCATATTTTGCATCATCACTTCAAGATCCTTCAGGCTATCTCGAAACCTGTTAAAAAAGTAATTTGTGAAATTTTCGTTCAATTTTGACTGCTTGAGAAATATAGTTGTACAATTAAACTGGCTTTATTAACTAATGATCACTAGCTCTAGGACACAAGCTCTCATCTATAGACTCAGTTATGTACAGGATAAAGAAACTTCAAAACAGCCTTTAAAATTTCTTAAGATATGAAGGCTGATCAGTCACTTTACCCAATTAGTCTTCGAGAGTAAGTTACTACAAAGGTAGCCTGTTAGAGGTTACTCTATATGGGAAAGGATTTAAATGAAAGTGACAGTGATTACTTTAAACTTAACAATTTTGAAACTCTGAACCATACTTTGTTATTGCATTATCAAATCATTAAATTGTTTTTAGTATTTAAGTTCTTCTCCGTCTAAGAATAGGCAAAATGTATATAAGGTGTGGCACAAGAAGGAAAAACACAGAGATTTTATTGCATTAACCAAGTATTTATACCTGACAACCTCCAGAAATAACCATCAAAGTGTTTGAAAAATTTGCCTTTTTAAGATATTGTTAGGTAAAATTTAGTTAAAATGCACTAAGGAAATATGGCGATAAAATTTTCCAGCAGTTTTTCCTTATATAAGCAGTAAAAAAATATCAATGTCACCAATGGTTCAGGATAAATTCAAATAGCTTTTCAGTTATTTTATAGATGTATTGAATATATTTAAGGCAAAGAAAGACCAAATTGAAAATTATGATGTGCCACCCATTGCCTGATTCTTACACAGAATGGTACTTAATTATTAATCCATGACAAAGATCATGTAACTATCATTACTTTCATTTACCAACACAAAGTGTCTGTTAACTAATTTGAATACCATGGAAACACAATTTTAAAGGAAACATGACTTACAAATTATCTTTTCACTTAACGGTATACCAGTACATATAAATATATGTATTCATATTATATATATTATAAAACCCTTCTGTGTTTATTTACAATTATCTTGAATGTATGCTCACAAGGTAAACACTAAATAAAGTTATTAGAATTTTTTTGTGTTTTCATGGTGATCAGTATTCAATGTGAACAAGTAAAAACTGGAATTTACACCCCACTACCATATATTAAAGTGCACCTCCATTTTGAAACATTGAACACATGCCCTAAAAATGAATCCATCTTAAAATGTCACTAGTTTCAATTTTGCTTTAGAAAAATTTCTTTTTGACAGAGTATTCCATTTTTTGCAGGGGTTCATATTGGTATGGCTGAATGAGAAAATTAGCTAGCAATCTAGGAATTAATCAAATTCAGTCTCATAATTTGGCAGACATATGCATTCATGCAATTACACAAATGTATTTGAAAAATTGAGAACTAATGATGTAGCATGGTCATCAATGATTTCAAGCAACTTTATCTTCAATCAAACCACTTTTGAAACTCCATGGACATCACCTCCATATTTATTTGTCATATCAAAACGATTTAACAAAAAGTTACCAAACATGAAAGTTCAGTGTCTGATTTATTTCAATTTCTATGGAGATATCTATTGGAATCTGTGAAAAAAAAATCACTGTAAAAAATGTACAATAACAATAATTCATTTTCTGATATAGAAGTTGGTATACTTGTTAAAGTCTTCATGCCAACTGGTAATTTTTACATCTAGAATCTTTTCCCTGACTGCTCTTAAATTCTTCAAAGTCCTGTCAAAAGTTTTTTCAACCTCTAGTAATCCCTTGGCAATCTCTGGTCCTTTTTGTCCAGCAAACTGTGGCATTGGACTTTTATTACCATCTTCCATCCTGGCAAAGTGAACCTGAGCACTACATACCTTGATAAAGAAATATCTGACTATCATAATTTTTCCGACACGGTCGGTATAGTTTCACTTTTTACCCTTTGACATTAAGGACGCTCTACTATGGAAACACAAGTCACCTGATCACAGTTCTGTTTCCCAATTGGCCAAATACTGATAACTTAGTGGCGTTCGAAAAAACTATATAGAAAATTTGAAATGAAGTGCCATATGTGTTACTGTCTTGACAGACATGTAGAAACTTTGAAGTAAAAGGAACAAAATTATACTGTGTCGGTTATCTTTTTTTAAAGATAGTATACTTGTTTTTAAATATCAATGAGCATCACAAATCTATAAGGAGAAATAAAATAACATTATCAACCAAAAACAAGAAATCACTGAGAACAAATTAAAACAATTCATCACCTATAGTCAATGATACATCCTTATTTTCATGTTACAGTAACACAACACATAGCAACAGAATTATGGCAGTTGATAAAATACTTCACAAAATATAACAATTAAAATTAATCTAGGAAACATGAAATTTCCACCTGCATTGTTTTCATAAATGGAAATGTCTTGTTATCATAATTGTGCCTTGACACTGATGAGTTTTACATTTGCCATTGTCTAATACTCCTACAAAATGATGTACATCTACACTTTAATGATGAGTTTTATATTTGCCGTTGTCTAATAACTCCTACAAAATGATGCACATCTACACTTTAAACAATGCATTATACAAAATATAGAAGCAAATCACCAACCAGTTTCAATGAAGATGCATCCACAAGGTTTGCTCATGTGGATATTCGTTAAAAAACAGACAGTTCATAATTCTTACAAAGCATGACGAACCAAAATAAAGGTATTTTTAAAAATAGACACATAACTAGTTTCAATCTATCAAATTGTTTAGATTAATCAAAGATTCACTTTCTCTTTGTTTTGACCAATAACAATGAACATTTTGCACTTTTCATCA
This sequence comes from Perna viridis, assembly GCA_037379345.1. NCBI lineage: Eukaryota > Metazoa > Mollusca > Bivalvia > Mytilida > Mytilidae > Perna > Perna viridis. The sequence goes on from CM074512.1 coordinate 59,572,723, forward strand.
CTGATATAATATGTCCACTTCTCACATTTCCATAGTATTCAAAGCATTCTCGTTTAAAAAAAAATTATGGGTAATCTATGTAAAAATAAATGTTGTTGGTCTTTTTTTTAGCTGAAACCGTGGAGAAGTTATTTAAATGGGAAAGTAGATAGTAACAAGAAATACTGTGAGCATGCTCACAAAGATAATACTTCCCACTTCAAATGGACTTAAATATAAAACCTTTAATTTGAATTATCTCCCTTTGGAGTCATCCAACAGTAATAATACTCCGTCATGCACATCTACATATGATACCTAACCTTCTTTTAAATAATATCACAATTCCTTGAGCAGTTTAGGAGGAAATGCACCTACAAGGTTTTAACATGTAAATGGATAATCTCCCTTTGGACTCCTCTAACATTAATTATATTCCTTCATGCACATCTACATATGATACCCAATCTTCCTATCAAATTTCATCAAAATCCTTTGACAGTTTAGGAGGAGTTGCACTTACGAGGATTAATCCCATGCAAAAACTTTAATATAGATTATCTCCCTTTGGACTCCTCCAGCAGTAATAATATTCCTTCATGCACATCAAAATATGACACCCAACTTTTGTTCAATATCCCCAGAGCAGTTTGGGAGTATTTGCACTTACAAGGAATGTGGACAGATGGACGGACAGACAATAGACATAAGGAGAGCCTTTACAGTATGATGAAATTTTGAAATACAAGAAAAGCCAAGCAGTTTTATATACTCAAATGATAAAATACCAGAAAATGATATGTATGACAATTTTAAACATAACCAAACAATATGAATAATTGAACCTTACATTTAAATTAGATGAACTAAATTCCTTTTCTTCATATTCTCATGATTAGCTGTATGTTTAAAGATGCAGACAGTTTTTTTTTTAGATAATTTATTTTCACCAATGACATTGTCAAATTTGACAGTTCTATAAAAGTTTGAAAATTTCCAAAATTGTTAGAAAATGTTAGAACTTTGAATTGGCTACATGTAGGGAATAGAGTTGTCACATTTTGATAACTGTATTTGACATTTTTTTTAAGTGACATGTATCATCAATTTGATCCTCTATCCTACATGATAACATCCACATAAGCTGCCCTGAATTACCATACTGGATTGTACCAAGTTACAACCCTAGATTAAACCTACAAGGAGGAATAACTAGTCTAGCCAAAGCTACATTTTTAAAAGCCTAGCTGGCTGAGCAGTACAGGGCACTTGACTTAATGCAGGTGGTGTTGCCATAGATGTCAAAGCATATATATATATATATATATGCGATGTTGTCATAGATGTCAGTGCAGATAAGGGGTTCAAATCCTCCTGAGGGTTTGAGCTACCTAATTTGCATCATAAATTTGCAATCTCGCAAAATTTCAGAGTTTGGATAAAGTTTAGAATTAATTTGATATATGTATATTCCGCCTCTCATCAATATTCTATTGTTGATCCTAGCCGTGCATGCTATATGCCTACACAGTAATGTACTAGCAAGTTAGAAGGTTGAGTTGTCTATACAGATGGTAGAGTTCGCACATACTATTATGTTTCTATATCCAGTCACTTACCTCCTTTAGGTCTTTACATCTCTGAACAAAAGCATCAATCTGTGCAAATATATTACTTTTGTCAAGAACCCAAGGAACAGAAGACATCTGATGATGAAGTTTGGATACCTAAAAATATTATAATCTTCACTTTTAAACAAAATCTTAACAATCTTCAAGCTGCTTAAAGTAGCTGCCAAATTTGTTCAGTTTTGATTCTTCTTATTTTGCAGTGGCGGATCAAGAGTTTTAGGTAAGAGGGGGAGGGGGGGGGGCAATCAAAATTCTTCACAAGATCACCGGTGAGGATCACAAATTTAAAAATATTATACCTCAAATCCTGCATTCTGAGGGTATCTTGAACAACTTTTCAACAATTTTTTTCAAATTGTAATTTTCTAAAGGGGAGGCCCTGGATCCCCCACTGTTTTGCTGATTCAATAAAATGTTTGTAATAATAACCAACAAATGTCGATAATACCTACAAAATATTGTGAAAACAACATTTTTTTAATTAAAGCTGGAGATTGATAGCTCTAATCTAATTATTTTTCACCATTACTTCCAAAGATTGCCAACAGGACATTCACCTGGGTTAAAAATACTTTCACCTGGGTTAAAAATACTTACACCTTGGTTAAAAATAACAATAACAGATACACAGGTAAGCATGTGTCTTGTTTTCAATTCATTTCATTTAATCTATTTCTTGATTAGTTTTCCAATAAATAATGAGAATTACTGACCACATTTGTGACATGTTATATCAATATTGGTAAATTTCAAAAGGATCCTTAAGTTATTATTCAAACTTTTCTCTGTCAAAGAAACGGATCGTCCTTGCCATTGATTAACCACTTTCACTTTGAAATCAGATTTTTTTTTTAAAGAATCGAACCCTACAGCACATGCTTGGATTAAGGTCACCACAAGTTACATGCATACAAATTTTACCTAGGTCGACTTTCTGTCGACAATATGTGTATCGACACCTATTTCATGTATTTAATGCATTTTATTTGTGGATATAAAATGAAATTATACAGGAAAAGTACAATTTAGTAGAAATAATACAAAATTAAGGCATATTACAACAGAAACAAAAATTTATGAAAATGGCAGCTAAAGCAGCTCTAAGTATCACTCTATAATTCTATATAAAATTCAGACACTGCCAATAGTAGAGGATATATAAGGCAATGAAAAACACACTGAACAAATGATACTTTTATGGGACATTGTATATATACTTTTTTTTATACAAATCTGGTTTTTTTTTAAATCATACATCTATCTCCCCCTTAAATCAACCAAATCAAGAACTATAACTCTTGTACAGTGTCAATTAATTTCATACATAATCTGTACAATTTTTGTCTCAAAAGTGATTAATCAAACAAAAAACTTGGGCTGTTGTGAGTAAAATACTATTTATAAATTAAGAAAAAGTGAGCTTTATGGAGAACTTATCATTACTTGTCTGATAACTGAAGATATTATGATGTAGAAAAAAGGCTCACAAATTAAGACTGAATCATTTTTTTATCAAGTTGTAATAACTAAGACCAAAATATATCATTATAGTTCAAAAGAATGTACATGCATCATAGCTACGACCTACAAAACATATATAATATTGATAAACATTTTTATCCAATGAACTAACTTTCATTATTTTATGATTGAACAAACATTAGTGAATAAAACTATGGAAAAGCTCATAATTGCAAAAAGTCCTAAGCAACAATGTTTATGTCAATAGATTTAAACATAGATTTTGTAGCTCTATACAATGTGTCATACAAAAGTCCTAAGCAACACTGGTTATACCAGCAGGTCTTCCTGGCAAAACTATCATAATATCGAAGTCCAATGGGGCAATTACTGATGAGATCTGTTCTAACTTCTCACAAAACAGTATCATAGAACTGTCAGAAGAAAAGTTTTATGATAGATTTAGAACAGTTATAGGACAGTTTAGCACCAGCTGTTCTGACAGTTCCAACAAAGCCAGCTCATAGAGCTTGTTTAAAAACTGTTCTAGTAGAACAGTTCTCATAGAGCCCTGACAGTTCTCATAAAGCTGGCATTAACAGTTCTTGTAGAGCCAGTTCTTCTGACAGTTCTTGTAGAGCTGGCTCAAATGATACTACAGTGTATTCTCTAGAGCTAGCTATACTAGATGCTTTAAATTACTTTATTCTTATTAATTTAAGAGCTGTAACAGTTTATTTCTAAAATTTGGGGAGGGAGGAATAAGGATACTCTCAATAATCTGTAATGTTTGTGAACCAGCACTGCATCAATTTCTTTGATAATTATTTAAATTTTAATTAAGTGCATTTATACTTTGATTTTTTTTTTAATTTTCACATATACTTTAAAAAATTTAAGAAGTTTCACAGTTTTTAGCACTTATTATAGTTTTATATGTCAAAAATATGCTGACAAACTCATACATACAAAAAAAACAGTGAATATTTACTTTTCATTTCCATGTTTGAGGTTTTCAAACAATTGTAGAGTTATTGCAGCAAAAAATAACAAAAAGTAACAAACTAGGTCTAACTGCATTCACTTTATAGCTTTCACCTAAAGTAGAGCTTTCCAAGGAAAAATAAAGTGTTGACAGTCATCAAGAGACACTAAGAATTGCTAATCAAGCAGCTATATTTCTCTTTGTCGGACATTTTTTTTAACAACTGGTGGGTAATTTTACACTCTTTCACATGTTGTACCAGGAACAATTTAAGATATTTCCAGTTTTTAGCACTAATTAATGTTTGTTCATGTCAAAAGTATGCTAACAAACAAACTGATACATAGACAAAACTAGAAAAACTGTGAGCAAAGCTCACTTGGTGATACCCCACCCCCTCCAAAGAAAACATATAAGAAACCCCATAAGATGAAAAAACAAAAAAAATGCACACAATGGCATCATGTGATAAAGAATTTGTGACATGAAAATTGTTCTCCAAAACTGTCCTAGAACTGTTCTAAATCTATCATATGACAATTTTGTGAGAGGTTAGAACATGTATCAAGTTTCATCAAATTTAAGAGGATCAAGTTGCAGATTAGAAGACTTCACCCCCTGGTCTACCAATAAAAAAGTCCATGTTCTGCATCAGGAAACCCAAGTCATTCAGATGGAAAAACAAAGTAGAAGGTGCTCAATGGCATTATGTTATAAAGAATCAGTGAAAGTTTCAACAAATTCCATTCAGTGGTTTCAGAGGAGTTGCAGATTAGAAGATGGTCCACCAGACAAAGTCCATGTTTTGAATTTCATTCATCGGTTGCCCAAAAGGTTCCTTCTTGGATGCCCAAATGACAAAGTCCATGTTTTGTATCTAAAGTCATTCAAATGATACAACAAAAAATAAGGTGCACAATGGCATCATGTAATATCGAATTTGAGAAAGTTCAATCAAATTTCAATTAGCGGTTTCAAAGGAGTTACGGATTAGAGTCACTTGGTCGACTCATGAAAAATCCATGTTTTGCACCAGGAAACCACAAAAGTCATTCAGATGGTAATACAAAATAAGAGGTGCACAATGGCATCACAGTAAAGAATCTGTCACAGTTTCATCAATTCCATTTTTCTTTGTTAATTTCATATCTTTAAGATTTGTTTGCCTAATTTTACAGTCTTGATTAATTCTGCTACGAAAAATATTATACATGTAGTTTGAATAGTGAAAAATAGTATTAGTATGAATAGTTAAAATTGAATCATTCAATACAAATGGGCATACAATTATGAATCATTTAACAAAGAAACATGGAAACTCATTACAATATGATCAACAAATAGGATGACCTGTACAATCGGTTGTCCCACAATATCAGTGTAAGATCACGAGTGGAATATGTTAAAATTCATACGACAATAACATGAACTTAAAATACGCATTGATACATCCAACATTTTGTCCAGAAAAAACATGCATTTTCTTACTTTTGACAACCTTTTTAATGCAGCTTTACTTTCAAATTGTAAACAATATGAGTACTACTTACCCTATCATAGAGATCCTTCCAGAATTCACAACAGTCAATACACTGCTGTACTGTGGTAAGTCCTGACTGTACATATCCATCAAATATCTTCTCAAGGTTAATAGCAGTTCTACACCGTTTGATTATCTCATTACTGACCTACAAAGCAATCCATATAAAATTCCATGTGATATGCAGTTATGAATAGGATGCTGGTATATTTTCAATGCAAGTTTTATACTTGTATAAGTAACATTATGCAAAAATGTGAACATAGGCTTGCATGACTTAATATTAGAATTTCATTAGATATATCTCACAACATTTTGGTGGGAGGATCACCTTGTGCCCACTGTATGTGCCTAAGTCAATCTGGAAAAAGTAATCATTTTCCTTGAACTCATAAATTTAATTTTGGACTGATGTAAAAGTGTGATACATTATATTCAGCAGAATGCAGATAACTTGGACCTTGGGATTTGAAAAGTATATGTGATGAGGATTTATGTGCATTGTGTTTTTTTTTTTAAATTCCTTAGAGGAATATTATATTGTTCTCCTCAGGCACATGTTACCAATCATTTATTCTAGTTAGTATGTACATTTACAATTGAGTAGTCTCACTCCTCCATTTAAATCATATGAGCAAATTCAGCAATGTTTCTAGAATTTTTTAAAGCAGGCAATGTTTATCCTACCAGTGCACCAGAAAAAAATCTTGGACCCCAATTCTATACTTCATGCCAGAGCCTGCTGAAGCTACCATGGATAGCTTCTTACAAAGCACCAAGATTATGTTACCTCAAGAATAAAGCCATCACTTTAATAGTTTTACAGTTGACATCATGAACTTGTTAATTGATGTGGTGTGGCCATCTCCACAATGAGAATGTGTTATACAACATATGAGCAACTCAGCAGATGTTGTGTGTAGAGGGTTTTTACCCTTGCAGGTGTACCCTGTCCATTTTCCCAAGTTTCCAGAGTCTATGCTGCTAATTAATTTCTTAAGTTTTTGTGCATATTATTTTTGGCAATTTTTGTGTGTTTTAGTGCTTGTTTTGATGGTTTTCTAGGTCATAGTTTAATCATTGCCCATTGATCATGTCCTCCCTGTTCTAATTATGGTTGTTTTACTTTTAAGTTCAAGTCACAATCTCACAACCACAAAACCATCCCTATCCTCTCTTTGTAGTATGGTACATAGTGCTTTAATTTCATAATAGATCCATACATTTAAAAAAGATTTTTCACTACTAGTTTTTGAATGAGTGTAAGTGTAACCTATATTTTATATATAAATAAGGTGTCTATGTGTGTACAGTATAAACAGTTAAAGTTGTAGTAAACTACTTCGATAAAGAGTCATGACAATAAATATATCCATTATATATCGGCCAGTTTGTTGTGGTGTAGAAATTCAAAGTTTCTATAAGTTCAAGATACCTTTTTAAACAAGGATGTCAGCCTCTCTCTAGATTTGTAATATGGTGAATTCACCCAGATAATCCGGATATAGTTTATTATTCTAGGTAACATTTTGGGTATCTCTACTGGTGAGGCCTGCGACAACTCATAGCATGGATCTTTCAGCATCAACAAAAACTTCAAATTACTCTCAGCCTGTTTTGATTCATCCTTAAGAAATAAAAAGGTGAAGATATAAAAACAGTTCTTCTTGAATTAAATAAATTCACAAGCAAAATATGCCAGTAAGATAAAATCTCATGATTACTCCAATAAGTTTCAAAATGGTTAAACATGTAATTTGAAAAGACCTTAAAACAGATAATGCACTATTTTAAAGTTTCATTTTATGGAATAAGGAACCTTTATTTGCTGTGAAACTCTCTGAAAAGCATCTATGTAGGAAGATTTGGCAAATGAGAGGATTTCAGTTATCTTTATTATTCCAGGCTTGTCAAGTTGATTACTGATGCTCATCAAGTTGTTGCAGCGTTTATTCCAAAACTCTATTTCTTGTAGAGGACTGGTGTTTTCTCCTATCTCATAAACATCCTGGGTTGCTAAAACATCCTTAATCTGCCTAATCCAGTGAATCAAAGCAGCTGTAATAAAGGAGAGAAAAGATTTTTTAATAACTTTCTTTTTTTTTTTTTTTACTAGTGTGACCAAAGCTCGATAGTTTTTAATTTCACCAGTAACTTCTTAAGTTAAAGTAGACATAGTTTCATCAATCTTAATGAGGAGAAAGATTCTGGTGGAGTTTTATGTTGTTACACATACCATTAACCCACCAAGCTGAAGCTGTGCACCAAGAAGCTTAAGGGTGACTGGCACTGAGTCTTCTTGTTACAAAAAATTACAAACCCATAGAAATATAAAGAAAAATATTTCTGCAAACAAGAAATTGATGCATGACCAAGTTGAATAGATCTGAGTCACACTCTGTACAATCTCCGAAAATGTAGGGAAAACAGAAAGTTTGTACAGAGCTGAAAAGTTGACACACTATGCAGTACAAGCTACTAAGTTAAATCTGCATACCAAACAAATAAGCTCAAACAGGATATTAAACTTTCACACATACAGACTGCTGAGAAAACTAATGCCACTTTAATGTGGTGGCATGATAATTGAATATTCTTTTCACTTACTTTCCAATCTCTGTACATATTCAGTATTTCTGGCTGCTTCTTGTGACTGCTGTTTCAGACCTTCTCTAGGTATATACAGTACAGTCTTATCAGCAAGTTTCCATCTGGTGTCTGTTAACTTACCAAGAAATTTATGCATGTGTCCTGCAAAGTCATTCTGGATACCTACATCTTGTTAGGGAACAAAGTAATGTATAAAATATCTGACATGTGTTAGAATATTACTATGTAATATGAATGACTATGCCTTTTTGCCATGCCTTTTTGGCAGGATAGTATTTATAATGGTGCATTCTACTTTTGTTTTACTGTAAACCGAGTACGATAATTTTGTTTGATACTAAGACACAAATATCTAGGGATAAGGGTAATATTTTAAATTTTTTTTGTAAAATTCTTTCATGAAAATTAGTTTTATGTACCATTATTATGTAGAATATTAAATTATCTATCGAATGATACCAAATTCCACTCTACAAATTAGCAATAATTTGTACAGTGGAATTTATGCAACTTTTTATGGGAAAATTGAAAATCCAATTGTTTTGCAATTTTTGGTCAAATTTGACTATCATTAGAAAGGTATTAATTGTAATAGTACCAAACAGAAAATACCAAAATAAGCCATTTTTTACTGAAGCATAAATACTCTAGGGTTTAGACATTGAAAAGCAAGTTTTCAGTGGTGTAGGGGTTACATTTTGCATTTAACTCACAAACCATAAGAGTTACTGCAACTTTCTTGGTACCATTAGAAAGCTGAGATATTTTGTAGAAAGTATAGGTTGAAAAAATAAAAAAAGCTTCAAAAATTTGATTTTTGCCTCAAAGAGGTATAGAGTTGTCAAAAAATACTAAAATGCTTCAGTTAGTTTTTTTTCCAAATTCGAAAATGCATAGGTATAAGGGTACATGAAACTAATATTTTGGTTGATGAGTGGGGGTGTATGGGTGGGTATCTCAGCTCATGTATTACAATTTTTGTTTGTGTGCAGCTTTTTTCTTTCCCTTTTAGTGCAATATGGCCTATTTTCTTTTCCTTTTTCAATTATTATATCAATATCAGTCCCCTTTATCTGTTTTTTTTTTTTTTTTTCATTTATGCTCTTAACATTGAATATTTGTCAGGTACTGTTTTTCTTTTATTGCAGGAGGTATTCTTATAATGTTAAGAAGGGTATACGCATGGTTTTTTAAACATGAAAGAAAAGTTTCGTATACCGGTTATTAATACAACGATATGCTTACTTCTATTTGAAAGTAGAGGGTGCAAACCCTTCCAATGCACATGGTCCATATCTTTTTATTCTGAATAAATATTAAATATCTTGACTATTATTTTGTAGGCCCTGTGTGTTCCTGTGTCATTTTTGCTTGAACAATTCAGATTTGAAATTTTACTGAAAAAGTACAAGATAATTGCATGTAGTTAACTAAAATTCAGGAATTCTTTTAATTTGTGACTTTTTTCATCTTTTCCTCTCATACAAAGATATTAATTCTGCCTGGCCATATGAAGGTTAATGTAATCAATGACTATTAATAGAATTCATTTGCTCTAAGTTAAAAGGATACTATCAGGCCATGTGTGGTTCTCAAAAAATGCAGGAGCAAATATTTCACCAACAAGTATAAGTAAGCTGTTTATGTGAGGTCCATTGATAGAACCATACTGAATACTTCTATGAATGTTTTCTGGAGTAAGATTTCGCACAAAGTCACTCTTGACGAAATAACACATCTGACCAACTGGATAAGCAGGCAATGCAAACTCAATGACAAATCCTTTATACTGGTCTAAAAATGCTATCATCAGCCTTAACGATGGATCTTCTATAAACTTCATGATAGCATAATCATGTTCTTCTTTCCACATAGATGGTTTAAAGTTTGAAACTATGATTCTGTCTTTCAGCATCTTCAGCTATATATATATAAAAGGTTATCATCTATAGTCACTTCAGAATATTGATTTAACTGCCATTAGTTTTACCAGTAACACATACCATACCATTGAGACTAGTTTAATATAAATTTTAAATATTCACAGAGGAGCCAGCAATAAAAATAAGCCAAGCTCTTTTCCATCAAGTACTACATTGACTACCTCCTCTAATATTTATACAATATTAGAAACAGACTTACAGCACCCTGTATAGCACAATTGCAAATGTCCAACACTGCATACTGGTAATGTGGACAAGCATTGTCACTATGTCCATGCATAATCTATTTGACACAGAATAATGAGCATAGTGCTTCTGTATGAATTCTAATAAAGAATCTTCAATTTAGTTAATTACAGCAAACATTTAAAGAGTAATCAAGGGAACCATGGTTATAGCGGTAATCAAAAGAATGTAATCCAGGGGCAAAGACCAGACATGGAAAACAGACATACACAACAAAGAACATAAAGTAACTAAAATCATACAAAAATGCAACAAAAGCAAATGAGCAACTCAGGCTCCACTAAAAACTGGGAGCATGGACCAGGTGCAATGGTAGGGTAAGCGTCCTCTGCTTTTCTAGAAACACCCACGGAGTTGTTCATAAAAAGTCAAGTCCGGGGTAGACAAACGAGGACAGGAATACTATGACCCGTTCAATAAATCAGTTTTCATAGTGCAGATGGATAAACCATAACGATCCACGAGTTCATAATGACGACCATAAAACTTCTGTAGTGATGACTTTAATCTTGTAGCAACATTACCCTGTTCCAGATGCCTATTTGTTAGAGTTCTAGCATGATACAAAAAGTCTGTGTAGTTTTGGCAAGCTCTGCAATAACGTATGAGTTGTAATATGAATACTCCATACGCAGGTGCCGAAGGGATGTTGCTACAAATGAAAGGAAAGTTGACATTTCTGAATGAAAAATCTTCATGTTTGTCGTAAAGTTTGGTCAATAGTTTTCCTTTACAAATATACGTTTGCTATCTTAAACATCACATAGAAGTTTGTAAAATTTGGTCACTCACCAAAACTCCTTTGCTTCATTAAATAAATTTACAACAGTGATAAGTCTATATGTACATAAAGCAATTCTGGTTACTATGAAATACTTACTACCCGAGGTTTGTGAGGCTTTTCTGGTGTCAGTGTTTCAACATGTTCTTTGGGTTCTGAGAGTACATCATCAGTTTCCTCTGGACTGTATGTACAATCTGAAAAAAAATATTACTGTAAGTGGTTAAAGGGCAAACATATACACTGGTCAAAGGACACACATATATATGCAATATCCAATAGTATCCTGTGTGAAATACTTTCCACTGGAAAAAATTAATATCAAATTTAATCCGGGGATATTTTACAATAGTTAAATGTTTTCCATGCCTATTAAATTGTTTCCATTCTCAACCTTATCATGATTAATACAAGTATCTGAAAGAGTTTTCTTTAGGGACATTATAAAACAGTGGGGCTTGTTTTTTTTTTTTTTGTGGGGTAAATAGAGTTTACAGCGTTAGGAGTTCACAATTTGGATAGTTTTTGATGTGAAATGTTTTCACATATTAATAAGTGTATATCCTGGATGTTATTTTATGGGATGTTTTTACACATAGTTTTTCATCCAGGATATTTTTAAACTGATATATATTATCCATTTTATCAAAAGTATGAATTCTGTTCACTATATGTGAACTATATTAAGGATATCATTTAGTACTGTAGAATGAAATAATATAATGTGTACAATTATGAATTCTGTTCACTCTATGTGAACAATTTTCAGGATATTATTTAATACTGTAAATGAAATAACATCCTGTGTACAATTAGGGATACCTCTAGCTTTTTCATAATAAATTATTGTAAATATCGATTATTATTCAAGTAGTGGAAACAATTTTATAGGTGTGGAAAGTTTTTCATACGGAAATAATATACTGGTATCCTCCAGAAAAAAAATAATGTGAAATTATTTCCACAGGATAAGATTTCATCCAGATAGTATTATGTCTTACATATACACTGGTCAAAGGACACACATATACACTGGTCAAATGGCACACATATACTCTGGTCAAAGGACACATATACACTGGTCAAACGACACACATATACACTGGTCACAGGACACATATACACTGGTCAAAGTACTGTATGTATACACTGGTTAAAGGACACACATATACACTGGTCAAATGGCACACATATACTCTGGTCAAAGGACACACATATACACTGGTCAAATGGCACACATATACTTTGGTCAAAGGACACACATATACACTGGTCACAGGACACATATACACTGGTCAAAGTACTGTATGTATACACTGGTTAAAGGACACACATATACACTGGTCAAAGTACACACATATACACTGTTAGATTGTTTGTTTGTTTGTTGGGGTTTAACGTCCAAGCAGCAATATTTCAGCTATATTCAGACAATGAATATGAAATGGATGATAAAATGAACATGAAATGATGATGAAATGAAAAAAGGGAAGGGACACAAGGACAATGGGGTTGACAAATTTTGATTACCACTGGAAATAGGGAGAGGTGGGTAGGGTCGGGCAATTTAGCCTCCTGTGGTGGAGCCCTATGGTTCCTACTCCCGGAGAATACCACAGTAGTGTTTTTTAACGTGCAAGGAACGTGGCATCTTTCCCAACACGGTGCACCACTAAGGTTTGCGGTCAGGTTTTCCGTATTATAGCCTGACAACCCCAGCATGTAACACGCCAAGGGTACCCCATTCCACCACCTGGGGCACACATCCCAGTTGCTCTGTGGGCAGAGCGCCCTAGCCCCCGACTAGGGTTCTGAGCACTATTTAGTCACCTTTTACAACAAGCTTAGCGCTGCTGCAGGCCTATTCTTTTAACACACGGACCTGCACGGGGCTACACTGTTAGAAGATACACATATGATATACACATATACACTGGTTAAATGACACAACTATACAGTGGTCAAAGTACTATATGTATACACCGGTCAAAGTACTATATGTATACACTGGTTAAAGGACACATATATACACTGGTTAAAGGACAAATATACAGTGGTCAAAGTACTATATGTATATACTGATCAAAGTACTACATGTATACACTGATCAAAGGACACACATATATAGTGGTCAAAGGACACACACATACACTGCTCAAAAGATACACAAATACACTGGTCAAACGGTATACATATACACAGGTCAAATTACTATAAACTGAAATGAAAATGAACTAAGTCGGAATAATGTTTTGAGATGTTCCCTATTTATTAAAGGTAAACTCTATTCAGACACGCTGACATGCTGGTCTATCGGTGGCCGTTCATGTCAAAATAGGGATATTTCTATCGGCTTACTTTTAACAAGTACCGGCTTACTTTTCAAAAGTATCGGCTTACTTGTTAAAAGTATCGGCATACTTTTCAAAAGTAACGGCTTACTTTTGAAAAGTATGCCGTTACTTTTTTCACTATGCATAAAGTTTTTGTATCGGCTTACTTTTGAAAAGTATGCCGATACTTTTGATAAGTATGCCGATACTTTTGACAAGTAAGCCGATACTTTTGAAAAGTAAGCCGGTACTTGTTGAAAGTAAGCCGATTGAAATATGTAAGCCGATAGAAATATCCCTATTTTGACATGAACGGCCACTGATACTGGTCAATGGAAGGACAATAGCCATTTATACACACTCCGTGATTTAAACTTTTTTCCTCAACGGCTTGCCATACACTTCAGCTCAAGCATTTCTACTGTGATACAAAATTTAGCTTTTCTGTACTTTACAAAAATACCATATTTAAGTAGGTCAGAAAAACAAGGTCGAGCACTTTCATTACTTGTTTTATCATATTAGTCATTCTTTTGAAATAAATCAAGATGAGGATTGGTTTAATAATTTATATGATGGCATTAAATACATCTCAAGCTGAATTAGTACCACCTATTTTTAGCGTCGAGAGAAAAATGTTTTTTATTACAAACATTATAATACTCTGTTATAATAAATTTCCATAACTAAGTTGAAATATATATAATTAATGCCATCATTCTAAGTTACATGATACAATATTAATTAAATGAAACGACCACCATGACCTAGATAGGTCAACGACTGAATTAAGGCATTACTTTGCCATAGTTTTATTAATATGTTTGTACTTAAGAACTAAGGGTTACATAAGGAAATCTATTAATAAAGATGATTTAAAATTACTTGTTTCGGAATTCAAAATTAATTAAGTGGATCACATGCTTTGGGCAAATATTTGTGTTTCGAACGAAGACTATATATATGTGAAATTAAAAAAAATAAAAATTAAAAAAAAATTCTTTTATTGAACTCTTATTATTTATGTGGGCCTCTTTCTTTTGTGCTGCTCATTGTGTATGAACAGTGGGTTGGTCTTACTGGACAATTCGGAACGGCAGGTTCAACATCAAGCCCCTATGTAATGGGCTACGTTGGCCGTATCGGGCGTCTGGCACCAACTACGCTGACGTGTCGTTATTTTAGGTAAAGTATTATTTTTGTTATCAATTTTGTATTAAGGTATTCTATTTTGAGAAAACTGGATAATTTAATTCTATTTATTTTTTAAAAAGTACTTGATTTATTCTATGATACTATATTATTGAATTTATGTCTTATGTCTATAAATTATGATATTTTTAGTTTAATAATTGTTATGTTTAAATATGAATTCTTTTTTCAAATATTTACTATTGAATTTCACACGTATTTATGAATTTAAAAATAAAGTCTGGTACCAACTACACTGACGTATTGTTATTTTAGTCGCCTAGGATTAACAGTTGCTTATAATTAAGAGGTACCAGACAGGTTGAGTCCATATTGTGACGGCGTGAGCTTTCCTCTACACTCTCACGGAAACAAAATAAAACACTCTACCAACCAGCACCCCCCTCCCCGTCATAATATTTCTGACAATTACTATATCATTATTTTAAATAGATAACTAACTTGACCCATTTTGAATATCATTTCCTGCACTTTTTGGTGATTTTATATTCGGCGAAGTAATTCTCTTCTTTGATTTTGAACTTCCTTTCTTAGATCCTCGTCGGGAGCCCGCTCTTGAAGATGCCTTGCTGGAAATTCCTTTGTCTCCCTTCTCTACTTCTTTGGTGTCTTTTACCTCTGTGTCCATTTCAAAACATCACAGCTCCTAAAATATGATAACAGATAGACAATAAAATGAAACAAATAACCAAAACGAACAAACGGCAAAGACAAAACAACGAAAAACAAACAAACAAACAAACGTGGGGGTTATGCACAGGAAAACACAAATTTTTAAATACCTCAAAAATATTTTACCGCAGTATCACACTGTAGGGACGAAAGTGTGCAATCTTGTTGTGTAGATACAAATTTATCTACAACATGTATATTTCGTACATTCTGGTAAGTTTGGCATAGATTAAAAATTTATTCTGAACGCTTTAAAATACGAATGATATCATAATGAATATGACATCATATTGGACCCAGGGTATTTCATCAGGTTACACAGTCTGGTAAACTTCCAATGATTTACTTGTATACTAGTTAGTACGTATGGTACCTATCCTAAAAGACTAAGTTAACTGCCATATCATTCAAAATGAATCCGTATCATACTGATCTATTTAACTGGGCCGAAACATGCATCGAGTCATCTGTCGAGTTCGAATTAGCTTTTTTTAATTGATTAGGATGTACAGTTAACTTCTTGTATGTTTTTTTTTTCTTCATATTTTGATCATTTATGATAGTTTCTGTATAGTGGGCTTTGCTCACAGTATTTTTAGTTCAGATTTACTTTTTTTCCGACGCAGTCGGTATAGTTTCGCTTTTAAGGACACTCTTCTGTGGAAACGCAAGTCACCTGACTGCAATTCTGTGTTTCCCTATTGGCCAAATACTGATAACTAATAACGGCGTTCGAAATAAAACTGTACAGAAAATTTGACATGTCGTGCCATGTGTTATTTTCTTGAAGGAAATGTAGAAACTTAGAAGTAAGAGGTACACAATTTTACTGCGTCAGCTATCTTTTTTTAACGAAACATTGTGCGCTGTGACAAGTTTCTCCTTGATGCCATTTTTCAATTGATTGGATATATTAAGTCAAATATTGAGTAACGGGTATGAAATAGGAAAACATTGCTTCGTTAAGGAGATGAATTGTTCTATGGCACCTTGTAGTGTAACTTCATAAAAAAAATATTATACATATATACTCAAGTAATTGTCCGAGTGTGAAATGTCAATGGACGATTTTTGGGGTGGTATAACATATTTCTTTGGTAAAATATTTCGAATCAATAATTTCATCATTCGTACACCCAATCACAAACGTTAACCATATATCCAAGTGTTTGTGTGGCCATACAGCAATAACTATAAATCTTTTCTTTTTCACGAGCTTTTTCAAAAACTTTTAGAATAAGATAGAAAGTCTGAAATAATACCAACAAAATAGCAAAACTCTAATAAAATTGCTAGATCCCGATAGCAATTGCGTTCAAATAGAATGCAAACGCAGTGAATACAGGATCAGTCGATATCGTTCCCTATAGCCAAGTGATAGCTAATTCAACCTAAATGGCTAAATAAATAATAAGATTTCGAAGTTAAAATTAAACTCGAAGTTCAACTCAAAATTTAACTCTAACTCTTACTCGAAGTGGAAGATCAATTAACTCGAAGTGCAACTCGTAAAAACAACCAGAACTCCAATGAACTCTTTACTAGAACCCTTACTCTAACTCGAACTCGACACAAAGTTTAACTCGAACTCTTGCACGAAAGTTAACTCGATGTTTCGCCGCACTCATTTTAAGTCATTTAACGCTTGTATGGCACAATCAACGTGAACACGGAATATAGGACGGGAACAACAATGCCATGTTTACCCTAGCTATAGCTAAAACAAAGCGATGTATTAAATTCCAGTTTGACTGCATGTCTTTGTTCGTATAGCTTCCATAACAATCCAACCGTTAACGCACTGTCTGAATTGAAGAATACCAAGATTTCATACGCATCGTAACGTACATTATATTTTGTTAATAATACAACAAACAAATAATTATTAGGCTTAATCTCAAATACGACGAAACAATTACTTTTTTGCTTTTATTAAATTCTCGACCAGTGAAAGTTCATGTAGTTCTCATTCTGTGCCATCTGTATTTACATTTTTTTCTCCATACGTATTTAGTTACATTATTTTATTTTTGATTTTTTTACTATTAATTTTACTTGTTGTTTCGGAATTAATCATCTCCAAGAAATGACAACATGCTCATGCAAAAGACAATAAATGCTTTGAAAATGACCAAGTTCTTCGTTACATGTATATTTCAAAGTTTTACAGTAAAAGCTTAATATATTAAAGCTGCTACATACGATTAAGTGAAATTCAATGATTTGAGAAAAAATGTTGAATAAGTTTATCTTCAAATTGCTGAATACGTGTATACCTGGATTGATTATCAATTTGTCTGGCTTTTTCCAAAATGTTCATATTTTGTAAATGCTTAATTTTCAGCCGTATAATTTAGTTATAATATTAATATTGCATGACCTTGGTTTTTGCTCAAAATATGTCAACAAAGGCAGACCCAGCTAACAAGGACAATCCAATTTTAACAGTGTTAAGCATTGTAAACTGAAAGATTTATGATTGTCTTTACTCCCAATCTAAACAGACTCTTCAATCTCCCTTGATAATACAGTTGCGATGATTTCTGACTTCTCTTAAATTCTGTCAGAGTCTGTCAGGGAAACTATGCTAGGACAGCAGATAGAACAGAAATCCTGATAGATCCTGACGAGTCTGACAGAAACTGTCCTAGGACTGGACACACTTTGCCCTATTTCCTGAACGATTCTTACAGCAATTGTCCTGGGTCGTGATAAAGTTGTGTTCTAAATTGCCATACCCCTGGACAGTTTCTGACACAAAAGACGTAATTTTAGAATAGCAAGACTGGTTAAAACAAACAATTTAATATATACAATGTATCACTCTACTTTCCCTATACAACAAAGGGGTCTAGAACTATGAATTAAATGTGATAAAAAGATTGGCCGAGCGCAACATAAATCGACCGCAGCCAGTTGAACATTTTTAAGCTCTTGCATTTAGGCTGGGATTTTCATATGAAATACAATAAAAAATAAAAATAACACCGAAAATAAACAAGAGGCTCACACGAGCCTGAATTGCTCATCTGGTTAAATTTTTGCCGTTCATGGGCAATTCCTCAAACAAGGAGTTGTCCAAAATTTGACTCAAAAAGGCTTTGGTAGGACTTATCATAAGAATAATTTCATCAATTTAAAGTTGCTATCTATAATAGATTCAAGGTAATGGTTGAAAACTAAAAAAAATCGTCATTTTCCACTTTTCAAGGGCAATACTCTAAAGAGAGTCGTCCGACAACTTCGATCCAATGCATACTTTTGTAGGCCTTATAATAAGGATCGCTTTCGCAATTGAAATAATTTGTGTAAACCTAACAGTTTTGAAGATATATGAGAAATACTTCTGCCTTACCCCTATGTTCTATTTTTTGTAACAGCGGTCATGTTTTTCGACAGATTAAAAATCCCCACATCAGTTCTATGCAGAATACCATAAGGAACATTTGTACCACGTTTGGTTTAAATTGGTTAAGTAATTTCAGAGGAAAAGATTTTTTACAATAATAACGTTAAAAGTAGCAAAAAAAACAAACATCGAAATAGTGCAATAACTTCAACATGACTTAACAAATGTACATGGAGATATATGGGAAAAACTTCTGTCTGATCCCTGTGTTCTATGTTTAGTAACAGCGGCCATGTTATTCGACAGATAAAAAATCCCCAATTCATTTCTATGCTGAATACCCTAAGGAACATTCAAACCAAATTTCGTTCTAATTGGTTAAGTAGTTTCAGAAGAGAAGAGTTATGAAAAATTGTTAATGACGACGACGACGGACGCCAAATGATGACAATAGCTCACATGGCTTCGGCAAAATCAGATCAGAGAAAACTGAAAAGGAACATTTCATTAATTGATATTAAATTTTATCAAATGTACAAATTGACCAAATATAATTAAAGCGAAGATCTAAAAGCAGAAATAATGTCCAAAGACACCTATAACTAAACTGTTCTATATCTAAGAGATAACTACATGTATATACTTATTTTTATATTCAGAAAATTATTACCTGTATGGTACAAACACGCGGTTCGGAGAATGTGGAAAAATAATATGAAGTAGATAACTTACTTTCCCGTGAACAATGTGGTGTTTAACCTGGCTATAACTAAAACTAGACAAACCTAGTGACATATTGAATTACTTCAAGTGCTTTCTTTTCGCTGCATGGCTTTGTTCATAAAGCTTTCATGACAATTTAACCGTTAATCCGTGATTAAGACAAATAAAGGAAAATATTTTTACAGTTTGAAATAAGTCTGAAGTGAAGATTTTTTACACGTCATAATACTGGTATAACGTACGTAGTGGTGTGGATAATATACGTACACAATAACCAAAGATATATACATAATATAATACAATATTCAAAATATTCAATCCAATATTTTTATTTGTTCTAACACATTTACATTAAATGGTCATAACACAAATAATAGAAACAAAGTATGTAATTTCTGACAACAACAAAAAAAGAAAGTCAGATATAAAGTTTGATTAACGTAGGAACTTGCGCTGTGGTGAGTCAACTGCGCAAAAAAAAGCATAGTAAGAATATGCGAGAGGTGACAAATGAAGTGCAAATAGACATCACAGAAAAAAAGTGGTTGTAAATAATTACATTATAATTTGGGATTTAATATTTAATTATTTTGAAAACCGAGTGTCTTAACATCTCATTATCTCAACAATTTAAAGTTAGTGGTCTTGACATTTACTGATATAGTCAATGAAAGCCTTGAGGACTATTATTTTGAACTGCTATTCAAAACAAATTATATTTTGTTTTCTGTTAATGAGTTACAGCTTTCATTATTACTTTTAAGCTTAGTAATTAGTTCTTTTCGATATGAATTGTAGGCTGGGCAATGATTAATGAATAAAGAAGTGCAATTCATGTTCTATTTGCACAGTGGTACATTTTGTGCAGTCTGTTATTTTGAGGGATATTTTATAGCGACCTTTCTCTATTGCTAGAGAGTGGGCACTTACTCTATATTTACAAATTGTTGACCTATCAGACCTGTATCTACAGACATCAGCATAGGAAGGCCTTTGGTTTTGTCTATACATGTAGATAGTTTTATAGAAAGATAATTTATAATAAATTGTTTTCTTTCACCTATACTACTATTTTGGTTTTGTAGGGTTTGATCACGGAGTCTTTGTTTGATATTAGATAAGACATTTTTTATATTGCTATTATTATCAATTAAGTAGCCAAAACCAAGTTTCTTTATCCATAATTTAATTGTTGTTATCCATTTATTTGAATCAGGGATATTTGTATATATTTTGTTTACCAATGTATTCGCTGAATTAGAAATATGTTCCCAAAATTTTATTGCTAGTATTTTTACTTCAATTGTCTTGTAAAGGGTGTCTTACATAAAGGATACAAACCGCTACTGTTGTCACTTCTCATAGGCTCTAATGCTAATTTCACTAAGTTTAATGAATTATGGAGATTCTACCTTAAGTTTAACCTGAAGAAGGCTATACATAACCTAAAATCTGCATGTGTACACTAATAGCCCTGAAAACTCGACAGTTCCTAAAAGACAATGAGCTGAAAATAGAATGGGAATTCTCCTACATTTCACAAAAAGGGGTCTTCGTGCAGAACTCATAAAAAATATGTAATTCAGTAAGTTACATTGACCATTTTAATGTAGAAATAAAAATAATATAATTCCATGCCAAACACAAGGCCACTTGTGTAGATTTGATGTGCACTTTTTCCACAGCAATACAACACAGTCAAGTGCACTAAAACTTGTGTAGGACTATTTTGGTTGAATTAGTGGCACGTAACCTAAATACTGGCGAATTTAGTTGCGTTAGCATTTTAAAGCACGAGTTTAAACATATTTACAATTTATTCCTAAAATACCTTTATCTTATCTTTCTTTTAAAGAGCCATTTTTTTTTTTTTTTTTTTTTTTTTTTTTTTTTTTTGTAAACATCAATATGAGAGTATGTAAGTAATTTTGTAAATTTATCCACTCTTGGATACTGTATGCACAATGTAATAGTTAGGAATATTTTTGCTTTAAATTCTGTTACTACACTATTATTGCATATAAATAAAGTGTGACATTCATCCCCTATTCCGTTCTTACACATAGTATGCAATCTATCTTGTTTTTTGGTACATTAAACCATCTACCAGTTTATAGGCAGATGTAGATTTGAAGTATGTAATTTAGTTTATATCCAAATTCTACATGCTTTGGGAAGTCTTTTAAGATATCAATCTACTGAAATTCGAACTTAAATAAACCATATTAAAGTTGCCTCCTTAAAGAATAATTTATGTCACTTAAACATTTTTGTATAAAGAGATTTTGCAGAATTATAGTTACACATGATTCAAGTCAAACATCTTGATTTGAGAACAAATATCTGAAGCCAGTTTATTTAAATGTACAATCAATAACATTTATTCATTTGAAACTTTCAGTTCCATTTAAACACTTTAGTTTATACATTAAAGAATACGATACACTACTTAACTTATATATCTTTGTTATTGATAAGTCTTGGTGATTAAAAAAAACAAGTTCGTCCGAATACCAATATTCCAAGAAAAGCACGTGCACAGAAACTCTTGTCGTTGACAAGTATGTAGATACTGAACTATGGACTGAAATACATAGACAGTATTAAACATAGCATCATAAGTATTGTGCGTAACGTCTTATTTTATGTGAAAGGAAAAAAAACAACAACAACAAAAAACAAACCAAAAAAAAAACACACACACACATACGCACACAGACACAGTCCGATTCCAACCAGAAGTACACTGAGTCTGATGTTTAAATGATATAATTTCAAGTCGACAGATTTTTGTCGACTTTGAGGAAGTGTTCCAACATATCATTTGAATTTATTTTCAACGTCTTTATAAAGGATGTGAACAACCCAAATTTAGATGATTTATTAGATTTTGATGTACCAAGATACAGTCTAACTTTAAAGTTGCAATCAAAGTGCCAACTGTGACTTTACAATGATATACAAATTATGAATTGATAAAGCAGTTCCCAGAGGTGAAAAATGAGAGAAACCAACTCCAAGATGCTGGTACCTGAATTCTTTTGAGGGAAGTCAACTAGCTCGGACTTGTGCACTACCAGCTTTTGTGCCATACACTAAAAGAAGAGACCTTTTCTAAGATACCAAAGAACATTTATTCAGTCAGAGGGTCGCAGACTCCGAGAAGAAGATGCCAGATTTTCATACATAAAACAGCCCTTTTAAGGGCTACCTAATATATTTCAAAAAGATTCTTAAATTGAAAACAAAAGAAAGAAAATAGCATTTAAATAAGCTATCATACAGTCATGTCATCATCCCCGAATTTCTGAGAAAAAATCTAAAGGCCCTTTTATCAGTCAGTAGAAGTATTTAAATCCGAACTAAATATACTTGTAATTTTTCTTGTATAAACCACGTATACATGTACAAAGTAGAAATTTGAGCCCGGTGCATTCAGTTTTATGTGTCAATAGGCATGGGCACATAATGTAACATTGACCAGATTGTGCGTTGCTATGCCTTTACTGTACACGATTCATTTCCAAAGCACAAGTTTGATACATGTACTTCTTACATACATACATGTACACGAAGGAGGAGTAGGGCATATGATGTGTAGAGCCTTAATATATCATTTGTTTACATCTTGTTTGGCTTTCATATTATCCAACAATACCGTTAAACAACACATATACATGTAATCAATGTGTATAGATCTTTTAGAGTTGTGAACATGGCTCACTTTCTGTCCCCCATTTTTATTAAATCTCGAACTATAATCAATAAAAGCGAAGCCCAACCTACATGAAAATGTATCTCAAAATATCCGTCTTTTGCTTATAGGCTAAAAACCACTAATTCCACTTTCCATAGGCTTCTATGCTAATTTCACAATATTCAATGGCTTCTCTGGACTTTACCTTAACTTTAACCTGCAGAGGACTATATATCAGCACGATTCTACATATGTCAGCTCACAATCCTCAGAATGGCATGTGGGGTTAGCAGACTTGCAGTGCAGTACTGGTCACCGGAAGTGAAGGGTCTATAAATAGCATGGGAAATCCCAGTGTTTTCACAAGATAGGGGTATATTTAAAAATCATTATGGAGATTAGGCTTCACATCACAAGAAGCAAAATGCACCTATAAAATGTACAGAAATGTTTTTCCTTTCAGAAACTGTTTAAATTTTTTAAATAAGATGAGAACTTTTTTCACAGCACTATGAGGAACAGGGGTAATTTTTGCGTAGGACTATTTTTGCGTACGTTCCGAATGCTCATTGGTTGAATTGGTGGTCTATAACCTAAAGAGTCACTTTTTGTCTTAGAAAAAATAAATAACTATACAGGTATCTTCCTACACACATACTGAATGCATTTGCAAAGTTTCAGTGAAATGTGACAAGCACTTTTTTAAATATTTGATTTTTAAATATAGGGTAATCAAGTTGTGCGAGCAAAAAAGTGACAATATTCTACCATACTTAAATGCATTAAATATTTGCAAAGAACTTTTTCTGACTTTTCAAATAAAAAATATCAATCACAACTTGTTTTTTAACAATATTAATGAAGAAATAGTTTTAAAAGTAATCATTTTCTGAGAAATTGGTCTATTTTTAAAAAATGATTTCTGACATGCCTCCCCCTTTTTCTTGATCACATGTCAAAAATCCTAAATCTTTAAATTTTCACAAAAGGTGATATATTTGGCTTTAAATTTGTAAATACAGTGTTTTCACATTAAAACATGACCAGTAAAGGGCACCTAAAGCAAAAAAAGTACTCAATAATGGATTTTCCATGTTGCCATAGGGGAATGCTGATATGACCTTAACCGCAGTAATGAAAGTGAGTTTTTCCTCATTTCTAACCTAATTTTTGCTCAAATCTACACAAAACTTGATTTCAAGTGCTTATTACCACCATATTTAGGTAAATATAGCCCTCAAAGTTTAATATTTGATATTTTTACTAAATTTTCTACACTTTTTACAAGATAGGACATAAAAATCAGCCAAAAAGACCAATTTTCCATAATTTGGACCTATAACTTAAAAAAAATGCATATTTTGAAGGATTTTTGTAGTGTATTCCTCTCATGGCAAAGTTAACAAGATCTTCAAGTAGTTTAAAGCTATTTCAAGAAACTTTTCATTTTGCCATGGCTTCATCTTAAGGCTAAAAACCACTAATTCCACTTTCCATAGGCTTCTATGCTAATTTCACAATATTCAATGGCTTCTCTGGACTTTACCTTAACTTTAACCTGCAGAGGACTATATATCAGCACGATTCTACATATGTCAGCTCACAATCCTCAGAATGGCATGTGGGGTTAGCAGACTTGCAGTGCAGTACTGGTCACCGGAAGTGAAGGGTCTATAAATAGCATGGGAAATCCCAGTGTTTTCACAAGATAGGGGTATATTTAAAAATCATTATGGAGATTAGGCTTCACATCACAAGAAGCAAAATGCACCTATAAAATGTACAGAAATGTTTTTCCTTTCAGAAACTGTTTAAATTTTTTAAATAAGATGAGAACTTTTTTCACAGCACTATGAGGAACAGGGGTAATTTTTGCGTAGGACTATTTTTGCGTACGTTCCGAATGCTCATTGGTTGAATTGGTGGTCTATAACCTAAAAATTCCCTTAAACTTGTTAGATTCATAATATATATGGGCCGTTTTGAGAAAAAAAGCAACATAGATAACAGTGGACGACGGTGTACATGTACATGTACATGTACATGTGCTATTACATTCTTGAAAACTTCACCTGCAGCCTGCTTTTATCACGGTCGTGCTTACATATTGTTTTTGGTTGCCCGTCGGTCCTGATCGTCATAAAGTAAAGAAAGGAATTAGTTAGCACACGCGGATGTGTGCCCAAGGGAGTGAAGGAAGATTAAAGAAAGACAAAGCCAATACGCCCAATGAAGGTGGTGCGTGGTGATATCCATGGTGCATCCGGAGAATCTGTGGTGCGTGCAAACCAGTAGATTTCTGAACAGCATTTTTTTGTGACAGAACCATCGAAATTTTTGAAAAAGATTCTTATATGCATATTTAAAAAAAAAATAATAATAGAAAAAAAGATAAAAGGAACGCTTGAAGAAAGTAACCCAACTTCATACGAGTTTCTAGTTACATGTATGTGCAGTGGCACTGATAATTACAAAAGTCACCAGCTTAGTATCACTTTATATTTTTTAGGTTGCATAAGCATCTTAATGAACACAAGACAATTTAAATTTGCAAAACACTGAATTGCAAATCTTGCGCTGCTTTTTCTTCAACCTACCATGTCATGTGAGTAACCATTGGATGCAGATTCGCATGGGATTTAATGAAATGCATTTTATTTTACAATTTTTGATAAAATAAACTTATAATTTCAATTTAAAAATCATGGGATTTTTTTGTGTCCCATGGGATTATTTTTGTCCCATGGTTTTTTTTTTGTCCAATGGGATTATTTCTGTCCCATGGGATTTTTTGTTTGTAAATCAATACAGTTAGAAACATATAAAAATGGGTACATGTGTATGAAGAGGTAGTATGATAAGATACCAGAAAGTACAAATGTGTGTGTAGATTGAATGAAGCTATAGAATTTAAATAATTTTACATCTCTATTATTTATAAGCAAGTAATAATCAATGCATTCACTTTTAGTAAGTATATTTATTACTTTATTAAATTTTATAAGGAATATGCATGTTTTTATGTATTAAACTATTCAACTTAAAAAAGAATTGAAGCTAAATTATCTTGATAAGTGTTATTTCTTGAACATGCTTTATAACAAAATATAGTTCTTTTTTTTTTTTGCATTGCAAAAGTACTGATATTGTTGATAAACTACAAAAAGGTTAGTCTTTCATAACATTTCATAAACATATCCACATTCAACACAAAAGTATCTGTATTTTTTGGCATTTTATGTCCATTCTTAAACAAAACGTGTTAAAATGCAAAATCAACTTTATTTAATACACCCCCCCTTTTGTGTAAAAATTGGGTTGATTTTGTGCAAAATTTTGGCAAAAATGAGCAAATTAATGCCTAAACCTTCTTTCATAATTTCTAAGAATATGAAATAGATGCCCATGCAATTTGACAGGAATTAAATGTCTGAATCAAAGTCTAACTTATCATTTTGAACCTTATATCATGGGCAAGAACCACAGTTCATATAAACTATTCCAATCTGGCTAACATAGACATAATAAAAACACCTAATATTGTCATGAATGTAAACAGATATAAAATTACTTTAACAGAAAATGAATGCTTGATACACATTACAGCACATCAAATCATAGTAAGGTACAATAATGTATGTTCTAAGTTTTTCCTGAATCGGCAGACATTTATTAATGATTATTTAAAAAAATTAAAACCTTTTTTGCAATGGTGGGGTTTTGAATAAAATGAATTGATTTCTTTTGATGAATAAACGTATAACTGCATTCCTATTTCAAAATTTACATGTTTGTTGCTTATGTCTAAACCCCTACAGTTTCCTCCAATTTTACCCTTCTGTGAATGAGGCTGATACATCTAAACTATTTCTTGAATATCAACACTTTAGCTTCAGTGGGAATAATATTAGCAGTCACAAGTACATGTATGTACATATATCATATTTAGGTAGCAATGATGATTTCTTTACAACTGTACTCCAGTATCACCAAAAGAAGATTCTCAATTTCTCATTTGATGGTTATAATAGTAAAAGCTCATGTTATGTACTGCACACTATGTAGTGATGATCTGATGATGATAGTGTTGCTCTTAAATATAATGTGAAAATCCTCCTAAAATTTTGCAGGAATTTCTTGCTGTATACCAGTAGCTATTCTGACCATAGAATCCCAACCAATAATGATACCTAAAAAATAGTTAAGAACTAAAAATGTCATAGTATTGGGTAAAATTTTAATTAAAAAAAATGCAAACAAAGCACAAAAATGTGATGTCAAAGTCAATGGTAATTAACCCTAGAGCATGTAGAAGGCTATACATCTTAAAAATGCTTAACAACATGCCAATTATCAAAAACCTACCTTGAAAGATAATAAAGTAACAACCTAGTGTAAACATGATTTGTGTTACTGGCTGACTAATTACTGAGGGTGATTGGTCAATTTCAGCAGGCAACAACCACCCCCTCACTTTTCAAAGCCATGCAAAGCATAATCTGTAGGTCTTCAACTCTTAAAGGTTTCTTACAAATATTTATAACTTGTTAATGTATTCTGTTTATATGGAACTCATTCATGTATAAAGACAGAACTTAATGTGCTAAGTTGAAAAAATAACTACAAGTAATATGCTTCTTGTGCTCAATTAACTAACAGAGTGCACAACATTAATAACAATTTGAAGTAAACTGATTACCTAAAAAAGACATCAAAATCATGTACAAGAAATGCTTTACCATGCATATATAGGAATACCTGTAATTACAAGTTATCACATGTTGCTCTCACTACAGGATCCAAAACCCAATCCATCAGGTTGGTCGATAGTCATCTGGTATTATCAGGTTGTCCCTACAATATACAAAGCTAAAAGTACTGCATTGAATCTCTACTGATGCATTTCTTCACATAATTTTTTTTTTTAAAATACCTTGAGTGGTTTTGGAGGGGCTGTGATAACAAGGTTTTCACATTAAATACCAATCAGTTTAATTATCCTCCTTTATGGGCCTAGTGCATATATTATATCTTTACATAAAGCCTAACTTTCCAATTTTAATAATATAAAAAATTATATGACTTTTTAATCATTCAAACAGTATGCATGAAAGTTTCTGATAGTCTATGAAACGAAAAACAAAATCAAACACCTCCACTACTTTTTTGCGAGTTTAAGTGTGCTTTCTATTAAAATGTGCGTCATGAAAGCTTCATGTGTATTCAAAGCAAAACTGTTTCAGCCTATTGACAATGTCATCAAGATTATGTTAAAAAATGCATACCTGTGGATGAAAAAAAATTGTTTAATTATTTAATAATCACTGAGTATTGCATGTATAAGTACTTACTGATACAGTAATTGTGTCAAATGATAATCACACTTTTTAATTGGTCAATATTCTTCTCTAAGAAATGTGTAAGTGTCTCTCTTTTAAATACAAGTCTTCACTTAAAGTTCTGAAAAAATAAAAATACAGCTAGACAAATTTAGTTGCACAAGTATTAAAATGCCAGCCACATGTGTAAAGATTGAGTTAAATATGGTTCTGTTGAAAAATTTCTGTTGGTATTGAACCCTCCCCCCTCCAAAAAAAAACAAAAAACAAAACAAAAAACAAATGCCAATCAACATATTTCAATCTTTGCACACAGCATATCTTATTTTAAGTTCTATTTAAGAACTTTTAAGAACTAACATGTATTAGGAACACATACTAAGCAACAAATCCAGTTAAAACTTTTTGCAGGATTGTCAGGTACTGTTTTGTACTATAAATAAACAAATTGTAAGTCTATTCTACTGACTGAAAACTCGTGACTTGTTCTTGTAATTAATGTTCAAATGAGGTTGAATTGATTACAAATACTTTAATTCTTCTTAATATTTTGTCAAAAGATATGAACAATGACTTATAAAATAGAGCAAACATCACACTGTAAGATGAAGAACTTTTTTAAAAGAAAATCTAACATAATATCATAAAAATGTTCCACTGAAAAGGTTGGTTTGGTGAGTGCAAAACGAAAGTGAAAGTAGGGAAAATGGCTATTTATAGTTCGAGACTACTTTTCTGTCCAATCTTCGTGGACTCACCCTATTTTCTTTGCGGGAAATTATTTTTTCACATGTCCTTAGAAATGCTACATAAGTGAAAGTTTTATTGAATCAATTTACATATTTTTTAAAAAATCCTAAAAATATGCACTTCACTATAGAAGTCTATGGGAAAATTAATACGATGCAGAGACCTTATCTCGCTGCTGGGACGAGGTCATAGCGGGGAATGAACCGTATACAAAAGCGTCTGGTGTCATGCGTGATTTCGGCACCCGTTTCGCCACTGACTGACAATACATATCTGAGGTTTCATCTGTAATTATCCTTTCGTATAACACATGTTGTTTTATCGATGCAGGAACGCACAAGATGAGCATTCCAGTAACGTAGTAAATAGTTGTACAAAAAGTTATTTCATAGCTAGCGAAGGAGTTAAATTTAGGTAAATGCTATATATAATATAAATCCTTGGGCTAAAGAATGAAACTGCACTTTCTCGGGACTTCGTCTTGATTAAACATAGTACGTGTACATTTTAATACCCAGAATACTAAGAGGCTGGCATTTCCGTTCGTCCATAGGATGGTGCCATATCAGAAAATAACTTCCATGCATGCGAACCTCTTTCACGGGCTGCAGTAATTCGGTTTTGTAATTTAAATTAAAGCATGGGCTGTAAAATCATTGGTGACAGTTACACGCATAGACCTGTAATTAATTATAACTCCCTGTTACACGTACGGTTTTAATTCGCTAGTAAATTATAAAAACCTTATATAAATTAAAAGAAAAAAAAACTCATTCACTAGTCAGCAGATCCTTTCAGTAAATATAATTATATACAAGGACTTTTATAATAGCCTATCAAAATCCTTTGGTTGTTATATTCAAAAAAGAAGTATTAAAAATGATATAATTGGATTTATGTGGATAATTTAATGCAAAATTTTGGTGAAAATGAGGAAATGTTATACTATGACACGCCCCTTTTTTCTAGACCCCACCCCTTTTAGAACCCACTTTCAAAATCTCGGTTAAGTTTACGTACGACACTACACAGGCCAGGTGACGAATAGAATCGCCCTGAGGTAATTTAAAAAAAAATAATTGTTTTATGGCTCAGACAGATCAGTTGACTCAACGGGTGACAGGATTTACCTGTCCAATATTGCAGTAGAAGATGTTCGTTCCCTTACAGTTCTGATCATCCGTGTGTATATAGTGTACAAAAGTGCGTTCCTGTTATATACAAGAAGCTTTTACAGATGAGATGATGACAAAGGTATACTAGTATATTCCAACATTACAGTAAAAATCTTTAATTGTATAATTTCAAAATCGCCTACATACATGAAGGGAAACTGAAGCTCTAAAGTTTGTCATACCGCTGGTTATAGCTATAATTTATATGATATGCATTAAACTGTATTGTACATACATGTAATAAGATTCACCCATTCTACTTTTCGAAACATTATACGGTGGAATCTATATGTACAATCTATACCTGGTGTACACTGAACATACTATTTTGTACAGTTCATATTGGTTACCAAGTGTCTACACGTTGAAGTTCAATGAAAGTGTACATTGCGCGTTTTTCGATTCAACTTTTGCGCCAATTGGATAAAAAAAACTAGTTTAATTGTTCCAACATATTTCCCCGTGGTTGAATTGCGCTTAAAAAGACTGGCACTAATTGTGTCAGTCTACCTGCAAAAAGTAGTGATATCAAATATTTCATAAAAACATGAAAATAAAATAGTTAAGAATATATATATCCAAAAAATGCCCAAAAGATGTAATCTACACTTAAATAGATTTACCTTGTATTGGATCTAGTTTTGAAAAATTTTTTAAATGGACATTAACTCCGCCCGGATAACTTGCCGGTCCCTAGTCTGGATGTCCCCATCATATGTAAAATCAATTTCAATTCTTCCCATGCGCGGTTGAGCCACGGTGCTTCACACGTCATACAATAAGGACACAACCCATGTCATGCCAAAAACTGTTTTAAAATATAGGAGAGTTCTTCGTGATGTCATCACTTACCTGTGATTTGGATTTGGTTGGCAAAAATCCATGTGGCATGGGGCATCAACTTTATATCATCATAACGTTTTCGTTTTTTAAGATAATTGAAAAATTCTTTTTGTTCTCTACACTGCCAATAATACTCTTTTTATCCACTGAATTTTAAAATAAATATTCAGTAATTAGACTATGTGATCATAAAAATTTTAAAATAATTTTTAATGATAATAGAGGATTACATATAAATATCATTTCAAATTTATTTTTTAAGTAAAAGAGTAAAAAATTTACACACAAAATATGAATTATTTTATCTAAATGAAACATTTTACAGAAGTTATAAAGTTTTGAAAATTGGGATTCTAATCATGAATGTGCTAATTGTTTATTTCGTTGTTTATTTGCCAACCAATTTGACACTTAATGATATGAAAATTAGTGAATATGACATCACTAATGAGATTGGCGAACTCTCCTATAGTGGTCCAATTTCCATGACTCCATGAGCGAATCAATGAAATACCAAAAAAATGTCATCCTTAAAGATCTGACAAGAATATCAGAACATATCCCTTACGAATAAGCCTATTCAACAGTTCAGTTTACTATTGCGAGTGTCGAGCTTTCCGTGCTATGTGTAGAATATTACCGTAAAACAAAGGGTGAGAGACAAACATGAATATTTGTCCATAACAAATGAATGGTTATTAACAAAGTTATCGAAGTGATAAACTCTATATAAGAGTCAAAATGAAAAGTCTGCATAAAATTTAAACGGTATTATCAAAGTACAACCGGAAAGTTTGCAACCATTGCAATGGTCATCGTCACTCGGTACAGGCATTTCCTTTGGACATTGAGGATTAAACCAGGTTTTATGGCGGCTGTCCTTGGTCCCCTTATAAATTGATTTTTTAATGTGACATTTGTGCATAAGAAATAATCAAACAGATAGTTGCTTCACATATTTTCGATAAAAGTGAATAGAATGTATCATTTTCATAATTTTCTTGGGTAAATTTAGGGTCCTATGTCAGCTCCTATTTTGTAAATATCTTGATCTGCCACACGAAACACGTACGAAGCCATATTACGGGATGTATTTATTACCTAGATTATAAGTGCCCCCAGCTAAACCGACCACTTCCTGTATATTGTACTTAATTAACAGTAAAACGGAATATCGAGCTGTTAATACCTGTCGTCATTTTCTCGTAATAAACGAAAATTTAAGTTTTACGGCTACATTTTGACGGCAGATTTTGATTTTTTAAATTCATTGTAAAGATCAATTCAAATCAATATCTGTATAAGTTAAGTAAGGCAATCATGCTCACCAGTACAATGTTACAACAAACAACAGTACATATCCCAGTATTCTAACAACTGAACAGAAGATGATATACGTTACAAATGCAAATACACAATCATAATTAAAGTAATTAAGTTAAGACTGTAAATACATGGAAAAGGAACCTACATAAATTACGCATCCCCTTGAAATTTCCAGTGATTTTGAAATATATGCATGTACTATATTTTGAAAGAGGAGGGGCTTCTAAAATAATAAGGCTAGACATACTGGCGTCACAACTCGATACAAAATGAAATTCATCCTCGACACTTTTCATTGTGCACAAAGCACACTATCTATTTGACATCTCTATACCGTAGTAACCCCCAGTTTCAACAAACAAGGAAAGTGATGATTATCTTAGTTTACATCTAGTGAGACATTTTTTTTGTAATAAGTCCGTTTTGTTAAATATTTTTGCAGACTTGGTACAAATTCAACAACAAATTTGTACAAATAACACTTAAGAGAGTCCTGAAAGGTCCCGTTTAGTTCAAATGTTAAGTACCAGTGAACATAAAATTCAGACACTGCTAATGGAAAAGTGATTCATTTTGGATAAAAAGTAATTCACGGTGAAGAAAAACCTACCAAACAAACGATGCTTCTGTACAAATTCCATTTACAATCTACATTTATGTACAAACTTTTTCTCTATTTAGCGCAACAAACAAATAAAAAAACTAAGACTGGTTATGTGATCAGTAACTGTTTCTAAACAAGAAATAAAATTAAATTGGGTTGGTTTTTGACGTGCTGTCTGATTTTTAGAAAGCCTGATAAAAAAATGTACTTACGATTAAAATAATAGGAGTGTGAAATGTGGTGCACGATAGAACGTTTTCATGTGTTGTTACGTTTTGGTCCGTGGTGAAATCATAACTTGTCACTTTACACCATAATTCGTTTCTTTCCCCTGTATTTCCAAACTCATTGAGAAACTCTTCGCATGAGAATAAGCACGCGAGAATAAGAACTTTCACTGCTTTTAAAATTTTGGATGCAATTAATATTTTATACTCGTTCTTTCCAAAATAGAAACAGGTTAGTATCATTCATTCCCGAGTATTCGATATTGTCGTTTACTAAACGGAAATAAACGCGAGTTGAAGGATCAGTCAGTCATAACCAATTTACTGCTACAAGTGGGGCTGCATGTACTGGACAACAACAGCAGGTCTCACTTCCAGATAATGTTTACTAAAGCCATGTAAACATGATGGCTTTTCAAAGGGTATGGTCTGGATTACACACCCCCTTTTTTGTTGGATTTTTTTTTCAATATTTTGCCATTTTTTGGGCAAATGTGGCAGAGTCAAACTTTATAGTTTGCATATTTTAAGCAATGGTTTTTATTTATGTACTGCAATGGTAATTCTTCTACAAGTGATGGAATAAATATTGAGTGAAAAATGTGACTAAAACAGTATAAGCAATGACCATTTTTGAATGCTGGAATAATACATTTTGTATATGTTCCACAAGTTTATCTGTGCACACAGTAAGACAAACTAGATAGAGGTAGGTACTGTCTCACATAAGATACAGTCCAATTTTTTTTGGTTAAAATGTAGATATGGATAGTTATGGGTACAAATGTAACTTGTTTATGTTGTTAATCTTTTGTATTAACAATTCAGAAAGGCTTTAAATTTGAAATTAACAATATAGATATGATCATTTGAAACCATAATAGATTCAGTGCTTATAGACCCAAATGTAGTACAGAGTTTTGATTTTAGCATTTTAAATATAAAAATACTAGTTTAGTTTTTCAACCTGTCCATCACACACTGAAGATTGGATGCAAGTTTTCATTAGTGGAAATTGGGGTGTCAGATTTCTTGTGTTTGAAGAGAAATTGTGTTACAATTTGGAAATTGTATATATATGGCATATAAGTTGTACTGATTTCATTTTTTCTTCTCATGGACTTTCATCAGTGGACTTAGTACTGTCATATTTTAAAAAATTGGAATATTTTTTTTTTGGCACTACTTTTTGCTCTTATTTCTGAACATTGATTAAAAAAAATTGGAAGCCAGTGCAGCCCCTGTTTCAGTTACATGTTTATAACTCCATTTTACTGTCTATATACAGAATCTGAAAGTTATCTAATTTTGAAATAATGCATAATAAGTATAATTTTGTTTTGAAGGTGCTCTATGATGCTCAAGAGAGATTAGAGGATGCATGAACGGATTCTTAGTAATGACTCGTAAAAGGTGAGTGACATATAAAGAACTTGCAAAATTAAATATTAAACCAACTATGTCTGAGGAAAGATAAACAAGCTCTAGCTAGATGTTAAGTTCTGGTAAAAATCACTATTACTTGCTATCAGGAGATATCTCTTTTTATATACAGATGCTTTTGTTATATGATTAAGCCAAAAACAAATATCTTTATTGTGTGAATATTCAATTGCAAATAGAGTTTGTCAAGTCCTATTCTAAAATTATAGTTGAACTGGACCATTATTTTTTAAGCTCTTCTCTTTGCACCACTAACATACCTTGTGTTTCAAAGGTAATCAAGGGAACCAATGTAATAGCGACAATCAAAGGAATGTAATTCAGGGACAAAGACCAGACATGGAAAACAGACATACACAACAAAGAACATAAAGTAACTAAAATCATACACACAAAGTAACAAAAGCAAATGAGCAACTCAGACTACACTAAACTTGTTACATTTTTTGAAAGTTCAACGACAGCTTTCTCCACAATCTCTTAATTAATTTTGATTAAACTTACCCCCAGCATGTTGAATGTTACTTATGTGCATTACAAGATAACTGCTTTAAGGATGCTTGCAATGAAAATTAATTCAACTAAATTGAAAGGTACCATATGTTTTATCATGCAGAATTGTTTTTCACCATTTCAGGGACCAGCCACCTGCTTGCCTCTATGGTGATTGACTAATTCAGTATATGCAAACTTGATAGCTTATATCAGGTATACACTGTTTTTTGTACTCCTGCTTTTTGAGACGGGACATATTATGGCATACTGGTGTCCGTCCATCTGTTCTTCATACTTTGCACAATAAATCAAAAGTGCTGCCACGAACTTATATAGAAAGCACTTTATCTGTGTGTCTGTTTGTCTGTTCATGTTATCTTTAAGATGTCTGATTGCAAGCAATTTCAGCTGTTGATATTAGAAATGAACATATATCAAGTAAGAAAAAATAAGATCACTTTGATTACAAATAAAATGGTATTGTAAAATATTTTATATATTTTGTTTGCATAAAGATTTTTACTTGTTTTATTCTACAGAGAGGAGAAAGGAAGCATGTTTCATGGGTTGAAGCTGACCAAGAAGAAAAAGAAGTGCCAAAAAGCTGATTATGGACCTGAATTTAGACTTCCATTAGAATTTTTATAATTTATTTAAATACTAAGATAAAAGTACTGCTCATATAGCATTCTAAGTTTATATTCTTAAACAGCATATTTATAGTTAGAGTGTCTTTGAATATTTTTTTCTATTTCGTTGTTTTACATTTGTGGTTGATAAGTGAATTTTCAAAGTGATTTCATTTCAAAGCTATAAAAGATTAAAAACTTCAAAAACATCCCAAAACAATACAAAAAACCTCTCTCTTTTAGTCATTCAGGTTTTTTATTCATACTGCACAGAAGAAAAATACACTAAGTGAATATGTAAGGCATACACTCTCTATGACTATCATTGTATTTTAACACAAGATATCCCATGAGAGAACTAAAAATCCCATGGGACACAAAAAAATCCCATGGGACTTCATGAAATCCCATGGGATAAAAAAATCCCATGAATTTCTAATTGTAACTACAAATTTATTTTAGTAAATATTGTAAAACAAAATGCATTTTATTAAATCCCATGCAAATCTGCATCCAATGGTTACTCACATGCCATGGTAGGTTGAAGAAAAAGCGGCGCAAGATTTGCAATTCAGTGTTTTGCAAATTTAAATTGTCTTGTGTTCCCAATGTTGCACAGGATTTTATTTTAGTGAATACAGATAGCTGCTTTACGATGGTTTACTTAAAAAGGAAACAATCAAGCTCGTATCTTTTGTATTTACAAGCCTAGAGCAAGTTGGCGCCAAAATACCTTTAACTACATGATAGAACAGTAATGCTGATTGGTTAAAATTCCCAGTGTAATTTCAATCCGTGGTATAAAAGGAAAACTGTACCTAGACACTGTACAATGTCATACTAAGTATGAATTGATAAAGCAGTTCCCAGAGGTGAAAAGTGAGAGAAACCAACTTCTAGATGCTGGTACCTGAATACTTTTGAGGGAAGTGAACTAACTTGGACTTGTGCACTACCAGCTTTTGTGCCATACACTACAAGAAGAGATTTTTACTTAGATGCCAAAGAACATTTATCCAGTCAGAGGGTCGCAAACTCCAAGGAGAAGATGCCAGATTTTCATACATAAAACGGCCCTTTTAAGGGCTACCTAATATATTTCAAAAAGATTCTTAAATTGAAAACCAAAGAAAGAAAATGGCATTAAAATGGGCCCCTACTGTAGTTTTCTCCTGTTAAATCTATAAGCTATCATACAGTCATGTTATCATCCCCGAATTTCTGAGAAAAAAATCTAAAGGCCCTTTTATCAGTCAATAGAAGTATTTAAATCCGAACTAAATATACTTGTAATTTTTCTTGTATAAACTACGTATACATGTACAAGGTAGAAATTTGAGCCTGATGCATTCATTTTTATGTGTCAATATGCCCGGGCACATAATGTAATATAGACCAGATTGTGCGTGGCTATGCCTTTACTGTACACGATTCATTTCCAAAGCACAAGTTTGGTACATGTACTTCTTACATATGTACATGTACATGTAGGAGGAGTAGGGCATATGATGTGTAGAGCCTTAATATATCATTTGTTTACATCTTGTTTGGCTTTCATATTATCCAACAATACCGTTAAACAACACATATACATGTAATCAATGTGTATAGATCTTTTAGAGTTGTGAACACGGCTCACTTTCTGTCCCCCATTTTTATTCAATCTCGAACTATAATCAATAAAAGCTAAGCCCGGTCTAACTGATAATGTATCTCAAAATATCCGTCTTTTGCTGATAAATTCCCTTAAACTTGTTAGATTCATAATATATATGGGCCGTTTTGAGGAAAAAAAAGCAACATAGATAACAGTGGACGACGGTGTATATGTACATGTGCTATTACATTCTTGAAAACTTCGCATTCAGCCTGCTTTTATCACGGTCGTGCTTACATATTGTTTTTGGTTGCCCCTCGGTCCTGATCGTCATAAAGTAAAGAAAGGAATTAGTTAGTACACGCGGATGTGTGTCCAAGGGAGTGAAGGAAGGTTAAAGAAAGACAAAGCCAATACGCCTAAGGAAGGTGGTGCGTGGTGATATCCATGGTGCATCCGGAGAATCTGTGGTGCGTGCAAACCAGTAGATTTCTGAACAGCATCATTTTGTGACAGAACCATCGAAATCTTTGAAAAAGATTCTTATATGCATATTTCTGAAGAAAAAAATAATAGAAAAAAAAGATAAAAAGAACGCTTGAAGAAAGTAGCCCAACTTCATATGAGTTTCTAGTTACAT
The DNA here is from genome assembly GCA_037379345.1 of Perna viridis. Lineage (NCBI taxonomy): Eukaryota > Metazoa > Mollusca > Bivalvia > Mytilida > Mytilidae > Perna > Perna viridis. Next base: position 59,610,953 of record CM074512.1, read on the forward strand.
GTATGTGCAGTGGCACTGATAATTACAAAAGTCACCACCTTAGTATCACTATATTTTTTTATGTTGCATAAGCATCTGAATGAAAAATCTATATTATCATTTTTCATCTCCTTTAGAAATTTGAGTTATAGGTTCCTGCACGTAGGCAAACCGGCACACTTTCTGTCCAAATGTTGCACGGGATTTTGTTTTAGTGAATACAGATAGCCACTTTACGATGGTCTTCTTATAAAGGAAACAATCAAGCTCGTATCTTTTGTATTTACAAGCCTAGAGCAAGTTGGCGCCAAAATACCTTTAACTACATGATAGAACAGTAATGCTGATTGGTTAAAATTCCCAGTGTAATTTCAAGCCGTGGTATAAAAGGAAAACTGTACCTAGACACTGTACAATGTCATACTAAGTATGAATTGATAAAGCAGTTCCCAGAGGTGAAAAATGAGAGAAACCAACTTCTAGATGCTGGTACCTGAATACTTTTGAGGGAAGTGAACTAACTTGGACTTGTGCACTACCAGCTTTTGTGCCATACACTACAAGAAGAGATTTTTACTTAGATGCCAAAGAACATTTATCCAGTCAGAGGGTCGCAGACTCCAAGGAGAAGATGCCAGATTTTCATACATAAAACGGCCCTTTTAAGGGCTACCTAATATATTTCAAAAAGATTCTTAAATTGAAAACCAAAGAAAGAAAATGGCATTAAAATGGGCCCCTACTGTAGTTTTCTCCTGTTAAATCTATAAGCTATCATACAGTCATGTTATCATCCCCGAATTTCTGAGAAAAAAATCTAAAGGCCCTTTTATCAGTCAATAGAAGTATTTAAATCCGAACTAAATATACTTGTAATTTTTCTTGTATAAACTACGTATACATGTACAAGGTAGAAATTTGAGCCCGATGCATTCATTTTTATGTGTCAATATGCCCGGGCACATAATGTAATATAGACCAGATTGTGCGTGGCTATGCCTTTACTGTACACGATTCATTTCCAAAGCACAAGTTTGGTACATGTACTTCTTACATACGTACATGTACATGTAGGAGGAGTAGGGCATATGATGTGTAGAGCCTTAATATATCATTTGTTTACATGTAATCAATGTGTATAGATCTTTTAGAGTTGTGAACACGGCTCACTTTCTGTCCCCCATTTTTATTCAATCTCGAACTATAATCAATAAAAGCTAAGCCCGGTCTAACTGATAATGTATCTCAAAATATCCGTCTTTTGCTGATAAATTCCCTTAAACTTGTTAGATTCATAATATATATGGGCCGTTTTGAGGAAAAAAAAGCAACATAGATAACAGTGGACGACGGTGTATATGTACATGTGCTATTACATTCTTGAAAACTTCGCGTTCAGCCTGCTTTTATCACGGTCGTGCTTACATATTGTTTTTGGTTGCCCGTCGGTCCTGATCGTCATAAAGTAAAGAAAGGAATTAGTTAGTACACGCGGATGTGTGTCCAAGGGAGTGAAGGAAGGTTAAAGAAAGACAAACCAATACGCCTAAGGAAGGTGGTGCGTGGTGATATCCATGGTGCATCCGGAGAATCTGTGGTGCGTGCAAACCAGTAGATTTCTGAACAGCATCATTTTGTGACAGAACCATCGAAATCTTTGAAAAAGATTCTTATATGCATATTTCTGAAGAAAAAATAATAGACAAAAAAGATAAAAAGAACGCTTGAAGAAAGTAGCCCAACTTCATACGAGTTTCTAGTTACATGTATGTGCAGTGGCACTGATAATTACAAAAGTCACCACCTTAGTATCACTATATTTTTTTATGTTGCATAAGCATCTGAATGAAAAATCTATATTATCATTTTTCATCTCCTTTAGAAATTTGAGTTATAGGTTCCTGCACGTAGGCAAACCGGCACACTTTCTGTCCAAATGTTGCACGGGATTTTGTTTTAGTGAATACAGATAGCCACTTTACGATGGTCTTCTTATAAAGGAAACAATCAAGCTCGTATCTTTTGTATTTACAAGCCTAGAGCAAGTTGGCGCCAAAATACCTTTAACTACATGATAGAACAGTAATGCTGATTGGTTAAAATTCCCAGTGTAATTTCAAGCCGTGGTATAAAAGGAAAACTGTACCTAGACACTGTACAATGTCATACTAAGTATGAATTGATAAAGCAGTTCCCAGAGGTGAAAAATGAGAGAAACCAACTTCTAGATGCTGGTACCTGAATACTTTTGAGGGAAGTGAACTAACTTGGACTTGTGCACTACCAGCTTTTGTGCCATACACTACAAGAAGAGATTTTTACTTAGATGCCAAAGAACATTTATCCAGTCAGAGGGTCGCAGACTCCAAGGAGAAGATGCCAGATTTTCATACATAAAACGGCCCTTTTAAGGGCTACCTAATATATTTCAAAAAGATTCTTAAATTGAAAACCAAAGAAAGAAAATGGCATTAAAATGGGCCCCTACTGTAGTTTTCTCCTGTTAAATCTATAAGCTATCATACAGTCATGTTATCATCCCCGAATTTCTGAGAAAAAAATCTAAAGGCCCTTTTATCAGTCAATAGAAGTATTTAAATCCGAACTAAATATACTTGTAATTTTTCTTGTATAAACTACGTATACATGTACAAGGTAGAAATTTGAGCCCGATGCATTCATTTTTATGTGTCAATATGCCCGGGCACATAATGTAATATAGACCAGATTGTGCGTGGCTATGCCTTTACTGTACACGATTCATTTCCAAAGCACAAGTTTGGTACATGTACTTCTTACATACGTACATGTACATGTAGGAGGAGTAGGGCATATGATGTGTAGAGCCTTAATATATCATTTGTTTACATGTAATCAATGTGTATAGATCTTTTAGAGTTGTGAACACGGCTCACTTTCTGTCCCCCATTTTTATTCAATCTCGAACTATAATCAATAAAAGCTAAGCCCGGTCTAACTGATAATGTATCTCAAAATATCCGTCTTTTGCTGATAAATTCCCTTAAACTTGTTAGATTCATAATATATATGGGCCGTTTTGAGGAAAAAAAAGCAACATAGATAACAGTGGACGACGGTGTATATGTACATGTGCTATTACATTCTTGAAAACTTCGCGTTCAGCCTGCTTTTATCACGGTCGTGCTTACATATTGTTTTTGGTTGCCCGTCGGTCCTGATCGTCATAAAGTAAAGAAAGGAATTAGTTAGTACACGCGGATGTGTGTCCAAGGGAGTGAAGGAAGGTTAAAGAAAGACAAAGCCAATACGCCTAAGGAAGGTGGTGCGTGGTGATATCCATGGTGCATCCGGAGAATCTGTGGTGCGTGCAAACCAGTAGATTTCTGAACAGCATCATTTTGTGACAGAACCATCGAAATCTTTGAAAAAGATTCTTATATGCATATTTCTGAAGAAAAAATAATAGACAAAAAAGATAAAAAGAACGCTTGAAGAAAGTAGCCCAACTTCATACGAGTTTCTAGTTACATGTATGTGCAGTGGCACTGATAATTACAAAAGTCACCACCTTAGTATCACTATATTTTTTTATGTTGCATAAGCATCTGAATGAAAAATCTATATTATCATTTTTCATCTCCTTTAGAAATTTGAGTTATAGGTTCCTGCACGTAGGCAAACCGGCACACTTTCTGTCCAAATGTTGCACGGGATTTTGTTTTAGTGAATACAGATAGCCACTTTACGATGGTCTTCTTATAAAGGAAACAATCAAGCTCGTATCTTTTGTATTTACAAGCCTAGAGCAAGTTGGCGCCAAAATACCTTTAACTACATGATAGAACAGTAATGCTGATTGGTTAAAATTCCCAGTGTAATTTCAAGCCGTGGTATAAAAGGAAAACTGTACCTAGACACTGTACAATGTCATATTAAGTATGAATTGATAAAGCAGTTCCCAGAGGTGAAAAATGAGAGAAACCAACTTCTAGATGCTGGTACCTGAATACTTTTGAGGGAAGTGAACTAACTTGGACTTGTGCACTACCAGCTTTTGTGCCATACACTACAAGAAGAGATTTTTACTTAGATGCCAAAGAACATTTATCCAGTCAGAGGGTCGCAGACTCCAAGGAGAAGATGCCAGATTTTCATACATAAAACGGCCCTTTTAAGGGCTACCTAATATATTTCAAAAAGATTCTTAAATTGAAAACCAAAGAAAGAAAATGGCATTAAAATGGGCCCCTACTGTAGTTTTCTCCTGTTAAATCTATAAGCTATCATACAGTCATGTTATCATCCCCGAATTTCTGAGAAAAAAATCTAAAGGCCCTTTTATCAGTCAATAGAAGTATTTAAATCCGAACTAAATATACTTTTAATTTTTCTTGTATAAACTACGTAAACATGTACAAGGTAGAAATTTGAGCCCGATGCATTCATTTTTATGTGTCAATATGCACGGGCACATAATGTAACATTGACCAGATTGTGCGTTGCTATGCCTTTACTGTACACGATTCATTTCCAAAGCACGATTTTGATACATGTACTTCTTACATACGTATATGTACATGTAGGAGGAGTAGGGCATATGATGTGTAGAGCCTTAATATATCATTTGTTTACATCTTGTTTGGCTTTCATATTATCCAACAATACCGTTAAACAACACATGTACATGTAATCAATGTGTATAGATCTTTTAGAGTTGTGAACACGGCTCACTTTCTGTCCCCCATTTTTATTCAATCTCGAACTATAATCAATAAAAGCTAAGCCCGGTCTAACTGATAATGTATCTCAAAATATCCGTCTTTTGCTAAAAAATTCCCTTAAACTTGTTAGATTCATAATATATATGGGCCGTTTTGAGGGAAAAAAAGCAACATAGATAACAGTGGACGACGGTGTATATGTACATGTGCTATTACATTCTTGAAAACTTCGCATTCAGCCTGCTTTTATCACGGTCGTGCTTACATATTGTTTTTGGTTGCCCGTCGGTCCTGATCGTCATAATGTAAAGAAAGGAATTAGTTAGTACACGCGGATGTGTGTCCAAGGGAGTGAAGGAAGGTTAAAGAAAGACAAAGCCAATACGCCTAAGGAAGGTGGTGCGTGGTGATATCCATGGTGCATCCGGAGAATCTGTGGTGCGTGCAAACCAGTAGATTTCTGAACAGCATCATTTTGTGACAGAACCATCGAAAACTTTGAAAAAGATTCTTATATGCATATTTCTGAAGAAAAAAAAAGAATAGAAAAAAAAAAGATAAAAAGAACGCTTGAAGAAAGTAGCCCAACTTCATACGAGTTTCTAGTTACATGTATGTGCAGTGGCACTGATAATTACAAAAGTCACCACCTTAGTATCACTTTATATTTTTTTATGTTGCATAAGCATCTGAATGAAAAATCTATATTATCATTTTTCATCTCCTTTAGAAATTTGAGTTATAGGTTTCTGCACGTAGGCAAACCGGCACACTTTCTGTCCAAATGTTGCACGGGATTTTGTTTTAGTGAATACAGATAGCCACTTTACGATGGTCTACTTACAAAGGAAACAATCAAGCTCGTATCTTTTGTATTTACAAGCCTAGAGCAAGTTGGCGCCAAAATACCTTTAACTACATGATAGAACAGTAATGCTGATTGGTTAAAATTCCCAGTGTAATTTCAATCCGTGGTATAAAAGGAAAACTGTACCTAGACACTGTACAATGTCATACTAAGTATGAATTGATAAAGCAGTCCTCAGAGGTGAAAAATGAGAGAAACTAACTCCTAGATGCTGGTACCTGAATACCTTTGAGGGAAGTCAACTAGCTTGGACTTGTGCACTACCAGCTTTTGTGCCATACACTACAAGAAGAGATTTTTACTTAGATACCAAAGAACATTTACCTAGTCAGGAGGTCGATAAATTGAATTTTGACTTGAAAATGTAGAAACTGGGAAAAGCCAATTAATAGTTTTTAGTTCAGTTATATATAAATGCAGTTTATTGTAGAGTCACATTCATCTAAGTGTTCCATGTAAACTGACATCGAACCTGAATATTAGGGAAACTGTCGCACTGCTACGATGCATCATGAGTTTGTGTGTTTTTTTTAATGTCTGGTAAATTAAAAATAAATCATAGTGTTTAATATTAACTATTTACAACAATAAGCTTGTGTTTATAAACGTTTGAATTCGAGCCCCGTTTTTTTCCTCATATTTTTGCAATTTGACGATCATATGAGGCGTAAATATTCAAACGGTCGATATAAATTGATTCAGTACACGAGTACTTTTATTTTACTTGCAACTGATTTCTTTTTTTTCTGTTGCTGCGGATTAAAAGATGGTTCTCCTTATATGTGTCGATCCATGTTTTTCGTAAGGAAACTCCAAAAGACATCCACATGAAAAAAAAAAAATAAATTCAGCGGTTTTAGAGGAGTTACTGGTTAGAAGTTGACTCCATTAGGCCGACCAATGACACTTACATACAAGTCCATTGGTTGCATTCAGAAACCTTAAGTCTTTCAGAAAATGGCATAATGATCAAACGCTCATTGACAGGTCAGGTGACGTCTGTCACGTTGAACAACAAATCCTGCACTACAGAAAAAAAGAAAAAGTGATAACGGTGACCAAGCCATGTAATTGCACCTTTTGTTGCCTGCATTTTGTTGCTCAACTGTACTTACAGACTGATTTTTATAACTCTGAGTTGTCCTACGATGTTTTTGTACATATTTAGGTATATATCATTTTTTCATAATTATGTAAGAATAATCAAGGGAACCAAGGTTATAGCAGTAATCAAACGAATGTAATAATGTAATCCAGGGACAAAGACCAGACATGGAAAACAGACATACACAACAAAGAACATAAAGTAACTAAAATCATAAATCTGTGTGGAACAAAACGGTGAGAACAGTCATCAACGCTATACAACACAATGATTGGACTACAGGTGTGACCATAGACTCCGAATTCTCTAGATTCTATAAACTTCATGACTCGATATCTGCATGTAGCAAACATTTGGAAATATCCAAAAAGTGCAACCGAACTTCGTAGAGCTTTTTTATAGCCAAATTATGGACTTCGATTCTAGAAACCGAAATGAAGTTATGTGCTATATGCGATAAAACTTTCGTAGACATTATGATTCATGTAACATGTGACTGTTTAATTACAAAACATCTGATTGATACATTATTTGATTTAATCATCGAAAATTTTGTTCCGATTCTCTATGTAGAACTATCTCATTACGATAGCAAAATACTTTTTTGCATTTATCTTGGAAGACTACCATCTACTTACCTATGTGACACTGATTTAAAGTTTTCGTTCATTGTGCTATTTACACATTGCAAAATCAGCTGCCGAATATAATCGTTCTCTAGCCTCTATACAGAGACCTATTGAGATTTTATCTTGAAGGCGGGCAATGTCATCTGTAATACATCGGTTGTACGGAGATTTTGTGTGGTTGTAGTTACTTTGCATAATTTTGTTTTCAAAAACACTTGTATATAAATATATATTACTTGTCCTATATATAATTATGATGATATAGTTTGCTAATTTTTTTTCTATTATGTAAACTCTGTATAATTTGTATCATGATATCTCTTTTATAGAGGAAATAAAGACATGATTGATTGATTGATCGATTGATTGACTAAAAACTGGGAGCATGGACCAGGTGCACCCGTAGGGTAAGCGTCCTCTACATTTTTACAAAGACCCGCCTAATTGATCATAAAAAAGTCAAGTCCGTGGTAGACGAAGGGGAAAGGTAAATCAAATGGTTTTTTTTCAGGTGACGTTCCATATTCGGAAATAAGATTAGACTAAAGGAGAGTTCTTCGTGATGTCATCACTTATTTGGTTAATTGGTAAAAATCCAATTGGAGTGGCATTGGGAATCAACTTTAAATCATCATAACTTATCAATTTTTTGTTCAGATAAATAAAAAAAATATGTTGGTCCTCAAAATTATATCAGCAAATAAAACTCTTTTCATCCATGTAATTTCTAAATAAATATTCAGTGAGCAAGAAATATTAATATGAAAATAAAATCATTACAAATCTATTTTTCAAGTAAAAGGTCATAACTTAAATTCACATACAAAATATGAATTATTTTATCCAAGGATGTTTGTAGTTTTATCTTAATGAAACATTTTACAGAACCAAAATTTTGTGTGAAATAAGAAAGTTATAAAGTTTTGAAAATGTTTATTTAGTTAAGTTATAATTAGTGCATGCAAATTAGTTAGTCACGAACTTAAAGGGACTTTTAATTACCGACAGGAAGGTCTCCTCATCTCGGATCAACAAAAAGAGAAAAAAAAACTATGTATCCCCATCCAGCCGTTCTGAAAAATGACAACCTTTATTTCATTATTCTTTACACGAAATATACTTTTCATATCAAAGTTGAAGACTATCGATCATTCCCACTCACTTAGTAACTTAGCTATCTCTCAGCCACATCAGTATAAAAGTAGAGATTATAAATATACTACAATAATATTACAGAATCCACGTTTCCCTGTAGTGAAAATAACTCAGCAGGGAAATTGATTGGTTGGATTATTTTTGCTTTAGCGCAAACTTTGGGTCTAGAGGTTAATTATAGCTCTTTGTAAGCTTCTGGGAACCCCCTGCATAAATTCCTGCATCCACCCTTGTTTGTGTGTTTTCTTTTTTGCAATGTTAACGTCATTCGAGTTTGCTTTCTTCAGAGAGAAAAAGACATTCTCAAACAATTAATAGGCCGAGTAGTTCCGAAATGGAACATGTCAGGAGGTGTACAGAACAGCCAGTTAAGATGGCGGCCATGTGCAGCTATTAACCGGTGAAATCGTAGTGCCGGGCAACTTTTTATTAGTTGTTCATACTGTTCCAGTACATAATTAGCACATTCTTAAATGTTAAGATCGTAATATAGCAATGAAAAGGTATGACATGACTTGTTTTCAGACACCCTGACCAGCATGTGTGAGTGTGTCGCTCTATTATTATAGGTTATCAATTAAAATTCGAATAAACATAAAAATTTAAATTACAGTCGGTTTTACAATTTAAATTACGAAACTGAGCACAAAAAGCAACATACAAGATAAAGAATATTATAAGCATACAAAGCAGTAGACAAAACAAGGCTAAGCACACGGTCATGGTAAAGTGAGTAGATACACATAAATTTAATAATGCATACTCAAGAAAATAAGCAAGCACCATAATGTGCATTTAAAGCGACATTATTTTAAAGAAAGGAATACATCTAGCATGCTTTGCATGCATAAACATGTACACGGATATAATTTTACATTCTGTCATTTCATCAGAAAAATAACAATTTTAATATGGAGCAACCATTTGATCTCTATAGAGGGCTAAATGTAGGTCCCTAGGATCAAATTTTGAGACCAGGATTTTTTTCAGTTTTATTTCTGACCTGACTTTTTATTTTTTACTTTAGTCTGTACTTGAATTTTTTTCAAACCAGATCATATTTTTTTCCCTAACACTTGCATCTTGCCTTTTTATTTTACCCAATAATTCATTCTTGATTTTTTTTATCATTCATTAGGGTCCTGCCTTTTTAATTCAAGGTCGATCCTTATCCCCCCCCCCCACCCCCAAATAAAAATCAAATAGTCGCTCCCTTTTATAGATGAAACAAAAAATAATGTACACATAAACTTTTCTTACTGTTTTAATTATGTCTGACTTAATTTAAGTAGATAAGTTGTGTTTTGTTGTTATTGCAGTTATACAAGCAGTGACTTTTGGAATCAGGGTTGTTTTTCTATGAAATATGTTCACCTACTTAGTTGTTTTACCTACATTCCTTCTTTGCCTATATTTCAGTCTATAATATTACTTATTTTCATTGTCGCAATTTACGATTTTTTCTTCGAACTGGTGACAAAAATAACCAGTTGGCTATTTCTTGGGGTCTAGGTTTAGTATATAAGATTCGACAGAAAGATTTTCAGATACAGTTGTTATCTCAAATTCAACAATTGTGCTGACACCTTGTCAGAGTTTACGACTGAGGCCAATCAAACTAATTAGACCAGATGACTGTAACTCACAATATCCTCATCATGGGAGGTGTCCATCAGATGTAAATATATTATTAGGTCAATTAAAACTCTCATCATGTGGTCAAAGGTACACACAGTCATGGCCATGTGCATGTAGCTATATACAGGCTTCACAGCCCAGTTAAACCATATATATGAAACATTCAGAGACAGATACTTTATAAGAGAATAAATTAAAATTCATTTAACAATGATTTTCCCTAAGGAAGTGTCCAAAACACTTCAAAAATCAAGAATTGATAAACAGTCTTCATGGTTAACTTTTTCAGACAGAAGCCATTCAGACTTCCAAAGTTACAATTATTGGAAGTCCAGATGATTTTTCAGTTGCCCCAGAAAAATTAAAAATTATTTGAAAACATTTTTCCTAAATCATCTGAATCTATGTCTAGTTAGGTAAGAATATCCTTTTATAATGAAGTTACATAACAACAAACACTCATTCAGTTCAGACTATTTAGATATGTCTAAGAACTCCAAAATAAACAGAACACTGCAACATCCTAAAATTTTTGGAACTCTGTTTGGCTTCCTAAGAACATAGTTTTAGGGGCCTGGGCCATTGCCCCCGTGGCTAAATTCGAAGACTGGATAAAAGAAAATGGATGACATTTGTTTACACTTTTGTCATGTGCCTTTTTTTTGGTGGGGAAGTTGGTAAGCAAATAAAATGGGGATTCCCAGAATCTAATTAAGGAAATAATGAAGGCGTTAAGTCATAATATTCAGATGTCAAGCAGGAGTATAAGAGAACAGGAGATAATTAAAAAGGGACACAATTAATGGTCCATGGGTATTTGCTAGAAATCACTTGAAAAAATAATCAAGTTTGTCGAAATTTATAAATAAAAAAACAAATTATATTTTAAGATAAATTTGATTAGACCACAAAGGACAAATATCAACATATTTTAAAATTAGGGACTATATTAGTATAGTTAAATAAATCCTTGATAGTAACTAATAGTTTTTGATCCTGACAAAGGCTTTATACAAAGTTGCTTTATACAGGCATGAAGAGTGAATTATGTCATGAATGAAGGGGTTATTTTGATGAATTGACAACAATAACTCATCAGTAGACTTCATAATGTCATATTTTAAAAATTATAATAATTTTTTTTGGCACCCATTTTGCACCCACCTGAATGGCTAATTGTAACTAGATTTAAAGGTACAAACTTTTGTTTATAATTAAAAATACCAGGTTCTATTTTTTATTAATTACCAGTTGGAATTATGACCAAATTCACATCTGGGTGTCCACATTTGACATGTTTACAATTTGTATTTCCCCCCACCGACCTTATGGCTTCAGAGAAATTGACACTCAATTAAGTGAAAGTAATAAAACTCTCGTTGAAATTATACTTTATTAAAAATGTACAAAAACTAAACAATACCATTTTAAGTTACTTTGCCAGAATGATGTGCTGGGAAAAAATGCTCAACCTTAGGTCTCTGTTCACACCTTCATTTTATACCAACAAATGAAAATGCACGTCTGACCCCCCACTTATCCTGCAAAAACTATATTTTTTTGTTGATTTGGGTGAAAAAAATCAGCATTTCTATTTATACTCCACATCACCTTATACTTAAAGCTGCATTAGCTGTCATTTTCGTAAATTTTTGTTTCTGTTGAAATATACTTTAACTTTGAATTATTTCTACTAAATTGCAGGGCATAATGTAGGATTCAGTAAATAGGAGAAGTTACATCTCCTTTCCTGGAGTGATAGGGAGAAGTGAGTCTGGAATGGGGAGAAATCATACTTCACTGCTAGAATATTTTATTACATTAATATGAAGTTGTATCTCAGGGACATGCAATCAAATAAATAATAAACAAATAAGATAAGTTTAATACTGTAATTCCATTTTCTATACTTGCAAATGAATAAGTACATGTATAATAAGTAACTTTAATTGAATATAGTAAGAGATCAAATTGTCATTAAGAACTTGTTCCTTATGGTAACATGTTCTTAAAGTTTAAGAATGGTCTGCAACTTCATGTGTTCTCTTCCTGAAAAAGAAAAAGATAATTTATGTGAATCATCTCTGTGTTGACATTATGATGAGTACACTTGTATTGTAATTGATACAAAGCACAAATCAACCTGCATAGACATGCATGTACATATATGTTTACATGTACAAATGTTTAGTGGGATTATTTTCAAATAAATATTAGTTATAATTGAAATTGATAAATGAATGACTGCATCTTTATATGGTAGTCTATTATCCAATAAATTTCCCTGATTTTTTTTATAAGTGATAATTGTTAGCTTAATTATTTTTATTTTGGCCTTATCAAAACAAAGTGTCAGTTCAAACCCACATGCATTCTTACACATAACTATGATCCAAGCTGAACCTACCAATAATTTTCTTTTAAAACCTTTGAAATCACTGTAATAGTCTCTCATTTAGCAAATAAATTAGTTGTTTTCATCATATTAATTTTTTAATCAAGGAACACAAAATGTACATGTACCTTACCAGTGTGGGAAACCATTTTTTTCCCCAAGTTGCCATTCTGGCTAGTGGAATATTGATCTTGCTAGCCAAATAGAAATTCAACTAGCCAAATATTTTTGTTTTTTTGTCTGTCCTATCATTTGTTTTCTCTTGGATTTGACTATCTTCTGCCTTTCTTTTTCTTTCTTCAACTGTCTTTTCATTTGTTTTTAAATTTATCAAAAACTTTTCCATTTTCAAATATTCTCTCCCATTGAAGTTTTTCATGTACTTTGCAGTAACAAAATGAGTACTCCATTTCTGAACTCATATTATAAAAATGAAATTATACTTCAACAGATTCATCATTATGAAACAAGAAAATGTTTATCATAAGCTTCTTGTTCATTTTTATTTTGACAATAAACTACTAATTTGCAAGGTAACATATCATAAATTACCAAGATAATTTTGTTTGACTACTAATACAAGATTGGGACTGTCGCATAGGTTTTGGCACATCCCGTTTACCGGAAATTAAAATGGCAAATCGTAAACAATGCTTTACAAGTCAATAAAATTGTGCATATCATGCCAAAATTCATTTGACATATTCCAGCTTAACTTCTTATGTAGGGAACATATTTTTAATGTATGATGTTAAGGGATGTTTAACTGAATAACCTGTTGGCTGGTTAACTTTCCTTGGAACTTGCCAAATTAACGAGTGTAAGCTAATGAGATCTTGCCAAATTAAACATCTACTTGTATTTTGCAAGCTGGTGAGCGGTGGTTTCCCACACTGTGTTACCTTTTGTGAATGTTTCCCTTTGATTTTGAACTCAACAAGTTGAATACATTTCATTCAAATAAGTTCTGTTGGTTTTATCCAATATCCAAGTCGCTAGAAGGGGTGAAATATTCCCTTGATTGCTTGGAACTGATGAAAGAAATGAAATTCTTCCAATTCAAGCTTTCTCTTCGTAACAAAAATTGCCGCCATTTTGGTTGTTTATTACCAGGAAGGGCTAGAGTTATCTCTCTTTGGCCAAATTTCACAGCGACTTCACTTCTCTTACAAGAACATGAGCTGGCGACTTTAAACTATTTTAAAAATTCTTGGCGACTTAAACCTCCATTTCGCCACCTAGATTATGCCCTGAAATTGTACTTTTCCTGTATAATTTCATTTGATATCCACAAATAAAATGCATTAAATACATGAAATAGGTGCCTTAATCTGGGTATGTGCTGTAAGGGTGGCATCTTAAATAACAAATCAGATTGCAAAGCTTAAGTGGTTATTTAATGGCAAGGAAGACCGATGGACTTGAGCCGTTCACAGTGTTAGAATGAAGCTAAGGGAAAAGGAAAGTCTATTTTAATGAAGATGATTATGATTTTTTATCACAATGAAAGGAATCATAACTGTCCATTCAAATAAATATACATCATAATGGAGTTCAATCAAAGAATCTAATCAAATGCTGTGAATCTGCAAGTGTGAAAGGTTGATTTTTATGATTTGTCTAACATCAAGAAATACAAATGGATATTGTATGAGAAATTGAAATGTTTTAATTATCTACAAATATTTTTTCATGAATGGACTGCATGTATTTAAGATGACCTATGTTAGATGAAAATTAAAATAACATCAAATCAGCAGCACTGAAAAGTATTGCCTAAGTTCAGTGCTGAAATAAACTTGACAAGGGAAGTGCTTCTTGCTTTCATGAGGGTTCTTTTACAAGAACAGGTTGTGATGTTTCCTAGTATATAGGACATTGAATTTAAGTCTCTTATCCAAAGGACATATGAAACAGTCAATTCATATCATTTTTATAAGACCTAAAAAAAAAAATTGCCATACTGGAAATAAGGGGTCAAAGTAGACCATACTCCAAAAAAATATTTTTGAAACTTTTTTGGTCCAATTTTGAACTTTTTAATAAGATTCCTTACTAAAATCCCTGCTTGATTTAGGGTTATAGGGATCAAAGACAAAAGTGTTTGATGAGCACCATGATAGTAGGACTTCTTAGAATTGAACTGATTAAATTTCAAATTTTGTGCGATATTGTGTTCAAACCAGATGTTGGTTATGTCCATGATGAATTGTAAGTACTTATGTTTAAGTGAGTAAAAAACTAATATTGTGTCTATATGTGTTTAGGTTGTATCATTTTGCACTCGGTGAAGGTTTTCATTGGTTTAGGATTACAAGTTGCAGTTGATAATTTGGTTTGTATAGGAAAAAATGAAATCCCAGTAAATTTTAGACATCCTGTTTGGTAACCTAAGATTCCTTTTGATGTGATGTCTTGTAGACTTGTATTTTTGTGTGGTGATTCTGCTCTCAAGATTCTATAGGGAAATTCACCAATGAACTATATGTGTTGTATATAATGATAACAAAACACTTCATTTTTTTTTCCTTCACAGAATGGATAAACATAAAAAAGAGTCACCTACAGATGAAAAGAAGACAGAGCCTGCACCTTCAACATCAGGATCTTCTAGGAAGGTATTCCACCTCTATTGCTTGTTATATTTACATCTATTTAAAAATACTAAATTTAAGGCCTGTGCTTTGTATTGTGACATTTTAAGTACCAGTCCATATAAAATTCAGATACTGCTTATGATACGGGTGATACATGGTATACAAAAACCCACTGAATTAACAATGTTTATTTGGTCTTCTGATGCTCTATTTTTATGTTACTGTAGTCTCATCTGTTTTGGAATCAGTACTTTTGAGAAAACCATGCATTCATCTCACATTAAAATAAATTAAATGAAAGCAAATCAAGAACGGTAACTCTTTCAATGTACTTATTTCATGTACATTATTGAATCGAGCATTTCAGAGTTACACTCCTTGAGACGTTCATGTTTCCCACTTTAGCGTTCGTGCATCGTTTATCGTGCGTTAACACATCGTTTTGCATTCGTTTAAATGCACCATAGGAGCCTTCGTTTAAATGAATGCAAAACAATGTGTAAAAGCACCATAAAC
The DNA here is from genome assembly GCA_037379345.1 of Perna viridis. Taxonomy (NCBI): domain Eukaryota; kingdom Metazoa; phylum Mollusca; class Bivalvia; order Mytilida; family Mytilidae; genus Perna; species Perna viridis. The sequence goes on from CM074512.1 coordinate 59,626,538, forward strand.
GATGCATGAAAGCGTTCCGTCACAGATTTCCTTCCAGTATACATTTCCCAAGTTTTCTACTGATTTCATGGGAGAAACTGATTCTCTTCTAACCAGTTCTTGTTTTTAACTGTTTCTCCACTCTCTTTGAATGCTGAAATTTAGATTTTAACTTACTTGCTGAAAAAAAGTAATTTATACTACTCATTACTGAAGGAGAATCCAGGGTTTAACAGGGCCCACTCGCCAAAGGCCCCATGACTTTGATGTGGGCTGAAACATTTCTACTGTGATTGTAAAGATCAGTACACATTGGCTACCAAAATTTAAGGTTCAAACCCTGGAATCTGTATTTCTTCAGACCTAAGCCCCATCAAATTTAAATTAATATCTTATCAAGCAAAATCCATGCTTTGAACATAACGAGTTTTCCTGATTATTCTCATGTAGAATGATATATCATAAATGTGCAAAATTGACTTCCAGTAGTTCTGTCACACTGTTGCATCATTTAAGATAATCCTTGGGATTAGATTTTTACATATGATAAGTCAAATATCCTGTTTTTGTCTTCTCTAATATCATGTATGTGTTTTTAATGAAAGAGTAATCATGGGAACCAAGGTTATAGCGGTAATCAAAAGAATGCAATCCAGGGACAAAGACCAGACATGGAAAACAGAATACACAATTAAGAACATAAAGTAACTAAAATCATACATACAAAGTAACAAAAGCAAATGAGCAACTTGGACTCCACTAAAAACTGGGAGCATGGATCAGGTGCACCGGTTGGGTAAGTGTCCTCTGCTTTTCTAGAAACACCGGCCGAGTTGCTCATAAAAAGTCAAGTATAGGGTAGATTAAAGAGGAAAGGAAAACTATGACACGTTGAACAAATCAATTTTCATGGCGCAGATGGATACACTGTAGCGATCCATGAGTTCATAATGGGGACTAATGAAAGATTAAACAGTACAGACTTCTTTTCTAAAGGATGAACATACATTTGATCAATATTGCTGCAGCATTTGGATCAAAAAAGCATTGCAGTTAGTGAAGTACTCAGGTGACTGAGATCTAACAATATGAATGAGTTGATGTCAAGAACATGTATTGCCATTCTCAAAATACATGTAACTATTAATGTTAATTATCTAAAGTGATTGAGACCTGAAAATTTTGAACAGGATAGTAAGGGAAAGAGTTAATAAAAATGTCTTAAGAGCAACACAGCAGGCTTTTTGTTTGATTAAATGACAAGCTGGTAGTTCCAAAATTCCAAGTCCCTGACATCAGACTTGTAGAATTTTTTAACCCTTGAAACTTTCAGTGGAAGCAAATATGTTGAAAGAGAAGTTGTTTTAAAAGGATTCAGTTATTTCTACCCCTTGTAGAACATTTATTTTTCTATTTCAATAATGTTTTAGTCTAAAAAGAAAGCCCCTGTACCAATAGAACCTAGAACACCATTGAAAAGACAGAGAGCTCCTGTAGAAAGATTTCAGTCACCTTCTGAAGATTTACAGCCACCAAAACCCAAAACACCACACCATGATGATATTGAAGTTGTATATAAAAGGGGAGTTTTCCTTGCTGTGAGAGGGGATGGAGGTAAGAAACGCTAAAATATAGAACCTGACTGATGAATACCACATTAATCAGATTCATTTGACTTAGTTGGATAAAAGGTCAACCCTCATGTCAAGTCTGGATAGTCACTTAAATTTTTCCTGGATTTATTGTAATGTATAGAAAGTCAATAATGATTTCAATAGATGCCTTTTGCATTTTGCAATACTTGGGGTTAAAATTAATACTGTGTTTATTCATCCTTGTATTACATGTTTCACAATCAAAATTCTGAATTGTAACAAGCTTGAATAGTGTGCCCATATTTGCCCCATCTGTTCAGGAATCAAGCTTTACGGGCATATCTACATGTGTAGCTGCACCCCACAGCATTTTACTGCCTAAATACCTGACATTCTTATGTACATGGTTTACATGGGTATGCTGTAGCTATTATCATTTCTTTCTTTCAGAGAGCTTTTATTTATGTAGAACACAGCAAAATGTGTTTAACTACACTAAGAAGTTCAAAATCCAATGGCTAGATATGGATGATCAGTCCAAATGTTACAAGTTCGATTTCCTGGATTCAACAGACATTGAATGTGTTTTAACCAACATAAAAATGGATCGTGTGGCTAGAGAGACTTACAAACTCCCTGATGATGAAAAGAGTCGAATAGAATTGATTTTGACAAAAGCTATACGGAAAGAGAAAGGCATGCCTATAGATGATATTGATCTTTTTTCTCAAAATAATGATAAAGAGGAGGAGAAGGAGGAAGAGCAGGAGGAGGAGGAGGAAGATGAAGAACAAAATGAAGGTAAACAAATAGGAAAAACGTGATACTTAGTACTATACATTTCTTCCTTTTTGATTTGGTCACTCTGTAATTGAAATTTTTGTATGTTATTTTTACCATCGTATCCAAAATACAAGATCAAAAGGCAATGAAAGTACAATTATTATCTGCTTTAAAAGAAATACTGATTTCAATACAAATCTGAGAAGAGTACTTAGTTCTAGGTAGAAATCACTAGGTATCCTACTTGATTACAACAGAGCTTCTGTGTGATATTTTGAACACTGTTTTTTAAGTCTGAACAGCTGTCAATTATGGGGTAATTATGATAAGATGATCATAATTGACAGCTTTTCAAACTTGAAAGCTGAAAAGATTGCACAGGTGTCCTGTTTTAAAAAAGAATATATGACCTCCAAATTTGTAATTTTTTCCAGCCTTGATGCTTGGGTTTTTCTTCAAAATTATGTAGGCCATCATAAAAATTCCTTGATTCTCATCCAACAATTTCATTTTTTATTTTTTGTCAATTTACATGAAAAAATGCTGTCAGTTTTAAAGAAATTGACCTACATGTACATTGTAAATTGGGGAAAAAAATCAAAAATAGAATTTACTCTTGCTTATTAATTACCTACACTTGTCATAAATCAATGTGATTGGCACTTTTCTGTTCATTCTGATGTAATAAAATGTTTTTATTGGTAATTTCCGGGGGTTTAATGTGTCAGTGAGTGAAACGCCTGTGTAAACAAATCTCGGATTGGTCAAATTCGTGATTGTCACCATTGGCAATATCAGTAAGATGCAAAGAAGCTGAATGATTTCTATTGTTTTTTAATGAATAAAATTTGGTAACTTTTCATTTAATAAAATATAGAAAGTATCAAGAGTTGAATTAAATTTGAGAAAGATCGATGTGAACGGAGAGGAGGAAGACGATCTTTTATACAACAATGTCTTAATGATTGCCGCATTTATTTGGCACAGAAAAGCAATCCAGTTTGCCAAACCTTTTTTGAAAGGGTGATGGATCGACTCCCAAAGCTCTGAAAGATTATTTAATAACACAGATTCTGATGAAAACGACGTACAACTGTCTTAAGTTCTTGTGGTTAAATTATAAACTTGTATAACTTGTTTAATGGTATTATTTGTTTAGTGGTATCAACAAAATGACCACACCTGCCAAAGATTTTAACTTCTCTACATTTACCATTGTTCATTGTTAATTTCTATGTTGTACATGTAGCTTTTGCTATTAAATAAGTCTCATTCAACCTTATCATCAGGCCTTTCATTAAGAGGTTGTACCAGGTTCTTTTTCCCTTCTAAGCTCCTGAAAGGTACCTCCTGAATTTTAAAATTTCATAAATTTTTATAAAAGAAAATGATGAAAAGCACCTCCTACAAAACCAAGGGTACCTGCATTGCAAAAAATTAATGAAACCCCTGTATTATACTTTCTTTGGCAATTTATTTTCTGTGTGAAAGGGCACATGCCACAATGAAAATTGGTCCAACTGGAGAGTGAGCCATGTGTTCATTTTGATCCATGGAGATCCCTTACACAATTAACGGCAATAAACGAACCCAATAAACAACTTTTCCTGCGAACTAAATAATTATGCTGATTAATTTGGATTGTATAAACAACAGTAAAACTAGTTGACCTCTACCCTCTTATCAGTGCCTATTTATTTCTATGCTGTTACCCGAATGAAACAGTCATTCAGTGTCAATATATTCAAGTTGCCTATTTATTTTTAGACGCATAGTAAACCATTTGATGTTTATCTAGAATTGAAAACCCTGCGAGATTATAAATAGTTATCAATCATAGTATTGAAATATAGAGAGGAATGCTGAGTACCAATTGGAAGAGCCATCTCCATGTAGGCCCTGGCGGATAAAAGGGGCAGTGGTTTCGATTAAGAAACTAGTGTAAGGATAGGGGTTTCAGGCTATTATTTGCCAATCATTTTTTGGCCATTTTTTTTTACAAAAGGGTAGCATAACCCCCGAAACCATCCTGACGTATCACCACTGTAATCCAACTTCACTTCAGCACAACTCCCATTAAACCACTTAGGGGATTTCGATGAAATTTTGCAGGAAGTTTTAGCATCAAATTTAGATGTGCATGAAGAAATATAACTGTACTAGGACTTCAAAAGGGAGATAAATTCTTTGTATTCCACAAGGAGTTTTCAGAAAAAAATGACACTCGTAGATGGTTGAGGCAGGTGCAATATTTAGCAAGTATATTTTGGAAAAGATGGATCAGTGAATATCTACCAGCCCTACATGCACGTAATAAATGGGAACGACCGCTAAGAAGTTTAAAAGAGGGCGATATAGTACTTGTGCTCAGGAGAACATACCCTGAGGACAGTGGTTGTTAGGAAGGGTAGTTCATACAAATATTAGCTGTAATGGAGATGTACAAAAATGTACACACACACACACACATGTAGAATATCTAATTTTAGATTTAATTCTGTTTACAATGTCAGTTATACTGGTCATATTTTTATTGTATAGAATGTGGAAGTTGAAGATGGAAAATGTATAGGATGGGTTGTTGTAATGTCACTTTATTGTAACGTTTTTTTTATGCCTGGGCCATTTAGGGATTTGAAATGTTTGATGTATGAATTTTCATGGTTTTTTTTTTTGAGGATTTCATTGTTAGAAAAGAGACCATAGTTGATAAAATTTGACATTTTATAATTATAATTGATAATTTTTACTTGTGAAGATAAGTATTTTCAAATATATCTAGTCTAACAAATATTTTATTTAGCCAGAAAAGATATTTCACTTAGTTAAAAGATTTGTTCTTATGAACACAATTTCATTATTTTTTGAAGACAATATTTTATGGTGCATGAAAAGTCTTGAATATTTTTACGATTTGTTTATAAAATTATCTATCGTATGTTTGAAGAATTATGTTTTGTTTTGTATCTTGCATTTATGTTTAATTTCAATGTATTTCAGAGAATCACAATTACCGTTATTAGTACAAAAAAACACAAATACTGAGTTTGTATGTGAAGATGAATAAAATGCAGAAATTGTGCATACTCTTTATTCTATTGGAATCCTCAACAATCAAAATTAAGGGTTTTACTTGATAAAACCTGGTAAACACAACTCCTAAACTGCTTGATGGAATTTGACCAAATTTTACAGAAAACCAAACATAAGTGAATACAAAATTAATTGGAGTGTTACATCACTATTAAATAAAATGCATACAGGTCAATCTTAATTTTCAGTTGCTTAAATCAATTAAAATGTAATGTTTGATAAATAATGTAAAAAAGAAAAGTACTCTTAAATAATATATTTTTTACAGAGCAAATATTTGGGTTATGTAATCAATACAAAATGTATGTAATCAAAAAATAAACATGATTACACCATTTTTCACCCAGTAATTGATTACATATGATTACTGATTACATATGATAACATATGAAAATGTAATTTCTGGCAGGGGATTTCGATTACTAATTACGATTACTCTATTCCTGGACTCTAAAGGGAGATACAGATTGAGCTTTTTGTGAGCTTGCTCACAGTATTTCTAGTTGTGCACAAACACTGCATATCCTGTTTTTGATCCTGAGTAACATGTATTATTCTTATTTTTACCAGATTTAGAGAATGATGAGCCAGAAAGTAAAAGGCCTAAAATGTCAAAGTCAAAGTCGCTTCATTCAAAGAAAGGTATGCAGTAGAATCATGTAACAGTTAATTCAATACTTTGAAAAAAAATGATAAAACACCTCTGATTTTGTTTTCTGTTGTATTACTACTGAACACTGAAATTGCATATTATACCCCCACTCTTCAGAGTGTAAACTATATTGCAATGACCTTGTTTGTCCATAACACTTTTTAGCTCATTTGGCCATAGGCTATGTGAGCTATTGCCATCACTTTTGTTTTTTCTTTCGAAAATCTCCTCTGACATTGCTTGAACAATTGGAACCAAATTCCATATGAATGTTCCTTAGGATATTCTGCATAGAACTGTTTTGGATTTTTGATTGGTCGAAAAACATAGGTGTTACTAATAATAGAACATAGGGATCAGGCAGACGTTTTTTCGCATATATTGCAAAAACCATTAGGTTAAGCCAAATTCTTACAATTGCTGAAATGATCCTTATTATAAGGCCTACAAATGTCTGTAGGGATCAAATTTGTGGGACAGCTCCTTGTTAGAATTATTACCCTTGAAGGGTGAAAAATGAGATTTTTTTTAAAAAGTTTTCATCCAATATCTTGATAACTATGATAGATAGAAAGAAACTTTCAATTGATGAAATGGTTCTTAAAAGTCCTACCAAAGTCTTCTTTGAGTCAAAATTGTTGGACAGCCCCTTGTTAGAGGTATTGTTTTTGAAAGGCAAAAATCTTACCAGGTGAGCAATTCAGGCTCCTGGAAGCCTTCGTTTAATTTTCAAAAATAGAATGATGCTTATCAAAGCATGTGAGCATTGTATTGTTTTTTATGGTAGTAAATGGAAACAAATACAATGCAAAGTAAGACTTTGCATTCATTAGAAATAATTTACTTTTATTAATATGTGAGTGATTTTGAGCCATTAGTACTGGAAAAAATAAATATCGCGGTAATATTACCCGACATATTATAATTTCAATAAAATATTGTATTTTGTCTCTTGGTAGCATGGATGCCTTGAGTGCAGGTTCGTTGTTGGTTAAGTTCCTGGCCGATACATACCAGACTTTTAAATTGGTTTTCACTGCTTATCTGTCAAGCATGGAGCATTTAGGAGAAAAAGTGATGACTGGTTGGCTTAGACTCAAAATAATTTATCTGAGTTAACATTCATACTTGGAGGCTGTTGTTTTATGAGCTAGCACAGTATACCATACAAAGCAGAGTCTGTTCAAATGATAAAATATTCTTGTTCTGAATTACATTTGTACCTCAGTAAGGATGGTTGTCTGTCAGTCTTTTCAAACTGAATGGACTAAATGTGGGAATTGTCTAGAATGCTTATAATTCAGCTCTGGTAATATTCTTTCTACTTATTTCCAATCAATGGTAATAATGGTATTTATAACAAAAAAATCTTTGTAGGAAAAACCTCTGGTAAGAAAGTTACATTGAAGAACAAAGTCGAGAAAAATGATACAAAAGGTAAGTTAATGGTATTTAAAAGTCACTGACAAAAAGTAGATTTTTTTCTAAGGTAAAATCTATTGTAGGTAAATGTATTAAAAATATTGACAGATGAAGCTATAACTGAATCTAGGACATAAGGCATGGAGATGTGTAGAAAGCATGATAATTACTTTTATATGCTTTGCAGATTGAAAATTTCTCATGCCTACATTTTCTAACAGATTTAAATGAAATTTATATATAAGGCTAAAAAAAATTGTCCAGCTTCTCAGCCTCACCCACATTCCTTAAAAAACTCCCCTGTAGGCAATTTTTATTTCATGCCAAAAAAAATTAATTGTCATGTCTGGTATGGAAAGCAGATTCTGTTTTAAAAATTCAGCATCAGGATTATTTGTGTGCATGACAGGAGGGTTCAAAAACAGTTTAGCAGGTGCAGGTATTTGACATTGATTAAAACATGGCACAATTAATGTGCTAATTTGTTTACTTTAGCAATATATCAGTGGTCAAATTTTCGTGTAAACCTGTTAAGCCATCTTGGAGTTATTGCCCTTTTTCGTTGTTTTTTCACTATTTTTATTGTTATTTCTTTTAAAAAAACTACTCTTCAGACTCTAATTGACCAATTAGAACCAAACTTGGTGTGAATGTTGCCTAGGGTTTTTTGCATAGAATTGATGTGGTGTGTTTTGATTAATCAAAAGAACATGACAGCTGTTACTTAAAATGGAACATAGGGGTCAGAAAGACGCTTTTTGCTTATATCTTCTAAACTATTCAAAAAGCCAATATCTGACATAGTGTAAAATGTTCAGCATCATGAGATCCATCTGTGGTCAAATTTTCATGTGAATCTGTTTAGCCATTTTGGAGTTGATGCCCTTGTTTGACAGCTTTTTGCTATTTTTAATGTTAACCCTTCGAACAGTTTTTTCCTCAGAAACTACTCGACAGAAATTAATGAAAGTTGATATGATTGTTCCTTAGGTATGAGTGTTAGGAATTTTTATCCAAGTGAAAACATGGTTGCTTTAATAAAAAATAGAATGTTACTTATTGAACCAGGTGAGGGATTCAGGCTAGTTTGGTATTATGGAATATTGATAAGTCAACGTGATAGAGTATCATTTATTGTCCCATTAGATGCCCTATTTTATAAATTTCAAATTTTATTGGTACATTTTTGTACAAAAATGAAGTGACTTTCTGTCTTTAGACTAGAACTGAAAAACATGTGCAACAACTTCAGTGACACTTCGATGAATTGTTTATTTATATTGATGAAAGCTCCTTTTTACTTCTTGAAAATTCGTGATTTTATGAAAAAAAAGAGGGTATGTCACAGTTATCAAATATAAATTAATAGCTGTTGCACCTATATTGATGAAACAGTAATCCAGATCTTCCAGACCAGACTAGGTATCTATAATATTAACAACAATGGCTGCACACTTTCTTGCAGTAGTGGCAAAAAAATATGGCCTGTTACTAAAAGTATACTATAGGAGTAGAATTGCAGAATTTACCAAATTACTCGAAAACAGTTGTGTTTAGCTTAAATATAGCAGGTAATAAATTTGTTCAGCTTTGAATGTAAGTCAAAATTGGCCTTTGTTACTAAAACTGACCATAGAAATCATATTGAAGATTTGTGGAAATAACTCGAAAACCAATGATGAGAAGTTGACTGAGGTAAAATTGATCAGCATGGTAAGAAGGAATTATGCCCAAATTTTCAAGATTTGTTGACCTATGTTGCCCTTGAAGGGCCAAAAAATATCTATGAGAGATTTATTTTATGATTTGAAAGCTGTGGAAGAAATAAGATGCTCTATTGATAACTGTGAAAGTACTTTTGTTCATTGGGTACTAATTTTCATGGTTTTCGTAGGAAGAACAAACCACAAAATTTGGTTCCCAATGAAAAGAAGGTGTATACTGAAAACCTAAAAACCACGAATTCAAGAATCCAGGAACTTGTGTTTCTTCCCTAATCCACGAAAATTGGTATCCACGAAATAAAGTACTTTCACAATAAATGATTCATATGACATTAGTACAGTAGGGTCAAGAGTTCAATTTGTAGCTCACCTGGCCGAAAGGCAATATGAGCTATTGCCATCACTATGTGTCTGTCTTCCTTTGTCGTCCATTAACTTTTTCAAACATCTTTCCTCTGAAACAACTAATCAGATTGTAACCAAACATTGCATAAATGTTCCTTTTTTTTTTTTAACAACATGACAGCCTTTACTAAAAATAGACCATAGGGGTCAAATCGTAGAATTTTGCAAATAACTCAAAAACAGTTAGGTTAAGCTAAAATCTCTCTGTGGGTAAAATTGTTTAGCATGATAGGATGGACCTATTCTGAAAAGATCTATTTACGAATGAATGAGTTATGGTTCCTGAATTGAATTTTTACCCCGAATTTTACATTTCCAACTTCGAAAATCTTCTCCTCTGAATCTTTTAGATGGATTGAAATGAAACTTAGGATGAATGTTATGTAGAATCTTTAACTATCTGTGGATAGGGAATTTTTTATTTGGAGAAAAAACATGGCCACTGTTACTAAAATAGACCATAGGGGTCAAATTGCAGAATTATGCAAATGACTCAATAACAGTTGGGTTTAGCTAAAATCTGGCTGGAGTAAAATTGTTCAGCATGATGAGTTGGACCTATGCCGAAATTTTCAGAAAGATCTGTATACAGATTTGTCAGTCATTGGTCCTGAAATAGATTTTTTTCTAATTTACAATTCCAACTTTGAAAATCTTCTGCTCTGAGGCAACTTGTAGGATGGATTTTAATTCAGGTTCTCTAGAGCCTCTAGTTAGTTATTGCTTTAGAAGGCTAAAAAGACAATTTTTGACAAGGTGAGCAATTCAGGCTCTCTAGAGATTCTAATTCCTGTAGGTATACCTTATGGTGGGATCCAATTTTGGAAAAATTCAAGGACTTCCTGTTCACCAAAGACTGCTTATTTTTTTTACTTTAAGTATTTAAAAATTTTCACACTTTTCTCAGCTTCTCATCATAGCAGGTAAAAAAATCAACTACAACTTCCTGATTTTTCGGTGGAGTAGGTGAACATGTGTTGCATTTCACTCAAATACCAGAAGTGTTATTGCAACTTTCTTTGTACCACTGGAAAGCTGACATTTTGCTTCATGAAGATATCTATATATTTAGTTTCTTATGAGATGTATGAGGATAACTCAGAGGCTTGAACAATTGAGTCACATAAATCTTAGCTTATTGTCCTAGTGGGATAAAGATATATGCTAGTACTGGAAAAGAATATTTGGTGAATCTTTCACAGAATCTTAATAACATATTCTCACTGTGTACTTCCTGTTTTAGACTTTGATTCAAATTAATTTTGGGGTTTCACATGGCGAAATATGGACTTTGTCATTTATGAATATGGGAAGGTACTCATCTCTATTGGTTACTCCTTATACACCACTTAATGGGATTTAATGAAGCTTTCACAGAATTTTTAGTGCATATTTCAATTAGGCCCCTCCTATTCAAGATTTTGATCCAAATAAGTTTAGGGATTTCACATAGCAAAACATGGACTTTGTCATTTATGAATATGGGGGCATGGGGTACCCTTCTCTGATTTATTACTCCTCCAACATTAGGTAATGGAATTGAATAGAACTTTCACAGAGTCTTTTTTTAGTATTGAATATGTGCACCTCCTATTTTAGATTTTGATCTGAATTTTTTTTCGGTCTGACACATCAGCAAAAATGAAAAAAAAGAAATAATGTTGTGTTTTTGATCACCCCTCTGAAACTTTGTAAGGGCGATAGGTAGGGATTTATTTGAATTTTGTTTTTATTTTAATTTTGAAATGAAATTAGTGTGACACCAACTCAGAATACAATTAAAACCAAATCTGCAAAGATTAAACATGCAATAGACCATGTCCATGGGTAAGAGCGGACTCACATATGTGTTTACAATCAATTCTAAATATAAACAACCAGCAGTCGGCAGGATTTTTAGTAATTTTTTTTTTCAAAATCACAAATAAAAACTTTTGGGTAGTGAGGTCTGAAGGAGGGTTTGTAGGGTGACTGGAAACATAACAATAGTCATTTTAAGCAATTTTAACAATTTTAGGCCTTATCATTCTGTAATTTATTCTATACAACTGAATGGAATTTAATGAAACTTTTTTTGATTTTTTTTATTTGTTATCATACAGTACTGATTAAGCGCCTATCTAATAAAAATTCCTCTAAGTGCTGTACAAATACAAACAACACAAATAAAATGAAAATATATAAAAATATTAAAAAATAACAAGTTTAAAAAAAAAAAAATAATAGGCTACTTAAAGTATTAGCAAAAATAGTAGTAAGGAAAATATTAAAAACCTGATTTTCTCAAAATATTATGAATAAACAAGTATAAAATGTAATGAAAGAAAAATAAAATATGGAACTTCTCCTGATTAAAATATTAAAAACTATAGAAATAAAAATCTTGTTAAAGGTATTATAATAATGAGGGACTGAAACATAATCAAGTACATCTGATTGTTAAGGTCTGATAAAGTAATAAATAAAATGATCAAAATTTACACACTGTCTCCATAAGCTGCTGGAAAAAGATGTTTCTTAACATGTTTTTTGTTCCACAATGTCACTGTGGCTTTATCAAACCGACCTTATATCATTGGGATCGAGCTCACAAGATTTTGCTGGAGATTTCTCAATATTTCTTGCTGATTTCAGGGATTGATAATAATAAAAAATGTGTCAGTAGAACTCTAAATAAGTGTTGAACGCATCTTCCGAGTTAAGGTTTGCTTGGGACATGTTCAAATTGTCTCCAATCGATTTGATCTTTCCCAAGAAAGAAATCACCGAATCTGTTTGCAAGTTCTTTGTTGCCAGTGTGTGATGGAGGACAACTTCCTTTTTGTTACCCATGATATCATTGCAGAGATTTTAAAATCTCTTTTGATCGTTCCCAATTTCACTATTTTTTTACGGGAAGAATTCTTTCTTGCTTGAATATAGAAGTTTGTTTACCTTCATGTACTTTTCTTGATATATATTTCTTTGTGAACCACCAGACCTGATTTGCGCATGGTTCTTTCAGCTTTTTGTCTTTCCCTTTTTGCAGTTCTCAATTCATTGGAGTACAAGTCAGTATTTGGATGTAAAATGATGTACTTTGACTGAACAGGAGCATGTTTCAGAGAATCTTAATTACATATTACCATTCTACACTCTCTTGTTAAGATTTTGATCCAAATCAGTTTTGATGTCAAAAGGTGCATATTCAAATGCAGGCATGGGGATATCAATTTAGTGAGCATTACTCACAGTTTTTTCTTGCTTCTGCACAGAAAAAAAACAGAAAAATTGGTCTGCTCTGTTGAAAAAAAAATCATAATGCTGTGGAATGTAGAGGATATATTTTACATAGATTACTGCTACAATTTTGTTTCTTTGAAATGTATTGCTGTATCTTCCTTACTTATTTAAGCTCCACACTCATCCATTCTTTGTTTTTATAGATACAAGAAAGTCTGCTAAGAAAGATGGTAAAAAAGACAGGAAATCTGACAAGAAAAGAGGGCCTGACAAAAATCTGAAGCCTAATCTTAAAATCAAAGTAATAGAGAAAGATCCATTATTTGAAACAAAGTAAGTGTTGATAGGCCTAAATAAAAATATTGTTTGTTTCTCCTTGAAGACTAGAACAGACAAATATAACATAAAGAAAAAAATAAGGAATCTTTCTTTTAATATTTTGATATCTATTCATCTATCATAGTGGGTTCAAGCACTGTTAGATAAAGTGAACTAACTTGTGCAGTGCCTGTACCCAGGTCACAGTAAACTCATCTATATTTAGATGGAAGGGATAGCTAGAAGACCAGTAGGTTTTTTCTGTCATTTAATTAACATTAACAATATTTAATCAATTCAGGTCCAAATAATAATCAAATTAAAAATATGGTCAAGTTCCAGTACCAAGCATAAACTAAAGTAAAAGCAATGAAAAAAGATAATTATATTGTTATCCAAAAGTCTTTCAACATGTTAAATACAACTTCAAGTAATTTATAAAGAAAAGTACGAAAATTAAGTTTACAATTCAATAATTATAAACAATCAAGTTTTAAGTCCAAAATAAAAGATAATGAGTGATTACATAATTTTGACTCAGCACATCTCAGTCTACAGGATGACTGGTGGATAGATATTTAGAGCAAGTAACGCTGACTTGAGTAGCGTGAGGTTACTAAACCAAAAGCTGACTAATTTCAATCTCAATCAAAAATGACATGTTAGTATTACTACAATTATGATAGATAAATGTAAATAAAAATTAATTTAATAACAGTTAATCTTTTAATTCCACGATAACAACTCAAACGATTCCACGATAACAACTCAAAAAGATAATTAGCTCAAGGCAGATAGAAACAGTTAAGTCAAACAGCATGCCCTTATGTTGTATTCAAAATTGTCATAAACTAAAATTACACAAAATAGTTTTTTCTTTGTTTGTTCTTCTGAAAAACATTCATACTCACAAGAAATACTTTGAAAAAAAGACATTAATACACTACTACATACATAATGTAGTTGTATATATGATAGTTTAAAAAACACTTATTATGAAAAGTTTAATTAGGCAGACATCCTATAGTAATCAGCCTGTCCTTCCTACCATTTCTGGACTGTAACTTTTTGTCTTAAGCTCTAGGCTTTTGATATTTCCTTTATTTGTAATCCAGATTTTACCAGGACAATTCTTTATTTTACAATTTATTTACTTCCGATTTTGCCAATTCACTCTTACCTGTTGAATTTCTTTTAATATTGTTTTGAAAACCCTTGCTTACAAAGTAATTCATAGTACATGTTTTTGCCTACCTGTTGCTCTGTCCTAACTGTAACATACTTTTTATTTTGACAGGGATCATGTACCTTTTGTATCAAAGATGGCTCACAGCAAGCTGATCTTTAGAGCAGTTCTACAGAATGACTTAGAGTATTTAAAGACTCTTCTTGAAGATGATCAACATATTCACAGTGTAAGTAGTGTTAATTTTTCTGTTGCTTATGCTACACATTATATATGTTTAGAGTATAAAATTTCACAGTACTAAAATGAACCAATGGAAATCCAGTATTTATTTTCAAGAAATGATGACAAGAAACCCTTCCAAGAATTCTGTGGAAATAAACATTTCTGTTAGACAAATTTTTCGTTCACTTTGGCGATACTGTTTATTGTCAAGTTATTGGAATTCCTGTGGGGAACACTTATTGCAAGCCTCTTTCTGTATTGTTATGAATCACATTTTATGTCTAGAACAAATAAAGACCCTTCCAAACAACATTTGGTAGAAAAATTTAATAACACCTTCATATATTTGGACAATATTTTGGCTCTTAATGACAACTTCCAACATTGATACTAAATAAGGGTAATAACAAAATTAACAAACACTAATCCAATCCATAATCAAGTCAAGTCCAAATTTAATCTGACAAAACAGATGTATTCAGGGTTTGACACTAATTTTTCTAGCTAGATAGCCCAAAGGACTTTCTGATTGATAAATTAGATAGGCCTAAAATTATCTTAAGGCATTGTCTTTAGGTATTGTAAGATTTTAAAAATAAATTTAGGTAGCCCAAAGGACTACCAATTAAAATTTTTAGGTAGTCCTCTCTCAAAATAGGTAGTCACAGGACTACTGGACTACTGCAAGTGTCGAATCCTGGTATTACAACACTTGAGTAGCTGGTACTGCAATAGTCCTGACTTGGTACAGGCATTTGAAACGAAATGGTGGGTTGAATATATGTGAATATTCTTTGACAGTAAATACATAAAAATTGAAAAGATAAGTATGAAACTATGAAAACAAAATCACACTTTTTGATGAAGCAAAAAGTTCATTGAAAAAATTCAAGGGAGGAGGAGGTCATACCAAAAGTGAGGGTGCAAACATTGAACTTGAACCAACATTTCTTGCTGAAAACAAAGAGGCTTTATTTGCTGCTGCATATGTGGAAAGGAACGCATAGTAATTTGCATGGAGGACGGCAAAGTAGAGGTTGAGGTTGAGGGCAAGGATTTCAGTTGTCTCAAATTGGAGAATGATTTAGCAGTAATAATGGATAAATGATTCAGCAGTAACAATGGGTAAAGAGGTAGCTTTGAACCTAACATCTTCAGGACATTATTGTATACCCATGGACATAAAAGAAACTGAATTTCCATGTCAGTATTTATCAACAGAACGAAACCAAGTAATGTCATTTATGCCTTGATGAAGAATTGGATAGGAATATTTTGAGTCATGGGGGCTCTCAAGTATGGCACCAAATTTACTTCTGATGAGACGAGGGAGGTTGCATCCATCTTAAATGTTAAAGTATGAACAACAGCTGGCATGAGCCCATTTCAGAATGGACTATGTGAATGTTCATGCTGATAAAACTTGAGGCAGAAAACAAGAATGTATAAAACTGAAACAGTGTTTGCATGGGCAAATATGGCACCAGTTAGTTTTTGGTAAAAATCTTAACTGGCCAAATTTAATGCAGAGTTACCTGCACTAAAGGGAACAACCAGTAGTGAAATGTTTGTTCTGTCACCAGATTGACAGAAAGTTTCAACCAGTTTAAGATCCAACATTTTATACAAGAAATTGCTTCAAATTGCTTTATTGGATGTAACCAGGTAAAAGGCTACAAAATACAAAAGAAACATTCATTCAAGTACTTGTCTAAACAACATATCAAGTCTCATAACGATTACAAATATTATACACTTTTTGGTTTATGACAGTTATTGCTTTCCATACATGGTAAAGTCTGACCCGTGTGCAAAACCGTAAAAATTCTCAAAAATCTTATAATTGATATATAGACCAAGGGGAACGTTAATAAATGCATGAAACGGACTTACCTTAATTCAAAAATAGAAATTTACCACAAAAAAAATGACTTACAGATTTTCCTATATGACGTCAAAATATTGAACTATTGATTGATTGACAAGAATTATTATCACTTAAGCCTTCCAAAACATTCTATCGTAAATTAAAAAGAGTAAATAAATCAAACTTACACTATAGTTATTCACAGAAATCAAAACAATTACAGTTTTGCTAGCTAATAATAATCGTTATATAGATAAAGAACAAAGAGCGATAACTAATAATTATCTACAGAGCAGCGCAGGTTAAATAAAACAAATTCATCAAGTCTTCCTTGCAGTCAAAAGTTAGAGCAGCAGAACAAGTGAATGTGAACAGGGATATGGTGTTTTGTAAGCTAGAAGGGAAGGAGCATTGACTTGGACCAGGAAATTGTTTTTTTCAATATGGTAGAATTGTCTTTGTCAGACATATTGGAATTTTGTTATAGTATCAGACTGCAAAGTAAACACGTGTTTTGAAGACAAAGCTAAAGTTGAACAGGATAAAGTTGATGATCAATCTTCTCCATCTACTGACAAAACTGTAGAACATGTAAATGCACAAAAGAAACATATGACACTATATCTGAAGTAAAACTGGGTGCACAGGAAAATAACTGCAATGAACAAGTATCAAATGACACTGCAACTTCTGTTAAAGACAAATCACACTATTGTTTATCCGCATTGTATGGCCCAAACTATTATATTGTCGTCAGTTTGTGACGTTGCTTTTTGTGCGAAATTCGCGATATATCTCCCTTTGATTGTAGAAGCAATATGACATTGAGATTCAAGGGCCGCTCTGGAAAATCTTCTGTAAATGTCAGGCATCTGTCTGTATGTCCGTCTGTCCTACACAAACTCGTGACTACAATTTCACAACTGATTCCGAGGAAACTTATACCAATGTTACTAATACTTAGACTTTGAAAAAAAGGATAATCAGCATTGTCCAATAGTTTTAGAGGGAGTAATGCCAATTTGATTATCAGACATTTTAGCAAGGATTGGATGGGAGATATGGAACAATGTTTTTTTCTTGGAGAATGTGAGCTAGTTTTTCTAATTCTGACGATGTTTAAATGAGGAATATTAAAGATAGTCCTGTATTATTGCAAATAAAACCAGGCACGGATTCAGAGGGCGGATCCCGCGAATGCTCCTCCATTGAAATCTGAGGATATTTTTTTTGTATGAGATCATGATTGATTGTCATCCATTTCCAAAAAAATCTATGCAGTATCAGAGTAGAAACACTGGAAAAATAATATTAGAGCCTTACAATCAGGATGTATGTTTACTGACAAGGATGGCCTGTCAATTTATTTTCTTTGATTCTAGGATCAAATTTTCTGTCCTGCCCCCCGTTTTTTTTTAGAAAACTTCTTTCTTCCGCATATAGTGCTGAAATATTTATTAATGTAATCAAAAAATATTTCTTGAAAATTTCAATCCTGTATTTTTATTTCAAATTTGACACAAAGTACGCCTCAAGAAGACACAAACTTGTACAAGTACATATGGGAGATGCACTTTCTTACATGTAAAAATACTTCACCGGTGGCAGTTGTGCAATATTTTCTTCCTATTGTTTAGTATAAATATTACTACTAATTGTTGAAACGCTCCATGTACATTTGTAAATGTTGAACTTTAGATCCTGATAAGTCATTCACTATTGAAGTATTATAAATAAAACATTGTGGTACGTGTAACTTCAAATATGAATGCAAATTATAACATATTCACACAAAGAGACACGATCATGCAACCAGAATAGTTTTATGTATATATCGCCTTTTGCCCAATTTTCTGTTCTCTCCAGTCCTAATTCTTTTTGTCTTCAGCTTATTTCTTCACAGTCAAGTTTTGTATTGCCATTTTAATATTCTATTTCTTCTAAAGACATTTCGTCACTAACTATAACGTAACATCATCCATCATAACATTTGGAGTAGGAAACAATCAATAACCAAACAAAATTCTGCAGAAATGGTACACAAATGTGATTAACTTTCTTATTTTATCGCGGACCCCCACTTTTTAAAGAGTTAATAATATCAGCTAATAGATACCTTTTCACCTCAAGTTTGAAAAAAATCTTAACGTGAGAAGTATTTCAGATTACTGTGAATATGGTTTAAAAGTTAGTTTTTCTTACTATAAAAGGTTCTTTTTAGGTGGATAAAACTCATTGTATTTTGTTTTTAATGTTTTTACAGACAATTTCCAATCTACTGGTGTATGGCATGTGTCATTCGTAAAAATAAAGGCAAGAATTGAATTTGAAAAACTCACAATTTTATGAATTTTTGAACTGCTATATCTTTGTTAAAAGCACGGTGACCTATATTTTTTAGAAGTTTATTTCAATGCGTTTATACTTGAGACCATTCCATTAAAATTTCACGAAATTCCTAACGTCAGAACTGATTAGTGTGATTTGTCTTTAATATAAGTTGGGTACCTGTTCAGAAAAATGACAATATTCAGTTTAAACTTCGAGACTCAGACCAATGGACAAGTGCAATTGTACTTTGAAGGACTTGTGAAGCAACTTGGAAGCACAAAGTATGGTACAATGTAAATGATAATGAAACATCAGATGAAATAAGAGTAGACTTCAGCAAACTAGAATGGAAAACCATGTAGAAGAAAGAAGTTCATGCAGTTCTTGAAGAAAATCAGAATGGCAGTGAAGTTGCGAAACAGTTAGAGTTACTAAAGCTAAAACAATTTGATACTTATGTGGAAAATGAATACACTGGACAAAAGACAGTCTCATCAAAATCTGTAATTACAAGCAAAAATGGAAATGTAAGAGCACGATTAAGAGTCTGTGGCTTTGAAAGAGTAATCAAGGGAACCAAGATTTTAGTGGAAAAATAAAAAAAATGTAATCCAGGGACAAAGACCAAAGGGGGAAAACAGACACAGATAACAAAGAAGATAAAATAACTGAATTAATTTGTACAAAGCAACAAAGACAGCACTAAAAACTGGGAGCCTGGACCATGGACATGTGCATCAGTAGGCAAGCATCCTTTGCTTTTCTAGAAACAAAGACTTGAGTTACTGATAAAAAGTCAAGTCCAAGGTAGACAAAAGAAGAAAGGAAAACTATGACACGTTGAACAAATTGGAGGTAAAACAAAGATGGAGTTTCCGTTATTTATTTTGATTCTGATATGACAATTACGGTACTTTTCTACATTTTCATGACTATTACGGTAACCTTAGACCCACTATATTTGTCCATATTTGGCTGTACAGTTTACGCTATGTTAGTTGAAATGGTCGCTAGTGAAATTTAGTGCTTTGTATTATTTATAATGATGGAAAGGGCAAATTAAGTAGAACAATGTTAGGTAAGACAATAGTTGTTTGTATTGTAAGGTCACAGTGTTCACACATGGACAGGTACAATATTTCATTCATTGACGATTGTTATTGTTTGTTTTCATACATGATGGCACATATGTCGAGTGCTACAGTGTACATGTGTAAGTGATTTTTACGGAATATAATATAACTTTTCTCAAACATAACGTTCAATATTTTTTTCATTAAATTTTAATTTGATGTTAATTCACGCTACTGAAATGAATGAAAACAGCTGATACACATCGGAATGTTACTTGTATTTGTTAACATGATTTAAGGTAGGCAGTAATTTAAACACACACACGAGCCACGCCCAATAAGTTGCGTGCTGCTGGTATAGCAATTGAAAATCAACCACAGTTGTGGTCTCAAAGCCTTTTAAGGTCACCATATTAGAATGGGAAAGGATGTATCAGAATATTTCTTACAGTTGCTGCTAGCAAAAAGTGGACCGTTGAAACGTGCCTTCTTACAAGGAGAACAATTAGACCATGAAGTGCTTTTTAAGCCTCCTGTAGAATGTATGATCTTAAAGATGAAGCAAGACAGTTATATATAAGTTTGAGAGAGATCAACTTTTGAATCTTGGATGTAGACAATGTTAA
This sequence comes from Perna viridis, assembly GCA_037379345.1. Lineage (NCBI taxonomy): Eukaryota > Metazoa > Mollusca > Bivalvia > Mytilida > Mytilidae > Perna > Perna viridis. The sequence goes on from CM074512.1 coordinate 59,647,039, forward strand.
CATACATCCAGCAATGTTTACTCTAATGGGTGAAAAGATATTCATGGGATCATCTGAAGACAAAGATATCTAGTCTTTTGTCTTTGGTGGCATATTCAATTTCAAGTGGGACCGCCAGTCCACGCTTATCTGATATTATAAAATTATTTTTATTCTTTAAAACAATGTTTATTGTTCTTTTAAACGTGTAAGTGATCAAGAATAAGTAATAAAAAATTGACAAAGTACCGTTTCGTTCCCTGGTCTTCAAATCCCCTCGAAAACATGGCGATCAAAACATCCGTCTGCAGCTAATAAAAACATTGTTAAATGACACATTCATTTCCATTTTTACTGTCACAAGTAGAGGAAAACACTCCACCATCAATGATGGAAACTTAATGCACGCACATGACGAGACACATTAGTCATTTAATGTGCCATTCTAAGAGGAATTATGACTATGGTGCACTGGGTAGCTTTTACAAAAAAATGAATGTGGCTATTCAGGCTCTTTAGAGCCTTTAGTTTGCATATATCTCCTAAACTGTTAAGCCAAATTCTGACATGGAATTAAAGTGTTCAGCATGATGAGATCTATCTGTGGTCAAATTGTGGTGAAATTTAAATATTATGAGCCATGTTGGGAGTTGTTGCCCTATTTTTCACTATTCTTAATTTTATCTAAAAAATTATCTCTAACAACAATGAACTGATGATAAATGTTCCTAAGGGTATTCCACCTAGAACTGATGAACTGATCGTCGAAAAACAGCAGCCATTACAAAAAATAGAACATGGGGCTCAGACGGCATTATTGTTGCATATATCTTCTAAACGATTAAGTTTAGCCATATTCTGACATGGTAAAAGTATTCAGCATGATTTGATCTAACTGTGGTTGCCTTTTTAGTTCACCTGGCCCTTTAATATAGTCACCATATCCATTCTTGTTATATCTTGATGTTTGGACAATAACTTGAGTAAATGTAAATGGATCTTGCTACTATGTGTAATTACACAAAAATAAAGTAGGGTGTGTACCATAAGGTACCACACCATTAAAGGTTATTGACTTGAACCGCTAAGGAATGAGGAGCTGAAAAGGGGCCAGAAACAAACATTTTCCTGATGGCGAGACATGAAATTATACATTAAGGTGCCATACAGTGAGAGGGAGATAAGGATTGATTTTGGGTGTATATAACTCATTAGGAATTAGAGGCTAAAAAGGGGCCACAACATTTCTGGTAAAATTCTTCAGCTGTGTCAAACATTTAATCTCAATCCTAATTTGGAGTGGTATCAATTAAGCTTGAATGGTGTGTCCATACTTGTTGGAATAGAATCACTTGTTCAAATCTATCAGTATAATGAGAATGGATATAGTGAATATGTCAGAGCGACAACAACCTGACTTGAATGAAAAATGTCAGCTCAATGCCACCCATGGATCTTCAATGAACAACAAGAAACCCTCTCATCATGGGGTAGGCTGCAGCTGGTCCCAAAACATACCCTAATACAGCTAAATGATTGCCCTTATAGACTCCAGCAAAATAAAAAATTAAAAGTGAAAAAGAACAAGATATCTGGTATCTTGTAGAGATTAGAAATTCTTGACTTGGGACAGGCACAAAAAATGTGGCAGGGTTAAAGTTTCTTGGCATGATTTTAACCCTCCCCCTTTAAAATCTGGCCACTGTGAAAAAATATTACACTATGTAATATATAATTACTTTATTTTTAAAAAGGGATCAATATAAATGTATTCCACTAATATAATTATTGTATACTATATGCTGAGAAATTTAATGATTTTTCAATTTCTACGATCTGCTGTGTAACACATTTTTACAAATAAGAAAGGTTCAGTCATGGTACAGTGTAATGGTTTTTGGAGACTTTTTTTTAGGTGGATCTAGGGGAGTAGAGGGGGCATTGACTCGCCTCTAATGAGATTGAAAATTTTTCAGAATGTGAAATATTTTATATCAAAACCTGAAAAAGATAATATATAGTTCAATAAGTTTGTTTACATAATTTTATTAACATTGTTAGATGTTCACTGATGTAATATCAAAAAATGAAACTAAGGGTTTTCTTTGGCATGTTTAATTTTTGAATTTTGGATATCAAGTTAAATTAAATAAATGTTTAAATGGAAATTCTCAATTTTTTTTTACAGTTTCATTCTGTGATGGATTTTTTTTTCTGTCAAACATTTAATCACAATCCAAACTCTGAACTGTAATAAGCTGTAATGTTGTGTCCATATTTGCCTCAACTGCTTTGGGTTTGACTAGCTGCACCCTTCAGAGCTTTTTATTGATGTGTTGGTGTGACAATGAGTTTTTCCTCAGGATAGCTCATCCATTTTTGATGAAAATGGTTAATAACAAATAAAAGCCTTTATGTAATTGATTTTTTCTTTCAGTCAAGATGCACTATTTTCCTAGGAGGGGATTTGGTCAAAAATATTTCAGTTCATTTTTAGTTAATTTTTAGTCATTGATTCATAAATGGGAGGTATAATGATACCTGAAAAATCCAAGTTGAAGATGATTATGGGAATGAACTGGGGCTTATCTTAGTCCATGTACAAATAGTCCTAAGTGGAACAAAGGGTATTGTCTTTCTTGATCTGCTCTCAAATTATTTTGTATGAAATTTAGGATTCTGTACCATTTATCAAACACACTTAATCTGCTTTACTTTAATTGTAAATTATCATTATATCTAAATATATACTGTTGGTTTAGAATATTATGAATATAATGAGGAATGGAAGACACATCAGGCGAACTGATCAATTGTTTTTTGATTTCATGAAAAAGAAAATTAGGATTGAATAATTTTCCATAACAGTCCCATTACATTATATATCGCTAAAATTTTACTTAATTTTTTAGGCGTCTCTTGCCAGATCAGTCTCTGATGAAAGAACACCATTGCAACTTGCTATTCAAAATAACAATGTGGAAATGATGATGGAGCTTTATAAGGACATAAACCAGAAGGACAACAAAAGGTTGAAACAGCCCTTGCCCCCGGTGTTAATTGAGGCATTAGGAACTGGCAGGTATGATATACATAATTCTGACCAAATTGGGCTTTAGGCCAGAGTTTTAATAAGACCTTGACTAATATACCAGGAGTCCCGGGTGTATATGTATACTGTGTGATCATACTGTTTGTCCCTCAGTTCCTCTGCCAGTCTTTTCCTTCATCTATTTGTTCAGCCATCTGTTCCCTGGTTCCAAATGCATATCCTCTCCTCCTTTATTCCTGTATATTTGTTTTGTTTGTTTGTTGGGGTTTAACGTCCGAGCAGCAATATTTCAGCTATATTCAGACAATGAACATGAAATGGATGACAAAATGAACATGAAATGAAAAAAAAGGATGGGTCACAAGGATAAAAGGGTCGACAAATTTTGATTGCCACTGGAAAAAGGGGGGATGGGTAAGGTAGGGCAATTTAGCCTCCTGTGGCGGAGCGCAAAGGTTCCTACTCCTATCAAATACCACAGCAGGGTTCTTTAACGTGCGAGGAACGTGGCATCTTTCCCAACACGGTGCACCACTATGGTTTGTGGTCAGGTTTTCCGTATTATAGCCTGACAACCCCAGCATGTAACACGCCAGGGGTACCCCATTCCAACACCTGGGGCACACATCCCAGTTGCTCTGTGGGCAGAGCGCCTAGCCCCCGTCTAGGTTTCTGAGCACTATTTAGTCGCCTTATACGACAAGCTTAGCGCTGCTGCAGGCCTATTCTTTTGACACCCGGACCTGCACGGGGCTTATTCCTGTATAGAATTGAATGAAACTTTCTCACATTCTTCATCACTTTTTGGCATTGTGCACCCCTATCTTGCATGTCTGCCTGGGGGCAAACCATGTACTTAGTCATTCCATGACCAGTTAGGGACCATCTTTCTTTCGAGAAATCAATAGGAGCCTCTGAATGGGCACGAGACCACTATTAAGTTTCAAGTGCATTTCAATATACACATTTGAGCAGATTTAAAAAATTCCACTGGCGCACACTGAATAAAACTTCTCTGGCCTAAAGATATGTACAAACAGAATTTTCTATATAAATTGTAGAAAATTTTACCATAATTTTCTGAAATTAATACATATAACTCAGAAATTGGGTAAACATAACAAATGAACTGAGTTAAAAGTCCTAAATTTTAACCTTCTTCCACTGAACCAAATCACAACTTCTAGTCAGAATTGATTAATGAAAAAAAAATCCCATGTAATTTTAAGCTATTTTCTACCAATTAGAGGCAAAACTTCAGCAAATAGTTTCCAGTAAAAATATGAAAAAATGTGAAAGGTACCTACTACCAAAGTTGGAACTATATTCAACGAAAACCAAGGGGAATTAATTGTGTTCTTGTACCTATTGAATGGAGCTATATCAATTAATTAGGTTTAAATGGTCAGTCCTTACTAGTTGGAATTGAAAATGTGTTCTAATCTGCAGTAATAGTAGGTGTTAATTATTTTGTAATATTTGTCCATGGTCTCATTTTGCACAATAAATTAAAAAAGCTTCCACAATTTTTGTGAAACTTTATGAATTGTTTTTTTTTATTGATGTCTGTTCCATTTTGATTTTTATAAATTTTCCATTTTTTTTGGCAGTTATGGGACTTAATTTGTACAAATATTGGGTGATATTTTAGTTTTTTAGTTTCGGACTATAACTCAAAAATCTGTGCAGCAATTTCAATCAAACTTTAGTTTTTTTTATTTATATTGATCAAAGCTCTCTTTCAATTTTTAAAAAAAAATTTGGGTTTTGATTTTTTTTTTTTTGACAGGGTAGGCTTATCTTGGTCTGTTGGCCTGTTTGTCTGTTCATGTTTTCTTTAAAATGTCTTTTTTGCAAATATTTAAGTTACCTGATTGCTTCCCTTCTGGTCATAATATTATGTTTTGTCATACATTAAATCACAATCAAGCTTGTATCCATATATATATGCCAAATCAACCTCAGCGGAGGGTATCTTGCTGTGCTTGGTGAAGCATTTGCTTAAATTTGAACCAGCTCTGCCCACTACTTGCCCTAAAGTATGGACATTTTTTTACCGTGAATCTTGATTCTCAACAAGAATGGGACTTTTCATAGGACTTTGCCTTTGATAGAGAAAAGGATGGATTTGTTTCAAATTTGATATGTTGTTTTTTTTAGATAGGGTATAAATTGTAAACTTTTTAAACTTCCTGTTTGTGTGGGGGTATTTTTAACAACACATGCAAGTTGTAATTTTCCAGTTTTCTATTTTTGAGGTATGAGGACTTTTGTCATACAAAATTTGCACTAAGACATTGTTTTACTTATGAATTTTATGATGTTTTCAATAAATCCTACTGGTTAACATACAGACATCTACATTATCAGTTGAATTAATAAGTTCTTACAAAGGTACTTTATTCCATGCTTTCTGGTATGGTGGTGGTGTTTAATAGTTCTTTCACAAAGGTCAAGATAACAAACCCCATGTAACATTATTATGTTAATGCACCATGTGAATGTCATTGCTCTTGGTATATACACAAAGACCTGTACTTAAACGTGATATATTTTGGGGATTTTGATCCTTCAGGATCAAAATTCCTTATTTCATGGGTCTATTACTTGAACTTCCCTACTTTTTCTGAACATTACACAAAAATATAGTCCAAATGTAATTCCTTTTATATCATTCAATACCTCTTTTATAACAAGTAAATGTGTTTCTTGCAATTTATCAGCTCAATAATATTTATTATTTATGCTAATTAAATTAAGATCTAATCTTCATATCAACTCAAAATTGAGGGACTCCTTTTTGGCCTAGAAAGGTACTTAGTAATAAATTTACATTTAGGGAACTAATTTCTTGCAGTAATGTGTCTGGAAGTACAAAATGTGTTAAATATTTTCATTTAAAAGCACTTATGAGTCAAATTATCCATCCCATCATTAATATTTTACATTTATGAACAGGAAGTGAAGAGCAGTATAAGTTAATGTGATTTTTCCTGATGGTAAATTCTAAAAGCGACAGTATTGTTCACCTTCTGAAGATGGACCTTTGCCGAAAATTTAAAAATGATTCGTCACCTGATCTAGGAGTAATGGCCTTTGAAAGAGATTTTTTTGTCGTTTTTCACATGTACAATTTTTAAATCATGAGACAAAATTTAAGGAAAGTTGGCATGATCGTTTTTTAAGGTATCCTGCAGAAATTGATCATTTAAAATTTTTCATCAGTCAAAAAACATGGCATCATTACTAAGAATAGAACATTGGGGTCAGAATGCTTTTTTTGGGCTATTGTTTCCTCATCTATTGAAGAATAATGAGGATGAAAGCTACTTATAAGATCAACATGATATTCTGAGTTGACTGGCAGTATTGAAATTTTTTTTTTAGGCAGCCTTTTTCAAAATGGCTGCCATTTTGGAAGTATTTTCACCAGTTGCTCAGATTCCATTGATGTTTGGTTTCCAGAAGAAACATTATGTTCTAAGTTGAATGGTGATGATGAAAGTTTGTTCTAGGTGGCCCTTTTCCCGCTTATTTTTATATTTGCTTGGATCTCAACGATATTTAGTTTATATAGTAAACATAGTCTCCAGAATGGTGATGATGAAAACGTTGTAAAGCCATGGTTTAACTTCATTTTAAGTTCTTTTTCAGCAAATGTATACTAGGCTAATTTCCCATCAGACCCAGTGGAATAACAGGACATAGGGAGACCCCTGCCCAAATTTTTTCCAAAGGCTCTTAAACACTTTGAAGTGATTTCCAACATTTTATTGTGCCTTAGGTACTCAGTTGAACTTACAGCATCATCAATATATGCTTTTTTTTCAGCAATTTTTTGTCAAACATGGTACCTTTACTTACTTAGTTAATAGGGCTATTCAGGCTCTTTGAGAGCCTCATATTACTATTCATATCAAAAACATTTGTAGCTGCTAAGTGAGAAAACTAGCAAGTAATAACAACATATCCTGAAATTATAATTGATACTGATAGTATGCACAACATCTTTGTATTATTTATTATAACAGTACATATTTTATTTCAGCTATAATCCAGCTTCTTTGGGTGTATCTTTTGTAAGGAAGCTTACAGCTAGTCGTGGCAGTAGGGAGGGTAATGCTGCATTTACTAAGGTGAGGTTGTGTCTTAATTGTTAATCTAAGATGACAACATTTTATTTGATCGTAGAAATTTTTGTCTTGTCCACTTCTCAGTCTATTTGTGGTAATTCTTGGTTATAATTATACCTCCTGCAAGTAAATTGGGTGGGTATATAGGAATCACCCTCTGTCTGTACACATTTCTTGTAACAGCAACTCCTATATTGCTCAGGTGAGTTTTGATGAAATTTTATATGAAGGTTGGATATCAGATGTATATGAGAATGAAGGAATAGGACTCCAAAGGGAGATAATCGGAATGTAGGGTTGTACATATGAAAACCTCCAATGCACAACTCCTCCTTAACCCCTGAAGGAATTTTGATATATGTTTACAGGAAGGTTGAGTATCATATGTAGATGTGCATGAAAGAATATAATAACTGTCAAAGAACTCATAAAGGAGATAATCCAAATTAAGGACTTTACATGTTGAAGCCTTGTAAGTGGAACTCCACCTAAACCACACAAGGGATTTTGATATTGTATTAAAGGGAGATAGATGTACAAGGAGGAATATAATTACTGTTGAAGGACTTCAAAGGGAGATAATCCAAATTAAGGGTTTTGCATGTTTAAACCTCATAAGTGCAACTCCTCCTTAACTGCTCTAGAGATTTTGATTTAATGTTATAGGAATATTTGGTGTCATAAAGGAGTTTAATTACTGTCAAAGTATGCCAAACGGAGTTAATCCAAATTAAGGGTTTTACCTATTAGAACCTTGTAATTTTCTTAACCGGGATTTTGATGTGTTTTATAGGAAGATTGCAGTGTGGGAAACCATTTTTTTTTCACAACTTGCCATACTGGCTAGTGGAATATTGATCTTGCTAGCCAAATAGAAATTCAACTAGCCAATTTTTTTTTTTTTTTTTTTTTCTGTACTATCATCTGTTTTCTCTTGTATTTGACTATCTTCTGTCTTTCTTTTTCTTTTATCAACTATCTTTTCATTTGTTTCTAAATTTATCAAACTCTTTTCCATTTTTGAATATTCCCTCCCATTGAAGTTTTTTAAGTACTTGAAGTACTCCATTTCTGAACTCATGTTTTAAAAATAATTTTATATTTCAACAAATTCATCATTATGAACAAGAAAATGTTTATCATTTTCTTCTTGTTCAATTTTATTTTGACAATAAACAACTAAATTGCAAGGTAATATTTCATAAATTACCAAGATAATTTCGTTTGACTACTAATACGAGATCAGGACCGTTGCGTAGGTTTTGGCACATCTCGTTTACTGGAAATGCAAAGGGGGATAATCAGAATGAAAGGGTTGTACATGTTAAAAATTGGGAAGCACAACTCCTCAACCCTTTTAATGTATTTTTACATGAAGGTTGGGTATCATATGAAGATGTCCAGGAATGAATATAATTACTGTCAAAGAACTCCAAAGGGAGATAATCCAAATTAAAGGTTTTACATGTTGAAACCTTGTTAGAACAACTCTTCCTGAACTGCTCAAGGGATATTGATATAATTTAATGGGAACGTTTAGTATAATATCGTAGCTAAAAATGAATAAAATAATTCCTGTTGAAGGACTCCAAAGGGAGATTATCCAAATTAAGGGTTTTACATGTTAAAACATCGTAGCACAACTCCTTCTAAACTGCTCAAGGGATTTTTATGAAATTTTACAGGAAGGTTGAGCATCATATTTAGATGTGTTTGAAGGAATGTTGTTGTTGTTGGCTGACTCCAAAGAAAAATAATCCACCAAAAATTTTATATTTTAAGTCCATTTGAAGCATGGGGTATTGTGAACTTGCTCACAGTATTTCTAGTTAAAACTACATGATTTGTTTCATGACGGAGCCATGTTTTTGTGTGACCATTAAAGATGTGGATGTGTAATGTTATGGTGCTGTCATTGACTTTGTCTTCGTTGTTGTTGTTAATGTTTTTGTTTCTGTGTGATAAATTGAGTTGTAGCGAACCAAATGTCATGAAATTTTGATATGTTGTTACTTGCTGCTAGAAGAAGCATGTTATTTAAAATGGGGTTACTGCCCCCTATCCTGCTGCAAAAAAAGGAGGCCAATAGAGGTAAAATAGGTGTTCATTTTAGATGAATGTAAAAGGTTTATTTCTCATTTAATGTTGACAATTCTTGTTTTAATTTGTTTCTTACAAAAATTCTCTGTTATGAACATTTAACAGATTTAAAATGGCATTTAGCATTTTCAGTCTACATGGGGCCGAAGTGGGGTCACACACTAAAAGTCAACTTTTTAACTCACCTGGCACGTAAGGCCAAGTGAGCTTTTGTCATCATTTGGCATCTGTTATCAGCATAATTTTCTCTGAAACCACTCAGTAGATTAGTCTACAGCATTGTTTTGGTATATACTTTTAAAATTGTATTGATTAAAGAGATCAAGCATGAAACATTGCCCCTATTGCTTTTTTTTTTTAGACCACTTTCACCAACTTTGACATAAATCTAAAAAATTATAAGCAATATATGAAAATAAGTATGACCCTCCCTCTTTAGCATGAAGAGCTCTACAAAAGTTTCCATTGGGTCAATGTTGTCAGGTCACTTTTTATTCGAGTTATTGACATTGAAAAGAGGAAAATGACATTTTTTGCAGTTTTCAGTCATTGTGAATTGTCTATTTCTATTGATCTGGGGTTTATTTCTTTTTGCTCACCTGGACCAAAAGTCTCTGTGAGATTATATCAATACTTTGTGTCTGTTGTCCATTGTGGTATAGATAACACTAAACCTTTTCAATGATCAAATTTTATGACCACATGATTTCAAATTCTCCGGGTGAGTGATTCAAGCTCTCTAGAGCTGTTAGTTTTATCATACCCTTCAAATACAGAAACAAATTCTTGGATTTATTGAAAGCACTTTGTCTGTCCTGTTGCATATATTTAAGTTTCCATTCAGATCAAAATATTATTTGGTGTCATAGGTTTGTGCACAATCAAATTTTAGAGCTGTATCAAGCTTTAACTTAGTCTCCATATTTGCCAATTCTGTTTAGGGTTTGACCTCTCTAGGTGTATCTAGCTGTTCTCCTTGAAGCATTTTATTTCTATCAGCATTATTTTATTCTACTGATTTGATATTTTATACTACTGATTTTGACAATTTACTTAATATTTTTTTTTTTTTTTCCAAAATAAGATTTAAAGATATACTTGATGTTTTCTATCATTGAAGGATCCAACAATTTATAATGAATGTGTGGCTATTGTCCCTAATTTATTGGTGAAAGGGGTGAAGAAAGAGACAATAGAAGCATATACTCATCTTCAGGATGTACTTACTCCAGATCAATTGGTAGGTTTATAACAAACTGAAATATGGTGATACAACATTAGATGTCATTTTATGTTTCTGATTGACTATATTGGATGAATAAAATTCTTTGCTAGATCTTTCATTATATTGCAATGACTTCTTATGGGTCTTCTACTAAATATAATGCATGCAATGTATCAGGTAATACAGAGCAAGTTTCTGTATAGTGATAAGGAGCAAGCTAGAAGGGATTATTTACAATACTAAATGGAAGTAAGGGTGTTTACACATGATTTATGAACTGTATCTATGTTTCAATCAATCAACAAATTATATTTTGATACCATTTTCATAGAAAGTTTTTTTTTATTTTACCCCCACTTCTACATGTTTTTGTCATAGTCATGCTGTGCTCGGCAAAGCTTATTTTGCCAGGTAGGCAAATCAGGCTCTCAAGAGCCTCTTGTATATATGTCAGTTTTACTGCAAGTCAATGCATATTTGGTATGCAGTTGTATTAGCATGACTACATCATAATTTTAATCATATGCTTTTAATACTAATATGTGCAGTATTTAAATGTAAATCCTGAAATGTATACTAGTATTGTGATAAGATATTTCACAGTGGGGCTCTTGCATGTAAGTTGAATACTTTGTTTATGTAAATAAATATATAAAAAGTGACTTACCTTATAAAAAAACACTAACTTCAATTTTTTGTTGGTTAGAAAAATCAGTTGTCAATGCATTTGGAGAAAGCTGTATTACGAGGAAACCTGGAAGTTGCTGGTGATATTGTTAAGAAAGCTCATGGTTTGGGCTACAACTATCTTCATGTGGATGTAAGTATGCAGTTCTCATTGACTTCCATATACAATTCTTAATTGCACTTGTTAATAATACTGGTGTATGCATACTAACCTTATCTAGATGATTATATGGTCAGTTTAGTATATTTCCAAAAAAAAGGAGGGATTACATATTCTGGCCCTGGTTTCATAGAAAATTTCAAATTTTGAGAATTTCCTCAAATCTTTCCTCAACTCAAATTTTGATTCATCTAATCACTTGAAATTGAGGACGTGAGGTCTTCTTGTATATTGTTCTGGGTTTTTTTTTTGTATATGTAAGTAGTGATTGGTTACTGATGATATAAAGTTATGAAAAGTCTTTGACGTAGAATTTTGACAAATTAAAATTCTAAACCCCCCTCCCCCTCCCATGTCCTTTGTCTTTGACCATTTTTTAAAAACTTCTTCTCTGAAACTACCAGACTGGATTCAATGTAACTTGGTTAGATTTTTCAGTTTAGTAAAAAAGGCACATGACAAAAATGTTAACAAATGTCATCCATTTTCTTTAATCAATTCTTGCTTTTCAAAGTGTTTTAGACGCTTCCTGATGGGATAATCATTGTTAATTGGATTTAATTTATTCTATTATAAGTAAATCTGTTTCTGAATGTATCATATGGTTTAATAGGGCTGTGAAGCTTGTATGTAGCCAAATGCACATAGCCATGATTGTGTTCACCTTTGACCAGATGATAAGAGTTTTGATTGGTTCAATAATATATTTACATCTGATTGACACCTCCCAGGAGGATATTGTGAGTCACGATCACCTGGTCTAAATACTTTTGATTGGCTTTAGTTGTAAATTGGTTATGGTCAGTTAACTTTGACCAGGTGTCAACACAATTGTTTAATTGGAGAGAATATCTGTTGCTGACAAATTTTATGTCAATTTTAATATACAAAACCTAGGTGCCAAGAAAATCGCCAACTGGTTATTTTTGTCACCAGATCAAATAAAAAAAAAAAACGCAAATCGCGACATTGGTCAAATTTTCATTTTAATCTGTTACGCCATGTTGGAGTTATTGCCCTTTTTCAACGTTTTTTTGCTATTTATCATGTTATTTTTTTTTAAAATCTTATCCCCTGACACTACTTGACCAATTGGAACCAAACTTTGTATGAATATTCCTTGGGTTATGGTGCGTAGAACTGATGTGGGGATTTTTGATCCATTGAAAAACATGGCCCCTGTTACTAAAAATAGAACATAGGGGTCAGACAGTAGTTTTTCACATATATCTCCAAAGCGGTTAGGTTTAGCCCAATTTTGACTGGGTAAAAGTGTTCAGTATGATGAGATCTATCTCTGGTCAAATTTTCATTTTTATCTGTTCAGCCATGTTGGAGTTATTGCCCTTTTTCGATGTTTTTTGCTATTTTTAATGTAATTTCTTTAAAAGGTCTTCCTTTGGTTATCGTGCATAGAACTGATGTTGGGATTTTTGATCCGTCGAAAAACATGGCCGCCATTACTAAAAATAGAACAAAGGGGTCAGACAGTAGTTTTTCACATATATCTGCTAAACCATTAGGTTTGGCAAATTATTTCTACAGTTGAAATGACCCTTATCATAAGGCCTTCAAAAGTCTTAAGGGATCAAAGTTGTCAGGTGACTCTTTGTAAGAGTTATTGCCCTTGAATTTTTACAGTTTTCAGCCAATATCTTGAAAACTATAATAGATAAAAAGAAACTTTCTATCGCCGAGATGATCATTATGGTAGTCCTACCTGAGTCAAAATTGTTGGACAAATCCTTGTTAAATTTATTGCCCTTGAAAGACAAACTTTAACAGGTGAGCGATTCAGGCTCCTGCGAGCCTCTCGTTTCACAATAATGTGACAGGGTATCACTTAATGTTCCATAAATGCTCTTTTTTATCATTTTTGTCGTTGCAGTTTTTTGTTTATTTACATAAAGGCTATAGCAGTTAGCTTTTAAAAGTTGTTGGGATACCGCTAGGCAATACGACCCAATACCACATGACAGAGCTAATGGCCGGTTTAATTACCATTAATAATATATTACATATACAGAATCCTAAACATCTTTATAATGTCCTCATTAATATGTAAATATTTCAATGAACACAAACACTTATGTAAAGCAAACAAATTTCTTAACGCATGATACAAAATCTCAAATAACAAGTATCTAAAAAAAAAAATCAAAAAAAAAAAAAAATCAACGTAAACGTGCCGAATGACTTAACCGCCAAATCACATAAAACACACAACCTAATAACGCCATCTATGGGCAGACAATTCAGAAGAAAATAATTTCATTGTAATTCTTAAAATCAACCGATTGAAATTATATTTCTTCTTTCGTTAATATCCATATATCAGAACCTCATATTATTCTCATAATAATAATAACAAGAAATAGTAAAGTGCAATACCACAAGACAGAGCCGATGGCCAAAACACATAAAACGGGAAAATTTTGAAGAAAGTTCTATATCATGCAATAAAAGAATTTAAAATTAAAGCAATAAATATATAACCCTAAATTTTTGGACATTTTAAGCAAATCATCTAAGGAATCCTTAACGAAACCATCTTTGGCCGTTTCGGAATGCCATTTACTGTGTCTCTTAAAAAGACAGTCTGGTAAACCTAAAGTAGCACAAACACTAGCACCTCCAGACCTCAAACTGTGCAAGCCATATTGCTCAATATTAGGAACAAAAGGCTTGAATGCTTCAGCTCACACATCCTCAAATATGATAATGGTGTATTCTCTTTACACAAAACATAGACATTTTTACATTGGGTCAAATTTCGAAATATCAGCCCATTGCAAATATAATTCCAAGTTTTTTACTGGACACTTATTTGAATGTGTACGGGCAATTAATACTGAATTTCCATCTCTATATACATCTGTTTTACTATGTTGAATGCGAATTGACACATACATGTAACACTCTAAAATAACTATATCACTTCTTCGAATATTAAGCAACTCAGAAACTCTTAAAAAAACCAGCAAATGCAGTGAAACATGCACAAATTATACATTGATTATACAAGTTACCAAAAAAAACATGGCATCATACATCTCATGCAGCAATTCTACCGAAATAGGTTCCTTTTTATTCATAGGAGTAGCCAGGTTATGTTTTGCACCTTCTAAAATATTAATTATTTGAATCTGTTGGTGAACATGATGATCCAATAAGAGAATGTATCCACTTAAATGAGTAAAATGCCTGAACGACTGGACTAACGGTATTGCATGACTGTCAAAGAAGCTAAATATATAGCAACGTAAAAGGCTTTAGCTGGTAAAATGTCACTGTTATCAATTCCGTTCAACGTAGCCCATTTTTTCCATTGTAAAAAACTGTGATAATATCATTTTTGTTGTTGAAACCACTTGAGATTCCGAAAGTAATTCTAGAAGTGAATTCACTTTACTAATTAATGAGACAGATAGATTTGGCAATTCTCCAGCAAATGCCTGCAAAAATATATTTGTAATTAAAAGGAAACATTAATAATGAAAATTATTTAAAATTATAACAATCAGCTAAATACTAGGACTCTAATTGTCACTGCCATTGTCAACACAAAATCACAATACATTATACTCCTTGTAAAACTAACATTCTATATGAAGAGATCAAGAGAGATCTATGATACATGCTGCCATCAAAATGATCTAACTGGATAAAAAATCCATCCTTAATGCTAACATGCCTTGAATTAAATCAACATTGCCAAATATGGCCTTCTTATTCTTACCAGCTATATAAGCATTTTTGTAAGTAGGAAGATCTATAAAACTTGTCACCTCAGAAATACAACCATCACCAAAAGGACAAAGCATTGGCCAATAACTGGCAGAGGGCCAGTAAGGTAAAATTAAAGTACCAACAGCTTTACACTGCCGCATATACATTAATGCGGGTGGAATCAAAGAAACAGGTGGAACAAACAACCCGTTGATCCCTTGCCAGTCAACCGTGAAAGCATCAACACCTGACAAATTCACATTCCAAAATCTGGAATTTAAAATTGTCAGTCTGAGACAAACTAATCAACCTCATGAGGTTCCCAAAGGGTTTCAATTACCTGAAATGCAAATTCAGAAATTGCCCAATCATCTGAATCAATAATCCTACTAAGATAATCTGCTGTCATTCTCAGTATGTGGTATCCAAACCATATCTATACTAACATTGTGTTTAATACATGTGCTAAAAATGTCTAAAGCTAACTTTTGCAGTACTGATTTAGTGCTCCTTTTACTAACAATACTAACAACATTTTGGTTGTCACTAAAACAATTTACATTCTTGCCCCTTAAAAAGTTTATTAGTGACAAAAATACATTTTTCACAGCAGTTAACTCCTTCCATGTGGAACGAGTGGAAACTTCAGATTCTGACCACGTACCATCAGCAATATTATATGGGTTTTCCACAATATAGCCACCGTAACCCATATTGCTTGCATCACTGCCAAGACACATCATTCTTAAAGGGTTTAATATTGGCTTCATGTAAATTAAACCTCCATAAAATTAAAATGAATACTGTCTACAGATAAATATATATAAATGTTCCATGAATGCACACTATTAATGTCAATAGACAAATGTTTTGTCATTAAATATACTATATTGCCTATAATGGGAGACGTAGATAAAATCTGTCCTACCAAGGAAGCTACCTTCCCTACAAACACAAATCAATGTCTGAAATGGTACTCACAATCTTATCAATATGATTGTCAGGAATAGAAAACACTTCTTTATCTGTATCAATGTTAGTTTCTAAAAAAGTGAGATTTTTAGTAGGTGTCCACATAGACTTTTCAGCCTTAGGTACAAAATCCTAGAAATTTAGTGTGAGGTGGGAAAATATCAACATGATGATATCCAGAATGTACGTCATACATAAACATATATGAATTGGTATTTATATAATGTTTTGCAATACGCGTATCTTCAAATTTTACACTCTGCTTCCATAAATGTCTGTTTTTTTCTCTCAAATCTAATGTTAACCGTTTTTTTGTTGTTTGACTGAACAGAAACAATTAAAGGATTCACAACAAATGGAATATCTAACATCTCCGTATTTGAAATTTTATAAAAAGAACAAGACCTCTCAATAAATCTCTTATTGTCATTTTTTCTCTTCAGGGGCTATAACTCCAATATTGAGCAACAGATCTTTTTGAAAATTTCAGCATAGGTCAGTCTAACCATGCTGATCAATTCCCCTCCTCCCCCACCCCCTAGAAAACTAGGCTAAACCCTTTGGTTTTCAAGTTATTTCAGCAAATCAATTTTTATTTGTGGTGGCCATGTTTTTTACAGATAAAAAATTGTTAAGAATATCCTAACAAACATTCATGCAATGTTTGGTTACAAGCCAACTACAAGTTGTCTAAGAGGAGCTTGGCAGCTGGACATGATTATGAACACCTATTGAAAATATTGATAATGGTGGAGTTATATTATCTGGTCCTGAAGCACCCCCAAAAAAATCCAAAATCTGATTGCAGCCAAACAAAAAAATAGACTCTTTCCTATCATTTGTGATAAACTACTTTAATAGCAAAGTTAGAGTCTAACTGATGGGGGATCTGTGGACTATGATAAAGCAGTAGACAATACATTAGGTCTAACTGATGGGGATCTGTGGACTATGATAAAGCACTAGACAATACATTAGGTCTAACTGATGGGGGATCTGTGGACTATGATAAAGCACTAGACAATACATTAGGTCTAACTGATGGGGGATCTGTGGACTATGATAAAGCACTAGACAATACATTAGGTCTAACTGATGGGGATCTGTGGACTATGATAAAGCACTAGACAATACATTAGGTCTAACTGATGGGGGATCTGTGGACTATGATAAAGCACTAGACAATACATTAGGTCTAACTGATGGGGGATCTGTGGACTATGATAAAGCACTAGACAATACATTAGGTCTAACTGATGGGGGATCTGTGGACTATGATAAAGCAGTAGACAATACATTAGGTCTAACTGATGGGGATCTGTGGACTATGATAAAGCACTAGACAATACATTAGGTCTAACTGATGGGGATCTGTGGACTATGATAAAGCACTAGACAATACATTAGGTCTAACTGATGGGGGATCTGTGGACTATGATAAAGCAGTAGACAATACATTAGGTCTAACTGATGGGGATCTGTGGACTATGATAAAGCACTAGACAATACATTAGGTCTAACTGATGGGGATCTGTGGACTATGATAAAGCAGTAGACAATACATTAGGTCTAACTGATGGGGATCTGTGGACTATGATAAAGCACTAGACAATACATTAGGTCTAACTGATGGGGATCTGTGGACTATGATAAAGCACTAGACAATACATTAGGTCTAACTGATGGGGGATCTGTGGACTATGATAAAGCACTAGACAATACATTAGGTCTAACTGATGGGGGATCTGTGGACTATGATAAAGCAGTAGACAATACATCAGTATAAAAACTCAAACAACAGAAAAGAAATGATTTGATGTGACAATTGATTGACACATTAATTGTTATCTCTTAATAAACATTTGATCTGCAGTGTAAATTAAAGTTTGTTTATGCTACATGTGGTCTTCAATGTCTATGTCTAGGAGGCTACCTGCTATTCCAAATTTTGTTCCATGTTTTTTTTAGAATGGCATATTGAAATTGAAAATGTCCCATTGTATTGAAGGGTAAGGGGGCCATAGTCCATTGGCAAAATTTTAATCCCAATCACTGGTGTTTCATTTCTTCATATACACATTTTTCCTGATTCTTAGACAGAGAAGTACTTAAAACCTTGCAAGCACAGCTCCTCCTAAACTACTCAAAGGATTTTGATGTAGTTTTATAGGAAGGTAGGGTATCTTATGTAAATTTGCAAGAAAAAACAATTTCAGTGGAGGATTCCAGAGGGAGATAATCCAACAAGGATTTTACATTTTTAAAAGTCCATTTGAAGCAGGGAGTAATTTCATGGTGAGCTTGCTTACAGTATTTTTAGATTATTTTTGTCCAAAACAGATGTTGTGTCCACAATGGACTCTTAGTATGTCAAAAACATGAAGGCATCGTGTCAAACTCTGTTCACTTGCCCCAAGTATTTTTATGATATCTGGACAAGGCTAGGCTGTAACTACTAAGATTTCTTTTTGAATTGTACTACTAGTGTTATTCTGCAAAAGAAAGTCTGGGATTAATTTGGGGTTTGTGACCTGAGCTTATTTAGAATAAAGGACTGCAAAGGGGACAGAAACAAGTATTCTTCTGATTTCTAGACGATTGCTTGAGTAAAAGTAAATGGATCTTTTTGAAAATGTATCACAAAGTACCATACCCTCAAAGGAAGGTTAGAATTGACTTTGGAGGCTGTAACTAGACCCATTTATCAAGAAAAGGTCAAAAAGGGACCACTTCAATTTTTGTCATATTCTCACAAATGTCTACTCACTATTGAAATTCAAAGCTGTATTAAACTTACTTTGTCCCAACTGTTCAAGGTTTGACCTCTAGTTGTGTCAAGCTGCTCTATGTGAAATGTGCTTAATTTTTACCTTGGTGTCTAATTTTGTTTAAAGTGCTATGAAAAAAATATTATGAAATGCAAAACAAAAAACTGTAATTTTTTAAAGTGCAATAATTAATTATATGTGTCTTTTCAATTATATTAGATTGATGAATATTATTCAATGACATTGCCAAATGGTTTGTGTTTGTGATGAATTGTTCTTTTCTAAAAGAGTAGTCCAGCATACAAACAGATTAAAATTATTTTGTAACAAAAGTTCATTCATTATGATACATCCACAGGTTTTGACAAAGGAGAATGAAGATTTAAAGTCTGATATCAGAGCAGATTCTGTCAGAAAGAAGCCAAAAGATTTATCAATGGTAAGAAAATTGTTGCTTGCCTTGAACTCAAGTTAATTTTCCTGCTTGCTGATACCATATTTGCTTCAAATTCACATTTTTCATTGAAGTTTTGATCAATGTAGCAAATATGGTATCAGCATACAGGAAAATGATTCCGAAATCGAACTAGGTAGGTGTGACATGCATGATTTCAACTTGAAATTCTTTAGAAGCGGTTGAAGAGTGGTACTCCGTGGTACCGCTAAATCTCCAACTTTTTGTATGGCACATCGTTCTGACTCCAACCCGACATATTAATATCCAAATATAGAAGAGGAGGGTTGCAAGGAAATTCGAACTATTGCCTTATGGTCCAACTGCTTTTAAGGACACTAGTTACCAAGTAGAGACCATAAACTAACTTTTTATAAGCTTTAACTATATAACTGAAGCATAAGTGTATGGATCTAAATGAAATTTAATCACAAGGTTTCATACCACAAAGGTCATTGATTGTTTGTGTTATGACCTTAAGTGTGAAGAAATAAGGGGCAAAGAGTGGTAAAAAACAATCAGAAGGTTTTGAATTATGTAATGGGTTATGGCCTGAACCATTTCAGAATTAGTGTTTAAAAAGAGGACTGCAATATGTATTTTTATTATGAATTGCTCATTTCTTATGTCTAAATGCAAACTTTTAAGTGATCGCTTTCATTCCATTCAGAAACTGATGCTTTATTCACAATCAAAATCAGAGCTATTTCAAGTTTGATTGGTGTGTCTATTATTGTCAAATTTTGACCTGCATTTGTTATCAAGCTGCATTTGTTTGAAGCATGACAGTTCTTTGTTTTTGTAGATGACCCCACTACATTGTGCATGTATAAACCCAAACAAGAAGTACATAGAAAGGCTGTTATCGATTGAACCAGATATTAACTTGACTGACAAACAAAATAGAAAACCCATTCATTATGCTGCTTGTTGTCAGGGTATTGGACCATTAGAAGTCCTCATTAAAAGGTAAGTAAACTTAGTATACAATTTATTTTGTTTGGTTGATAAAAATATTGCAAAAGGCCACAATAAAAAAATCCTTGTTTCTCATCCCTTCCTTATCCTATTTTCATGCCTGCCTCGATTTTTCATATGACTGCAATTTTTTTTTTTTTTTGGTTGTATAATGGTATCACTGTGGTCATTGGCTTTGTTGATCAGTTTTTTTTAGGAAAACGAGTAAAACTTCTCTAATCTTTTTTGAAATTTTAAGACAATGTTCCTAGGAACATGACTGGGGGCCCCATGGCCTTTGGATATTTTTACCCCACCCCTTTTGGAAATAAGGGGAAAAATAATTGTTATCATTAGAATTGATAGATAAAGCTTATTGTTGATCTGATTTTTATGATTCAGATGTTAATCTGTTTCTTTAGATTTTTTATACTGGGTAGGCATATCTTTAACCATTTTTGGAGTTAAAGGGTTAAAAAATTGGGTCACCCCCCCCCCCCCCAAAAAAAAAAAAAAAACAAAAACAAAACAAAACAAAACAAAACAACCCAAAAAAAATAAAAAAAACTTTTATGAAAATCCCTGCCTGCATTTTCAAAATTTTTCATTAACTTTCAAATTTTGTGCTATATTGTGTCCAAACTTGTTGTTGCGCCCATAATGAAGTATAAGTCCTTGTGTTTTAATGTGATAAAAACTAATCTTGTGTCCACACTTGCACCAACTGTTCAACTTCAGGGTTTGAACACTGTTGTTGTATTATGCTGTGCTCCCTGAAGCTCTCTTTTATTTTGAAAAAAAAAATTATTTTGAAGTTAAATCCCTGTCTTAATTTTTAAGAAATAGTTTGTGTCTTGTCTGGACCTGTTTTTTTTTTATTTTTTTTGTTATTTGGTAACTACTAGTTTGTAAAAATAAAATAAAAAAAAAACAACTTGGTTTTGCTGTTGTGTTTGAAAAATGGTTCCAGATTGATAAAAGCTGTTATGGGAATATTGATAAAAACTGTTCTTGGTGTAGCATTAGATTCGCATATACTTTGATAGAGCTGTTTAAGTTGTGCTGGTAAAATTGATCACCATACATGTGAACCTACCGATTGGTAGGTCTTTTCTACCAGAATGAGAACCTTAATGCATTTCTACAGTGGGAACAGAAAATCTCCGCTTTCTGAATATCACAGTGACCATTATCAAAATTATCTAGAAAACCCAGTATTCAAATGCCGTAATTTGTGTCTCAATCTCATTTCTTTGATTAGTACAGCCATAGATCTGATGAGATGTGTTAATTGCTGTCTAAACAGGTAAAAAAAGGTTTTATGACATTTAACTACACAGGAAACAGATGATAGTAAAAGATATTTGTTAATGACTACATTTGTTTCACTAGTAAATTTTTAATTTTATCATTGTAATGTAGTGCATATGGTTTGATGATACTTATGATTTTAAGTTATTCAAAGCAACACATTACATATTTATCAGGATTTTGATGTAGACAAGTAAATAAGAATTGCTTCCAAACATTCGATGTTCCTCAGTATTTGTGGTATATTTGATGTACAACAAGTATAAATTATCTGATACAATAAGCAAGACACCAAGAAGTACTTTGATAAAGTAAAGTTCATGTACAAGTACAAGTAATACAACATGTGTAAGTCATTTTTAAAAGCAGAAACAATCACTGACCAATATATTTCCGGTTAATACTCGACCTTGGATTACTCAAACCTTTGATAACTCCAACATTTTTGCCTGATCCTTTTGACTTTGACTTAATGAGGTTTGATTTTATAAATATATGTGAAGAGAGAGTGTCTGAAGGAATCTGCAAACTAATGAATCTAATAGTCAACAAATAATGATACAGTATAAATTAGATAAATATACATGTATAAGTCTAAGGAGATTTGTAAAACAGGACTGATTAAAAGATGTTATAAGATAGATAATTGACAAATATTTCGACCAACATATGGCCTTCTTCAGTGTCAAATAACAAGTGAGTGTATGTTTCTGAAAACTATTTACTAAGCATTTACTATGACATACATCATTGTATTAAATGACCTTGATTTAACAATTTACAAAGCTAATGATCTAAAACATTCAAAAAAATAAGATGATCTTGAAAACAAAAATTTACAGATAATATGCAGAAGTTTCTTTCTAAGGTTGCTACTGTGGCCATTTACCCATTCGTGGTAGGGTTGTATTCATTATCCAACATACTGGAGACCACAGATTTGACACTCAATGAGATGTATCACATTTGCGATCTTGCAAGTAGAACAAGAGAAGATCTTGTATTTCTTGCGTATGGTTCTAGTGATAAATGATGAGGAGTCCTGTATGTGGGCACAGCATTTGCAAGATTTTACAATGATGAAATGTTGATTAAGAAATATTTGTTGAGAAATGTATGAAAAGAATGCATTACTGAGTTGAATCGTATAGTGAATGGAAATTAAATTCCATACAGTTTCATGAAAAAAAGGCAATTTTGAATGTAAAATCAGCACTGTTAAATGTGAATATTAAGTTCTCAAGAAATATAACAAAATAATATTCTTTTTTTCATAATATCATCTAACATTTTGCAGTATTATTTTCTTTTTTGTTAAATTGACTTTGTAACATGAATGTTGTATACTCAACATTGCATTATGTACAAACATTTTATTTTAATGACGATTCCCCTCCATAGATGACACCTATATTTGTTTATACATGTATATAATATGATGAAGGTGAAACCTTTTAACGCTCCCGAAGAAACATTAATTAAAAACAACTTTGATAATTTTGTCAGCTCAGATTTGATATATTATACTTACAATCTTCAAATATGGTAAATTTTGTAATGATTTATATCCTATAGCATTATACTAATTGTCTTGTTTTGATATGTCTATTGGCCGAAATGTCATAAGGATTTACTGGTTTTCATGGTCCAAAATGTCCGGCATGGGTAAACATTATGGTTCTGATAATTTGTGAAATGTCTTAAAAGATTTCTTTTAATTGATTTAGTTTCGCTTCATTCTGTTTCGATTTGTATTGTTAAATTATGTTTTCATTACAATATGATTCATTTAATTAAATTGCTTTGTTTCGATTCTTTCTTTTATAGATTATTTTCCTGACGTTTTGTTTTGTTTTCGTTTTCGTTTCGCAATTTTGATGACCCAAGAATTATGATAGTATTGATTACATGATTTTCATAAAAATGTGGGCGCCATACTGCAGACTATTGTGGCCAACCCTATCTAGGAAAAGCTATGATTTGATTTATCTTTAATTATCGAAACTAGTGAATATTTTCTGAGACTGGTTTGGCTCTCAATAGCATATATACAAGTATATGCAAATGAAGCTTCCATTATGCTGCTTTTCAGCTCCTGAAAATGAAGGTTCAAAGCGGATATTGATGCTTTTTATACAGAACCAATTTGAAAATACAACCATAAACGCTCCCTTTAGGAGCGTATGAAGTATTTTGTAATTCAGGCTGCCTGATGGCACCTATATTTATATATTATGTAAAGTATGTTTTACCATAGGTTGCCTGATGACACCAATATATAGGTACAGAAGCTTTCTATGTTTGATTTTCTTTGATTTCAGAGGTGCAAATCCAATTGATACTTCTCCAAGAAAATGTACACCATTATTTTATGCCTGTTCAGCTGGTAGACCAGATAATGCTGATTTTATCCTAAAAAAATGCAAGACAGGTATGCATGTAGTTAGTCACACTATTATAGTACATGTATTGTTGTCCCCGGCTGCTTGGTGGGATGTGTAGGTGTCCATCCATCTGTCGGATAGGTTTTTTTTATATAACTCATTTGAAACTGCTTGACAAATTCTTATGTGTTTTGGTGTATTATTATAAAGTGTAGATGTGCATACTGTACTGCATGTTTGTTTCTGTCAATTTTGTTGTAGATACTGTAATTAGATTATTTTCATCATATTCAGTAATGCAAGACCTTGTGGATGCAACTCCTTCCAAACTTTTGATATTTTATTTGATATTGTTATGTACACTACACTGCTACTTAGTTTTTGCAAGTTTTGTTGGAGTGTGTATTAAATAGGAAGAACTCATCTGAAGCTAACATTAAAATTTCTAAACATAAACCATATATTATATATCCATTACTTCGGAATTTGAGTATTTAGCCCTTTCCACTTTAACAATAAGTGTCTTTGAATAATGCCTTCAAAACTATGACAGATGAAATCTGATCAGAAAGTAAAATGGATTGTTGTTAGATCCTACATGCAGTGACTGGATAGAACAATTGATGGATCTAATTTAAATTAAATTGCTGGGGGTACTATTTGTTGCAGCATCAGGCTACACCCTGCAGAATGTATTTTTTTTGCCCCTCAAAGCGTATACTGTTGTTCGTCACACTGTCCGTCCGTCGTCCACACTTCGGACAATAACTCAAAAATGCTTTCACCAACTTAAATGAAACTTTGGTGAATTGTTCATATCTATTGATGTAAGCTCTGTTTTGATTTTTACAAATTTCAGACTTTTCGTTTCTGTGTTATGAATTTTTTTCCTTAGAAAAGGGGGGTTTTTCAAGTTTTCGGACAATAACTCAAAAACACTTTCACCAACTTTTCTGAAACTTTGGTGAATTGTTCATATCTATTGACATATGTTCCCTTTCAATTTTTTATGAATTTCAGATTTTTCGTTTCAGTATTATGAATTTTTATACTAAAAAAAAGGGAGATTTTCAAGTTTTCGCTCAATTACTCAAAAACACTTTCACTTAACTTTTATGAAACTTTGGTGAATTATTCATATCTATTGAAGTAAGCTCCCATCCAATTTGTATAAATGTCAAATTTTACATTTCCGTGAAGTTATACTCTTTAAAAAAGGCCAGAAACGGCTAAAGAAATTTTATTTGTTGAAAAATCGTTTAAAACAGACCATTTTTTATTTACTTTTTTTTTTTTTTGGGGGGGGGTGGGGAGGGTATTCACAGTATATCTAGTTGATCATATAAATTCATTAAAAGCATAATAAGTTAAAAGGGCAATGGGCGTATCATGCGCTTGAAGAGCAGCTGTTTATTTTAAATTTGTGTTGAGAATTGATTTGAAGAAATTTAATGTTCATGTTAAATGGTTTTTTACAGACAAAGATGGTGTAGATGATGACCTGTTCACTCAAAAGTTTGGAATTGGTGGAATAAATCACCCTAACTGGGAATGTGTGTGTCCTGTCCATATGGCTGCGGAATCAGGAAATGTGGTATGTAAGAAGTCTGTCTTTAATGTGAATGTCCTTCTTTGTGCCTGTTCAAGCAAATTTTGAACCTGCCATTGATTCATATAGGTGACATGGCCCCTTGCCCAAAAATAGGAAACAAATAATTTAAGCATGATAAAGTTTTTCAGCAACAATATTACAAAATAATATCCACGCATCTTTGCTTGGGCCTTCCTGTCCTGAAATCTGGGTTTACCTCAGTATAGACTAGTTGCAATCACATTGTTTTCTTTTCTTTTGATAGTTGATACAAGTCCTTCAACTGAAAACTACCCTTGTTTATTTAAGAAATTTGTCCTAAAATATACCTGCATTTTTTTACAAAATGTTGCTTGAAAGTCTTGTTACAGAAAGCCTAGCATAATTCATGTGACAAGTCTTTGATGTTGACTTTATCATTATACCCCATTCCAAAGAAGGGAAGGGCATACTGTTATACTGCTTTCTGTTTGTTTGTCTGTCTGTCCAGGCCACAATTAAAAATATGTTTGTTTCCCTCACCCGACCATAAATTTTGCAGATGGGTAGGTAGGTAGGCAAAATGTTTTTTTTTTTCCAAGCTGTATGAAATCCTTTATTTGAATTCTGCAGAACAAATGCACAATTTAATGCTACATAAATTTGTAATTTTTAAATTGCAGCCTTAATTATTACATTTTATATTTGCCTTTTAAAAAGTCTGTGGGTATTTAATACATTAAGTCTTGCTTATTGTGTTGAGAAAGAAAAAATATATTATTTCTTACAATTTTATTTCATTTTTATCCTGACTAGAATCAGGCAAGTAGAAACAGTGAATTGGCATTGAAGAGAAATGTAAATAGTCATTTCAGGAAAGTTATGAGGAGTGTCATTTCTTTCAAACTGCATTCACCAGTAACTAAAACTTTTGAGCTATGGATGTTTCATACATTTATCCTGGAAAACCATCACCAGTTTATTTGAACTTTTGTACCAGGTTGTTAAAAAGTTGATTGGCTAAAAATACAAAGCAAAATTGCAGATTTAGAGTGGATATTTCAAAATCAGAAAGAACAGATAGGAAATAAATTAATATACCCTTTGGAAAAAAGTAGGGATCCCCCATTCTAAAGCTGGAGTGGACTACAGTCTTTGGAAGTGGGAAAATGGGTCAATTTATTTTGGGGATTGAGAATTAGGAAATAATTTGGAAAAAGAGAAGTGTTTAGTTCAGGAATTGGGAAAATTAGCAGGTAAAAAAAAGAAAGGGGGAAAAAAAGGATAAGATTTATTTTTGAAAGGACCATTAGACTTTAATGGGGGACTGTGAAGGTTGCTTTGGATCAAAATATTCATTTTCACTGTTTATGATCAAAATATTTGTTTTCCTCATACGCACAAACTCATAACAGTCCTTTCCTTCAAAATTCTGAACAACCAGCATGAATAATAGAGGACTGTATAGGATTCAACTAGCCCGAAACAAGAAAAGTACATATCATGTCACTAGCCCGAATCAATATTTACTAGCCCTGGGCTTCGGGGAAGTGGCTTAAGGCGAGCACTGCCATAATATTTATTTTTATATAAGCCCCTTTCTAGTGCAGATCAAAGCATTTCTGAAGGATTCAAATTTTTTTCTTCTCCTTGCATGGTCACCAGGCTTGGGAGGGGGAGCCTGATATTTCAAGACTGAAAATCAGTGAAACCCCTTTTGGCAGGTGTCTGGAAACCATGGCATGTGGGAACTGAACCAACAGCGCTGTCAATATCTTTTGGTTTAAAGTCCAGTGCCTTAACCACTCCGTCACCCAGCTCCCTCAATTTGGAATTGCAAAAGTGGCACCCATTGTCACCCCAACATCTTGGTCTCGGTTGATTGTAAATGTAACGTATTTCAATGTTTTATCTAATTATTTCAAAATTCGAATTGGTCCTTCCATGTCAGGTAAAAAGTTAGTCGTTCCTGTGAGTTTGTCTGACACCTGTGCTGTTACAGTGTTTGTTGTGTGAAAAGTAAAATCATCAATGACAATGTCATGACGGTCCAAAACATCTCGAAGAACATTGTTCAATATGCCCTCAGCCTCATATTCAAACAATCTATTTTTACACATATTTTTTGCTTTTCATTCAACACTTAACAGACACATATGAGCAAAGGGTGAACTAACCGTCATCCTTCAGCCTTCCAGGTGTAGACGACGTAAAGTCATTCCATATAGCAGACAAGGCTTTTATTCGAGTAGTTTCTTGAATTTGGGAAGATATAAAAGAAAAAGGAGACTTCTGATGACTTCCGGTTAGGCTAAAATAAAGTTTGTGCTTACGGGAATGAGACTCCGTTTTTTTCTGAAAATAAAAAAAAAATATTGCTGAAAAATTGGAATAAAAACTTTTGGGACGATGCAGTTTCACTGAGTCGGTCGGGTGAGGGGAAACAAACAATCTTTTTATTTTGGCCCCATCTTTCAGTCACACATTTTTGTACAGGATTTCAAATACACTTTCAATAGTGAAATGTTCTGGAAATCACTGCTTTTGAAATGAAAGGTCCATCAGAATAAGAGTAAATGTAAAGAATCGTAGGTCCAGAACCTAGGCAAATAAAATTTCAATAGTTCTGGGGGCTTCACCTGGAACCTGCACTAATTTGAACCCCTCTGCATCTGATATTTTGACCCATGCTTTCTATAGGTCTATGTCTTTGAGATAAATTTTTAGACTTGTGCCACATCATCTTGTAGTCAACTCAGTTTATATTTTGACCATATAGCTCTAATAAAAATGTTTTAGCTCACGTGGCTCAAAGAGCCATGTGCTATTGCCATCACATGGTTTGACTCATCATCCTCTGTCTATTGTTGCTATTGCCATTACATGGTTTGACTCGTCATCCTCAGTCTATTGTTGTTAACACTTATTTGAGGACTGCAAAAAATTTGCTGTTATAGTAAAGTATGATGCTGCCCTTGTTGTCAGTGTGTGGCATTTAGACATTTGGTTTACAGACATTAGTATAAGAGTATATAAGTTAAAGGATCTCTTTCAAATTACATCACAAGATGCAATACCACAAAGTAAAGGTTGGAATTTGACTAATTAAGAGCAAACACGGACCAGACAAAAAGCATTTTCATTATGTCTGGACTTTAAATTGACTATAATTGAATGGAATTGGGTTTATTCCTCGAATGCCAACATCCTTTGATCTACCGACAATTTACCTGTAAAATTTTGTTGGCATTCAAGGAATAGGTGTTAGTGGTTATAACAAAAAAAAGTGCATGCTTATCAAAACTACCTAATTAACAGATAGGTAAATTACAGGTGACTTATTTCAGTTCATATTTCAGATAGTTATTCCAGTTGTTAAAACTTTATTTTTTGCTGTTTCTACTCAAACATTTCTTCACAAAATCATACATGTACATGTTTAGCACAATAGACTTTTGAATTAGTTTTGTAGTCCAATAACTTGGATATTTCAATCTATCATTCTACTTTATGTAGGAATACTAGTACTAAGCACTAGTACTAGTTACTAAGTATGAGGTTTTTGTTCAATTTAATAAAATATTTGTAATTGCTACACAATTTAGAAGATCTTTTTTTGCTGTAAGTGGTTTAAGGACTATACTCTTATTACTATAATTTGATACTGCATTAGGCATGAAAAGTAGAAAATAAATATATTCATATTAATTAGTTAAAATGTTAGAATGATAAAGAATGAAATAAATCGTAGTCTTCAATAAGTTCAGAGTTTGAAATAATTTTTATTGATGTTAAATTTCTGAATTTCTTTAAATAAAAGTAAAAAAATGTTAAAATTATATTTTTATAAATTTTTAATAATTCAATTAAATTATATTCTTGCATATTTTTTAAAAACCTTTTTCATTTAAAAAAAGGTATAAAATGTTCCATTTATCAACTTCACTAATTAATCTCAGCAGTTAAATAGTTATAAAACATTTTAATTGTAACAAAAACACCTACTGTTATAATATAAACATCAATTGAAATATTTTTGTTGGCATTCAAGGAATAGGTAACATATAAAATGTTGGCATTTGAGGAAGACACCTGGAATTGAAACATACGGTGGCATTTCCCCCAAAAGACAGAGGGAATTAACTTTTTGGGGTTGTGGAGGGGATTAAGATGGCCGCCGAGCTGTTAACACCATAAAACTCAGCTCCTCAGTTTTGCAGTATTTTGTAGTTATTTGGATGTTAAATTGGATAATTTTTTGACCAGAAGTTTTGGAATTCTATATAGAAGATGATGTTGAATTATGAAGTGAAAAAATGAATTTTTGAAAAAGTTACACTTATTCACTTTCTATATGGACATATAATATATTTGGATTATTGATTTTCTTAGTACATTAGTATTCTTTATAAACATGCAAAACCAAAGTCAAAAGCCTGAAGGTAGATTTAGTGGTAGCCAGAAAACAAAAGGACAGGACAAAGTTAAATCTGGAAAAACTGTTCAAACATTGCTTGCAGCTAAGATTGACAAGGACAAGGAAAAACCTACTAAAATTGTGAAAAGAAATTTTTCTGAAGTGTCAGATGAGTCAAATTCAAGTATGGATCTAACCGGGTTAATTAGCTTACAAAAGGACCTTGATGAGATTAAACACAAACTTGAAGGTATTGTTACAAAGAAAGACCTTGATGACTCAACAAAGGATCTAATAAAAAGAGATGATGTAGAGAGAATGGTCATTAATATAGTGGGAAGAATGACTAAAGATATTGAACTAAGAGTTGAAATGAAAATGGAAAAGAAACTAAACAAAGTTAAACAAGATATGCAGGAAACGATCGATGCCCTGTCAATTGAAAATGAGAATTTAAAACAAAAAACTGAATATTTAAAACTTGAAACAGCAACTATCAAGAAAGAAATGGCAGAAACCAACAAATTGACAAAGGAAGCGATCATCAGTAGCAACTATAACGAACAATATTCCAGAAAAACCAACATCAAAGTGCACAATTTTCCACAGAAAGAACGTCAAAACTTACGCAAGGACTTTATCGAAATTGTAAAGAAGGATCTTAATGTGCAATTGGAAGAAAGAGACGTAGTGGCAATTCATAGACTTCCTTCAAATAAACCAGGACCGAAACCATTAATCGTGAAGCTATTCAGTATGGATGTGAAGAGACAAGTAATGAAGGAGAAAAAAAATTTGCAAAACAATGTAAGATTTTACGACGACATCACAAAAAGAAATCTGGATTTTATGACAAAAATGAAAAACATAGGATGTTTTGCATCGGTGTGGTATTATAACTGTAATGTGTATGGGGTAACTGAAAGTGATCTACGGTTAAAGTTTGGACTGTATGATGACATTAACTTGAGGATTAGGCAAGGAAAGTGATCTGAATGTAAGACTTGGTAAACTGTGAGTTAACTGTATTTTTTGAATTTAAATTTTTTTTCTGCAATTGAATTACATGCCTTATTTTTTTAGTGCTTTTGCTAAGGAATGATTTGATGATTCATTTAAATACTAAATAGCATGACTTAAAATAGAACATTAAATGCAATGTTAGATGTAGCTAGTTAGATAAGGGAGATAACTGGAAAATTTTTAATTTACATTCACTGTTTTGGTTGTGCATTGATTTGTTATATTCGGATTTACGTCACAAAAGTAAACAATTGAAAAGTATTTAACAAATATTCATTTGATATAATTTTAAGAAAAAAAAATTTTCATTTAAAATTGAAGATTAAAAATTTTCAGGGTTTCAGATTTACAAACTTAATTAGTGCTGCAAAGCTGAGAAAAATGCATCATGATGCATGGTATCTTGATTTTGTATTTTTATTTTATTTTTCTACTATGTAATACCTTGGTATACTTGGTGTGTTCATTCATTTCAATCAAAGATTTATACTCTTTCCTTTCTTTTTCTATCCTTTTATGCTTTCTTCTTTTGACTTACTTTTATTCTATATATGCTTTATATTTAGTTGTCCTGTGTAGGATGGAAATTTTCAATCAAAGATTTATACTCTTTCCTTTCTTTTTCTATCCTTTTATGCTTTCTTCTTTTGACTTACTTTTATTCTATATATGCTTTATATTTAGTTGTCCTGTGTAGGATGGAAATTGTGTTATTACTTGTGTCTATTTTATGTACATATATTTACAATTTGCTATTATATTATAATAATACCTAATGAGTTCATTGAAGATATTATCTGTTAACTGTCAAGGTTTACATGATTATGCAAAAAGAAAAGATGTATTTAATTTTTTGAAATCAAAGCAATACAATATATATTGTCTTCAAGATACACATTTCACAGATGAAATTGAAAACAGTATTAGATCTATGTGGGGTTATGAATGTTTCTTTGCTTCTTATACCTCAAATTCTAGAGGTGTTGCTATACTCGTTAATAATAATTTTGAATGTAAGATTATAAAAGAAAAGAAAGATAGAAATGGAAATTATCTAATTTTAGAAATTTTGATTGACAAAATAAAAATGACTCTTGTGTCTTTATATGGGCCAAATTTAGATGACCCTAACTTTTTTCAACATGTTATATCTTTAGTTGAAGATTTCGAAAATGAATATTATGTGATTTGTGGAGATTTTAATCTTGTGTTAGATCCAGTCATTGATTATTGTAATTATGTCAATATAAATAATCCTAATGCTAGAAATACTATTTTAGAAATTATAGAAGAAAGAAATTTAATTGATCCATTCAGGGAGCTTTATCCAAGTTTACAGAGGTACACATGGAGGAAAAGGACCCCTTTTAAACAGGCACGATTGGATTTCTTTCTATTTACAGATAATATGTCAAATAATTTGAAAAATTGTAATGTTGAACCTAGTTATAGATCAGATCATTCCATGATTGTTTTACATTTAGAATTCAACCCTTTTGTTAGGGGAAAAGGACTATGGAAATTTAACAATTCTTTGTTGTACGATCAGGAGTATGTGAACACTATAAAAGAAAAAATTGATGAAATTAAAAAACAATATGCAGTACTTGTATATAATTTTGATAATTTTGACAGTATAAGTAATTCTGAAATTCAATTTACAATAGATAGTCAGTTGTTTTTAGAAATCTTATTGGTTGAATTAAGAGGAAAAACTATTTCTTATTCAAGTTATAAAAAGAAGGAAAATGAAAAAAAGGAACAGCAGTTGAAAAATGATATTGTACAATTAGAAACTAATTTGGACGAAAATTCTTTAATTAATTAGGAGAATAAGAAGCAGGAACTAGAATCTTTAAGAAAAAATAAAATAAAAGGTAAAATCATTAGATCAAGAGCTAAATGGATTGAGGAGGGCGAAAAGCCTACAAATTATTTCTGTGGTCTAGAATCCAGAAATTTTACAAGTAAAATTATACCCAAGGTAGAAAGAGATGATGGTAGTGTAGTAACAAATCAATTTGAAATACTAAGTGAAGTTAAATTATTTTACGAAAATCTGTATAGACAAAGAGATATAAATGCTGAGGTCAACGTTCAAAATTTAAAAAATGATTTAAGAAATAATCACTATAATGTTTTAACTGATGAGGAACAGAATATATTAGAAGGTGAAATTACTTTACTAGAAGCTGGAGTAGCGCTAAAAAATATGAAAAATAATAAAACACCAGGGTCAGATGGTTTCTCTTCTGAATTTTTTAAATTTTTTTGGAAAGACTTGCAAGTTTTTGTAGTTAAATCTTTAAATCATGCTTTTACTATAGGCCAACTTTCTATAACTCAAAAACAAGGCATAATAACATGTTTGCCAAAAGGAAATAAACCACGCCACTTTTTAAAAAACTGGCGTCCAATTTCTTTATTAAACACAATTTATAAAATAGGTTCTGCTGCAATTGCAAATAGATTAAAAAAGTTTTGGATAAAATTATTGACTTAGATCAAACTGGTTTTATAAGTGGGAGATACATTGGAGAAAACTTGAGACTTATATACGATATTATGAAATATACAGAAGAACATGAAATTCCAGGGCTTTTGTTATTAATAGATTTTGAGAAGGCCTTTGATTCTATTTCCTGGGATTTTTTACAGACTGTTATGAAATTTTTCAATTTTGGGGACAGTATCATAAATTGGGTCAAAGTATTTTATTGTAATATTAAGTCAGCAGTAATACAGGGGGGACACTTATCAGATTTTTTTAATATAGAGCGGGGTTGTCGACAAGGTGATCCACTGTCTCCCTATCTTTTCATTTTATGCGCTGAAATTCTGGCAATAAAAATTAGAGGTAATAAAAACATTAATGGACTTCACATTACACAAATTGAACATAAACTGTCACAATTTGCAGATGACACTTCATTAATTTTAGACGGAACTGAAAAATCTTTACAAGAATCATTGTTAGAATTAGATTGGTTTGCTGGAATCTCAGGTTTGAATATTAATTTCTCCAAAACCCAAGTAATTTGGATTGGAAGTAAAAGATATTGTGAAGATATCTTGTGCAAAAACAAGAATCTTACTTGGGGTGAAACATCATTTAAGCTCCTTGGTCTGAATTTTGATGTTGATCTAGATAGAATGATTAAACTGAACTATGACGAAAGACTTGTACAAATTAAAAACTTAATAAATCAATGGTCAAAAAGAAACCTTACAGTCATTGGTAAAATAACAGTTGTAAAAACACTTATATTGCCTGTGTTAAATCATCTTATTATTTCATTACCTAACCCAAGCAGCGATATTATCAAAAAAATTAATGACATGATTTTTACATTCATATGGAATTCTCCTATCAGTAGAGTAAAGAAAAATGTGTTGCAAAAAGAGTATCAAGATGGGGGTCTTAAAATGATTAATCTGTTTTCATTCATTACAGCTTTAAAAACTACTTGGATAAGACGAGCTTTTCAAAATAATTCAAAGTGGCTAAGTATCTTTATGTCATCTTTAGATTCTGAAAAACTGTTTAATTGTGGGGATGGATATGTACAAAATGTTCAAAAAAACTTAAAAAATAAATTTTGGAAAGATGTTCTAAATTCCTGGGCAATGGTCTTGGAGAAAGAAAAACATGTAGATTGGGAGTTCTTTCTTGCCAATCCAGTTTGGTATAATAAATTAATTAAGATTGGTGGTGAAACTGTTTTTTACAAAGATTGGTTTGTCAGTGGTGTTCATTATATAAATGATTTAATAAATGATGATGGATCATATCTTTCTTTGGAACAGTTACAACACAAATATGGAATCAATATTAATTTTATGAAGTATAATAGTATAATGTCGGCAGTAAAACATGCTGCTAAAGCTTTCTATGTAGGAAATTGTAAATTACAGCGTCCATTTATTCCATCTTTTTTGCAAACTATTTTAAGAAGCAAAAAGGGCTCAAGAGATATGTATAAAGTACTAAACCAAAATGATTCTACTCCAAAAGGACAACTTAAGTGGACTGAAGTACTTGATAACGATTCTTTGAATTGGAAAAAGATTTTTGTGCTACCATTTACAGTCACAAATAATACGAAATTGCAATGGTTACAATACAGAATAAACCATCGTATAATAGCCACAAACAAATTTTTATTTAAAATAAATGTTATCAATGATTCTGCTTGTACATTCTGCAATGTAGAACCAGAAACTATTGAGCATTTATTTTGGAATTGTGAGTTTGTACAAAATGTTATTAGTGAAATTGATAATTGGTTTTTGATACATGGCATAAGCATACCATTAACTAAGTTAAATTTCATTTTTGGAAAATATACTTCCAAGGGAGAACCATATAATATTATAATTTTAAATATCAAACAATATATTTATAACACACGCTGTTTTAAACAAATGTTATCTTTAACTGCTCTGAAAGAAAAACTTAAATACATGTATAAAATAGAAAAAATGTTATCTGTAAAAAACAAGAGAGTTGAACTATTTAACAAGAAATGGCAACAATTCCAAAATGTTTTAACATAATTGTGTCAATATTGTAAACAGGACAACAACTTATTCATTTAATTTTTTTTTCTCTCTTCTTTTCTAAATCTTTTCTATATGCTATCCCTAGTTCCTTTTTTATCTTTCTGTAGCTCATTCTTTTTCTATAAATTGAAAATCACCAATTTTTGAACATTTATATATACATATTGTGTTAAAAGATGATTATGATGTATAATTGTGTAATGTATTGTATGTATATTGTATGTTGAAAATTTTGGAAAAAAATAAAAAATTATAAAAAAACTTTTGGGGTTGTGATTACAACTATTTATGAATAAACGACCATGAATGGGATGCTTTTATTGTCCTCCGCGACACTTCGCGAGGAGACATAGAAATGCCATTTGTCCATCCATCTTGGTTTTCACACTTTTTTATAATGCTTCTACCAAAGAAGTTTTTTTTTTTTTGGTATGTAGCCTTATTATGAAGAATTACAGATTAAGTTTGAATTTGGATATTGTTGAATGATTTTTACAGAAGTTATGGCCCTTTGACTTAAAAAATTTCAGTGAATTCCACACATTTTTTGTAATGCTTTCGCCGATTGATTTTATCTTTTGTATATCGTGTAACTATGAGAAGTTGCAGATTAAGTTCGACTTTGGTTATTGTTGAATTATTTTTACAGAAGTTACGGACCTTAGACTTAAAAGTTATTGAAGATTGGATAGTTCAGCTTTGTTTTAAATTGAATACCTACTTGAATCATTGTATAACAGAATGTTAGCAAAACATGTTTTTTAAATGTTTATAGCCTTGTTCAGTGTTATTGTAACATTACATTGACACTGATAAAGAAGGCGATTTGTTGGTTGAGATGTATCTTTTTTTTACGTGGTGACATTGGAACACTGTTCAGGGTTCATCCTCTGGGGTCATGTCAAATTGCACCTTGCAAAAATACTATCCTACTTAATAAGAACCCTGGAAGATAGAGAAAAGTTTCAATGGCTGGAATATTCTTTAACTCATGGTATTAAATATTAATGAGGCACAGAAATGAATTGAAGGTGTGTGATTGAGAATATTTAGGGCCTGATATCTAGATATTTGGTTATTTTGTAGGAAGTTCTAAAGGTTTTATTAAAGCATGGTGTGAATGTCAACAAACCACAATCAGCAAGGAAAGGCAAAGTAACAGCTTTAATGATAGCAGCTGGTAAAGGCAATTTAGAAATGGTCAGATTGCTAGTACAAAATGGAGCTGTTATTGAACAGAGAGGTTTGTAATGTAATGTAAAATAATATTACATAAATAGCACTAATACACACTATAAAGGTTACATTTTAAATATTTTAATCTAGAATAATTTCCTTTTTAACAACTGCAAAACATTTTCTGTTGTATTAAAATGGTTTGACATTGATGTCTGTATTGTTGCCTGTATGGACTTGTTTTCCCAACAATAACTTAATAATTTGTTGGTTGATCTTTATTTAAGGTTCCAAACCATAAAAGGAAGTGGTAGTTATGGCCCATTTCATTTTAGAGTTTCCAAGTAGAGGCAAAAACAAGCATTTCATGCAATTTAACTATCTAACTTTAGTAAAGTGCATGGATGACTGCTATTCTACAATAATTTATACCACTAAGATAATACTGGGCTTGACTTTAGAGTCTTAGGCCTTTAAAAAGTGAGGGGTCAAAAAAGGTGCCAGTTTAAATTCTTGTCAATTCTTATCCTGTGTCAAATGTATAGTGGCAATTAAAATGCAAAGTTTAATGGTGTGTCCTAAACTTGCTTCAACTGTTCAGGGATCAACCTCTGCACTTGTATCAAGCTGTGCTTTGCTATGGATTTATTGTTTTAGATTTGTTCTTTTCCATGCTTTCAAGTTGTTATATGTGGTAAAGAAATCACATAATCTGTTCTTCTGTGTATCTTGGAAGCCAAACTTCTATACTTGTCATTGGATTTTGATGAAGGTTGGTCACGATATATTTGATTTAATTGCTTAAAATATATTGCAGTACAGTTAAGCCTGTCTATAGTGACCTTTCAAGGGCCGTTGGTAAAAAAGTCATGATAGGCAGGAGTCTTTATACATAGGTAATTCATGCTGTTTCGTGGCATCCTTAAACCTTTCAAAACAAAGGTTATTGATGTCTTCATTCCCCCTTATTCGCCTTTATTTTTTCTGAGGTCATAGGACATTGTTCTCATAGTTGTTTAACACCTCGAGTTTTTGTTTCTTTGTAAATTCAGAATCAGTGTTCTATTTACGTTAAATGATTCTGCAACTTTATTTGCAGGCTTCCCGCTGTTTAAAAGTTTTATAGTTTCCCCTTTTTTCTATAAGATCCAACACTTCTCTCTTTGGAGATGCCATTTTTTTTCCAAGTAGATTTTCAGCATAATTGAGAATTGTTTCATTGGCTACCATAAATCCAGTTACATACGAAACATGTCAACTACAGGTATCGTCTTAGCACAGAGAAAATTGCTTTATACAGGGAATTGGGTTTTGAGGGGGAACATTTTTTTATGGTTGTTTGTCACGCTTTACAGGTTGTCACTATATAGAGTTAAAATGGACAAGAAATTTCTTGGGTGGGATGAAAAAGGTTGCTATAGGCAGGAGGTTGTTCTAGGGAGGGGGTTGCTAGTACAGATTTTACTGTATAACTACACATGAAGCCATAGGTTTTGTGGGTATTTACATATTTTTGCATGAAATTTGCAGAATTTGTGTTATTGCCACTGCTGGAGAAGGATGTCTTCATTCATAATAATCTGTTGTATAAATCATTCCTAGTTAGTCTTTTTGGCTAGTTGAAATTATGTTGTGTTAAGTTTCAATACTTAATT
This sequence comes from Perna viridis, assembly GCA_037379345.1. Classification (NCBI taxonomy): domain Eukaryota; kingdom Metazoa; phylum Mollusca; class Bivalvia; order Mytilida; family Mytilidae; genus Perna; species Perna viridis. The sequence goes on from CM074512.1 coordinate 59,685,354, forward strand.
GAATACAGGTATTAGTTTATACATGAAATAGTTAATATTTTTCAACATATTGAGAGGAAAATATTTAAATTAAATGCTGATGTTGATTTCATTATTCAGACAAATATAAGAGGACAGCACTTACCCATGCAGTAATGAATGGTAGTGTTCCTGTAGTATCTTATTTGTTGTATCTTGGTGCTGATCCAAATACAGCTGACAGTTCTGGTAATACTCTTGTGCATTATGCCACAGCTTATGGCTGGTACTTTGTTCTGAAGTTGTTGGTGAATGAAGGAGGTGCTGATCCTAAAACAGCTAATGAATGGAAGGTATGATATTTATTTCATGATTATTACGTTGTATGAAAAGTAGTACACATGTACAATCTCTGAACTGAGATGGGCAACTTTTTGAAGGATCAGTAACCATTTGCTCACTGACCAATTTTTTTTAATATCTATTAAGGAATCAGCCTTTCTGTCTGTCCACATTTCTTGGAAATGCAACCCCTTCTAAGCCATTCAAGGGATTTTGGTTAAATTTTATAGGAAGGTCTGACATCATAATTCGGTGTGCTTGAAGGAATTTTGACTTGAACCATTTAGCTAAAAGGGTAAAAAGGGACCACCTGTATTCTGTGTCAAATATCTATTCATAATCAAAATTCAAAGATGTATCAAGTTTGAATGTTGTATATACTTGACCCAACTTTTAACCTCTGCGGTCATATCAAGCTGTGCCTTGTAGAGTATATTATTAACCAAGTACTATCTTTAAAAAAGATAGCCAACACAGTAAAATTTATTTTTGTTCATTTTTTTTTTGCTTATAATTTTCATCAGGAAATAACGCATGGCACGCAATTTCAATTTCCTTTTTCAATTCCCACTAAGTTATCAGTATTTGGCCAATCTGGAAACAGAAATTTGATCAGGTGACTTGAGTTTCCAAGGATGAGCGCCTTTAAGGTCAAAGGGTGAAAAGCAAAACTACACTGACTGCGTCTGAATAATATTATGAAAATCATAATAAAAGGAAAGAAAAATTCAATTGATGAAATGATAGTTCTCCAGTGATATTTTATAAGCAGTGTCCTTGCTAGTGCAAAATGGAGGGCGCCGTGCCCTGCCCATATCACGCCTGTGTCCCTGTGCCCCTATTGAGTACCCCTTTAGTGCCCATTTACAATTATCTGAATGTCTCTTTTAAGATTACACTCTTACAATTAAGTGTCACCTTCATTGATTACATCTTGCGGTAATTAACCCTCAGGTAAACCTTGGGTAATTATTGGTGATCAATCAACTGATTAGGGTTATCGGATGATGATTGACAAGTAGAAATTAAATCTAGATTGGATCTATCTCCATATCTTCAACAGTACAGAACATTTATCAAAAGTTATGATTACAGTAGTTATTTTTTATGATTTTGAAATTTAATTGGAGCAATGTTGAATATTTTTACATTTCATGCATCATTTTACCTCATAGTATGTCATAAATGTACAGAATCACTTGCCCTGAATCCCCTGTATAGTGTGATAGAAGGGGAATCTTCTATTTATTATCTAACATGTTTATGTTTTCACAAAGCATTTTGTCAACTGAGAAAAGTCTTTAAATACAATAAGGTTGGAATGCATATATTAATAGTAAAACTTATCCAGTTTGCGAAATATGACCCCAACACTGTCCATTCACACATTGTGCCACCTTCATTTTCAAAAGTTGGCAGATATGCAATAAGAATACAAACATACAAGAAAAGCAGAAAATGAAGGAAGATATTTCTGATGATGGAAACATTTATCTTAAAAAAACTAAGACCGATGTCCCTTTTTGGTTGAAAAAAAAAAAACATGCTTGTTAAAGTGCCCTGTTCCCAGTGCCCCTCTATTTTCAAATCCTAGCTAGAACAGTTAAGGTTTCCGTAATGTGAATTATTTTATCATTGTTCTGCTATTAAGATTTCTTTTTTCCAGGTGAGCTATTCAGGCTTTGTGGAGCCTTTAGTTGACTCAAAAGTACAAAGCTGATTTCCTTTTTGTTTTACATTTTCTTGTTTTGTAGATAACTCCTGTTGGTGTGGCTTTTATGAAAGGACATATGGGGCTGGTAGACTTCCTTTTAAAGATGCCTGGTGTTGATATCAATTTCAAGAATGACACAGGTGATTTACATTGAATAAGAGATATAGTGAACCATCATTTGAATGTTGATGTAAATTTATATAGAGACAATAGACAAATTCCTTGGCAAGCATTACAAATAATTTGAATATTTGGATAATTATACCTCCACTTGCAAAGTGGTGGTATATAGTGATAGGGATGTCTGTCTATTCATTGTCAGTCCATACTTCATTCCTTCTATTACCCATCTCTTATCTGTTACTTCTATACCACCAAATGGAAGTAACTTTTACAGATTCTTCATGGCATGTTCCTGTTGTGCACCTCCTATTTTAGATTTTGAATCTATTCAATTTGGGGGTTTCACATAGCAAAACATGGACTGTCATCTCTGAGTATGAAGAAAAGAGGGGTGCATCTCTTATCTGTTACTCTTCCTACAAAATTTTTTTTTACCGTAATCAATTTGGAGATCATAAGGTGTATGTTATCAAGTGGAGGAGTGGGGAGTATCAAGTTAGTCAGCATTGCTCACAGTGTTTCTAGTTTATCAATTTACCAAAAATATGGGCCTTTGCATTAGCAAATTTTACAAAAATAACAGTTTTCCTGACTTTTTTCTAAACAGTTGCAGATATTTAGCTGTTTTTGGTATTTAAGTTCACCATGATGAGTTACAGTTCAAATTTACATTTTGTTCTGCTCTGTTGATTTTTACTGAATTAACAGGCCTTTGATTGAGAAAATTTAATGAAAATAAAAGTTTTTGATTTTTTTTCTCAACACTTTCAGATATTGAGGTTTTTTCTGGTGTCTTAGTCTACAATGTACCATGATGAGTTACAGATCATTTTTATGCTTCTTTGAAATTTTCTATGAATTAAGGCCCTTTGAACTTTTTGTTCATATACTTTTTATTTGAGAGTCTAATATGTGAACGTGTTGAATATGTGATTGTACTCACTAAGGTTCTTAAACTGTTTTGATTTGATCTATGAACTCTGCATCATTAACACTGGTACTGTGAAATCAGGTCTAGTAGGTGGTTGATTCTGTCAATCTGACCCATTGTCTGTCATGCTTTACCTAAGTATTCAAACCTTGCACAGTGTTTATATTGAAGATGTGCACCTCCTATTAAAGAAACATTTAATACATTTATTTTACTACATTTTTCCATATGCTGAACTAAGCCAACTTTTGTGACTTTATATTGGTGTCAGTACCTACATAATCTGTTACTCAAAAAGTATGAAACAAGTGCCACATATTTTTTTTTAGTTTTTAGCATATCACATTTAGCCATTTTTGTCACTTTATGTTGAGAACATTACATATTTTGTGTATCTGTAAATCAATAAGTATGAAACAAATAACACGAAAAAATTATTAAAACATAGTATTTATACACATATTGATGATGGGCACCACCTATTTTGGAGAAATTCTATTATTTTTTCTATATTGTTAGCTTGTTGAACTGAGGCATTTTTGGAGTACATTACTTAAAAAAAAAAAATTATAACCAAACAGTAGTTTTCGACTTGCTTATAGTTTATATACATATTTAAGTCATGAAGACACTAGTAAATATCTGATGGTGACAAAGGTCCAAACATGTATAGGTCTTGTTTGAGCTTCTTTAGAAGTCTTTGTGAACACAACTTTCTTTAACCACTTTAAAAATAATTCTTCTGATATTTGGTATGCTGTATTGTAGATGTGCATGCTACAAAACCATTTTGTACAATTTTTGAATTTTTGAATTTTCTTCGATTTATGGGACGAAGATGATTTTAATGCGTCTCTATGAAACTTATAATGTTTTATAATCTAAACCAGATATCATTTATCCATTGCTTCTGAATTTGACAAATTGTCTTACTCTTTTCACTTTAACAATGAACTTCTTCTCTAGTTATATTTCAATAGCTTATTCAGCCACGGTGAGGAAACATACTGGTATGGCGTATATATCTTGTTATTTTGGCAGGAATGACTCTATTGTGTTTAGCCTGTAGTAGCAGTTTACAGAATGGTCTAGAAGATCAAGTCATCTATCTTCTGAAGAAAGGTTGTGACCCTACAATCAGTGACATTAATGGGTTTAATGCTGTAAGTTCTATAATATTTACCTTTAATAATTTAAATCATAAAAACCCAGTAGTCAAAACTTTATATCAAACCCTTAGAAACCATAATGGAAAAAACAAAACGGTCTGTGGTCTGTTGAAATAACTCAAAAATATTAAGTATTGTAATTTCAATCAGCGTGATACTCCATTTTATGTTTTGTGTTTAAAGCAGTAGTACTGAATATACTGATTTGCTGTGTCTAATCCTCCCATGTAAGTGAAATCATCTTTTACAGACTTGGGACATGGAAATAGTTCTCTGGTGAAATTTCCATCCTGGTTTGCTACCATTTGAACCTCTGATGTTCCATTGTTTTGGATAGTTGACAACATGTAGACATTTTCATTGTTCTTGTCTTTCCATTCTGAGGCATCTAGACATCACATTTGTTGAAATTTCATATAACCCCTCTCATTAATGCCAACAGGTTTTTTTGCAGATAATGTGAAGGGAGACCTCTTCTGTTGTATCTCACTGTGCCAAATCTAGAAGTTGTCAGTGTAAACATGATAGTTACAGTTTATCAAATTTGAATTATGTAGACACCTTTACATTACATATGACCCAAGGTTTTCTTGTGGATTTCTATTACTACCGGGATACATATCAATGTATTGCACATGGAAAGTTATTGACCCACCTTAACCCAGGCTTTCACTCCCTATTTGTGAGGTTTTTGAGGCATGTATTGTCTGAACTATAATCTACCTTTAATGGAGTCATTGTCTCATCTATAGTTATATTTCTTCTAAGAAATCTCATAATCTGTGGGTTGTGATCTCTGCTCATAGTTCAATAAAACAAAGCAAGAAGAATAAATGAATCAGTAGACCAATACATCTCCGTTGAAGGTTTCTGATTAATGCCCATCTTGACAGAGTCTCAGAAAAGCTATTGTTGGACATGATCATGACATTTTATTTTCATTTGGATGCAATTCTTTTTTGTAAACGTGCATACCTGTCACTTTCAGTGAGAAGAAATTTAATGAATGCTACACTCAAAAACAATTTAAGGAAGTTGAAGGTCCAGGTAATCTGTCAATGTCAGACTCCTCAGAACTTATTTAACAATCAGCATCAGTATCACCATCCCCATTATATATTTGCAATAGTTTTTGATGTCTAGCATCGGCTTCCTGAGCCCATGAATGATAAAAACCATCAAATTCATCAGAATCAGATGATTTTTTGTCCAGGATGTAAAAAACAATATCTCAGAAACAACCAAGTGCAACTTGGGTAAATGGATCAGGATATAAATAACATTCTTTTCGCAAATTCTGTGGCTGTTTTCTTTGAAATTTAATGAATGCTACACTCAAAAACAATTTAAGGAAGTTGAAGGTCCAGGTAATCTGTCAATGTCAGACTCCTCAGAACTTATTTAACAATCAGCATCAGTATCACCATCCCCATTATATATTTGCAATAGTTTTTGATGTCTAGCATCGGCTTCCTGAGCCCATGAATGATAAAAACCATCAAATTCATCAGAATCAGATGATTTTTTGTCCAGGATGTAAAAAACAATATCTCAGAAACAACCAAGTGCAACCTGGGTAAATGGATCAGGATATAAATAACATTCTTTTCACAAATTCTGTGGCTGTTTTCTTTGAAATTTAAGTTTTAGAAATACTACCAGAAAAGTAGCCATTGGATATTTGTACAACCTAGCAATATAATTTTAAGTTGTAAAGCCACTTATATTTTGTGTCTTTCCTTTGTATAATACTTAATGTGATCTGTTGTTTACATAATTATCTTAATGTGATCTGTTATGTTGTTTACATAATTATCTTAATGTGATCTGTTGTTTACATAATTATCTTAGTGATAGTTTTTTTTCTTCTATTATTAGAACTTGTGATTTTAAATAAATTAAAATAAACACATGAAAACAACTGAGTTTAAGATTCTTTTAATTGATTAAACTCAGTTGTTTCCATCACAAGCTATTTAACACAATCACTTTACCAAAAATCTCAAAACAGACAAAATGGGCAGCTTTCTGTAAGATTGATTGAATATATTTTGCAGTCTTCAATGGAAAACCAGTTAGGCAAAGATTGTTAGGACAACTGGATATCAAATCATTTTAAATATTAAATTTGACAATTTTTAAAAACAAATCAAAGTGTTAAAATTGACTGCCATTTTGTGAAAGTTCCCCATTTATTTAGAAAAATAATTTGATAAGCTTCATTGATAACAAAAACAGTGCCTTGATAAAATCAGCAAGATGATCCTCAAAAGCTAGTTATTTTAATTGGGAGTTTGAGTTATTTTGACGCACATATCTGTATTTCAAAAAACAAAGTCATAAAATAGAAATTCATGTATACTGAAGGATAATTTGGGCATAGGGATGAGGGTGCCAAAGGATCATTTCTGCATTGGTATGAGGGTTCTAAAGGATCATTATGGTTTGAATGGGTCAAGGATTAAGACTATCAGAGTCACTTTATCAGTAGATTGAACTCAAAATATGACTACAAATAGAGGCTATTTAGTCCAGAGTTTCTGATAAAAAATTTGATCCACTAAGGACCTGACCACTGATTGTTAACAAGAATGATAACGTAAATAGTTTACATTTCATTTTTAGATGTTTGTTACATTTTCACAGGACCTCAGTTTTTCAATTTCAAAATTAGTATCAAAGTTTGAAGAGCAATAAATCTTCATATGATGTTCATATTTTTTTTTTCAAACTGCCAGGATGCAGAACACGAAGTGTTAATGAACAGAATAACATAAATAGTGTTGATTTAATAGTTATAGTGTAGGAGGAGAAGGGGCAAAGTTTTGTGTGTGTGTTTTTTTTTCAAATAAAGGGACATAACTTTGTTATGACAGGTTTTTTTTCTGCTTAGCAGGGTAACTCCATACCTTTTGAAGTTAAAAAGACTTATTTGGAATACATCCCAAAAAGTTCACAGTGGAAGAAAAAAAATTACAGTTAGTATTTCCATTGTCTGGGAAAAACCTTGATAAATACAAGTATTTCCATTGTCTGGGAAAAACCTTGATAAATACAATGCTGACCTGCTCTTCACATTATTATAAAGTTCTCCACAACACAAAAATATATATGTTTTCCTTTTTTTCAAGTTACATCATTTAGCAGCAAATAATGTACAGGAAACCAGATGGAGAAGAGATTCTGAAGATGTAAGTGTCATTTTTCAGATTTGTAAAGAAAAATGTGGATATAAATAGTAGTTTGAAGTAATATGTGATAAACAATTTTTGATATACATGTTTTAATTTTTTGGCCTGCAACAAATGATGCAGATGGCAAGACTAAGGATATACTTTTTCAGCATCAATGTTATTCAGTGTTTTAGAAATAATTTGTGGAGGGGGTAGATTTGTACTCATTTTAACATGGGTACAGCATTTATATTCGATTATTTTTTAAATGAGAATATGAATGCTGTACTCACATTAAAATGAGTACAAATCTACCCCCGGAAGGAATTATTTCTTTTAATACTGATATGACAAATACAGTAATTTTTTTTACATAAATTTCCCTAGGCGTAGCCAAAATAACAGCTGTTCCGTTTAACCTCCCCCATATGGAAGTTGGATTAAATTTGTATATTTATGACATTTCTGTGTTTAAATCAACCACACAGTTATATGGCAACTCATTTTAGCTATTTATTTGAAAGAAAAACAAAAAATAAAAAAAATATTCATTTTTTCATATATAAGAGGCAATGTATGGAAAATGACTATTTTCAAGTCCTAACCACATACTTAAAATGTGTTGTAACTTGAAAACTATCCTTTATGCAGAAGTATTACTTGCTTTAGGTTACCTGAATATAGATATGCTCATCATAAATAGTCAAGATAATAATTTTATTGAACTGATATCCTACAAATTCATGAAAACAAAATGCATTTCCAAATTTGGTAAAGATTAACCATAAATGCAAAAAACCTGAGCTACCATAAAAAATCAGGTTCAAAAGTTGGCTAATTCATCTTAAAAGTGTTACCTGTATTGGGGTACTACTTTTTTCAGCTGGTAAAGACCACTTGCTGAATATCCAACTTTACTTGAAAAACTGGCTTACTAGGTCTCAGTATCGTATTAATTTTCCCATAGACTTCTATAGTGAAGTGCATATTTTTAGGATTTTTTAAAAAATATGTAAATTGATTCAATAAAACTTTCACTTATGTAGCATTTCTAAGGACATGTGAAAAAATAATTTCCCGCAAAGAAAATAGGGTGAGTCCACGAAGATTGGACAGAAAAGTTGTCTTGAACTATAAATAGCCATTTTCCCTACTTTCACTTTCGTTTTGCACTCACCAAACCGACCTTTTCAGTGGAACATTTTTATGATATTATGTTAGATTTTCTTTTAAAAAAGTTCTTCATCTTACAGTGTGATGTTTGCTCTATTTTTTAAGTCATTGTTCATGTCTTTTGACAAAACATTAGTTTGTAGAGAGGCAAAAAGAAAATGCACTATATTTTTATGGCATCCATGTTTTGACGTACACCCGCTCAGGGATATGCAATACGATACTGGTACCTAATAGAATTCTAAATATTATGGTAACCTATATAACATCAAATGAAAGTATGATACATGTTTTTAATTTCCTATACGGAAAATTAAATGTCACACTTTTTTTCACTAAAACCCAATGGCAACAACTTCAGAACTGTGCACCCTGGAACATCCAAACAATGCCAAATTTTGTCAAACTTTAGTTGAAGTAGAAATAAACATAAACATGTATTTTTAATCATAAGAAATGTTCTATATGCTTTGAAGTAGTATGACTCAAACCTGTCATGAGGAACCTGTCGACTAGGGTGATGTCAATTTGTTGTATGGATTTTATTAATTGTTTATTCATTTGTCAATCAATATTCCATCAAACATTTTATATGACCACAGAAAAAATTGCTGTCCTTTATTGGTATCATGCTATTGTCTTTGTTGTTGTTGTCCATTTATATCTGGACAATAACATGACTTAGGGTGATTGGATCTCTTTGAAAGAGTAGCCACAAGGTGCAATTCCACAAAAAGAAGACTGGGATTAATTTTTTGGATTACGACATGGACAGTGAAGGATATGTTAGCATTGCTTAGTTTTTATTCCCCATTACACAAAGTGGTGAGGTGTTATGTGCTACCCTCTAAAAATATTGTAGTTGAGTGTCAGCCTGTCCTCTCATCTGTGATTTCCAACTAAACAGGTATAAGTATTCCCAGTTTTTAGTGCAAGCAAAGCTGATGTATTATTCACAATATTTGTAGTGCTGATACAGTTCTGTTTATTTTTTATTTTTAGGAAAAAAAGAAAAATGAAAAAATGGACCTCACATTAAAAATAGCAGAGTTATTGATTGATGCTGGATGCAAACCAACATACAGAACCAATAAGAGACAAACTGCAATTACACTTGCAATACAAAGGGTAAACTACATCCAATGTATTAAGTCACACATTTTTTTACTCTCATTTTGTGATTTAATGGGAAACTCCATGACCTAAATTGAGACTTTACTAAAATTAGATGGTTTTCAAGTAGCAACTCACTTCAGTTCTATTTGCTTACTATTTATACCCCCACCCGGAATGAGAAGGGGGCATACTGTTTTAACCTTGTCTCTGTGTCCGTGCATCTTGGACAATTTGTTCTGTTTGTTTTCTCAGCAACTGCTCATCACAGGGGCTTAAGATTTTTAAGACATTCTTTCTGTATGTATGCCATATGGTGGGATTCATTTTCAGAAAATTTTGACAACTTCCTGTTTACAATGGACTTTGTTTATTTTTTGCTTCAAATATTTGTCACACCTTTTTTCAGTACCTACTCATCATAGTGGCTTGAAATTTAGCACTTTTCCCCTGTAGGTATGACATATGGTGGAATTCATTTTTGCAAAAATTCAACAAGAACTTCCTGTTTAATGAGAACTTTGTTTATTTCCCTTATATTGTGATTAAAATTAGGGGTATCACTAGTGAGCCATTGCTCACAGACTTCTTCTTGTATTTCTTTTGACCAAAATAGTTCTTAACTTGACAAGAATCCAATTCTCTTTGCATAAGAATAACTTTTTAAAAATACATGGAAGATCAATGCTCTGAAGAACAATTTTATTGGATTTTTATGAAACTGTACATGAATGTTGGGCATCAGGGTTAAGTCCAAAACAAGAAAATAAATTTGATAAGATAAATCCATAGCCATGAGCTGTTTTTATTTGATACTTCAAGTTTTATTTCAGTTGTATGATGTTAACATCTTCATCCTGTACACTTGGTTTTTATTCTGCCAAGGGTCTTATGATAGGGCACCAAAATGTCCAGACAAAACTTGATAATAAGTGAATTTGTCTCTTTGAAATTGTTTCACAAGATGCTATACTGAAGAAGGAAATCTATGAGTGTTTTTGGGGTTGGGACTTGAACTTATTAGGAATTACGGGAGAAAATGGGGCCTATAACTTGCCTTTAGGTTAATGGATCTCTTTGAAATTCTACCACAAGGTGTCATATCACATTAGAAAGGCGTGGATAGGTTTTGGGGGTTATGACTTGAATCATTTATAAATTTTGGGCTAAGAAGCTGTCTGAAGCTAGGCCTTTTTTGGTTCAGAAAATAATTTTACTAATAAGTGAAAGGATCTTTTTTTAAAACTGTACAGCAAGGTGCCATACAACAAATGTGACTACAACTACAGTTGAACGTCATTTGTTTGAACTTAAATGTCAAATGTTAAAACATTTGGGATTTCTTGAACATTATACTAGGTACCAAAGTTTTCTCATATATAAGCATTATAAGTAACCTTGGAAGTATTTGAACTTTGACTTCTTGAACTCTGTAATTGACTCGGTAGTCCCTTCGTTAATAAATCTTAGAGAATAACCCTCCCTGAACTCCTCAGTCATTTTGTCAGCTTGGGTAATTAAAGGTGTGAAAAAACTGAAACCCTATCTTAATGGAAGTGTAATTTTAGTTAATTACAGGTAATATTTTTAAAAGTCATCACTAATTAGGTAGAGAATGTTCTTGAGAAGTCAGCATAATGAAAGCATCAAAGAAAGTTAGATGAAAACGAATTATTGACCAAGGAACTCAACTTCTGAAAGTTTTAAAAGCAAACGCAGCATTTTTAATGTCCTCAAATCAATATAACTTTCTTAAAGTGAATGAAAGAGTAATCAAGGGAACCAAGGTTATAGCGGTAATCAAAAGAATGTAATCTGGGGACAAAGGCCAGACATGGAAAACAGACATACACAACAAAGAACATAAAGTAACTAAAATCATACATACAAAGTAACAAAAGTAAATGAGAAACTCGGACTCTACTAAAAACTGGGAGCATGGACCAGGTGCACTGGTAGGGTTAGTGTCCTCTGCTTTTCTAGAAACACCCGCCGAGTTGCTCATAAATAGTCAAGTCCGGGGTAGACAAACGAGGGAAGGAAAACTATGACCCATTGAATAAATCAGTTTTCACAGTGCTTATGGATACACCATAACGATCCACGAGTTCATGATAAGGACCATAAAACTTCTGTAGTGATGACTTCAATCTTGTAGCAACATAACCCTGTTCCAGATGCCTATTTGTTTAAGTTCTAGTGCGATACAAAAAGTCTGTGTAGTTTCGGCAAGCTCTGGCATAACTTATGAGTTGTGATATGAACACTCCATACGCAGGAGCCGAAGGGATGTTGCTACAGATGAAAGGATAGTTGACAATTCTGAATGAAAAGTCATCACGTTTGTCGTAAAGTTTGGTCAATAGTTTTCCTCTACCATCGATTTCTAAGTGTAGGTCAAGATATGAGGCTGACTTCACATTGTCTGTAGTATCCTTTATCTCAAGTTCTTTTGGGTAGATGCGATGTATCAAATCCCCGAAATTAGGATTGTTTAAAGATAATATGTCATCTATATAGCAGAAACTGAGATTGAAGGATCTGGCCAAACGATATTCTTTCTTTCTGATCAAATCAGCTATAAAGTCAGCCTCATAAGAGTGAAGGAATAGGTCAGCAAGTAAAGGAGCACAATTTGTTCCTATTGAAATGCCGACCGTTTGTTGAAAAACACGTCCACCACACTGGACAAATATGTTGTCAATTAAAAATTCCAGCATTTTGTAGACATCTTCCTCTGTATATTTGGAAGATGATTTGGAATTATTTCATACTAAGTATGAGGAATCTCTACCAAGAACTATATATTTGTATCTAGGTGTACCATCTTTTTGGGAAAAACAAAGATGTATAATGTTTTTAAGTCGGGATTTTAACTGAGTATGGGGAATAGAAGTATACAGTGTTGAAAAATCATAGGTTTTAATGCTATTATATTCAGATAATAGTCTTGAACTGATTGTCTCCAAAAGATCTTTCGAATTTTTCAGGATCCACATTGAATTAATACCACTACGGGAGTAACAAGTGTTGTGGTAGGACTGTAGACCCTCTTTGACAGTTGTGAGTATAGAAGTTAAAAGTTTTGAAAGAGGTTTGGTGGTACATTTTGCAGATCCAGCTATGAAACGTTGTTTGTATGGATTCTTGTGAAGTTTAGGAATCCAGTACATAGACGGTAAATCACAATCATCGTCCTTGGTAGAGAGACCAAAAGAGGATAGCACAGATTTATGGTTTTCCACAATCTCTTCTTTGTAGAGAGTGGTAGCAGTGTAGGTCTTATCACTGCTATTATTTTTTACATCTACCTCTGACAATAAACATTGGATATAAAACGTTTTGCAGACAAAAACAATGTTGTTTTGGGCTTTGTCTGCTGGTACGACAACATATTTGTCATGTATAGTAGACAGTGTTTTTGCTACATCGGGGTCTTTGAAGACTGATGTAGCCTTGGCACTCATTGACCTACTTAAAACTTTCATTCTTTCCAAAATTAAAGACCTCACGGCTTTTAACCACTCTGACAGAGAATCAATGTCTTCTTGTTCTCGTTTTGTCCATTTTCTTGCATAGTCCTCGACGGCATCCATAAGAACTTTAAAGTTATAATTCCAATTTATGGAGTGTGGTTCACGGTACTTGGGACCTTTAGAAAGGATATTATGCAGAGATTCATTTTCGATAATGGTTAAATCTCTCGTAATGACGTGACCAGAAGGACCATATTTGAATGGAGAGGTTTTGCAAGAACAGTCAGGTGGTTTAGCCTTGACATCCTCAATCTCGAGGTTCTGCAATAGCCTTTTATAATTGAAAATTTTGGATGCGATGGGTGAAGTATAGGAATATGAAATAATTGGTATGGATTTGTCTTTGAAATATGGGGGAATTTTGTTGGTACCATTTTTGTGATGGAGGATGTTAGCCAAATTAATTGCATCTATACCTTTGTTGACAAACGGTAGTGGAAGAAATGATCATTTTTCTTCATTTTGACTTTTCACACAAACTGGTTTAAAGAGTCTGTGGAAACCAATATCCAAAATGATGGCAACAAGTCTGTATAATGATCAGATGGGGTCAGAAACAGGAGGGTCAAGACTTGTTTTGTAAAGGGAGTGTAGTAGAGTGAGAGGTATAGAATAAAGTTTGGTTCTAATGTGATGAAGTCCAAGAGGTTTTTGTATGAAAGGAAGGAGGCCATCTATGGAGACATCATGTAACTTATGTAACGTATAGTGGCGATGGCCATGACTCCTTTCCTGTCTTGGATTTTTGTCAAATAAATTCATCACATTTATGTTATTGTTATATTGGCTTGAAAGGTTTCCTATACTTTTGATGTTGTCATTGCATCCGTAAGGTATTGCAGTACCTAGTCTGCGTATCCAGTACTACTCTCTTTTTGATTTGAAAAATATCCAAGAAGTAACAAAACTTCATAGGAAGTTAGCAATTTCTATGAAATATATGATCTTCAATATCTCAAACTCCTGATAACTCAAGCACATTTCAATGATCCTTTTGAATTTGAGCTTCTGAGATTTGACTGTATTTAAAAAACTGCCAGAAACTATCATTTCTCTGGTTGTCTTGTTGTCTGATTGCACCAAAAGTAATTGTCATTAACATAATATTTTCAGTGAAGCTCAGAATCTGCTTTAGAAACAAAATGTCCAAGAATATCTATAATTTATCTGTCCATAAAATGGGTAATGCCTGCATTTATATGTTGATGCTTTTAGTTTTATCTAGATACTCATAAATGGAATACTGAAATGTTTTTTGTAGGTAAACATCAAACTAATTTCATATCTAGTGGAAAAAGGAGGTGCTATTTCAGCAGAGAAAGATGATAATGGAGACAATCCCCTACATTTATTAGCATCTGTTTGTATGGAACATGATATGTCTGACCTTATAAAATCTCTGAATACTGATGTAAGTATACTAAGTAGAATCTACTATATGTACTACAATTCATGACAGCCTGATGTGTCTTTTACAATAGAAGCTGGGAATAAAATTAATGGTTGCCGTCACCAATGCAAGTAAAAATTGTGCTTGGTGACAATCAATCATTAAAATTCTAGCCCTGGTGGCAAATGTAATTGTTTTGGAGGCTGTTGTAAAATCTTCTGATTTATTAATCCATTTCTTTTTTTTTTTGGATAGAATTTCTATATTGATTTGTGTCACAATAAAGGCAGAAATTTTCAAAGTAATTCGTAGTAGAATTACTGCTTTAGGGATTTTGATGAAATTTTATAGGAAGTTTGGGGATCATATGTAACCTTGTATGAAAGAATATAGTTACTGACAGGTGACCCCAAAGAGAGATAATCCAACTTAAGGGTTTTACATGTTCAAACTCCTCCTAAACCACTCAAGGAATTTTAAGAAAATTTTATTGGAAGTCTGGGCATCATATGTAGATGTGCATGAAGTTTCCTTGTTAGAGTTACTGCACTTGAAAGGGAAAAAAATTACCAGGTGAGGGATTCAGGCTCCTGGGAGTTTCTTGTTCATTCCATCATTATTTCATGTTTATTTTATCATCTGTTTCATGTTAATCGCCTGGATATAGCTGAAATATTGCTGCTTGGATGTTAAACACCAACAATCAATCAACCCACTTTTCCAGTTATCTCACTTATCTACTTTCTGTTTTCCGTGATAATACATAAAAATTAACAAAAGTAAATGAGCAACTTCGTCTCCACTAAAAGCTGGGAGCATAGACAAAGTGCACTGGTAGGGTAATCTTCCTCTGTTTTTCTAGAAATACCTGCTGAAGTGCTCATAAAAAGTCAAATCCGGGTAGACGAAAGATTAAAGGAAAACAGTGACGCATTGAAGAAATTGGTTCTATGGTGCAGATCCATGAGAACCATGCACTCACATGATATTGGTGTGATTTAGAATTGTAATAGAGAACCATTGTGAATCATCTACCATATTTTAGTGTGTATAATACGCACATTTTTACATAGCGATCCTTTCTAAGGCATGGGGATGCATATTGTGAATCAATATATGAGAATTGACTGAAAGGAAAGATTTTTGTGTGGGAAGAAAGAGATTATGTAATGTATAAACAACCGGAAGTGAAATGTTACTGAAAGAAAGTTTATCTAATCATCAAATACTTCTTTAAGTATTGAATTTTAAATGATTTTTTCTTTACATCATGTTTTAATGTCTTAATAATATGTTTCAGAGAAAGGTAGTACAATATTTCTTATAAATAAAACATGGTTAGAGATTAAAATGAAACAACTAAAAACCGGTAGTAGCAAAGTTCTTTTTTTGTCAAACCCTCCTTGATAAATACTTTTACAGCCAAAATTAAGTATTTTAAAACTTATTTTTACTATTTCTAGAAATTTTCTTCCTTTAAGAAAATCACGAAATTTGAGTTACAACCAAAACCAGTACTGTCTGATTTTCTTGACTTTTGATTTTGTTGTATAAGCCATTTCATACATCCTGTGGCAGTTTTATCATGCTTTCAAACTGAAAATTATCCAATTTATGTAGTTACTGAATTAACATGAAGTTTTAGTGTGACTCTAAGTTTCTTTCCTTCACTTTCTCGTTGGAAATACCACATCAAGGTAAATAAATTGACTGATCAAGTGCAAAATTCTACTGCAATCTAAGTCTTAAAACATTTTTTTTCACATGGATGGACCTTCAAAATTGCACTGTGTACAATACATACTTGGGTATTAAACACACAGAAATACTGTTTTTTGACTTGTGTCAAAGGAGCTACAAACACTGCAGTTCGTAAATGTCAAGTTTGATAGGTAGTCAATTTTGTAAGACTTGAATCATATTGTGATGTGAACCATGAAACTTGTGTTGTGATTGTTATTTAGAGGAAATGCTTAGATATTGGTATATTGCATATTGCATTTGCATGATGACTTGTACTGCATCTTGCCTTGATAAGTTCCTCACTTATCTACTAGTGGTTGTTTTTGGTTTTTTTTTGCTCATTAAGAACTTTTTCATTGACTTAAATATGAGGTATGAATGCAAGGTTTGTATTCTAGGTAACATTTGTCATAGAAAAATTGTTTTGGCACCACATACTTATGATTACTTTCAAGTGTACTTGTAAGTGTATGTGGGGGAATGGTGCATATCCTTTTGTGAGCAATGCTGTAACTAAATGGACATTACTAAGTGTTGGATCAATACATTTTCTTGTAATCTTTGTTGTAGACAAACCAAGAAAAAATAAAGGAAAATGGATTGCCAGAAAAGATGGAGATTGAAGATGGCAATGAAAAAGCTTTAGATCTTCGTGCTCCAGAAAACAATGTTCCAAAGCCCACATTGAAAAAAGAGATGTCTAAAGCCAGACCGGATTACATGAAATTGATGGTGACAGATGTTAATCACAAAGGATATACACCTCTTATGGTAGCTTGTGAACAATATGCTACCGTTAATGTGAGTTCTGTAGTTATGACAAGACACATTTCTCACACTTATTTGTCCAGTTAAAAGTTGAAATATGTGTACTTTAAGTCATACCCTAGTAATTATCATTGTCAGTGTTGTGAAGCATTCAGTTTCTGGTCAGTGTAAGAACATTTATGAAAATCTTCTACTAAATTCTAAATCTCATAAGGAAGACTTGGTTGGGTTTGGGGCTTTTAGGAAGTAGGGACAACAAATCTGCATTTTTAGTACATGTATTTAGAACATAACCAGAGTATTTATGTTGGAATATGTTTCAAATTATATTTCAAGGCTTCATACCACTAAAGGTAGGTTTAGATTGTTTTAAAGGTTTTTTTATTTGTTGTTCGGAAACAAGCATTTTCTTACACTTGTACATAAAATAAATTGCTTCTTTCTTTAAAAATTTTAATATATATATATTGGTTACTGTAACATTTAAAGTTATTGGGATTGTTGAATATGATGAATCTGATCATATAATTGAAACTTTGATTTTTGGCCTCTTTTGTCAAGTTAATCCAAATTAGAGTTAAAAATTAAACTTTGATTCATTTAGAGAGAATTAAATCTTAGGATTACAGCAAATCCTCAGTAGTTTGAACTCCAAGGGATCATTCAGTTGCGTTCAAGTTATCAGAAATTCGAGGAAATGAAGTTTGAAGATTTCCTCATTTGTTTAGTATTTGGTCTAACTTTGACTTTACAATTAGGTATTGCTTACTTCCTACCAAGTTTTGTAAGTTTTGACATATTTTTTCATTTTCTTTCAAATTTTCTTTGTTTTCATTTGTAAACATTGCAATCACTGGGTTTGATTTTTAAAACTAACAAAGTTCCATTTTATTGGTCGATTTTTGTAGTTCATTGACTTTATTAGTCGCTTTCATCATGCCAACTGAGAGACGTCCTTGAACTTCAACATGTACCACGTTAAGTTAAAAATATTACCACTAATTATCTTAAATGACCCTTTCATTAACTATAAGTCTTTAGCTTTTGACATGTTTTATTTTGGCCCTAAAGTAAACAGTCTGCAAGTCTGCCTGTAACAAATTGTGGTGGGGCTGTAACTTTTTACACAAACACATAACATTTGCTGTCATATAATGGTATAGTGATGTCATTGCCTGTGGACACTTGGTTTTTCTGAGATAGCATGAATATTAGTTGGTTGATCTGTATGAAATTTTATAACCAGGTTCCGATTTCCAAAACTGCAAAAGGAACATTGGTATTGATCTCAATAATATCTCATGCCAAGAAGTTGTGATAGATACAATGTTTTTACCAGTCCACCCATCAGTCTGTCAGTCCAACATAAGTTTTCCTAATTTTTTTTAGTCTTAACACTTGCAGACACTAGCCTTTTCAATGCTTATCACGGCATATGCCATGATGACCTATCCAGTGACGGCTGCTTTGTTTTTTTTCACTACCAGATTTTGCTGGTCCACCATTGGGTTCTTCTCATTAAAGAGACCTCTAGATTTTACATGATGTTATAAAGGTATATCTATGTCACCTTTGCATTTAAAGTCTAGGTACTCAGTGATTGGGATTACCATGCCCTATGCACCATCATCTAAGTGTCAAACAAAATGGCAGACAGGGATGATGTGCATTTAATCCAATTAGATTTTGGTGAATCTCACATTGAAAGTGAACTTGAGGAAGTTGATGGGGACAACATAAATGTTAGTAATGTTATTCTTCAAGAAATTGAATTTGTTTTGGCTAGAAATGGTGTAGAAATACCTTAGGACATAGAATTGGATGGACCCATGTTGATAGTCCCCTGTTTCATGCACAGTTCACTTCTAAGCCTGGCTTAAAATACATGGACCTCAGGTGCAATGGCAACATAAGTCAGAATTAAAGTAAAATTATTATACATTGGATTCTGTAATTTCGAACATTTTATACAGTCCAGGGGTGCTTGGGGTATGTGAGAATGCTCACTAAGGTTCTTTAATGCCATTGGATCATTTTTTTTTGTATCACAAGGTGTCATATCACCAAATGTTACTTGAGCCAATTTAGAATCAAGGGCAACAATGGGACCAGAAATAAGCATTTTTTCTGATTTTAGCTCACCTTGTTGTAGGTCATATGAGCTATTGCCATCACTTGGCGTCCATCGTCGTTGTTAACAATTTCTTTTAGCATTTTCTCCTCAGAAACTACTGAATAGATTTGCACGAAACATATAATGACTGTTCCTTAGAGTATCCTGCACAAAATTACCGTTAGAATTTTTGATCGGTTTAAAAATATGGCCGTCATTACTTAAAATAGAACATAGAGGTCAGATAGCAGATTTTTGCATATATCTCCAAAACATTTCGGTTTAGCCAGATTCTGACAGGGGTAAAAGTATTTAGCATGATGAGATTGGCCTGTGGTCAAATTTTGGTGAAAATTTGTTGACCCATGTTGGAGTTATTGCCCTTTTTGAGCATTTTTTGCTGTTTTTGATGTTATTACTTTAAAAAATCTTCTCAGAAAATACTTTACAGAATTCAATGAAAGTTATATTTTTGTTTTTTCTGATATCCTTAACAAAATGACTGTTTGGATTTTTGATCGGTTAAAAAACATGGCTGCTGTTACTAAAAATAGAACATAGAGGTCAGACAGCAGATTTTTGCATATATCTCCAAAACTGTGAAGTTTAGGTAAATTTTGGTGAAAATCTGTTTACCCATGTTGGAGTTATTGCCCTTTTTGTATGTTTTTTTGCTGTTTTTGATGTTATTACTTTGAAAAATTATTTTTTTTTTTTTTTTTTTTTTTTTTTTTTTATATAGTTTTCAGCCTATATCTTGACAACTATGATAGATAGATTGAAACTTTCAATTGCTGAAATGATTCTTATTATAAGGCCTACAAAAAGTCTCTAGAGATCAAAATTGTCTAACAACTCCATATAAGAGTTATTGCCCTTGAAAGGTAAAAAATTACGTTTGCAGTTTTCAGTCAATATCTTGAAAACTAAAATAGATAGAATGAAACTTTTGATTGATGAAATGATCCTCATGATAAGTCCTACCAAAGTCTTCATGGAGTCAAAATTGTCAGACAACTTCTTGTTAGAGTTATTGTCCTTGAAAGACAAAAATTTAATAAGGTGAGCGATTCAGGCACATGGGAGTCTCTTATTTTGTGATAGTTTGAGTAAAATTCTACCACAAGTGCCATACCTCAAAGAAAGGTTGGGACTGATTTTGCCATAACTGGCCACAGACATTCAATTATTGATTCCATTTGGTTCAAAACATTTTTGGACAGGTATTTTTTGCTACCTCACTCTGAGTAATTAGTGTAACTGATATTGTTGCAGGATATCCAAGTAACAGTGGATTTAATGTCTGTCCAGTACTACTTTTCATTTGTCTCAGGTCAAAGTTCATTAGAGGTATTGGGTAAACTGTTCAGGACCTCATTAAAGTATCATATTCAGTAATGTTGTGCATGATTGAATTACTCACCTTATGTACCATGATTGGTGACTTGACCTCAAAGTATATTTAATGATCTTTTATGACAGATTTGTGTCAAGGCTATGATTTTTCAGTCTTTTTGTGCTGGCTTTTGATATTGGACATGAGGGTAGGTCAGATAAAGACAATGTATTCCGTAATATGGTTTGTTATTAATGATTTTATGCATACCTGATATATAGCATTTTTACCACAGCCATTCAACTGAGATGGATTTCATCTCAATAATACCCTGTTTCTAAAGTTGACAAATTGGCTGACATGTTTGAGTTGGCACTTTTTAAGTTTTTACCATGTGGACCAACAATTTACTTTGAGTGTTTTAGAAATTGAACTTTCAGAAATCCATAGATATTTAGATTGATTATACAGGGAAAAGATGTACTTTAAAATGTATTTAAGAAATCCCATGTGTTAAAGACATTCGAGTCTCGACTGTATTTAATTTGCAGATTCAAATACTGCTTCTAAACTTGAGAATTTAGTCTCCATTGGAAGCTTCTGATAGGTTAAAATTGAATCTTACAGGATTTGATTTTTGTGTTTTTTTCCCAATCTTACTGTTTGTTAAGATTTCAATTTTGGACCTTGTTTTCAATTGGAACCATATCAGAGACCAAGGTGTTCTGAGTCAAATTTGGTGAGTTTCAAGGAAAATTGAAATCTAATGATTCTTTAAAGAGCTGAATCTGAATGTCAGGAAAAAAATTCAGAAGTATCAGTAATGGGACAATGCATATGCATCAAAATCCAAGTACATTTACTGCTGGCTAAGATATTGACTGTAATGACCATGTACAGTCTGAACTGATAAAAATAAATTATAGTTTTGTTCTGTCATATTTTGACCATCTCAACACTTGAAATTAATTTGTCTAACTCAACACATACATGCCTTGTTTTAGACAGTCTAACTCAACACATACATGCCTTGTTGTTGACAGTCTTAAAACATCAAAGCATATCTAGTGTTGACATAAACATTTTCTGTCGAACTCAATCCCAAAAAAGTGCTGACATAGACATTTTTTATTAGCTCAACCAAACAGTGTTGACACAATCAATGATTTTCTTACTTAACAAATGTTTTATTTCGGTTGACAAAAAATGATTGACTAAACACTTCTTATGGTTGTGGTAGACAAAATGTAATTCTCATAGGCAGACAAAAAATAGACTGTGTCTGTGAAAGATCGTATCAGTCCTTATTTTGTCTAGTAGTGAAGGCCTGAACAGGAAACAAAACTAATCTACATAAGGTATTAAAAAAAAACAAAAAAAAACCCAAAAAACTCAAGATAAGGAAGAAAAGACATCACACAAAAAAATAAATCACTAGGAGAGACAATAGGTGCACTGGTAGGGTAAGCATGTCCTGCTCTGTTACTTTGCTAATGAGTAAAATCCAGTAATAGTCTAGATACAGTAACGTAGCTTCTTAACACAGAGTCACAAAGGGATTTCATCATAAAACAACAGTTTTTGTACACCTGATTTGTATTTAAATTTTGGATATTGGCCCATAATTTGTAAATTTCCCATTTCAAATATTTAAGATCTTTGAAAACTTCCACTTACTGTCATAAACCTATACCTTGTCCACAATCTAAAATCAGGTTGTATCATGTTGTGTCCATACTTACCCCCATTTTTCAGTACTTGACCTCAAAAGTTGTATCAAGTTGCACCCTGCAAAACATTTTAACATATTTATTTTGAAAATAACTCTCAATTTTTTTGTCAATTCCAGTAAATACTTTAGGGTAATAACATTTATATTGACGAGAAGTTATTGACAGTTTGAGAAAGATTGTTTGAATATTTTCATTGCCTTTCTTTAAAGAAGTCATCAGGCCATGACGAAATAATCACAAAGCTGAAAAATGGCAGGGAGTTCATCAAAGCTGTCCTAGATTTACCAGGAGTAAATCCGTCTCAAATGGTTCAGAAGAAATATTTTGAAGGCTTGGTGCCAGAGAATGAAAAACAGCAGTATACTGAATATGGTAAGATTTTTGTTGATAGTATTGACATCGATAGTCATAAAGAAATGTAAATGTATGAGTATGCCAATGACACAAAAAAATAAAGATATAAATATAAATATGGTACAGTGAGCTCTTGTATTTTTGCATAACAAGCTTAAAATATAGGCTGATATATGGAAATGATTTTTCTGTGTTTACAAATCTGTACCTTACTGCTTTAATATTTTATTTTACTGTTGTTTTTTTTTTACTTTTGATTTTGTTAATTTCCATCTGTTCCTGTATATAGAGGAAGTCTAGTATATTAGTGGTAAGTGGAAAAGCTTATGAGTTTTATACACCACGACTTTGTAGTTGTATTATGGTATGGGGCTGTTGTCCATCATCTTTAGACTCTTTGTTTTTTTTCTGGCGTTTTCCTTTTACATCAAAATGGAGGCCTTTTGTGACTAATCCAGATCTGTATATAAAAATAATTCATATTTGGTTTTTATTCTGGATACATTTTTAAATAAATATATGTGTTTTTTAGCTCACCTGGCCAAAGGCTATGTGAGCCATTGCCGTCACTTGGTGTCCGTCGTCGTCGTCTGTTAAAATTTTTTTTTAAAAATCTTCTCTGAAACTACTGAGCAGGATTATATAAAACTTTGCACAGATATTCCTTAGGGTATCTTGTGTTTAGATTTTTGATCCGTCAAAAAACATGGCTGCCATTACTAAAAATAGAACTTACGGGTCAGACTGTAGTTTCTTTTTGCATATATCTCCAAAACCCTTAGGTTTAGTCAAATTCTGACATAGGTAAAAGTGTTAAGCATGATGAGATCTATCTTTATTAAAATTTTCATTCTAATCTGTCTAGCCATTTATTAGTTATTGCCCTTTTCCGACATTTTTAAAAAATATTTTAATGTTGTTTCTTCAAAAATCTTTTCCTATGACACTATTTGACCAATTGGAATTAAACTTGGTATGAATGTTCCTTTGGGTATGTTGTGCAAAAGTCATGTTTAAATTTTTGATCAGTCAAAAAACATGGTTGCCATTAAAAAAAAATAGAACATATGGGTCAGACAGTAGTTTTTCGATTATATATCTCCAAAAGTGTTAGGTTTAGCAAAATTCTGACATAGGGTAAAAGTGTTCAGCATGATGTGATCCATTTGTGGTAAAATTTTCATTTTTATCTGTTAAGCCATGTAATGTAATGTAATGTAATGTAATATGATATATCCTACCAAAGCTTTTTTGAGTCAAAATTGTTGGACAACTCTGGTTAAATTTATTGCCATTGAGAAACAAAATTTACCAGGTGAGCAATTCAGTCTCCTGGGAGCCTCTTGTTATGTTTCTAATTTTTAATTTATTCATTTTCAAGTTATTGTTTTTATTTTATGATTGTTTTACTTTAGATTTTTATCATTTTGATATTTAATTTCTTTATTTGTATTTGGAGCAAAAGGTACTCTTTTTCTGGCAGAAAAGGACTACACAGAAATTTTTCTTGGATGCAATTTAACTATGATTTTTAATCAAATTGGCACATAAGGAGAATGCCTGTATTTTCTGTGACAATTTTACAGCAAGGTTCCAAACTACAAAAGGAAGATTGTCATTGATTTTTAGTTTATAGCTCCAACCACTTTGGGAATTAATGGCCAAAAGAAAAAAAAAACCAAACATTTCATAGAATTTTTCAGTTTAATTCCAGTTAAAGCAAATGGATGCCCATGATATTTCTCCATAATATTATATATCACAAAGGTCATGTTTGGAGTAATTTGGGGGCTGTGATTTTAATCAATTAGAAATTGGGGGCCAAAAAGTGACCAGAAACAAGTGTTTTCCTGTTGTAGAGGCAACAGCTTGAATATATGTGAATGAATCTCTTTTACATTATACTATAGGGTGCCATACCTAAAATTTATGGGTTGTGACTTGAGTCTGTGAGTAATATTGGGCCACAAAGGGACCAGAAACGAGAATTCATCTGATTTCTGAATGATAACTTGAGTCAAAGGGAATGGATCTCTTTGAAATTATACCACAAAGTTCCATACCCTTAAAGGATAGTTTGGATTTTTGGAGGTTGTGACTGGAACCATTTAGGAATAAGGGTCAAATTCTTAGATGTCAAACATCTAATCACAATAAAATATCTAACTTGTATCAAGTTGGAATGGTTTGTCTATACTTGCCCCAACTTTTCAATGTTTGACTTCTGCCGTTCTATCAAGTTGTGCCATGTGAAGATCATTGAAGATTTTATTGCTGAAATACTAACAGTCATAATTTTATATTAGATTCAAATGAAAACTTGAAATTCAGATTAATCAATCATATGTTATTTTACAAACAAAACCCATGATCATATTGGTTATCAATCTGTTAGTGATATCTGGATCACTAGTTTTCCATAGTTTTCCTTTCCTCGTTTGTCTACCCCGGACTTGACTTTTTATGAGCAACTTGGCGGGTGTTTCTAGAAAAGCAGAGGATGCTTACCCTACCAGTGCACCTGGTCCATGCTCCCAGTTTTTAGTGGAGTCCGAGTTGCTCATTTGCTTTTGTTACTTTGTATGTAAGATTTTAGTTACTTTATGTTCTTTGTTGTGTATGTCTGTTTTCCATGTCTGGTCTTTGTCCCTGGATTACATTCTTTTGATTACCACTATAACCTTGGTTCCCTTGATTACTCTTCCATCCCTCAAATTAGTTGTTGGTTCAGGGACTATGTTTACCCTACAATTTTAGATTTACTATTTTCCTTTTTAGAGTTAGATTATTTAAGTTTGAACTATTGTTATGTATATTATATAGTAGACAATGGGCTATATATCTGTTACAGGTAAGTGGACGCCAGTACATTATATGGTACAAGCATGTTCAAGATCTGAAGAAGAATCCTCTGCTGGATTGAATCTTATACTTGGTTACAAGCCAGACCTGGAAGTAAAGAATCTGAATGGAGAGACACCTTTGGCTCTTGCTGTACAACTTAAAAGTGTCTCTTCCATAGACTTGCTGGTAAGTGAAATGACAATTCTTTTTAATTTTATATGGTCGAATTATATTTTGTTCCAGTAGATATTTGAAAAGTATTTACAATACTCAATATGTATTAAGTGTAAATACAGACTGACCAGCGACCATATAATTCCTGAAAATTACTAAATTTTTTTCAGTTTGGCTAAAATTCCCTAAAAAACTTGAAATTCAAAGGGAATTCTTTAAAACACCCTTATTTTTCATATGTATTTCTACATTTTTGTGTTACTTCACTTAGTATTGTGTTTGGAAGAAAAATTGAAAAGATGCCATATACAGCATTTTAGAAAACTTAGTATACTCTACTAATACTAGAACTTTGATCAATTTTAGTGGAGTTGGGTTTCTTTGATATGCTGGAATTAACCTTGGATTTACATTATTGAAAAATAGGCACTGTTTTCATGTTGGTACAATGTAAAATTATATTTATTTTTCATATAAAAAGTATAACTTATGGGGATTTTTGATACTCTGTAGTGGGTACTTTTTGCTGGGTACTCATTTTGGCATATTTTAGGAGTAGGACTAAAAATACCAATATAAAAAAAATTCAGGAAAAATAAAGTATTTAGTAAACCTTCAAAATAACCTGCCAAAAGGTATTTTATTTTAAATCTGACCTTTTTTTTTTTTTGGGGGGGGGGGTTCCTTATTTAAAATTGGTTTACATCAAGATCAAAATGGCCCAAAATTAAACTTTGATTTCAACTGAAACTTGATTTTTTGGGGTTTTTTTTTATATGAAGAATTTAACTTCATATTTGGGCTCTGTTTGCTAACTAGT
This sequence comes from Perna viridis, assembly GCA_037379345.1. Taxonomy (NCBI): domain Eukaryota; kingdom Metazoa; phylum Mollusca; class Bivalvia; order Mytilida; family Mytilidae; genus Perna; species Perna viridis. The sequence goes on from CM074512.1 coordinate 59,711,861, forward strand.
CAACTTGAGTTTCCAATGGATCAAAAATATAAATCTTGTTTTTGTACAAAAATTGAACTGTATTAGTTCATTGATATGTTGAATCTTTCCTTTTTAACATTTATGATTTACACCCTGTTTTAAATCTGTTCTTATTGAGGTAAAATAAAGTCCAGTTTTAATGAACAAAATTATTTTTTTTTACACTGACCTGCCAACCATTGTGATTTTATAATATTTTTTTTCTAATATTTTCTGCCTAAATTAGGTGTTATGCTTAGAAATGTTCAAACTACATTTTTTTTACTCTGGATTTACTTCTATTACCAGTGGAAGTTTGTGAGGTGTTTAATTTTTTTCCAATTGGATGCTTATTGATGATGTCTTCGTACCATATTATGATTATTGTTGTGCAAAATGGCAAACAAAAACATATTGTTTCTTCTGAGTGTTCTCAAGTGATAAGGAATCAGTACATAAACAGAGAAGTTAACTGTTGATTTTGTCACATTCATGCTTGTTTGACATACAGTTGGCTATATAACTAAGGTCTAAATTGGACAGTTTTCACCTCTGTTGAGATAGGTGTTGGCTGGGATCCCCCCTTCCAGTGCTATTACCCTTTTCTCTCAATAGGGATTGGAGCATTGTTGATATAATGAAAATCTAACTTTGTTTTTTTATTACTTAAAGTGGTATGATGCTCTCAACATATGTGTTGTCTTCCAAAAACACTTGGTTTGAGTCTTTAAAAAAAATTTACCAAGGAGTTCCAAACAACAAAAGGAAGGTTGGTATTAATTTGATTGTGGTGGTTATGGCCCTAACCATTTTGGAATCAAGTGCCAATCAAAGAACTGAAACATTTAACTGTAGTTATAGTATGTGGCTCAGGGGTTTCATTATTATTTTGCAATGTAGGTACCTTTGGTTTTGTAGGAGGTACTTTTCATCATTTTGTTTTATGAAAATGTATGAAATTTCAAAATTCTGGAGGTACCTTTCAGTAGTTAAGAAGGATAAAAGTATCTGGTACAGCCTCTTAATAAAAGGCCTGATGGCTATATAGATATATATATATATTGTTCCTCAAAATTCTGTACTAATATGGTCATACTGGGGTTGATAATGGGGTTCAATATTTGTACCCTTAAGGAATAAGGGACCATAAAGGGTCCTGAAACAAGTGTTTTCTGTAAAAACAAAAACTTGACAGTGTGTAAATAGATTGTCTTTAAATTTTACCACATGGTGTCATTACGCAAAAGGATGACTTGGATTGATTTTAGGGATGGTTACTTGAGCCAATTAAGAGTTTTGGATTACATAGAGGCAAGGAGCAAGCATTTTTATTTCTGGATGATAAATTGAGTAAAAAAGAATGGATCTATTTGAAATTGTACCATAAAATGCAATACAACAATAGGGTAGTTAGGATTGATTTTGGAGGTTGTGACTGGAGCTAAAAATTAGGGGCCAAAAAGGGACTACATTGATTCTGATCCAATTCTTATTCTGTGTCAAATATCTAATCAGTCGCAATCAAATTTTAAGGCTGTATCAAGTTCAAATTGTGTGTCCATACCTGTCCCAACTTTATAGGGTTGGACCTCAGCAGTCTTATCAAGCTGCACCCTGTGAAGCATATTTTTATCTGTAAAATACATAGTTGACTTCTGTTCCTAATAAACTACAAACAAACCTAGGCTGTAAGCTCATAGTTATGTAGAATAGAATACTTATATGGTGGAATAATTGTATGCCCTTTGACAAATAAATTTGTATACATTATTAATTTTTTCCTTTCTTTATATTGTTTATTATCATTTCAGTTGAAAGCAAAAGCCAATCCTAATGTGAACATTTCTTGGAAAGAAGGTGAAACTGTTTTTGAAGCTCCAATTTTACAAACAGCTACAAGGTAAAGTATGTTAAGGGGGAAAGCACTGTATTTTTTATACACTTACGATTGTATGAAGTTATTGGATTTAGGGGGGGATGCAGTTTTCAAATTATAACTGAATAGTGTTTGCACCAATCACCATGGACTGGAAATTTCTATCAATGCAAGATGTCTGGTATGGTGCTATGGTTGTTGTCATCCATGTCCTTTTCATCTACACTTGGTTATTATACAACCACAAAAAATTTTTGTTTGTATTTTTTTCAACATGGTGTGACCTCTGATAACTCCAGTATATGTGTATGGATCTCCACGAAATTGTATCATAATGTTCCATACTACAAGTCAGATTGGGATTGATTTCCCTATAAGAATTTAGGTAGTAGACCTGGGGTACCCTCAAAATTTTCCCATAATTCAATTTTCTTTAAGTTTGTACATGATATTACACTAACTATGGTGCATTATTTGTAAAATTTTAAAGAAAATTCACTGTACAGATTTTGAACAATAAGCCTGAAATATTGCTATTTTTTAAAATCTGAATCGTTGGCCAAACTGAACCACATCTGGTATTTTAGGGTCATTTTGACAATATATTTAAATATATAATTGAATATTAAGTAAGATACACTTTAAAAGGACTAATATATCAGATTTAATATCGAATTTTATTTTTTCCATTTTGGAGAAGAGATGCTAGGCTTTTAATTTACCAAAATAATAGAAAAGGGGTTGGTAACTTTCAGCTGTTTGCTTAAATACAAACCTCTATTTTGCAAAAAATTCATAACTTAATTTTCGTACAAAACTGATATTATATGGACTTTCAGAAAAGTTCACTGTGTAGTTTTTTTTAAAATGTTTTAATGATATTAGGGTAAGGCATTGAAATATTTTTTTGATAATTTAATCATTATGGCTAAAATCATGTTAATATTCAATAAGGTTACAAAGTATCAAATTGTGATGACTTATATTGATGAAAGAGCATTGCCAGGCATAGCTTGAGTCAACATACTCCTGCATGAAGGGACAAATTTATATCTTAAATGTAGTTCAAAGCTGGTTAGAGTCATATGCTGAACAAAGCAACAAAATGAAAACAGAAAGCTTAAAGTCTTACAAGGATTATAGAAAAGGTTTTTTTTTTTTTTTTTACATCTAAAAGGTTAAGAAGTTATAAAACTGGCAATGTTATTGGTAAGCCGTACTGTCTCATGACAGAGATTATTTCATATTTCAATTTTAATATTATATCTGAAGGAATCCTGGTTTACCGTAAAAGGTATCATTTCAAACATTTTCCCACCTTATAAAATATATTCCTCATTATACCTATTTGAAACATTTAATCAATACTTCGAAAGAGCTGAGTTACTGGGGCTGGCATCTTTGTTCTAGAAGTTGAACCCTTTCTTAGAGGTATTTCCTTTTAACATCAGTATCAATTTAAGCTTCCATTTCAGGAGACATTCAAATGCTCTGGTCTCACTAACCACTTCTAACGTTTCCATTACTTTACATGTTAAAAAGGTAATTTTCAAAGTCTCACTGTGAATTCCCAGGACAAATGACATCTTAAAGCTGCATACTGTTGCGAAGCTTGGAAAATAAGACTTCCAAAATCATTATGCTAATGGTACGATGATAGTAGAAATTCTTCACAAAATTTACTTGAATAAATAATACTGAAAATCCACATTTTTACCTGTTCTGCTAACTGACAGCATGGAGGCATATTACTCACACATGTAAACAATATTCATACACTTTTGTAGTTAATTACATATATGATTTTAAAGTACACATTCTCAGCTTTATTTTGACTACTTTTAATCATAATACACACAAATAATGCACTTACAATGCATATGTCTAGGTTCAGTGTGTTTTTGGTACTACATAGGGGGGTGGCCATTTGACCCGGAAGTGGTTAGTGAGACCTTAAAAACATTTTATGAGTTTTTATATTTTTCTTTTTTTACATTTTATGAAAGCTTGTGGTATTGTGAGTCTAATAAGACCAAAACTATCAAAATCAGACATAGGACTACAAAGAAATGGTCATTTTTATATCATGCCCCTCAGTGATATTTTCCCTAAATTACTAAAAAATTACAATTTTAACTAACTTGTCACACCAAATTGATACCTATGATAATTCAAGAAGTTGTAATAGTAAATATTATTTATCATTATGAAAAAAGAACAGATTTCAACAATTTATATCATACCTATTTCATTACTGTGCGATTCTAAGTCTGTGCTGTGTGACTATTTGAGTACTTTCAATATCCCAAGCAGTGACGTGTATTTCATGGATGACGTCAAGTTATGAGTCACTGTTACTGATAAAAATCTTGTTGCTATGTTGTTTTTTAAAATACCTTGCACAATGCACCTCTTAAAATATAGCCAGATTACCAATATCACTATACTGATTTTATGGGAAAATGGAAATAATGACCAGGAAAGGCAATTTTCCTCAAATTATGCATTTCTCTGAAATGTGCCATAATTTAATTTATAAACATTTTATGAGTTTTTATATTTTTCTTTTTTTACATTTTATGAAAGCTTGTGGTATTGTGAGTCTAATAAGACCAAAACTATCAAAATCAGACATAGGACTACAAAGAAATGGTCATTTTTATATCATGCTCCTCAGTGATATTTTCCCTAAATTACTAAAAAATTACAATTTTAACTAACTTGTCACACCAAATTGATACCTATGATAATTCAAGAAGTTGTAATAGTAAATATCATTTATCATTATGAAAAAAGAACAGATTTCAACAATTTATATCATACCTATTTCATTACTGTGCGATTCTAAGTCTGTGCTGTGTGACTATTTGAGTACTTTCAATATCCCAAGCAGTGACGTTGTGTATTTCATGGATGACGTCAAGTTATGAGTCATTGTTACTGATAAAAATCTTGTTGCTATGTTGTTTTTTAAAATACCTTGCACAATGCACCTCTTAAAATATAGCCAGATTACCAATATCACTATACTGATTTTATGGGAAAATGGAAATAATGACCAGGAAAGGCAATTTTCCTCAAATTATGCATTTCTCTGAATGTGCCATAATTTAATTTATGGTCTCACTAACCACTTCTAACGTTTCCATTACTTTACATGTTAAAAAGGTAATTTTCAAAGTCTCACTGTGAATTCCCAGGACAAATGACATCTTAAAGCTGCATACTGTTGCGAAGCTTGGAAAATAAGACTTCCAAAATCATTATGCTAATGGTACGATGATAGTAGAAATTCTTCACAAAATTTACTTGAATAAATAATACTGAAAATCCACATTTTTACCTGTTCTGCTAACTGACAGCATGGAGGCATATTACTCACACATGTAAACAATATTCATACACTTTTGTAGTTAATTACATATATGATTTTAAAGTACACATTCTCAGCTTTATTTTGTCTACTTTTAATCATAATACACACAAATAATGCACTTACAATGCATATGTCTAGGTTCAGTGTGTTTTTGGTACTACATAGGGGGGGTGGCCATTTGACCCGGAAGTGGTTAGTGAGACCTCTAGTGACTAAAATCCATTCAATTAGGATTACCTCCCTTACACCAGGTCTACCCCCTTAAGGCAAAAATTCTGTCTAACTACATATTAAAAGTTCTTTGACCATTTTAATTTGGGTCAGAATCTTGTCAAACATTAAATCAAGAGCTGTATCAAGTTTAATTTTTGTCCATACTGTCACGACTGTTCTTGGTCTTACATCTGTGGTTTTACTCATGCTGTGCAAAGTATTTTTTTTTTTAATTTAGATTCCAGTCAGTAGAGATAGTTGACAAATTGTTGGCAGCTGGTGCTCTGCCTGATGAAAGGAACAGTAAAAATAAAAGAACCTGTCTGCATATAGCTGTTTGTAACAGGGGTTAGTAGAAAAATGTAGTTTTCCCTTTGTACCAAAAAGTATAGGTATATACCCATCACAAAAGAACTGAGGGACTTGGTGTCAATTATTGGTGTCAAGTCCATGCATCCATGGTCAGTTATCGTTAGATGCAATGTCTTTAAGACTTTTGCTGAACCATTGCTGGTTAGTCAGTTAACATATGAGATCAACTTTTAACATTGTTCCTTTATATGTCAAATGAGTACCATTTTAAGGATGCATCAGCTAGACTGTAGACAGATTTATTTTGCTTCCACATTCTTGGCTTCTTTTGTATGTCTTTGGTATACTTGTTTGCATTTGTTTCCCCTTGCAAGAGGGCAGTTTTGATATCAACTGAGTTGATTTTCAATATTTTTTAGGATAAATCAAGCAAAATCAGCCTGAATGATTGTTTGTCACAAGTCAGAGAGATTTTTGATACAATCAGAATCAGTTAACAGCAGAACATCTTTTTGTTAGGATTATTGCCCTTGAAAGATAAAAATTTGTTTGTCCAATATCATATAAGCCATTATAGATAGAAGAACTTTCAATAATGAAATTGTCCTTGCGGTAAGGGCTACCAAAGTCTCCATTTGGTTGAAGTTTCAAAATGACCCTTTGTTAGAGTTGTTGTCCTTGAAAGGCGAAAGAGATGATTTTTTTCAGTTTTTAGCCAATATGTAGAAAGCCATAGTGATAAAAAAAAACAACTTTCGATTGATGAAATTATCTTATGATAATGGACTTAATAGGGTAAAGTTTTAGAATGACTCCTTGAAGGAGTAATTGCCGTTGGAAGGTTAAAAATGACATTATATGCAGATTTTAGCGTAGATCTTAAAAAACTGTAATAAATAGATAAAAATTCAATTAATTCAATGATGTTTGGTATAAGGGCTACCAAAAGTCTACATTAAGTTGAAATTGAAGTATTACTTTTTGGATCACTTGGCGGAGGGCCATGTGAGCTATTGCCATCACTTTGTGTTCGTTGTCGTCAACAATTTTTCAAAACTTCTCCTCTGACACTACTAGACCAATTGGAACCAAACTTGGTATGAATATTCCTTGGGGAATCCTGGCATAGAACTGATGTGGGGATTTTTGATCTGTAGAAAAACATGGCCGCTGTTAATAAAAATGGATTGATTGATTGATTGTTGGGGTTTAATGCCCCAGCAGCAATATTTCAGCTATATTCAGGTGATGAACATGAAATGATGGGATGGGACACAAAGGTAATAGGGTCGACAAATTTTGATTGCCACTAGAATAAAGGAGGGATGGGTAGGGTTGGGCAATTCAGCCTCTTGTGGGGGAGAGCAAAGGTTCCTACTGCTGTTGAATACCACAGCAGGGTTCTTTAACATGTGAACACTGCGGTGCACCACTATGGTTTTCTGTATTATACTGACAACCCCAGCATGTAACACGCCAGGGGCACCCTGTTCCACCACCTGGGGCACACAAACCAGTTGCTCTGTGGGCACAATGCCCTATCCCCTGACTAGGGTTCTGATCACTATTTAGTGTAGCGCTGCTGGGGGCCTATTCTTTTGACACCTGGACTCCAACGGGGGCAATAAAAAATAGACCATAGGGGTCTGACAGTAGTTTTTCACATATATCTCCAAAACTGTATGGTTTAGCCAAATTCTGATGAAAGTGTTCAGCACGATGAGATCTATTCGTGGTCAAATTTTCGCTTTAATCGTTCAGCCATATTGGAGTTATTGCTCTTTTTTGCTATTTTTAATTTCTTTCCAAAATCTTCTTTGACACTCCTTGACCAATTGGAACCAAATTTGGTATGAATCCCTTGGGTATCCTGTACTGAACTTGTGGGGATTTTTGATCTGTTGAAAAACATGGCCTCCGTTACTAAAAATAGAACATTTGGGGTCAATGAGAAGTTTTTTTGCATATATCTCCAAAACTGATATGTTAGGCCAAATTCTTTCAATTGCTGAAATGATTCTTATTATAAAGCCTACAAAAGTCTCTAAGGGATCAAAGCTGTCTGACTACTCCATGTAAGAGTTGCCCTTGAAAGGTGAAAAAGGATGATATTTTTAGTTTTCGGCCAATGTCTTGAAAACTATCATAGAATGAAACTTTTAATTGCTGAAATAATCCTTACAGTAAGTCCTGCCAAAGTCTTCTTTGAGTCAAAATTGTCAGAAAACACCTTGTAAAAATTGTTGCCCTTGAAAGGAAAGGCAAAAAATTAGCCAGGTGAGTGATTCAGGCTCCTGGTATCATGCTGTTATTGTTGTCTGTTTGTAGACATTTGGTGTCTGAACAGCACCTTGGGTATAAGAGTATAGTGTAGATCTATATTAGAAAAGGTAGGCTGGGATTAATTTTCAGGGTTGTTCACTGAATTGTTTTAGAATAAAGACCAACTTTTCTGTGTGTGACCTCTGCAATTGTAGCTAGGTGTGGTTTGCAAAGCATTTAATTTTTTTTATGTTTATTTAAAACCTCTGTAAAGCTTTTTAGTGCTGCCGAGAACTAAGGATTTTTATGTAATTTTAATGGGCTTAGAGGGTATATGGCTACATCATATGTCAATGGAAAGATAAATCAATGTAGTTTTTGAATACCATTCTTTTCTAACTGAAAAGTGGTAAAGTTTTCTGCTATTTTGCATTAATTAGAAGAGGGGTCAAAGATCAATTGACCCCAATACACTTTGATAAGTGATTTAAGTGAAATCGTTCATTGTAGGTATCGGAAAACAAGTAACATATAAAGATAATATGTATAGAATTTCAAAAATGTGAAAAAGAACTTTTTCTGACAAAAGTTGACTATTTAATCACAGAACAAATTTGCCCCGAAAATTGGTTGCATTTTAGTGTATTTTCAATGATTAAGAGATAATAAGATACGGTAGAATATTACAATGTATTGTATATCTGAGTATTCTTTGATCTACAATGTGGGCTTTGCAACATGAGTTTGAAGTTGCAAATTTTCACATATTTAAACTATTAATTGTACTAAAATTGTATAAGACGGAATCGTTTCAAGACAATTTATCTAGTTTCCGAACTGTTTTATGAAAAGTATCTAGTCTGCCTTTCGTTTTGATGAAAAGATTTAAGGTTTTGAGATTTATTTTTGTACATGCAAAAATCTTACATATTTTTTGCTAACCTGGCCTAAGGCCAGGTGAGCTATTGCCATCACTTGGTGTCCATTGTCATCCATCGTCGTCGTTAACAATTTTTCAAAACTCTTCTCCTCTGAAACTACTTGACCAGTTGGAACCAAACTTGGTATGAATATTTGTTGGGGTATCCTGCATAGAACTGATGTGGGGATTTTTGTTTTGTCGAAAAAACATGGCTGCTGTTACTAAAAATAGAACATAGGGGTCAGACAATAGTTTTTTTCCAAAACGGTTAGGGTTTAGGCCATTTGAAAGGGGTAAAAGTGTTCAGCATGATAAGATCTATCTGCAGTCAAATTTTCATTTTAATCTATCAAGCCATGTTGGAGTTATTTCCCTTTTTCAAAGTTTTTTTGCTATTTTTAATGTTATTTCTTTTAAAAAATCTTCTCCTGACACTATTTTACCAATTGAAACAAAACTCAGTATAAGTGTTCCATGGAGTAACCTGCATTGAATTGAAGTGGGGTTTTTTGATCCGTTGAAATACATGGCCACTGTTACTAAAAATAGAACATAGGGGTCAGACAGTAGTTTTTCGCATATATCTCCAAAACCCTTAGGTTTAGCCAAATTCTTTCAATAGCTGAAAAGATCCTTATTTCTAGGACTACAAAAGTCTTCAGGCATAAAATTTGTCAGACACCTTCTTATAAAAGTTATTGCCCTTGACAGGGGAAAATGACAGTTTTTTTTTTTTTTTGTTTTCAGCAAATGTCTTGAAAACTATGATAGATTTAGACTTTCATTTACTGAAATGATCCTATCAAAGTCTTCTTCAGTCAAAATTGTTGGACAACTTCTTGTTTAATTTATAGCCCTTGAAAGGCAAAATTTAACCAGGTAAGCGATTCAGGCTTCTGGGAGCCTTTTGTTGGTTGTTGCATTTGTCTTGATATGCTTGGACTTCAAATAAAATGGTAAGATTTAACCATGAATCAGGGATTCCCAAACAAAAAATGTGACTCGGGGGTTCATGATAAGGCTGGATTTCATAATAAATTTGACAATACATAAATTGTGAACTTCAAACTTTGCATGGAAGCATGTGCAAACATGTGCATGCATGTTGTCACAATATTTATGTCTTATGATGTTTAACTGTGCGCCAAGCTGATACTTGTAATGCAATATCCTCAAGAGTGGCAGATCCACACTGTGAAAAGGAGGGTGCTAGCCGGGGTTCCTCAGAAAAGGGGGTGTGCTTGGATATTATTTACCGTTTTTTGTCAATTTTACACATGAAAATGACAAATTTTCCAATAAAAAAGGGGAGTGTCAATCCCATGCACCCCCTCTGGATCGGCCACTGCTCAGAACGGATTATACTGGTTTGCTTTTTATATACTAAACGAGTTGATAAAAACGAACCAGATTCCTTGTAAAAATTGTAATGCAAAAAGAAGAAAGTTCAGACGCAATAAAAACTTCTGTGATTTTTTTACCTCTCAAAAAGACTCCAGTTTTAGTAGCCATATGAATAGGACACAATGGTTTACAACATAGTTGTTATAGAATAGTAGTTCATAAGAAACATCATTGTCCAGGCCAGGGGCAGATCAAGAATATTGAAAAAAGAGAGGCTCTGATCAAGACGTTTGAAAACAGGGGATGCAATCTATTGTTTGCTATATCTGCTGTCTATAAGTTGTTATAAACTTACTTTTTTTGCGGTGTAAACATACATGTACAGAGCAGTTGTAGTATGTGGTTTGTGAATTGAATTGTGCATTACTTCTGTTGTCATATTATGACATTTTGAACATTTACAATGTCATAGTTTCAATTTTCAGGCATGTCTGTCTGCTTCACACAAAGAATGAATAAGTGAGCCACTTTATGGTTCATTCTGATTCTGATTTGTTATAATCTAAATACCAATAAGAATTAAACTGAATATGGGATCCTAACTGTAATAGCATATTCTCTAACCTAGCATTATGGTCTTGCCCCCTCCCTTCTTGCAATGGGAGGGGGGAGCAGGACCATATTCCTTGCCTAACAAAGATGCTGTAAAATCTAGGAATTGGAAATAAGCCATTCATAACTTGGAAACTTTCCATCTGTCTATATGATAGTAAAGGCCAATTTTCTTTGAAATAATCCATTTACAAAAAAATCTTTGTAACGTTCTCTTTTTCACCGTCATATACTAGATTACTTTCAAACGATGCCAGAGTTTCCCTCCTTTGTTTAAACCAGAATGACATCATTTATGTAAGACCAGATTGATGGGCGCTTAAGGAAAAACAGAGAAAAGGTGTTCAAATTAATATCCTACCAATGAACCTGGTCCAAAACCCAGTTTTTTTTTTATCAAGCCTGGCTTGCTGAATATTTTTTTAAATTTATATATGTTTTTCTTTTGACTATTTTTGTATTTTTGGTGCTTTGTCTTGACTGAATATCCTGTTCTTTATTCCAATTTTCTCAAAACGAACATTGTTGAGCACCCGATTATTGAATGAATGAAAAAAAATTGTCAAACTTTTATTTATCTGCTTAAAGAGCACTTAAAATATTGATCAAGTCAAAAAATAAGTTACTTTTGGTAATATTCATGCTTTTCTGTTGTACCAACAGTTGGAAACAGAACAGGTTGACCAGAAAATGATTTCATATTTTGCAATTTTAGTATTATTATTAGTTAAAATGTGTGAAAATTTGCAACTTCAAACACATTTTGTAAAGCTCATGTTGCAGATGAAATTGAGAACGTGTTTATTTTATTTGTTATTCAGTAAAGAATATTCAGATATAAATTGTAATATTATACTGTGTCTTATTATCTCTTAATCATTGAAAATGCACTAAAATGCAACCATTTTTAGGGGCAAATTTGTCCTGTGATTAAATAGTCAACTTTTGTCAGAAAAAGTTCTTTTTTTACATTTTTGAAATTCTATACATGTGACCTTTATATGTTACTTGCTTCCTAATACCTACAATAAATACATGTAATTACACTTAAATTACTTATCAAAGTCTACTGGGGTTGATTGATCTTTGACCCCTCCCCTAATTAATGCAAAATAACAGAAAACTTTGCCGTTTTTCACTTTGATAAGTACGATATTCAAAAACTGCATTGATTTATCTTTTCACTGACATATGATATAGCCGTATACCCTCTAGGTCCATTAAATTCAAAAACTAGAGCACTTTTTGATACCTGTCCGTAGCAATATTTCTGTAGCAGCTTACAATAGTCTTTAGGATATCAATTGTCGCCTTTGTTTTAGTAGGTAGGTTTTGTCATTTTTAGGACATACTATTTTCTGGTATCAAGGAGTTGAAAACTTTTAATTTAAATATTTCCACACAGGTTTTTAGATCGTGAGCAGATGTCTTCACCCAATATAGTTATTTTTCTCAGATTTTCTTGGGCTATCAGGGATCATACTTACCGTAATAAGTCTGCTGTTTAACACATTGATTTTTTCTTTGACTGTTATATTTATACCTCCCTGCAAACAAAATTTGGGGGGGTATATAGGTTTCACCCTCTCTTCCTGTCTCTCTGTCTGTCCATGCTATTTTCGAATCAGCTTGAAGTATTGTTATAAAACTTTGTAGGATGTAATATAACCACATAGAGATGTGTATATCATCATGAATTTATGTTTGGACAAAAATTGTGGAAATGATCACTGTTGAACTTGGGGGCTTTTCAGTAAAACTTGGTATCATGCATTGTCCGCAACTACTCCTAAACGACTTGCAGAATGGTTATGAAATTTAATGGGGTGTTAGATTACCAAATTGGGATATGCATATTGTCAGGTACCAAATTGGGATGTGCATATTGTCAGGTATTCATGTTTAAACAAAAATTAAAGAAATAATGACTGTTGGAATTAAGGCATTTGTCAGCAAAATTTGGTTTGATGTTTTGTTCACAACTCCTCCTGACTTCTCCTGCAAATTGTCAGCAATTAGTCAGATTCTGTTATTGAATTCTCAATAAAAAAAAGTACTGATTACTGTTTTAGAAATGGCAGCAAATTGTGTCTTTGATTGATGGATTGGTGTTTAGCACCCAAGCAGCAATATTATAGCTATATCCAGGCAATGAACACAAGATAGATTATAAAATGAACATGAAAAGATGGTAAAATGAAAAAAAGGATGAGACACAAGTACAATAGGGTCAACAAATTTTTATTGGCACTGGAAAAAGTGCAAGGTGGGTAGGGTAGGACAATTTAGCTTCCAGTAGCAAAGCCGAGGCTCCTAGAATACCACAGCAGGGTTTTCTAACATTCAAAGAACGTGGTATCTTTCCCAGCATGGTGCACTACTATGTTTACAGACTGGTTTTCGATATTATATGGCCTGACATTCCTGGCATGTAGCAAGCCTGGGTTCCCCCATTCAACCACCTGGGGCACACAACCCAGTTGCTCTATGGGCAGAGCAATCTTGCCCCCAGCTAGGGTTCTGAGCACGGTTTAGTCACCTTTTACGACAAGTTTAGCGCTGCTGTGGCTTATTCTTTTAACACCTGGATCCCCACAGGGCTAATGTGTGTCAAAAGTTCTTAAAATTGCTTAATTTATCCACCATAAAAGTTGTGTCCAATATGTATCCTATGTCCACATTAGGGGCAATGTCTAGTACTTTCATTTTCTTGTTCATTTGTGGCCGAATTTCCCATATTAAATTCAGGTTATAGCATGATGAATGCTGGTCTGGCAGACTGGCACTTGTAACACTTTTCTCATGTAACTACTAGTGGCAGCCTCTTGATTTTTGGTATCTAGCATCGGGTCCCATATGGTATATGATTTTAGGCTCTTTGGACAACTACTTCCTGTAAAAATTCGGCCATTATTGTCTTTGACCCATTTTTTGAAAAGTTGGGACTTTTTTTAAAAGACTTTTTAGACTTTCATACTGATGAAAATTTTTTCTCGTGTCAAACGTTGAATTATTATCAAAATTATAAGCCCTATATCAATCTTAAATCTTCTGTCCATACTTGCCCTAAAGGTTCAGGGTTTGACTACTGTAGTCATATCAAGCTACATCCCACTACGTATTTTATTATGAATGAAATGTGAACTGCACAATTTCTTTGATCATGTCACATGGTTAATAACTTTTCATTGGTAGTATACTATTAAATCCTTATGATACGACATGTCTTTCTCATTATCTTTAGACCTTTTTCTGTCCTTTCACTAGGTGATGAAGTGATTGGTGTAAAGATTCTGACCAGCATTATCAAAGCGGGTGCTAATGTGAATGCCATTGATGCTGAGAAACGCTCACCACTACATTTGGCTGTAAATTCCAACCTAGGAACCTCAGATTCAAGCACCGATTATGAAGAGGTGCTTCTAGGAAATGGAGCAGATATATTTCAGAAGTGTTGCTTTAATAAAATGCCGATTCACTATGTGTTTAAAAAAATTGAATCGTAAGTTGATTTGCATATATGCATACATGGATTCCAAGTCCCATAGTATTTCAAGTTTTAACAGGGTTTAATTGTCAACTCACATGTAGTTGGGTTCAGAGAAGATTTGCAATATCAGTCTCTTCACACTTCATTACACATATTTTTATACTGTAATTATTTATTGTTATGTCATTGTCCTCATTGTTATTGCCTGCTATGGTTGTTGTTCTTGGTCCTGTCATCAGTATCTTTGAGGACATTTGTTTTCCAGGCAATAACTCAAGTATGAATACATGTATAAAGATCTTTATGAAAATGTATCAGAAGGTTCAATTTGGGCTTGCTTCCATTAAATGTCTCAACATAGTGATTGTTTATTTCTTTTGATCTAGGCTTTTTATTTTATTTTTTTTTTTATTTTTATTCATCATACCCTACTGAAACAGTTCTTGGATGTATCGTAAGCACTTAGTCCACCCCTCTGTTTGTCTGTTCATGTAATCTTAATAAGCATTTCTGTCAAAATATAATGTTGTGTTAACCACAATCATAATTGAGAGCTGTATCAAGCTTGAATTTTGTATCAATATTTGTCCCATCTGTTCAAGGTTCAATATCTGCAGGCATGTCTAGCTGCACTCCACAAAACATTTTTTTTTATTTAAATGTAGATCCCTATGCTTAAGTGTGTCAAAAACTAAATTGTGTCCACATTTGCCTCAACTGAACAGAGTTCAACATGTTGTGGTTGTATCATGCAGCAGTTTGAAAAGCTTTTTATTCATATCAGTTGTCTTGTTGATATGATGGGCCTAAAATTTAATTTTCTAGGTTTTTTTTGACGTGTTAAATCCATCAGTGTATAATACCCCCACTTAATGAGTGGATGGTATATATGAATCACCTTGTCCTTCCATTCATATGGTATTTCAAACTGCCAATAAATTGATAGATTTCAGATTGGTATGTGACTATATAAATATGGCATACGTTTTTAATGATTTTGATTGTTGTCCATCATCAACTTCCTGTTTTGTTAGTCATTTTTTTACATACATGGTGGCTTTATATAGATTTGGTGTCATTGTATGAGAATTAGGTTGCTGTCTAATATCAACTCCCTGTGTGAGTGGAGATATATTTGTATGAGACTTTATGTTGAATTTTGTGTGTGAGGTAACGTATTAGGTGAACCGTCAGTCTGTTTAAAAAAAAACTATGCTGTTTCTCGCATTTAATCACAAACCAAAATCTGAGTATTTGTATTAGTACTCACCCAAATTGTGCAAGGTTTGAAATGTGTTCATGTATTAAGCTGCAACCTCTAAAGCATTTGAATGTTTTTGTGACATTTTTTGTTTTAAATAATGTTGAGAAAATTAAAGAAAACAAAAAACAAAAACAAAAAACACACTATGAAATTAAAGTTCATTCACAGAAATTGATGCAGTTTGTTATTTTACTTTCTTAAAGACCTGATACTGTAGTAGCCATAGATCCTGTTGATTTACTAGATCTTATATGCCATGCAATGAAAGACCAACAGATAGATGAAGGAGACAGTAGTTGTCAGTCACCACTCCACATGGCAGCTCAAAGAGGAGCCACCATCTCATGTCTCCATCTGATTAAGGTAAATGTTACTCTCACAAACTGTAAAAGGTTCTTGTTGATCAAATGGTTTAAGTCAATCGGCTAGATAATGAAACACTCCCCCCCCCCAAAGGGATTTTTGCAGACCTGTATAGGTTGATAGATATGTATATTAAATGTATATTAAAAACATAAATTTGCCTGTTTTCCAAAAAATTAGTGCAGTGTTGTCACAGAAACCAGGGAAGACAAGTTTGTAGACTACCTCTTGGAACAGAGAGCAGTATGCAGAGCAATTTATACTATCCTGTAAAGAATGAAAGCATAAGAGATTGCCAAGGCTATGAAGGTTGACAACTTCAAAGGCAAAAATGGTGCTTCTACAGGATTATGAAGCATTATGAACTTAGCAATGAGAACTACCATGTTAACTATGTTTAACATACAATAAACAATAATATAACCTGGCCCCATTAGTCATAAAGTGTTCAGTTTTTATACGACATACAGATATCTGACCTCTCAATTTATGTGGCAAATTTGACTTTTCTTTGATTTTTTCCCCTAATTTGATAGAAAATTTGCAATTCAACTTGTACTCCTCATTGACTTGTTAGTTGGAAAATATGTTTAAGATGAGCACCTCCTAATTTGAGGAATTTGATTAATATTTGATATGAATTTTTACCTGTTAAACTTAGCAATTTTTTAGCACTATATGTTATCATAAGTACATCTAACACAACTATCTTTTTCCAACACAGTCGGTATATTTTTTTCTTTTTACCCTATGACCTTAAAGATGCTCTTCTGTGGAAACGTCTAAAGTCACCTAATCGCAATTCTGTTTCCCGATTAGCCAAATGCTGTTAACTCAATAGCAATAAAAAAAAAAACTGCTTCAAAAATTGAAATTGCGTGCCATGTATTATTTTCTTGAATGAAATGTAGATGGTTATAAGTAAAAAGAGCAAAATTTTACTGTGTCAGCTTCTTTTTTCTTTTTTTTTAAATAGTTTATGTATATTTTAAGATGTTTAAGTATTGACTAAAACTATTATATGGCAGTGATACTGATCCAGACATGTCATTGGTCTTGTTAGAGTTTTTGGCCTTGAAGGATAAAATAGTATTCTTTTCAGGTTTTAGCTAAATACATTATATTAAAATTAATTATTGATAGAAAGAAACTTTTTTATTGATGTAAAACTTCACAAGATTGACATGACCACCAGATGTTTTATTTTCACCCTTTTATTTATTATTAAGTAATTGTTTGTCCTTTTTCTTTATAGAGAAAAGCTGATATAAATAGACTGGACAAGGATGGTAATACACCATTATCATTTGCTGTATCCAATGGACATGACAGGTTTGATTTTTATACATCTCTCAATATTGTGGATATACCTCTGTCTTTCAGTTCATATGCCCTTCATCGACACTTCTTACAAGAACTCCAAAACTCTTCAAGCCATTAAAATGAAACTTAGATCACTCGTTTGTATGATGGAAAAAAGCTCCTTTTACTTTTACTTTGATTTGGAACATTTAGTTTTTGAGTTAAAAGACTTTTTGCATTTAAAAAAGGGGGTGGTTTTTCTGTTTTCATGCTCTAACTAAAAAAAATGCTTTTAACCAAGGCCACAAAACTTCAGGATATATTTTGTATCCATGGTCATAGGCTCTTTTTGTTTTCTATAAAATTAAAATTTCATGTTTTTTTTTTATATTTTTGGCACTTTTTTATGAAAAAACAGGTGTTTTTTTTACGTTTTTGCTCTGTAACAAAAAATGCTGTCAGCAATAGGCACAAAAATTTGAGATAGTCTGTATTCATTATTATAGGTTCCTTTCTATTTCTATTAGGTTTTGATTTCACCTTTTCATTTTTTCTGTTTTTATGCTTGAACTGAAAAGACACTTTCAGCACATACCACCAAACTGAAGGATTTTCGTTGTTAATTGAAACGCTTAATGTTTAGTATATCGGCAAATGGGTGTATCATGCGCTAATGGCATAGGTCTTTATTATGACCTATAAAATTTTGTGGGATAAATTGTAGTCTTGACTTGTCCAAATAGAAAATTTGGTAAATTTTTCATTACAAAGGATTTAAGTTTTTTTTTAAATTGTTTATCTATCCTTTTATTTTGATCTTTCATTTTATTAAAATTTTCTTTCTATCTAAGAAACATATGCTGTGATCACATTCCAAGTAATATGCTATATCAAGTTTGATCTGTGTATTAGTACTTGACCAATATGTCCAGAGATACATTTCATTTCCTTTGAAATCCTCATTTAAATTCTTCACTTAATATCAGTTTTGTGCATTATTTAATGCTGTGTTACATCAAATTCAAGATCAAATGTTTTGGTGTTAATACATTTATATAGTTGGTATTGGTCCATGTTTTATGGTGATTTTTGATTATTTGAATTTAATGTAATTGAATGTTTTCCACAATTTCTGCATTATTTACTTGATTAACAGCTTGATACTTTGTTGAATTAAATGATATTGCCCAAGTGAATCTCTCTGTTGTTTTTTTATGAGACCTCTTTGTGATTTGTGTCAGGAGCTGCATTATTGTTGCTAGACTATATCAGGATTATACTTGCTTGGGAGCAGTACATGCTTACCATTCCAGTAAATCTGATGTCACTCTCAGTTTTTTGTGGAAGTTGATTATCCTAAATGCTTTAATTTTTTTGTGTTGCATCTTGTTTTCCTTGTTGTACAGTTCAAGTGTAATTTTTGTAAGAATCAGGCGAAATGGGAAAATCAGAAACAATAACCCACTGATCTGACAATACCATTTCACTCAAAGCTGCATTCGCTATTTGAAAAGAGCAATATTTTGATCTCTGCATCACTGGATTTCCTCAGAAACTTTCCATAAATTGTTTGAAAATAAAGTTTTTTGAGTTATCGGCCCTTGAAATGTTCATTTTCAAAACATTTCAATGAAATTATAACTAAGTTAACCGAAATGGTATGGAAAATCTCGTCTTTTTTTCCTTTATTCTAAAGGGTGCAAATAGTCAAATTAAACTCTCAAAGTGGTAGGTTTTTTCATACCATGTTGTATCTTCTGTCTTATTCTTACAGAGACTGACACTTACAGCTAATTAAAAAAATAAGCAGTTCCAATTTATTTCAGTACTAATTTATGTAGGCTAGTGTGTAATTTTAATAGCTCTATAGGTAGAAATCTGCCTACGTTATTCCAATGTATCCTAATTATCTACTTCAGAACACCTGTGTGATCTTTTGGACACTGCCTTTTAAGTTTGAATATCTGTCAGACATGATTCCTATTAATGAATGAATCACTTTGAAATTGTATTTCTAGGTGCCATACTTTCAAAGGAAGACTGGAATTGATTTTTGGGGTTAAGACTTGAACCGGGTAGAAATAAGGGGCCAAAAGGGGTCAGAAAGAAATATTTTTCTTGTGCACTATGGTAACTTTGGTAAGGTGGAATTGATCTTGTATAAATTTACACAAGGTACCATACTACAAAAGAAAGATTTGGATTGAATTTTTGGAGTTGTGACTTGAGCCAGTAAGAATGTGATTGATAACATTTTATATACAATGTAATCATGATGTTTACAATTTGAAATAATTAACCCCATCCTTGGTCACAGGTCTAAAGAATCTTTGCTATCTAGACAGCTGGACAGCAGTGACAAACATGATCAGCATAAACTTATACTGTATTTAGGTAGTGTAAGAACAGTGGTGACAAGGTGACCAGTAGATTCATTATAAAATTCTATAAAAACATGCATTTTGGGTGAGGGCTGTGACATGGTGACAAACAAAATTTGTGTAGAATCCCTTTGTGACGTAGTAGGGATAGTGGTGTCGAACTTCAGCATAAAAAGCAGAGACAGCAGTTGCATAGCAACGGGTAAATTCATTATTGAATTAACGGTATACAAATATTGCAGGGACTGTGATGACAGGGTGGCATGGAGTGAAATACAATGCTGCGTCACCATAGATACATAGCTAAGAAGGCTGGATTTAACTTGATGATCCTGTTACAGTAAATAAATCAGCCTACTAATGACAAGATACTTAGATAAAAATACAATGTTTTCAAAATCTCCACTACAAAAACATCTGTTATATATACTTTTAATTTCAGTTGTGCAATAATATTAATTCAGAATGGAGCCAATGTACGGAGTAATGTAGTATTAGCTCCAAAGAATAAACCAGAGACTGCAAAAACGAAAAAGCCATTGTGGAAGTGGAAACCATTAATAATACCAGATGTCACCCCTGAGAAGAAAACATACTCTGTTTTTCAGAAGGCAATTCAAAAAGAATTGCAGGGTGTATCACACATGGTCTTAGATGTTCAAGGCAAGATAGATAGCAGTGTAATAGAGGTATGATATGTTTATGCCTCTGCCACAAATTATTTTGGGGATATAGTTTAATTATACCCCTGCAAACAAAGTTTTTTTATTGCGGGGGGGGGGGGGGTATATGTACCACATTTTCTGGACTATAAGTCCAGATTTTTTTTAAGCAAAGTGTCAGCCTCAGCTTATCGTCCACTTCGACTTATCTAAGGTTTTTTCAAGAAAAATGTTCATCAACAATGCTTTTCGTTAGATTTGTTTAGTTCACTTTTGATTGCTTTAATTCAAAATTTATAGTAAAGTGCAATCAATGAAAGCTGTCACTCAAACAGTCAAACCGTCGATTGAATTTGAATCTAATTGATCATTGCCGCTATCCTTTAGGAATGAATACGATGATGTTAACAAAAACTCTGAGACTTTGAAACCGTTAAAATTTATAAATAAACTCTATAGAAGATACGTTAACAAAACTCGTTTTTAACTTGGAAAACATTATCGAGTGTTTTTAAGTTATCGGTCCTTTAATATGCAAATTTATACTCATTTACAGATGTCGTAACACATTCGCACGTGGCTCAAATTATAATTCAATTAAGGTGTTATCTAAATGGCTTATTGCAACCAAATTTGCAGGTAACAATTATTTTTTATTGTATTTTGTAGTACCAGGTAATATTGTTTACTAATTACCGCTCGTAGTTATGACCAATTCATCAAACGAATTTCCCACTTATTTCACACATGGCATCCCTTGTTTGACATAACTACGATTTCGTGCCCCTGATGATCTATGGCTTCAGAGCCATTGACACGCCATTCAATAAAAATAATTGAACTCACCGACAAAGTACACTTTAACAAAAACACAGATATTTATTTAATTAAGAAATCTTATACTTAGTAACATCGCTGGAATAATATGCTGTTGTCGAAAACAAAGACTCAGATCTCCGCTGACACGCTCACGTCTGACCTTTGACTTATCTGTTGAATTGGACTTATCTATGTTTTTTTCGTCGATATTGGTCAAGATTAGGCAATTCAACTTATACTCAACATCGACTTATAGTCCTGAAAATACGGTAAGTTTCACAGAGTCTGTCCGTCCGTCTTTCCAAACTATTTTCTAAGCAGCTTGGAACATTGTTATGAGACATTGTGGGATGTTATATAATCACATGGATATGTGCATAATGTCAGGAATACATGTTTGGACAAAAATTGTAGAAATGATGGCTGTTGAATCCACCTTAATGACTAGCAGGATAGTTATGAAACTTTATGGGATGTTTGATTACCATATGGATATGTGCATATTGTCAGGAATTTATATTTGGGCAAAAATTGTAAAAATGACGGCTGTTGGAACTTAGGGATTTTTCAGCAGATCTTGGTCTGATGCTTTGTCTGTAACTGTTTGTCCTGCAGGATTGTTATAAAACTTGGAATGTTAGATTACCATATGGAGATGTGCATATTGTCAGAAATTTATGTGTTAACAAAAATAGTAGAATGATGACCATTGGAACATTTGCATTTTTCAGCAATACACTGGTCTGATGCATTGTCCACAACTCCACAAGGATTTGCAGGATTGATGTAAAACTCAATGGAGTGCTAGATTACCATATAGACATATTGTCAGGAATTAGTCATTTTCTGTTAATGTATTGTCAACAAAAAGTAGTACAGATTGCTGCTTGGAGTTTGGTGTTTTAGAAATGGCAGCAAATTATGTTTCAAAAGTGCTTAGTCTCTCCACCATGAAAATTCTGTCCAATATGAATCCGATGTCCACATTGGTCCCCAAATGTATAGGGTTCAACAGGCAGGGTTATTTGTCCTGTTAGGGGCAATGTCTAGTTCTTGTCTTTCCTCTGTTTTTTTTTGTCATTCTTTTATTTTGCAAGAGACATTTTAATGCCCTTCCATGAAGGACCTGGTGCAAGTAGTTTTACCAGTGTTCGTCGTTATTATCATTCTGCATCTAACAGTTTTGTGACTGTTTTGCTAATTAAACCCTTGCTGATATTGATTTTTGCTATGTGAGTATAAGGTTTCAGATCAAGTTTACATGTGATTTTTAGTTGAAGTGAAAGTGCTTTTATTCGTGGATTGGGAAAAAAAACACGTTCGTGGACTCTTGAATTTTTTGTTTTTAGGTTTTCAGTATACACATCAATGGAAATTTCCTTTCGTCAGTAGCCAAATTTCATGGTTTGGCCTACCCATGAAAACCACGAAAATTGGTACACCATGAACAGTGGTACTTTCACAGGAACTAGTACATCTCATTTCAGACAGTACTTATCAGGACATTTCATCTAATTGAGCTAATTTTTAGTACATGAGCCTACTTTGAAAGGTTACACAGAGAGTTTATGTTGTGTCCTGCTTCATTGAAAGGTTACACAGAGAGTTTATAGTGTGTCTTGCTTCATTGATAGGTTACACAGAGAGTTTATAGTGTGTCTTGCTTATTGACTTGGACTTGGTTAATTTCTTTGAAATAATTCATTTGTCCTGTGTCACCATGAAAGCAGGTCTAGTAGGTGCTTGACACCTTTCCTCCATCTGTCCATCTGTGGGGGGTACCTGTTTATGTACATATGTGCACCTCTTATCGTGCAGAAATTTAACAAATGTTTTCCAACATATTTAGCATGATGTACTTAGCCATTTTTATATGACTGCAACATTTTTTTGGGTCATATAATGGTATCATCCTGTCATCGTCAGCTTCGTTCAGGCATTCATTAACTTTAGTTTATTTAAAAATAATTGAGTAAAACTTATCAAATCTTTTTAAAATTTTAAGACATTGTTCCCATGGACATGTTGGTGGACCCTATAGTTTTTGAAGGCTCTTGCCCAACCATTTTTGGAAATAAGAGGCTAATGGGGGAAAATAGAGGTTATCATTAGAATTGAAACAGGTTTGGGGCTATATAGCAATCACCACATCTGTCTGTCGACATTCCTTGTAAGTGCAAAGCTCCTAAAGCACTCCAGGTTTTTTTTTTATGAAACTTAATAGGAATGTTGGGCATTATATGTAGATGTGCATGAAGGGGACTGTAAAGGGGGGTAATCCAACATAAGGGTTTTACATGATTTATCCTTGTAAGCAAAGGGTAACTCCTCCTAAACCATGTAAGGAAATTTGATGAAACTTTTTACGAAGATTATGCATCGTACCTAGATGTGCATGAAGGAATATAGTTTAGGTCAGGTGACTGCTAAGGGCAAAAGTTGAACTTAGGTTATTCATTCAGCTGCATTTGTAGTGGGGTGTATTCTTTTTGTGTGCTAGCTTACCATATTTCTGGTTTTTGCTATTCTTGTGGTTTTTTCTTGGAGAATCTTCTGTTGTAACTACTGGATAGAGCTCAATGTAAGTTAGGTTTGAGTAGGAGGAATTTTTATCCAACAAAAAACATGGCCACTTTTACAAAAAAAAAGTAGAGTGTTGCTAATTAAGTTAGGTGAGTGATTCAGGCTTTTTGGAGCCTCTAGTTTGTTATTCAACATAAGGTCCGTTTTGATTAATATATATTTTGTGCTTGATATTGAATCACAATTAAAATTCACAGCTGTTTCAAGCATGTATGTTGTGTTAGTCTTTGCTCTATCTACTTGACCTCTGCTGGTGTGTCTATCTGCACCCTGCGAAGCATTTTATTTAACTTGCTTAATGTTAATATACATATTAAAGATACCTATTTGCTGACAAATATGTGATAGTGAAGTACATTCAGACCAATGGGTCTTGTTTTTATTTTTTTGATTTCTAGGCAGCTTTATATGTTAACATGTCTTACATTTTTGTTTTAGGCAGCTCTACATGTTAATCAATACAATGTTGCATTGCGCTTGTTGAGAAAGATAACTGACCGAAGTCTTGTACAGATATCCAATAACCAACAACAAAACTTGTTTCATGTATTAGCTCTATATACATCACCTGGACAACAAGACTCTCTTCAGTTAAAGGTAAATATAATTTATTTTTAGTCCCCTACTGGCGACTCCCTCAAAGAACTTAAGGTTTGCACTCTGTCAGTCTGCCAAATCAGTTTTGCCCAATTTTTAGCTCACCTGGCCAAAGGCCAAGTGAGCTATTGCCATCTATTAACATCCGCCATCATTAACTATTTTTCAAAAATCTTCTTCTCTGACAACACTTGACCAATTGGAACCAAACTTGATATCAATATTCCTTGGGGTATCCTGCATAGAACTGATGTTGGGATTTTTGATCCATCAAAAAACATTACTAAAAATAGAACATAGGGTTAGACAGTAGTTTTTGACATATGCATATTATATCTCCAAAACCATTAGGTTTAGCCAATATCTTTCAGTTGCTGAAATGATCCTTATTATAAGGCCTACAAAAGACTCAAGGGATCAAACTTGTCAGATGACTCCTTGAAAAGTTTTCTACACTTTTTTTTGCTTACATATATAAGTTTGATATTTGGTACATTACTTTCATTCATTCAGCAACTTAGTTTTGTGCACTTTTTTCATATGATATTTCATACATTGCTTTACCATAGCAAGTATAGATCAACGTCAAACTCTGTTTACATGTTTTGTTTTTTTTTTTATTAAGTTTTGACACTTGGACCAGACTCAGCTTTCTGAACATTTCTTGCTGACAAAATTATGCATGCGGATTGTATTATGTTCTCTTGAATAGAAATTTCTTCCTTCCAGTAGGGGACTTTGTATCGCAATGCAATACTCTCAGAATACTTGTTTCAACAGACATTAATTCATTATCTTTTGATTAACTTTAGTCTAGTTGCTGCAGGACTCTGTCATCATGCTTAGGGTGTACATATATTGTGTAATATGTCACTCAAAAAGTATTAGATCAAGTATTATTTAAGCTTTGTTTTATTCATACATGTTGATGATGTGCACATTATATTATGGGAAAATTTGATAAATTCTTACATCTTCAGCATGTTGAACTTGGCCATTTTTTGTCACTTTCTGTTGTGGGTAGTAACAAATTAGTGTAATTCAAAATTTGAATTGTGTTAATTAACATATAATGGAGAAATTTGGTAAGTTTTACCTGACATTTTTATATGTCTGCTGTAAATTAAAAATTACATCAATATTACTTTTATTTTTTGTACTACACCATACAGTACAACAGTAGTTGAAACATAATGCTGTAATAAACTTTAAGTAAAGCTTCATTTGACATCAGTGGTCTAAGGCTCCTAAGTGCACTAGTTTTCTTAGATATTTTCTTGGAAATTATATTAAGATGTGGCTTCCAAGTTCATTCATCTATGGTAACACCCAATAATTTGGCTGAGGTAACATTTTGATACAACATCATTGATTCTAATACAAGTATTATTAACCTTTGCCAATTTTTGGCTTGTTCCTATAAGTGTACATCTAAGTTTTCTTCAAGTTTTTAGTTGATTTACTCTTATTCATCCAGTTTATTATAGAATTAAGTAAATCTTCAGTGAATTTATCTTCAATAATTTGTACAGATTTGTCACAAACAGTAGATATGTCGTCTGCATGTATAATTGGATGACAATATTTAAGACATAATGGATAATCATTTTCAAAAAATAGAAAAATACAAAGGCCCAAGTATAGAACCTTTAGATACACCAATGGACACTTTTTGGGATTTAGATAATTTCCCTTTCCAACCAACTCCCTGTTCTTTGTTACTCAAATACAATTTTAACCTTTCATAAGTATTTTTGCATATTGTGTGTCTTTTGAAGTTATGACTTACTTTTTCTCAGTTCCCAATATCCATTTTTAATGTAATATACATTTTATACATTTTTTTGTACCAACTGTTTAAGAATTAAAAAGGGACCAAACACATGCATTTCTTAGAATGTAACTATATAACTCTAGTGAAAATCTTAAGAATGTCTTCGATATTATTCCATAATATTTTATACCACAATGGTCCAACTGGTTTTGATTTTGGGGGTTGAGTCTTGACCATTTTAGAAATTAGGGGCCAATAGGGAGGGAGACTGAAACATGCATTTTCCTGATGGCCAGATAATTACTTGACTTTGAGTGAATGGATCTCTTTGAAATTTTGTAACGAGGTGCCATGCCACCAAAGTAAGGAGGGGAATCATTCTGGGGTTAAGATTTGAACCTTTTTGGAATCAGGGCTCTGAAGAAGCATTTTCTGAATGTCTGGATAATAACTTGAGTTGAAAGTGAATTGATCTCTTTGGAGTTGTATTACAAGATGGCATATCACAAAAAGGAGACTTGGGTTAATTTAAGGGGTTGTGACTTTGACCAAGTAAGAATTAAGGGCCACAAAGATACCAGAAATAAGCATTTTTTATGATTTCTTGATAATAACATACCCCTCAAGGAAGTTGTAACCCCTAAACCACCATCAGCCTTCAATGTGTGATCATTATTGAGAAGGAGAAAAAAACAAGATACATTTGTAATTTTGGGGGAAATTTAGGTAGTTCAAACACTGCAATTGATAATGCATAAATACATACCTTTGAATACTGAATATTTTTATTTATTTTTTTTTTAATAATATTGGAAATTTTGTTTTCATTTTAGGTAGCACAAATGTTGTATGACAAAGGAGTGTCACTGAGTCAGACAGATGAAAATGGATGTACTCCACTTCATTATGCAGCTCTAACACACCAGCAATATGAATTAGCGAAATTTCTCATAGGTAAATGTCCTTCGACCACTTAGAAGTTGACTTATCCAAACTCAGATTTCCACTAGATTTTAATGACCCTGTTTGAAAATCATAGATTTATGTCAATACATGTATAAGAATTCCTGATAGCTACTCATCATTTATTTAGGAAGTGTAGATGTGCATGGAAGATTATAATTACATTTAAAGGACTCCAAAAGGGGATCACTCGAGGGTTTTCATGTTAAAAACTTTAACACCACCTAAACCCTGTAAGTGATTATGATGAAATACTACAGGAAGTGTGCAAATGTTCATGAAGCAACATATTGACAGTTGCAGAACTTCAAAGGGAGATAATCTAACTTCAACAGCTCTAAACCACTCAAGGGTTTTAATACAACTGAAAAAATTTGTGGTCGTATAATGCTATGGCACAGTCGTTGTCATTTGCATCATCCCTATGCTTAAGTATGTCAAAAACTTATATTGTGTCCACACTTGCCCCAACTGTTCAGGGTTCGACCACTGTAGTCATATGATGCTGTGCTTGGGAAAGCTTTTTATAATGGATTTAGCATCATATGTAGATGAGCATTAAGTCATATAATTACTGTAGTAGAACTCCATGGAAGATAATTTAGGCTAAAAACCACAAATTCCACTTTCCATAGGCTTCTATGCTAATTTCACAATATTCAATGGCTTCTCTGGACTTTACCTTAACTTTAACCTGCAGAGGACTATATATCAGCATGATTCTACATATGTCAGCTCACAATCCTCAGAATGGCATGTGGAGTTAGCAGACTTGCAGTGCAGTACTGGTCACCGGAAGTGAAGGGTCTATAAATAGCATGGGAAATCCCAGTGTTTTCACAAGATAGGGGTATATTTAAACATCATTATGGAGATTAGGCTTCACATCACAAGAAGCAAAATGCACCTATAAAATGTACAGAAATGTTTTTCCTTTCAGAAACTGTTTAAATTTTTTAAATAAGATGAGAACTTTTTTCACAGCACTATGAGGAACAGGGGTAATTTCTGCGTAGGACTATTTTTGCATACGTTCCAAATGCTCATTGGTTGAATTGGTGGTCTGTAACCTTTATCTGTAGTATTTTATATATTATGTTTAACTCCATTTTAAGTGGGGGTGTTCTCTTTGTGAGCTTGTTTACAGTATTTCTAGTTTAAACATGTAAAGTCATGACACATTAGTAGTGATTAGTTAGGACTTATGTTGTATGTTGTAGATAAGGATTTGTCGACAGATCTGAACAAAAAAGATAAATTTGATAGGTCAGTATTGGCTGCATTTTTCTGGGACCATCAGAAAGTGACTAAACCTTCAAATGGACACCTGAATACGTGAGTACTATTCCATAGTTATTAGTTGCATGGTAATAGACCTGAAATCTTTTATTTTTAGGGTCTAAAGTTGAACAAATTTTGCTCTCCTATACATATGTATTGTTCTGGCGCTGTTATCCTTGCATTTTCCCTTATCAAAAATAAATCTTTTTCTTTTCTTTTTTATTGTAAACTTATATTTTCAATGGGGTTTAAATTTGGATTAAAATTTCAAATACATTTAATAATTATATTAGGAATTTAAATGGCTTCCTTTCCAAAATTAAAAAAAACTCAACTATTTTAAATCTGTTTTGTTTTCATATTTTTTTTCATTTGATTTTTTTAAACAACAAAATCTAATTGAAATATAAAATTATTTAATTTCAGTCTTAAATTATAAAACTTTCATTATTGTCTTCTTTTTGACATAGAATATTAACTTTATTAATTGAGTTTATGAAACAATTGATTGTCAGTACATTATTTAGTTAATAAGTTTTTATTATGCCCTCCCACAAATAAGTTTTGGGGTGTATAGGTTTCATTCCGTGTCAAAACTATTTTCTAAACAGCCTGCAGCATTGTTATGAAACTTTCTAGGATTAATATAACCTCATGGAGATGTGCATAATGTCAGGAATTTATGTTTCAACAAAAATTGTAGAAGTGACAGCTGGTTGAACGAGGCATTTTTCAACAAAACTTAGTTTGATGTGTTTTTCGCAACTCCTCCTTTACAACTTGCAGGAGTGTAATGAAACTTAATGGAGTGTTCGATTACCATATTGGGATGTGCATGTTGTCAGAGGTTTTCTGATATGCTTTATCTAACTGTGAATTAAGGTCTTCAGTTTTTTTGCTATGTACTTGATTTTTTTCCCTATTTTCAAGGTAGTCTGAAAGGTTCAAAATTAAACTCTGTATGATGTCCTAAATATAAATTTTAGTGATTCTTTAATATGTTGATTTTAACATTATATTTAGGTATTTAATATATGATCATAATTAGTTAATGTTCAATTTCAAACTTAAATTTTTTTTTACCACTTTTGTTCTTTGTCAGAAACCTACGCTGTGTGAAACATTTTGTCATAATGTATAAGTATTAGACATATAAAGCTTGAATATCCTGAACTGTTGAAGGTTTGACCTCAGTGGCCATAAAGCTGCATGTGATGTAGGTCTAGGGTGTTAAATAGGGTATGCCATATAGGTCAAGAGGTGTGATATAGGGTATGCGATATAGGTCTAGAGGTGTGATATAGGGTATGCGATATAGGTCTAGAGGTGTGATATAGGGTATGCGATATAGGTCTAGAGGTGTGATATAGGGTTGATAATATAGGGTTTAAACAAACACTTATAATGCATATACAAAAAAGTTATATTTTAATCTAGGTATATGATATATTGAATATATCATGTGTACTTATGTTGTCAAAGTTATATCATTATCTTTTGTAGGAAGTGGTTAGAACTGTTCTTATCAAAAGGATGTAGTTTAGACACATTGTTCGATCTCCCATTACCAGAAGTGCCTGTTTTTGACATGCTTTGTAATACAGTTTGTGACTATTTTACAACAGCCTGTGAATATAGGATATCTCCTCTGATCTTTGCAATAAACTTCTGTGAAGTTGGAATTTTACAATTTTTATTGCAAAATGGAGCAAGTTGTGATTTTGCTGACAGTCGAGGTTTAACACCACTCATGCATGCAGTCAAAAAGGTATAGAACTATACATAGATTATAATGAGTTTTTAGCTTATCTTTACAGAATTTCAGGGATGAGCTAATGGCATCACTCTGTCCGTCTGTGTACTTTAAATTATAGAATTTGTTCAAGTTCTTGAAAATCTAATTTTGAAATAACTTGGCAGATGTGATATATAGCTGGTTCTCTACAATTGATCAATGTTTGGTTCCACTTGAATGGGATATTAACCATAGGCATCATACTATTTGAATTTGCCAATATACAAATATCAACTCCCCTAAAACTTTCATATGTGAAGATTGGTATAAATATTGACAGCCATAGTTTTTTTTTTTTTTTATAAATTCTACTTTTCATGTGGTGCAGGTTGCTCTTTTTGCACATGTGACCACATGAAATATCCATTGAAACCCAATGGCAAACATATTATAGATTATATCTCAAGATAATGTGCCAATTGAAACTTGGCAAAAATAATGTTTGGGTTGCCCTCCCAAACTATCTTTTAATTGACAAATTTTGGAAGCTCCTGTACAAAGAAGACATTGATTGTAACTCTGTGGGATATCTCAAACTGCTAATGAGCATCTTATGTAGATGTTTGGGAAGGAATATGATTACCGTAATGTTAATGGTGTTGAGTCCAAAAGGAAGACATTGCGTAAGATGAATTTTATCATTAAACGTGAATGTATTAATTTTTCTGCATTCAGTGTTGCGCAATATGAAAAAGGTAAACAGGAGATGATGATATGCTATACTCAAACAATGTCAAATGTAGCAATGGTTTATTGGACACCTATGGTTTTTACATGTTAAAACTCCTCTGAAACCACTCTAGGGATTTCGATGAAATTTTATAGGAAAATGTAGCATCATATGTAGATGTACATGAAAGAATTTAGTTCCTCTCAGGGGAGGTTTTTGTTAAGTGTTTAACTCCATTATTGGTTAGTATATTCTTTTTATGTTTGCTGACAGTATTTCTAGTTCATTTTTGGTTTGATTAAGATTTTTTTTAATATTATATTCCATAAGGAAATCCATGCCTGCATTTTTTCAATCAGATTTCAGTTTTCCTGTTGTAAGGATCAAAGTCAAGGGATGAGTAATGAGCAAAACTTATTCCAACTTAAATTGAACTTCCAAATTATGTAAAATTGTGTCCATACCATCTGTGGCATCCACAATTAAATGTAAGTCCTAATTATTAGGTTTTCCCAACATTGTATTCACACTCGCCATCCATAGATGGTCTCCTTCCTTTCATACAAAAACCTCTTGTACTTCATCACATTAGAACCAAATTCTATTCTATATCTCTTTATATCAGTTTTTAAAGACCCTGATGTAGCAAAAACATTGTCTACTATACCATGACATATATGTTGTCGTACCAGCAGACAAAGCCCAAAACAACATTATTTTTATCTTCAAAACGTTTTACATCCAATGTTTATTATCAGTGATAGACATAGAAAATAATAGCAGTGATAAGACCTATTCTTCCACCACACTTTCCAAAGAAGAGATTGTGGAAAACCGTAATTCTGTGCTACCTTTGCTATATCTCTACCAAGGACGATGATTGTGATTTACTGTCTATGTACTGGATTCCTAAACTCCACAACAAGAGTCCATACAAACAATGTTACATAGCTGGATCTGCAAAATGTACCACCAAACCTCTTTCAAAACTTTTTCTTCTATACTCACAGCTGTCAAAGAGGGTCTGCAGTCCTGCCACAACACTTGTTACACCCGTAGTGGTATTAATTCAGTGTGGATCCTAAAAACCTTAAAAGAACTGAGACAATCAGTTCAAGACTATTATCAGAATATAATAGCATTAAAACCTATGATTTTTCAACACTGTATACTTCGATTCCCCATACTCAGCTAAAATCCCAACTTAAAAACATTATACATCGTTGTTTTTCCAAAAAAGATGGTTCACCTGATACAAATATATAGTTCTTGGTAGAGATTCCTCATACTTTGTAAGAAATAATTCCAAATCATTTTCCAAATATACAGAAAAAGATGTTTACAAAATGCTGGAATTTTCAATTGACAACATATTTGTCCAGTGTGGTGGACATGTTTTTCAACAAGCGGTTGGCATTCCAATGGGAACAAATTGTGCTCCTCTACTTACTGACCTATTCCTTCAATCTTTTAAGGCTGACTTTATGGCTGATCTGACCTTATTTTTAGCTCACCTGGCTTAAGGCCATGTGAGCTATTTTCATCACTTGGCGTCGTAACAATTTTTCAAAACTCTTCTCCTCTGAAACTACTTGACTGATTGGAACCAAACTTTGTATGAAAGTTCCTTGTGATATCCTGCATAGAACTGATGTGGGGATTTTTGATCCGTCTAAAAGCATGGCCGCTGTTACTAAAAATAGAACATAGGGGTCAGACAATAGTTTTTCGCTTATATCTCCAAAACGGTTAGGCTGTTTTAATGTTATTTCTTTCAAACATCTCCTCTGACACTATTTTATCAATTGAAACCAAACTTAGTATGAATGTTCCTTGGGAGTATCCTGCATAGAACTGATGTGGGGATTTTTGATCCGTCGAAAAGCATGGCCATTGTTACCAAAAAAAGAACATACGGGTCAGACAATAGTTTTTCGCATACATCTCCAAAATGGTAAGGTAATGCTTAATCCTGACCAGGTAAAAGTGTTCAGCATGATGAGATCTATCTGCAGTCAAATTTTCATTTTAACCTATTAAGCCATGTTGGAGTTATTGCTCTTTTTTAAAGTTTTTTGCTATTTTTATGTTATTTCTTTCAAAAATCTTCTCCTCTGACACTACTTGACCAATCGGAACCAAACTTTGTATGAATGTTCCTTGTGATATCCTCCATAGAACTGATGTGGGGATTTTTGATCCGTCGAAAAGCACGGCCACCATTACTAAAAATAAAACATAGGAGTCAGACAACAGTTTTTCGCATACATCTCCAAAACGGTTAGGTTTAGCCCATTCTGAAAGGGGTAAAAGTGTTTAGCATGGTGAGATCTATAAGCGGTCAAATTTTCATTTTAATCTATTGAGCCATGTTGGAATTGTTGCCCTTTTTTTTTTTTTTTTTAAAGTTTTTTGCTACTTAAATGTTATTTCTTTCAAAAATCTTCTCCTCTGACACTATTTTACCAATTGAAACCAAACTTGGTAGGAATGTTCCTTGTGGTATCCTGCATAGAATTTAAGTGGTATTTTTTGATCCGTTGAAAAACATGGCCACTGTTACTAAAATTTAAACTTAGGGGTCAGACAGTAGTTTTTCACATTTATTTCCAAAACCGTTAGGTTTAGCCAATTCTTTCAGTAGCTGAAATGATCCTTATTTTTAGGACTACAAAAGTCTTCAGGTATAAAATTTGTCAGATGCCTTCTTATAAGAGTTATTGCCCTTGATAAGGGAAAATGACAGTTTTTTGGGTTTTTTTTTTTTTTTTACAGTTTTCAGCCAATATCTTGAATACTATGATAGATATAGACTTTTATTTACTGAAATAATCCTTATGATAAGTCCTATCAAAGTTTTCTTGAGTCATAATTGTTGGACAAATTCTTGTTTAATTTATTGCCCTTGAAAGGCAAAATTCAACCAGTTGAGTGATTCAGGCTCCTGGGAGCCTCTTGTTAATGTTATTTCTTTCAAAAATCTTATCCTCTGACACTACTTGACCAATTGGAACCAAACTTGGTGTAATGTTCCTTGGGGTATCCTGCATAGCACTGATGTGGGGATTTTTGATCTGTCAAAAAACATGACCTTCATTACTTAAAATGGAACATTGGGGTCAGACAGTAGTTTTTCACATATATTTCCACAACCTTTAGGTTTAGTCACATTCTATCAATTGCTGAAATGATCCTTATTATAAGGCCTACAAAAGTTTTGATGGGATCAAAGTTGTCTGACAACTCTTTGTAAGAGTTATTGCCCTTGAAAGATGATTTTTTTTTTCCAGTTTTCAGCCAATATCTTGAAACTATGATAAATAGAAAGAAACTCTCAATTGCTGAACTGATCCTTATAATAGTTTTTTTTAATCAAAATTGTTGAACAACTCCTTGTTAAATTTATTGCCCTTAACCAGGTGAGCTATTCAGGCTCCTGGGAGCCTGTTGTTTTAATTGGAATTTTTATCTCAATTCCTGCCAGCATTTTTTTCTATCAGATTTACATCTCATATTATCATAATTGCAAGAATCAAAGGCTAAGTTCTTTGACTAGCACCCTTAAAGCAGAACTTTTTTCACCTTTTATTTGAATTTCAAATTTTGTGCATATTGTGCCCTACCAGTTGTTGTGTCAAAAATGAATATTGTGTCCACACTTGCCCCAAATGAACAGAGTTTAACATGCTGCTCTCAGCAAAGCTCTTTATTTCCTGATACATGACTCACCCAAGAATTTTTACAACATTAACAATGTGTTTCACTGGTATGTTTGACTGCATAAAACTTAAAAGTTGCATAGTTTCATCAAAATATTTTTTTCAGAAGTACTGAAAAAACTTAGATGAAGTATTGAATATTATTTCTGAATTAATGTTTTAAAAACCTGTTCTTTATGACTTCACTTTCATATTTTGTTTACAGAATGATCTGGTAATGGTTAAGATATTACTCAACTCCAGCTATAAAGTAGAATCATCCAAACATCAGAAAAAACCTTCACTGGCCAAACAATTGTCAAGGAATGTCTTTGTTATATCACAAATTGATGAGGATGAAACAAGTGAAAAAGAGGATGTTGAATCTGAAAATGAAAGTGAAGGTGAGAAATTTGGTCTTTTCTCATACTTATACACAAAATGGCAAGGTATTACATTCTACCACTCAAAAAGTCATCTGTCTGTTTCCTGATGGTTTCCAGATGATTACTTTAGAAGATGTCGTAAGATCTTTCTCAAAGTACAGTCAAAATTCACCTGCTCTAACTTTGACGGCTTTAACACCCAGGATTTCACTTACTTAATTGAAAGTACCAAACTTTTCTCCTATTTAATCATTATAAATAACCTTGGATTTCTTGATTTTTGATTTCTCGAACACTCCAAATAACTTGGTTTGTAGTATATATTTATATATGTCATCACTTATTACAGCTAGTTGAAAAAGACCAGTTCCAATATCAATACAAATTTTGGTAGGCTACTAAGTAGTTTAAGTAGCTCTCTAGGTAGAAATCTGCCCTACATTATACCAATGTGTCCTACTTAAGTACTTCAGAACACCCAAGTGACCTTTTCGTCACTGCTTTTTAAGTTTGAATAGCTGTCAATTATGATAGCTAGCCCACCAAGATTTGTATTGAAATTAGAACTGGTTCTTTTCAACTTGCTGTAAGAAATTTAAATTGATCATAGTACTGATTGGTGTTGGAAATGTTCTGAAGACTGCATGTTGAAATTGGTTTCTACCTTTTTTACCGTTGTGCTTGAAGATAAACATTTGATATTTGAAGCCAGTATCCAAAGCCTTTTTGCCTATATATTCTGTTAATTAGTAATTTGTTGGTAACAATTTATGTTATTTTTTTACATGTTAAATAAATCACAAAAATTCGAATTTTATCTCTAAGAAAGAATATGTTCATTTTTTTTATTTAATTTGGTTGATCCAATAGCTGTTTATCAACTGGGTATAAACAGCATATTTGTAAAATCTGTTAAGCCATGTCTGAGTTATATCCCTTTTTCATTGTTTTTTTTCTATTTCTAATGTTTCATGTATTTCTTTCTAAAATCATCTCCTCTGACATTACCTGACCAATTAAAACCAAACTTGGTACAATGTTCCTTAGAGTGTTCTTCGTAGAACTGATGTGGGGATTTTTATCTGTTGGAAAACATGGCCACCATTACTTGAAATAGAACATAGAAGTCAGATAGAAGTTTTTTTGCATATATCTCAAAAGCCGTTATGATTCGCCAAATTCTGACATGGATTAAATGTTTAGCATGATGAGGTCTATCTGTGGTGAAATTTGCATGTAAATCTGTTTAGCCATGTTTGAGTCATTGCTCTTTTTTTTTTGACATCTTTTTGCTATTTCTATGTTATTACTGTTCAAAAATGTCTCCTCAGAAACTACAGAACAGAATTTAATGAAAATTGATATGATTGTTTCTTAGGTATGAGTGTTTGAAATTTTTATCCAAGAAAAAATATGGCCACTTTAATTTATTAAAATAGAATGTTGCTCATTGAGACAGGTGAGTGATTCAGGCTCTTTAAAGTGTGTAGTTGTACAAGTGCTGTCAAGCCGAAAATATTCTAAAGTAGTTGAGAAATTTGTTGTTATTCTTCGAAGGGAGAAATTTTATTTCAATTTGGCGTCTGTCGTCATCGTCGTTAACAATTGTACAAAAGTCTTCTCTGAAACTACTTGATTGATTAGAACCAAACTTGGTATAAATGTTCCTTGGGGTATCCTGCATAGAATTTTTGTGGGGATTTCTGATTTGTCGAAAAACATAGCCGCCGTTACTAAAAATAGAACATTGGGGTCAGACAGTAGTTTTTCACATATATCTCCAAAACTGTTAGGTTTAGCTAAATTCTGACTGGGTAAAAGTGTTCAACATGATGAGATCTATCTCTGATCAAGTTATGGTGTTAAATCTATTAAGCCATGTTGGAGTTATTGTCCTTTTTCAACAATTTTGCTATTTTTAATGTTATTTCTTTCAAAAATCTTCTCCTCTGATGCTACTTGACCAATTGGAACCAAAATGGTACGAATGTTTCTTGGGGTATCCTGCATAGAACTGATGTGGGGATTTTTAATTCGTCGAAAAACATGGCTGCCGTTACTAAAAATAGAACATAGGAGTCAGACAGTAGTTTTTTACATATATCTCGTAAACTGTTAGGTTAAGCTTAATTCTGATGTGGCTAAAAGTTTTCAGCATGATGAGATCTATCTCTGGTCAAATTTTGGTTTTAATCCGTTAAGCCATGTTGGAGTTATTGCCCTTTTTCAACAATTTTGCTATTTTTAATGTTATTTCTTACCAAAATCTTCTCCTCTGACACTACTTGACCAATTGAAATCAAATTTGGTATGAATGTTCCTTGGGGTATACTGCGTAGAACTGATATGGGGATTTTTGATTCGTCAAAAAAAACATGGCCGCCCTTACTAAAAATAGAACATAGGGGTCAGACAATAGTCTTTCACATATATCTCCAAAACCGTTAGGTTTATCCAAATTTTTTCAATAGCTGAAATGATCCATATTATTAGGACTACAAAAGTCTTCAGACTCCTTGTAAGAGTTATTGCCCTTGAAAGGGGAAATATCACTTTTTTTTTTAAATAGATTTCGGTCAATATCTTGAAAACTATGATAGATTAAAAGAAACTTTCAATTGTTGAAAAGATCTTGTATTAGTCCTACCAAAGACTTCTTGGGTCAAAATTGTTGGACAACTTCTTGTTTAATTTATTGCCTTTGAAAAGCAAGGTGAGCGATTCAGGCTCCTGGGAACCTCTTGTTTACATTTATCTCCTAAACCGTTAGGTTTAGTTGAATTCTGATATAGGTTAAAAGTGTTCAGCTTGATGAGATCTATCTCTGGTCAAATTTTGGTTTTAATCCGTTAAGCCATGTTGGAGTTATTGCCCTTTGTCAACGATTTTTGCTATTTTTAATGTTATTTCTTTCAAAAATATTCTCCTCTGACACTACTTGACCAATTGAAACCAAACTTTCTATGAATGTTCCTTGTGATATCCTGCATAGAAATGGTGTGGGGATTTTTGATCCATCATAAAACATGGCACCCATTACTAAAAATAGAACATGGGGGTCAGATAGTAGTTTTTTGCATATACCTCAAAACCATCAGGTTTAGCCAAACTTTTTCAGTTGCTGAAATGATCCTTATGATAAGGCCTTCAAAGGTCTTCAGGGATCAAAGTTGTCAGGCGACTCCTTGTAAGAGTTATTGCCCTTGAAAGATGGATTTTTTTTAAACAGTTTTCAGCCAATATCTTGAAACCTATATTAGATAGAAAGAAACTTTCAGTTGCTGAAATGACCTTATGATAAGTCCTCTCAAAGTTTTCTTGAGTCAAAATTATTGGGCATCTCCTTATTAAATTTATTACCCTTGAAAGGCAGACTTTAACAAGGTGAGCAATTCAGGCTCCTGGGGGCCTCTTGTTTTTTTTTTTTGTTATTAAAATATTTAATAACTAATTTCTGGAGGATTGTCATTTGTTCACATTAGAAACTAGAATGGCATTTACTAACATGACCTGCTGACAAATATCTCCACAATTTTGTCCGGCTTGCCTGACCTGTTAATTTTTTTTTTATCAAAGCCATTAATCTGTGTCTATTAAAGGAAAATGCCACAGCTTACTGATGATTGGTTTGATTCATTATTGCAGTAAACAGTGAAGAGCAGAGGGATGATTCAGTAACTCAATCTAGTGACCATGACACAGATGAGGTAGATGAAGATGAAGAAGATGATGATGAAGATGTGGAGGAAGTTGATAATTATGATTTTGGCCCAGAAAGGTTCCCGTCATTGACAAGCCATTCATCTAAACCTCAGATAGAAGGCAAACTAAATCAAGAAGGTGAACTACCTGTCTTAATAATTTAAAGAGTTTGTCCTTACCTTTATTGCAATAGTAGTGGTACTAGTCCTCTAAACGTGATTTTTTTTTTGCAATTAAAGTTATTCTTCAAAAATGCAAACGTTACAATCTTTGGTTTTGTTGGTATTGCTGAACCCATGCCACACTGTCGAGTCAGAGAAATGATCATGAAAGGAGGATTACAGTAAATGAATAAAAGTTTGAATTTATATCATATAGTAAATTTGTGCAAAAATTAAAAAGTAAACAAAATAATCTGTAAAATATATATTAACTGGTCACATGATGTAAAATAGAACTGATCACCTGTTTGGTCTGATGGATTGATTATCGATTCAGGTACTGTATTTAGGATTGCGAATCACTAAATAAGTGTTTTTCTGTCCATTTTTGTTACTTTTTCAACCATTACAGAGCTGTTTATTTGTACAGATTGTCCATATTTTATACAGATATTTGAATAAAATTACACAATACGGATTCGTTATGAAAAAGTATCGATTTTCTACCAATCCTGAAAAAAATTCATAGTTGCTTCTGCTTTTGGCGGTTGGTGTATTAAAGGTGCTTTTATGAATGGGAATCACTGCTGTTTAAAGCGCATATATGATAGGGATAAAATTTTTCTAACTGGAAAACATGGATCAGAATGCCGGCATCTGAAAAATGCAAAAACAAAAGTTTTGAAGATGTCCACAAAAGTGTCTTATTTCAGTTTTAACAGAAGAGACAGCTAAGAGACATTGTTTAATTGAAAAGAAAACATGAACTTCTGAAGGCTTTTCCTTTTCTTGGGCGCTGAGTCTGCTTCAAAACTTTTTGGTTTTTTTTTTGCGTTTTTCAGAGGCAGTGGCTCCTCATCCACATTTTCGAGGATGGGGAGCCTCTTCAGGCTAATTGTCCACACATCCAGTTTGCGTCAAAAACTTAAGGAATTGTGATGTGAAGGCCTGATTCGATACAGAATTGTTGTCCAATATTTATCCGCAAATGTACTACTATTAATGTCATAGCGAACTGTGTTCACAATTAGTAAACTTGAATAGTTTTCTGTACATGTTATATGCTAGTAGGACAGCATATTTGATAGGGGAAGCAAGTTCCTGTGTTTGAAAATGGATGGGATTTATGTTGGTGAGACACAGAACAAGTCACTGAAGTTATAATGACTGGTGTCAAAGTTGATGCATATGTCTTTACTGAATGTTAAAAAAATAGAAATAAATAAATCTTGCGAAAATATTAACAGTCCATGTGTTAAAAAATGCATGGAACAGGGAAGGACCAGTGTGAATGGATATGTTTCACATCTGCCCTATGGAATGGCAGCATTATGATTTAAAATGTGCCAGACTGAATCATGTGCCAAAACAATCCTTCTCCATGAGCAAACTTTGTTTAAAATAGTCTTTCAAGTTTCTTAAATGTGTTTTATGTATTAATTCTGAATGAATTTTAATCATTATTTGTTACATCTGTTACAATTTAAATTGTGTTTGTATCATTTTGTACATATTTGTATAAAAAATTCTCTCAATGTCCACATTACTAACATAAATCAACTGTTTTCACCATGTGTGATTGACTCTAAACCGATATATGGATGATTAGCATGTAGAGGCTCTACATCCACGAATGGCAAGCAGCCACTGCCAACAAATTGGAGATTACTGATAAATAACCAAAACTATTGAAAAATCCCATTAAGATTACTGAAGATAACAAAAACGGGTAAAC
Organism: Perna viridis; assembly: GCA_037379345.1. Classification (NCBI taxonomy): domain Eukaryota; kingdom Metazoa; phylum Mollusca; class Bivalvia; order Mytilida; family Mytilidae; genus Perna; species Perna viridis. The sequence goes on from CM074512.1 coordinate 59,752,404, forward strand.
ACCCCTGCAATTACAACAAATGCAATTTTTACAACAAAAGCAAAGGCATCAGTCAAAATGATTACCATTTACTAAGGATATGGGGTAATGTGCCATTGATTTTTATGAACAGTTAGTCAAAAAATACAGAAGGCAGCACTTCACCCTGTACATTTAAACATGGATATGGTCACATTTTATCAAGACATCTGTCATTTTCTCTAATTTTGAAGGTTTTTTATATGACTGCAAAAAATTTGCAGTTGAATAATGGTATCATGCTGTCATGGTCATTTGCTTCATCATCGACCATAGACACTACCACGTCCAATCAATAACTTGTATATAGATCTTAATGACATTTTACCACAAAAAAGGAATTTTCATGATGTCCTTTCAATAACTTGATAGTAAGTTCATAGATTTGTATGAAATGATACCACAAGGTGTCATACCACAATAGAAAGACTAGGATTGAATGTGGGGGATTTGACTTGAATCATTTAGGAATTAGGGGACAAAAAAAAAGGCACCAAAAACTGACATTTTCATGATACACGGACGAAACCTTAAGAAATTGTAAATAGAACTCATTGAATTGTACCACTATGTGTCATACAACAAAGGGAATGCTGGGATTGATTTTTATGGTTGTGACTTGAACCATTTAGGAATTAGGGTCCAAAAAAATTGAATCATGAACAATCCTTCATTTTTCTGTTACCTGAACAATAACTTGATCTCAAGTGTACGGATCTCTTTGATATTGTACCACAAGGTTCCAGACTATCAAAGGAAAGGTTAGATAGATTTTTGGAGTTGTGATGTGACAGGAACTGTTTTGGAATGATGGCCAAAAAGGGGCCAGAAAAAAACATTTGAGTAAATGTAAATGGATTTGTTTTAAATTTTACCACAATGTGTCATTCCACAAAAAGAAAGTTGGGATTGAATTTATGGGTTTTGACTTGAAATGTTAAAGAATCAGGGTCCCAAAATAGAGGCCAGAAACCAAGCATTAATTAAGTTTGGACAATGACCAGTTTATTGAATCTCTTTGATATTGTATCTTATGGTATCACACCACAAAAGGAAGACCAGAATTAAATTTGGTAGTTGTGACTTGAACCATTAAAGAATGAGGGGTCCAAAAAGGGCCAGAAGCAAGTATTTTCCTGATGTCCCGACAATAATTTGAGATTTCCTTGAAATTATACAGCAAGGTGCCATACTATAAGAGGAAGGCATGGATTGATTTTGGGGTATGTGACTTGTCCTGATTAGAAATTAGGGACCAAAAAGGCCCCACATAATTTCTGGTCAAATTTATATCCTGTTTCAAGCATTTAATCTCAATCCTGATTCAAAGCTGTAGCAATAATTAGGCTTGAATGTTGTGCCCATACTTATTGGTTTTTAAACATGTGTTAAAATATTTATCAACAGTATGTGTTAATTATTTTATAATATTTGTCCATGAGATAAAGTAAAAATACTTGGTTGGAATTGCAAACACACAAGTAGTTCATTTTCTAGGTCTTGTTCAATATCATTGCATATTAACTGTTTATTAATTTTTAACGTGTTTATCTTTTGAGGTGAAGTGAGATAAGGACATTGTTACATGTTAAAACAAATTGATTAAGATAGATCTAAATTAAAACATGTGCATGTCACTATAAATTTTAAAGCAACTAGATATCATAGATGAAATCAATCTCTGTGGGCACTATATTGGGGTAGGTACTTATGCAAAATTTAAGAAACCCTCAAAATTTAACATTTCTGTAATATTTAAGATGGTTTTGGAGTGGAACAGAAGTGGCCACACATGTGTTCACTCAAGATATTTGCACATGGGTTGTAATTGATATTTTTACACAAAATATATGAAACTTGATAGTAAATGTGCATCCATACAGTATTAAAAGAGCTAAAAACTGCAAAATTGGCATTTTTTCAGCATTTCTCTCAGAAATTTTCCAATTTTAGCCAATTTTTAGAGGCTTTTATGACCATATATGTTCAAATAATAACATTAAACAAATTCTACCGACTGAAACCAAGGTTCATCGTTACCTTTTTACAAATATAATTTAACCACATATTTCACTCTGATAAAATTGAAACAGCAAAAGTCAGATCAGTTTTTTATATAATTTAACAAAAAATTAATGTAAATTTCTTATATCTATGGGATTTGTTGCTTAAAGTTCTACTAGATACTCAGGATTGTCTGTAGTCAAATGGAAATTTGTGGTGAAATCGAGCCCATATTTGTTGTAAGGTAATGATGAACTTTGCCATTATACAACTTTCTTCTGGTACACTTTAATTTTGTGGGAAATACTTGTCCTTTTTGGTGTGCTCTCTGATATCAACTTCCTGTATATAAAGTGGTATGTCTACTATGCGTGCAACTTCATGTTAATTTTTGTAGGTAGGTTTATTTAAAAATTTTATTAAAAGGCAATTTTTATTAAGGACTATCATAAATTTCAGTTGCTTGTGGTATTTTTTTAAGTTCCATTGTTACTGGTCCACTTGTCCTGTAAAAAGACTTAAAGTTTGACTTGACCTTGAACTTTGATCTCAAGGTCAAATTAATTATTCTTGCATAACTGTTCTATTTCTTGGCTGTAATAAGTTTTATGTGATAAATTGAATGTAGTGTGCCATGCTAATATACAAAATTTTTTCCATAGTGGTACCCATAGAGATGGATTCCATCTCAATGATATCGAGTAGCTTTACAATTTATAGTGACATGCACATGTGCAAATTTAGATTTATCTTAATCAACTTGTCTATAAATAGCATGCACAATGTAAAGTAAATGAGAATTTATTGATGTAATAAGCAAATGGAAACAGTCATATATAATTCATTCTAGATTTGAGATTAAGAGTATTCTGTCCATGAGTTGTTCTTGGTACAAAAAAAATTAGAGTATGATGGAGGGAGAGAAGATCTTGTATCACTAAAAGAAAGCTTGGATTGAGTTTTGGGGTCGTGACTTGAATTTTTAAGGAATTATTGGTCAAAAAGGCATCAGAAACCAGCATTTTCCTGATGATTGGACAATAACTTGATTAAAAATGAATGTATCTCTTTGAAAATGTACTCCAGTGTTCCATACTGCAAAAGATTTTAGGAGTTGTTAGCAGACTATTTTGGAATAGGAGGCCAAAAAGGACCACTTCTATTCTGGTCCAATTCTTACCCTTTGTCAAATGTTGAATCACAATAAAAATGCAGAGCTGTATTAAGCTTTAATGGTTTGTCCATACTTGCCCATACTGTTTAGGATGTTCCTCTGCAGTTGCATCAAGCTGCATTATGTGAAGCATTATGATTTAATTCATAATAAAATTTCAATGCAGGCATTTTATTACTGCAATAAGTTTTAACTGTCTTGCTGCTTTCAATGACTTTTGTCTGATAATAAGAGCTGAAAATGAGTCAGGCCTTTCATTAAGTGGTGGTATCAGGTACTTTTACCCTTCTAAACCACTGAAAAGTACCTCCTGAATTTAAAATTGCATATATGTTTATAAATAAGAATGATGAGAAGTACCTCCACTAAACCAAAGGTTCCTGTATTAAAAAAAAAAAATGATAAAACCCCTACCATCTTTCACATGACAATATTTTTTTTTTCACAGAATTCGAAAGTGTTGAAAAAACCAATGATATAAATGTCAATGCTACAGATTCTCAGGGCTGGACAGCTGCACACCATTTAGTCTGTCCTCTGGACTATGGAACTTTTGATAATGAAGAAATGCTATATGTGATTGCTAAAGCTGGAGCAGATATCACAAGGAAGGATAATGCTGGATTATCTCCTTTAGATCATGCTTTGATCAGAGGAGCAATAAGATTGGCAAAAAGGCTACAGACACTCAGTAATGTTGAAAATGAAAAGATGGTAAGGTTTCTGTGCTACTTGTCATTTTATACAACAGTAAAAATCATTGAATTTAGCAAAATTCTGACAGAGGGTAATATTGTTCACCATCACCTACCTGATGTAGGAGTTATGGCCCTTGAAACAGATTTTTTGTAGTTTTTCACCTTTATAACTGAAAGTTGACACAACTGTTCCTTGGGGTATCCTGCCCAAACTGATCATTTAATTTTTTTTTATTAGTTGAAAAACATGGGTGTCATTACTATAAATAGAACTTTGTGGTCAAATTGCCTTTTTAGCTTACCTGGCCATAGGCCATGTGACCTAATGCCATCACTTGCGGTATCCCGCATAAAACTGATCTGGGGATTTTGATTCATCATCTTCTCTTCTGACACTACTTTACCAATTGGAACCAAACTTGGTATGAATGTTCCTTGGGGTATTCTGCTAAGAAGTGATGTGGTGATTTTGATTTATTGAGAAACATGGCCGCCATTGCTAAAAATAGAACATAGGGGTCAGACAGTAGTTTTTTACATATATCTCCAAAACCGTTAGGTTAAGTCAAATTCTGAAAATGGGTAAAAGTGTTCAGCATGATGAGATCTATCTGTGGAGTTACTGCCATTTTCCATGGTTTTTTTTTGCTATTTTTAGCTCACCTGGCCATAGGCCAGGTGAGCTATTGCCATCACTTGGCATCTGTTGTCATTAACAATTTCTTCAGACATCTTCTCCTCTGAAACTACTGAATAGATTTGCATGAAACTTATAATGACTGTTCTTTAGAGTATCCTGCACAAAATGACAGTTTGGATTTTTGATCGGTTAAAAAACATGGCCGCCCTAAAAATAGAACATAAGGGTCAGACAGCAGATTTTTGCATATACAGTGAAACTTCTCCAGACCGGACCATCAAAAAACCGGTCTTCCCTTCAAACCGGTCGTTTCAAAAGTCCCGGCCAATATACCTTAAAACGTGTGTTTTGTCTTCAATAGACCAGCCACCCCGTAAAACTGTATATCGGCCGGTTTTTTCACAGTTTAAGTTACATATTTCAAATAAAAACAACTTCTCAATTCCGGCGCCTGGTTACTGTTCACCTGTAATAAATGTGTCAACAAAACTGTAATTGATTATGCAATATTACGTAATTATTAATTCATTCACTGACCGGTTTGCATTTCATCAGTGGACAGATGATATTTGAAGGGGACAGTAGTTTAAACAACAAATTTAATCACTTTTGTCACTGGTTGGCTTTGAATTGAGGTGTACACACGTCAGGCAACCAGGGTCATTTAATAGTACAATCTTTACCATCTTTTAACTGTCAATTAATGTGACAAGTGTCCAAGAAAAAACAACATAGGGGTGAAATTATTAGACTTTGCCGATAGGTAATGTACGAAAACAATACAAATCATTAATAGTATACCACCATTAGCCCTGTGATCTTTAATACACATTCTTTCAAAACCGTGAACATTATTTTGTCGGCAGTCCGTTTGTAAAATCAAATCATTTACAAATGATGCAAGCTTTGAAATGTAATAAAAGGCCAAAAGTTCTGAATTTGCATTTAACATGTCTCAACCAACAAACTGACAAGATGTAGGGTTACAGAACACACTAATGGAAACAGCTCTTAGAATGAATTGGTTTTTTTCACAAAACCAGCCACCCTTATAAACCTGCCATTTTTTCTTGTCCCAGTGATGGCCGCTTTGGAGAAGTTTCACTGTGTCTCCAAAACTGTTAAATGAAGCCAAATTCTGAAAATGGGTAAAAGTGTTTAATAGATGAGATCTATCTGTGGTCAAATTTTCGTTTTAATCTGTTAAGCCATGTTGGAGTTATTGCCTTTTACCATGTTTATTTTGCTATTTTTAGCTCACCTGTCCATAGGCCATGTGAACTATTACCATCATTTGGCGTCCATCGTCGTCATCGTCGTTAACAATTTCAAACATCTTCTCCTCTGAAATTACTGAATAGATTTGCATGAAACTTGTAATGACTGTTCCTTAGAGAAGCCTGCACAAAATGACAGTTTGGATTGGTTCTAAAACATGGCTGCCGTTACTGAAAATAGAACATGGTCGTACAGTAGTTTTTCGTATATATCTCCAAAACCGTTAGGTTTGGCCAATATAATTCAATTGCTAAAATAGCCCTACAAAAGTCTCCAGGTATCAAAGTTGTCAGACAACTCCATGTATGGGTTATAGCCCTTGAGAGGTGAAAAATTACTTTTTTTCAGCCTATATCTTGAAAACTATGATTGATGGAATGAAATTTTCAATTACTGAAATGATTCTTATTCTAAGGTCTACAAAAGTCTCCAGGAATCAAAGTTGTCAGACGAATCCATATAAGAGTTATTGCCCTTGAAAGGCAAAAAATTACATTTTTTTGCAGTTTTCAGTCAATATCTTGAAAACTATAATAGATAGTGGAACTTTTGATTGATGAAATGATCCTCATGATAAATCTTACCAAAGTCTTCATGGAGTCAAAATTTTCGGAGCCTCTTGTTCTGTTATTTCTTTTACAAATCTTCCCCTATTACACTACTTGATCAGTTGGAACCATATTGGTATGATGTTGGGATTTTTGATCCGTTGAAAAAGCATGGCTGCCATTACTGAAAATGTTTTGTTTGTTGTTTGTTTGTTGGGGTGTTACGTCCGAGCAGCAATATTTCAGTTATATTCAGAAGATGAACATGAAATTGATGATGCAATGAAAAAGGGATGGGACATAAGGACAATTGGGTCGATAAATTTTGATTGCCACTGGAGATAGGGAGAGGTGGGTAGGGTCGGGCAATTTAGCCTCCTGTGGCAGAGCCCTATGGTTCCTACTCCAGGAGAATACCACAGTAGGGTTCTTTAACGTGCGAGGAACGTGGCATCTTTCCCAACACGGTGCACCACTATGGTTTGCGGTCAGGTTTTCCGTATTATAGCCTGACAACCCCAGCATGTAACACGCCAGGGATACCCCATTCCACCACCTGGGGCACACAACCCAGTTGCTCTGTTGGCAGAGCGCCCTAGCCCCGGCTAAGGTTCCGAGCACTATTTAGTCGCCTTTTACGACAAGCTTAACGCTGCTGCAGGCCTATTCTTTTGACACCCGGACCTGCACTGGGCTACTAAAAATAGAACATAGGGGTCGGTCAGGCAGTAGTTTTTTGCTTATAATATGTCCAAAACCTTTAGGTTTAGCCAAATTCTCTCAATCGCTGGAATGATCCTTATAGTAAGGCCTAGAAGTCTCCAAGGGATCAAAGTTGTCAGAGGTGAGCAATTCAAGCTCCTGGGAGCCTCTTGTTAAATGTCACTAATGATATGTGGCAAAACATGTTGCAGTCGATTTACAATTGCAGCAGAAGCTATTTTAATATCTGTATTTAGAAGGCTAATTTTACTGAAAAGTTTACTATCTTTCCCATCCTTGAGAATACAAGTGATGATGCTTTGGTATTGTCACAACCTAGCATGCAACTTCTAACTCTTGATTATGGATATTTGGTCATATTTTGTATCAGTATCTTATTCTGTGTCAAGCATTTAGTTGCAATCCAAACTCTGTACAGTATTCAGGTTGACTGTTTTGTCCATGTTTGCCCAAACTGTTCAGCAGGTCAGAGACATTTTTTTTTCCTAATTTCAAATTTGTATTTTATAACAACTAATCTTTTTTTTTTTTTTTTTTACTGTATATTTACTTCCAATTTTGCCAATTTCTGCATTGCTGATCTCATAAAATCATCCCTGTACTATATAAGGACATTGAATACCTATACACTGTGAGAGTACTTTGATTTGTAGATACCAACTTCTGTGGATCAGGGAAGAAAAGCAAGTTCATGGATTCTTGAATTCGTGGTTTTGAAGTTTTCAGTACATACACCAATGAGAATATCTTATTCGTTGGGAACCAAACTTTGTGGTTTGGTCTACCCACAAAAACCACTAAAATTGGTACCCCACAACCAAAAATACCTTCACAATATATCTTAGCAGGGGAATTAATTTATCTAAGGCGAGTTAAAATATCATAGCAAGGGAGGTAAGTTTATCAAAAGGGTGATAGTATTGCAGCAGGGTGATTAATTCACTGCAGTGGAGGTTAATAATGAGTTTGCGTGGGGTTTAGTATATTGCAGCAAATTCAAATGTGAAAGGGAGCATATACCGGGTATGTCAAATACCTGTAGTTAGCACTTAATCATGTTCCGCATTAAAACTTATTTTCATTTGATAGAAAGTTTTGATAGACTTCAAACTTATTACAGATTTAAAATACAAGGTCATTATAGAACAGTTATCTGAATCACTTTTGCTTGTGAAAAATTCTGCTCAAACTTTTATAATTATTAAAGCTTAAAAAAAGCATGAACACTACCGTTATAATATTAACTAGAAAAAAAAATATTTCTATTATTTTTTTGTTAAAATGCTAAAAATAAAACCTTTTTTTTTCCTAAATATAAATTGTTTATGACATAGAAATACAACATAAAAGTTGAATTTTTCTTCTTTTTTTTCAATCTATAATAATAATAATCGTAAGTAAACTTAAATGGTAGATTTTCATTCAACCGTCACAAAAAATGTGGAGGATTGTATTTTTAGCTCACCTTGCCAAAGGCCTTGTGAGCTATTTTTGTCACTTGGTGTCCGTCATCTTTAACAATTTTTCAAAACTCTTCTTTTCTGAAACTTCTTGACGAATTAGAACCAAACTTGGTATGAATGTTCCTTATGATATTCTGCATAAAAATTTTGTAGGGATTATTGATCTGTCTGAAAACATGGCCACTGTTATTAAAAATTGAACATAGCGGTCAAACAGAAGTTTTTTTTTTGCATGTATCTCCAAAACCATTAGGTGTAGCAAAATTCTGACATGGGTAAAACATTCAGCTTGATGGGATCTATTAGTATTTTAACTCCCCTGCAGCGATATTTTAACCCCCTGTTATGTTGTGATATATTAACCCCCTGTTATGATACTATAACAACCCCCTCCCTGTTGTAATATTTGTACCCCCTGCTGCATTAATTTAAAGAATAGTCTTGATTTCATTTTTTTAAAGGAGAAACCAGTTTTTCCTTCAATAGAAGTTAAGGACAGTTTACCAGTTCCTCTATCTGTAGACTATAAATCTGACTCCATGGAATACCTAAAATCTATAGAAGATAAGGACATGGAGGTAGATGGAGATATTACAGCCGAAGTGGATTACTGCTGTGAATATAAAAAAATTGGGTAAGATTAAGAGCTTGATGTATATCTTTGTCAACATAAGAACCAATGTGAAGATCCAAAGTTAAGGTCAGGAAGTATACATGAATACCATATGTTTGAATACCTTTACAAGGGTTTTGAAAATGATGTTGCAAATAATACTGAAATAAGAGCTGTTGCTCGGCACTGAAGTTTCCTGACATCTTAAGGTATGTCTTGATTATGAAGTAAAACCTCATAAGTGCAACTCCTCCTAAACCCATGAAGGGAAATTTCCTAGGAATATTAAGCATCATATGTGGTTGTGCACTAAGGAATATAGACTATTACAAGTATTTTGAGATCAGTGATTTAAAGGATGGTTTGTATTTTTGTACCTATAAAATCTATTCATATGTAAAACAATTGGCAGATACTTTACTTATACTCTGCATATTATTCTAGGCCACATGAATTGGCAAAGTATTTTATGATACCCTCCGAAAAGTTGCATTACAATCTGTCTGTCCCACAACAGCTTCCAGATGGTTTTTGTGGTGGGGTATCATTTAATGTTCCATTAATGTCCTGTTTTTTTTTTTTCAGTGATGTGTTGATGGATGAATCACAGAAGATTCCATATGATGTAACTTTATCAAAAGTTGATGTCAGTTTTGGTGTATGGGGAATGTACAACTTTTACAGAATGCAGGTGAGTCAGTGTGTGTGCAAACAGATGGAATGGAAACATATTGGTTATGTGCTTTTATCTCAGGAGTATATTTTGAAGCTCCATTAAATGCCAATGAATTATGTTTTTATTCCCCTACCTCTTTTTGTGAGAGTATATTGATCTCCATCTATCTATCACCTGTTTTTTATCTGCATGTAATCTGCTAAATGGAATTTTTTATGAAACCTTTACAGTTTCTGTATCACATAAAGCCATTGTGCACATGCTTTTATACATCCGTCTAAGACGGGATGTATTATGGTATACCGTTTTCTGTCCATCCGTCTGTCGTCAACACTTCAGACAATAACTCAAAAACACTTTCACCAACTTTTATGAAACTTAGGTGAATTGTTCATATCTATTGACGTAAGCTCCCTTTCAATTTCATAAATTTCAGATTTTTCGTTTCCGTGTTATGAATTTTTATACTTAAAAAAGGGGGATTTTTAAGTTTTCGGACAATAACTCAAAGACACTTTCATCAACTTTTATGAATTTTTGGTGATTTGTTCATATCTTTTGACATAAGTTTCCTTTCGGTTTTTATAAATTTGTAATTTTTCATTTCCGTGTTTTGAAATTTTATAAAACCTTGTAGAAATTACAGTCTAGAATGTACTTGATTAATTCAAAGCTTTTAACAGCTGATTTATTCTTGGAAGCTCTGGAGGTTTTTCCTGATTAACAAGGAAACCTCTGCATAGTTTACCATTTGCAATGGATTTTGATCAAATTTGATTCTTCAATCTTTTAACCAAAAGAATCTCCCTCTCAAGAAAAATAAAACATTAGGGTCATCATCTTACTTCCAACACTTCCACACACAAAAAAAGAGTATTCTTGCAAGGTTTTACCAGAATGGACTAAATTGCGCACATGGCTCAAATCTGGTTCATTGGACAGTGACTTAGCATACTACCAACTGTATAATTCAAATTTCAGTGTTGTAGTCAGAGGAATGAATGCATGCATAAAATGCTGGTCACAAAGCATTCAAAGGAATCCCTTCTTAATTATAGTTTTATTGCTGAGCAGGACTCACCTTTTTCTGATGTAAGATCAATTTTACAGGACTGGTAAAAAATGTTTCCAGCTATTAAAATTGTAGAGAAGTTTCTTACCAAGCTTCACCTATGTGATGTGTATATGTATTTAGTTAGTGTGAAAACTGCATAAAATATCTAAGGTTAATTCATACTGACTTATACAATATATGTAATATATACACAATATTTATCAAAAAACCTCCTTAATTTTGGAATTGATTGTAGGAGTTCTTCTGAAAAGAGTTTGCAGAAGGTCAATAGGTATTAGGAAGATTCTTCATATGGAACTCATAATAAATTAATTCAGTAAATTACAGTTACATTTGTTTATATACAAATAAAGATAATATTATTCTCTGTTACTAGCAGGTTCACTTTGCCAGATTTGATGTGCACTTTTTCCACTCTACATTAAAGTTTGAGTAGGACTATTGTATTTTGTTCTGAAAGTTCATGGGTTGAATTAGTAGTGTTAACTTATTTATATCGCATGATGTGTTGAAATGTCAACTAAGAGTGGTTCTCCCGTAAAAATAATAGAAATTTCAATTAAAACTAAATCTTTACAATAAATATGGTATCAACATGCAGGCAATAAATCCAAGATTCAATTAGGTAACTGGTAAGTGAGGTATGCATGTCAAATTGAATTGGGGTACTGAAATAAAACCAGTTTTGTCCAGTAAACAGTTCTTAAATAACCTTTTTCAGGTTGTGTACCACAAGATTCAGGATTTGTACATTTTATTTACAAGATGGGGTAGAGTAGGTGACAGTGGACAATACCAGCACACACCATTCCAAAAAAAGTCTGAAGCCATAACAGAATTTGGAAAAATTTTTCGATCAAAAACTGGAAACTATTGGTCAAATATAAAATTGTAAGTCTGAGAAGATTTTTAGCAACTCCTTGTATACAACTGAAAAAAAAAACATATCAGTTGTACAGTGTTTGTTATCTTCAGTAGACATAAGTTGTAAACAAAGTAACTGGTAAGTTATAGTTATTTAACCATTTGAATGGTATATTGCAGTTATTCTGCTCAAAACCCTACTTAACCAGAAAAGGTCAGCTTGCAATTCACTATGTACGTAATATTTCATTTTCAATTTAGTTGCTTTTGTGAGTGTCAGTTGGTTGCACAGAATTTTACAACAGTGAAATATTGAATTTATTAGTACTACAAATTATTTTCTAATGCCGTATAGTGGGTAATTTTTACTCAGTGCTAATTTTGGCATATTTTAGTGGTCTGTCCGAAAGTGCTAAAAAAATCCTGCAAATATATACTCTTGGCTTAAGTACTTTGTGCACCACTAAGCTGAAATGAAAATTTTTTGTACACCTTTTTGCCTAAAAATCACTCAAATTTACACCAGCCAATATAATCTGCCATACGTTTTTTAAGTAATAAAGCATGGAAACTACATTTTGTCATTGTTTTACCCAAGCAATATTTAGGGGTTACATAACAACATAAATGGCCAGCCCATGGTAAACCAATGATAAAATGGAGTTTCTGTGATTCATTTCGATTCTAATAGGACTAGTGTCTTCAGACCTGATTTTTTTCTGCTTTAAATCTGATTTTGTCTTCGTTCGTTTGACCGTCATCTGATTTTTATTTTAAAATTCACATTGCCGAAAATCCAGATTTTTTTATGCTCTTTTCCCTGTTCCATGTTGGATTATACAAACCAGAAATGAAAGAACATGCTGATTGGCCAAAAGTTCTTGACTTAAAGCAGCAACAGTCTTGATTTGCCTACGTCTCAGTGTTGTGAGTGGGAGCATGTCCTCTTGTCGTATTTTGCAGAGGGACTCTGCAACTTCCCTTTCCGTAGATAAAAGTCTAGGCTCCCAATTGATGGTTTGATTTCAGATGTGTTGCTTTATATATAAAGAACAATTTTGGCTGCTGTTCAATATCATCTTCCTGTACAAAAGTTCCTGACTTTAAGCAACAATAAAGAATTAAATTTTACAAATGCCGAATGCAGGATTTTACACGATTTACCCCAGAGCTTCTGGAAAAAGTGAGGTGTATCATCTTGTGGTGCAATTTTGCTCAAGTAACAGCCCCATAAATTAATCCTAGTCTTCTTTAGAAGTCTGACATCTTCTAGTACAATTCACTGTTCACTTGAACTCAAACTCTTGCCTACTTATTAGGAAAAAAGTCCCTTACTGGTCCCCAATTCATATGATGGATTAGTATGACAACTTAAATTTTTCCAGTGATACATGCTCTCCAGAGCTTCTTTGTTTGTATATACTGGTAATTTGAATGTTTCATGCAATTACTATTGCCATTTTAGTCATGATTTGTTGTAATTCTACAGGAAGAGGACAAATAATGTTGATATGACTTCATCTGATCCAGTTTGTTTCTTTCATTTGCAAATAAAATGTATTTAAATTAAATGTTGGATGTTTGCCTAATCAGAAAATGTATCTTTTTTTGTTTGGCCATGAAAAATGTCCAGTAATGGTATGGTGCTGTCATCTTCGATGGATGTTTGGTTTTCATGTGAAAGCATAAATATTAGTTGGTTGATCTTCATAAAATTTGATAACAAGTTTCAAACCACTAATGTAAGCTTGGTATTGAATTTGTTGGTTATGCATTTTGGAATTAAGGGCCAAAAATGTCCCAAAACAATCATTTCATAGAATTTAACTATAAAACTCCAGGAAAGAATATGGTTATCTATTATATTGCTCCATTATGTACAGGTAGACCTAGTCCATGCTTCTATTTTTGAGTGGAGTCTGGGTTGCTAATTCACATTTGTTTCTTTGTACTAGCTGTTATTTTGTTATTTCGTGTTCTTTGCTGTGTGTGTATTTTTCCTGTCTAGTCTTTATCCTTGGATTATATTTTGATAACTGCTCAAATTCTTGTTTTTGGATTACTATTCCACAATATTCTATACCACAATGGTCAGGCATGGGTTGATCTTGAACTCTTCGGGAATCAGGCACAAAAAAGAGGACAGAAACAAGCATTTTCCTGATGTTTAGGCAAAAAGTTGACTAAGTTATTTGATCTTTTTAAAATTGCACCGCAAGATGATACACCCCAAAGGAAGGGTTGGATTAATTTTGGGAGCTACAACTTAAAACCAATTATGAATTGGGGACCAGTAAGAGACTTTTTTCCTGATATTCAAGCAAGAGTTTGAGTTAAAATGAAAAGTAAATTGTACTAGAAATTGTCCGAATTCTAAAGGAGACTAGGATTAATTTATTGGGCTGTAACTTGAGCTAATAAAGAATACAGTTCTAGAATTTTTTTCCCCAAATTATTCAGTGTTCCATGTCTGAGGTTGTATCAATCTGCATCCTACAAAGCATTTTGTTTGTTTCATATGATAGACTTGTTTTTTTTTACTCTATCTCATGTCTGTAGCCTGAGTAAGTTTTAATTTTCTTTTAACAGATTTGAAGAACAACCAAAAAAGTACCGATTAGTAGAACCAGAGAGATCCAGTGTTCAGCCAACAAAAGTCAATTTCACACTGAAGTCTGATATTCCATCTAAACTGCCATCATATGTCCAAGACTTAGTCAAAGAGATTGTATGATTATTTTAATTATCAAGTATCCTTATTATTATTGTTCAAACTGAAAATTTATATGAACATTGTGAAATGTCAATACTACATGTATTATCTTAAAGTGGTATTTTTTATAAAGATTTTGAGTATTTTTTTACTGGAACATCTGAGGGAGATTTTATCTGTCTGTACATGTGTCTGTCTGTTCTTCTCTCCACACGTTAAAAACCCCTCTTAAACCTTTAAAAGCTTTTGGTTGGAATTTTATAGGAAGAATAAGCATTTTATGTAGATGAACATGAAGGGTATTAACTACTGTGAGAGTACTTTTATTCGTGGATTAGAGAAAATAAATGAGTTTGTGGATTCTTGAATTTGTGGTTTTGAGGTTTCAGTACATACGTCAATGGGAATCTGCTTTTCATTGGGAACCAGATTTCGTGATCTGGCTCACCAATGAAAACCACAAAAATTGGTACCCCACTGATAGTAGTACTTTCACAGTATTTTCCAGTGCCTGTAAAGGGAGGTAAACTCATTTAAAGGTTTACATGTTAAAGCTCATTTGTGCATTCCTGCCTAATTTAACCACTAAAAGGGATTTCATTGAAAGTTTATAGTGAGGTCAGACATCACATGTAGATGTGAAAGAAGAATTATACATAGAAAGTTTGTAGTAAGGTTAGACATCACATGTAGATGTGGAAGAAGAATTGTTATCTTGTCATGCTTGAGATGTGTAATTGTGTCTGCAAAGGGAGATAATTATTTAAATGCAAGTCCAAATACCCATTACGTTTTGCAGAATTCTGACATGAGGGTAAAACTGTTTAAAATGATGAGGTCTATCCTCTGGGGCAATATTTATGGGAAACTTTAGACCTGTTGATTGACATTATTTGTCTAATTAATTGCTCGGTAAAAAATTATCATTTACTATTATTGGCTGCCCATAAAATGGTGGTAGGTCCAATCAGGATTCATTTTCTACTTGTCAACCATTATCAATAGTCCGGTCAGCTGACTGCCCATCAGGGATTTATTACCTGTTATAAAATTTCCCCTTACCTGTTTTGACAACAATCAACATCTTTTGTCAGATTTATGGCTCTTCTAAGCAATTAGATTGGAACTTGAATTAGGAAGTGTAAGAGTATCATTGGAAATAAAAAATTGTTCTTAATTTCATTTTTTTTTCTTTACACTTGTACATTTTTTTTTGTACCAGTTTTCATCAATTCGGAATTTTTTAAGAAATAGCAGAGAAAACTCTGTTTTACAAACCAGAACTAATTAAGTAACAATTTAAGTAAACCAAGTCCAGACAAGATGCAATATATTTCTAGAAATGTACGGATGGGGATGAGAATCTAGGAATTTTTTTTATGGCCTAAGTTGTTAAAATGTTCATGGTTGGAGTACTTAAGTTGTCAACTCTGGTTGCCAATATCTCCTGCAATAGACAAATGTAATGAAATTAAGTTTTCTCTACCAGTTTGGCAGAATGAATACATTTTGGCTCCATTTTACACTTCAATTTCCATGTTATGCATGGGTGAACAGCAAATAGGTTATGTTTGCAAGGTTTGCACATAAATGCAATATCTGTGTTGATTTGACCAAGTTTATAATCATGGCTTAATTTGATATAAACAGAACATAACCTCCCTTTTTTTTTGGGGGGGGGGGGGTGGAAATATGTTTAAGAGATTTCATTTAAAAAAAATGTATGCCAGGTCCAATCTTAAGAATCTGGGCCTGTTTATTTAAATACAAGTTAAGAGCTGTATCAAGGCAGATTTGCCATAATGATGTCGTATTATACAGCTAATTGAACTACATTGCCATATAATACTTACTCTTTACAATGCTTGTTTTGTTGTCTTTATTATATTTTATTTTAACAGAGTAGTATAAAGATGATGGAGGCAGCGATCAACAAATTAGATTTGAATTACAATATGATGCCATTTGGAAGAATTAAAAAGAAGACACTTATAGAGGCTCAGAAAATCTTATCTGAAATAGGGTAAAGGATTTATTCATACTTTTCATTAATGTAGTAATTGTTCACCTTTTATAAAACTGTAGATGATGACTGCTTACACTTCATCCATCTGTACAGCAAATCAGTTTTCCTCACTTTTCAATTTGGAAGAAATCAAAAGGTGTGTGTTATCAAATAGAAAGGGGTGGGGTTATTGATTTTGTAAGAATTGCTCACAGGTTTTTTGATACTTTTAAGAACACCTGGAAGTTGGCCAGGTGAGCTATGGCCATTACTTGATGTCCATCGTCATCGTCATTAACAATTTCTTCAAATTCTTCTCCTCTGAAACTACAGAATAGATTTGGATAAAACTTAAGATGTTTGTTCCTTAGAGTATCCTGCAAGAAAAAGCCATTTGGATTTTTGATCTGTTAAAAAATATGACCGTCGTTACTAAAAATTGAACATAGGAGTCAAACAGTAGTTTTTTGCTTATATCTCCAAAACTGTTAGGTTTAGCCAATATCTTTCAATTGCTGAAATGATCCTTATTGTAAGGCCTACAAGAGTCACCAGGGATCAAAGTTGTTGGACAATTCCTTGTTAGAGTTATTGCCTTTGAAAGGCAAAAATTTAACCATTTGAGCGATTTAGGCTCCTGGGAGCTTCTTGTTATATTTTTATTTATTTGCATTGAATGTAAGGCTAACTATAGATTTTCAGTCAAATGGGAATAGGTTCCACACAGACCTGCAGAAATGGGTCATGGAAGTGAATTCAAAGTGAAAGTAGCCTTCAGATTGATTTAAAATTAAGATATGCAATTAAAAAAAAAATGAAAAAAAAAAAAAGAATTTTCTACAGTATCTAGAGCTGGTACACTGAATTGTTTAAAAAAAAAAAAACAACAACAACAACAACAAAAACGGACAACCGTTTACCTATCCTACCCCCTTTCAGCTATTGTCCCTGTTTTTATGCCTTAACAAACATTAAAAAAAAAATGTAGTGGTGTTATGCTCAGTTGTAGGCTGTGCATAACTCATATTATTTGATAAATTATACTATCCAGCCATGTACATATTAGAATTCATTGTTCACTATAAATATCATTGATTTCAGGATTGCAGTTTGTACTAAACAACAAGTTCCTATTTGCCCAATATAAAAATTGGGAGTTTTTAAAGACTTCTTGAAAAAATTCATAATATAAAACCAGAAAAATGAACTATCCCCCTTTTGCTTTTTTAGACAGGAAAGTATTTCGCTGCCCAGCAGTTTTGGATGAAATAAGATCAAGTATAAGTTTTAAGACAAATTATCAAATTTATGTGTAGGTTTTATCTTGCCTGTGACAAATGTGAAATAAGGTGAGACTTTGGAGTCCACATTTCTGATTAGGTCACTTAAATATGAACCACTTGTGTTAGGTAAGTTATATTTGTTATGCAGTTGCATTAGCATCACTATATCACAATGCTGTGTCCATTGCATACATTTTCCCAAGATCTCATGGTCTATTGTAGATTTTTAAATTACTAATTTATTGTATCTGTTTCATGCATATGCCCTTCCAATCACTTGTACTAGGTCAACTGTATTTGTTATTTAGTTGCATTAGCATCACTACTTGACAGATCTGTATCTCTTTCATGCATTTGCCCTAGTCACAGTCCATTGACTTTAAAGTTACTAAAAGATTCCTTTATCACAGTTCCATATATGCAAACTACAACTATACCTGATGGATCTGTCCACTTAAGCGGTGTCAAATTTTTGTACCGATATGATAAATTGTCCTTGATATACAAAATTAGTAATAATGCTACTATCAACTTTTGAATAACAGTGTCCATCTGCGACAGGTGAGACATATCTCAGTGATAACAGTTTATTTGCAAAGCCCATGTATTGATTGTGTGTAGCAGGCTTCACCACATATATCATTTATTATGACTTTGAAAGACATTTATATGGAAAATGATGCTTTTTTTTCTTGCAGTGTTCAGATAAAAAAACTTATCCAAGTTAAAGATGATCGAACAAAGGATTATCAGACACAGATTAATCAAATGCAAGAATTGGGTGAAAAGGTAATTAAAAAAGTGAAAGTAAGTTTTCCATGCTATGGTAAATTAGTCCAATAAATTTACCATTAGTGTGGTATGTGAAATCTTTTATTTACAGTGTAGCTGGCTAAATTTTTGTTTCAACTGGCAAAATGAATTTCTGATTGCCATCTTGATTTTTCAAAATTTTTTACCACCAAATAAATTTCTTTTCACTTTTTAGTTCTAAAAAAAAGAGATAAAAGATGGTCTTTAAATCCAGTAAATGTATAAACAGTTCATAAAAAATATTAAAGACTGCTCTTTTCATGAAATTATTTTATAAATGTTTAATTTTAATTGCCTTGAAGCAAAAGTTTATTATTGCAGTCAGGTTTCAGAATACATCTAAAAGTAAGTACTGTTTTGGAAATCATGCTAAATAACTAAGATGCAAGAAGCTTGAAATCATGTTTTCAGATTAAATAAGAAATTTAAACACACATGAGGGAAACTACCTTTTTAGCCCACCTGGACCAAAGATTCCTGTGAGCTTATGCCATCTCCGTTGTCTATTTTCTATCATTCATAAACTATATTACATAAAAAAAACCTTGACTAATTGAACCAAACTTGGCAGAAATGATGTGTGCAAAAGCCTCTACGAAACATCCACTTTTGGTTCTGCTTGATTAAACAAGATGGCTGCCAGAGGCCATTTAAGCTTCTGAGTGGCTAATTTTCAAAGATAGCTCCTCCCAAACCAGAGGTGCCAATATTTTGAAACTTGATAGGGTTAATGTTCCCAATGTCGTACAAACTATCCACTTTTTTTGTGGCTCATGTGGTGCAGCCTCTCAAAGTAAAACCTTTGGGGTAACACATTTGCTTTTACTAAGCTAATGTTGACCAAACTTTTCAAAAATGATAAAAGGAATGACTTGAACATGTGGAAAGATTTTGGTTCCAATTGATTAAACAAGATGGCTGCCAGAGGCCATTTAAAGTTCTGATTGGTCAATTATCAGAGATCAACTCCACTGAAACCTCAGGTGCCAATGTTTTAAAACGATAGGGTAGATAACAATGCCCTCTACAAACAATGTACTCTTGTGTGGCTGCAGCCACTCAAAGTTGGCATTGAAACCCTATCGGGAAACACATTTAGACTGTCTTCGCTTTTACAAAGCCAATGGTGACCAAATATGGCAGAAACAATAAAGGTGGCATCAGAAATTTAATGTGGTAAAATTTTTGTTCCACTTGATTAAACAAGATGGCTGCCAGAGTCCATTTAAGGTTCTGATTAGTCAATTTTTAAAGATCAACTTGATCGTTAATTACCCCAATACACTTTACAAATAGTCTACTTTTAGTATGGCTCAGGTTGCATAGGGGGTGGCTGAAATGATGTAAGTATAGAAAATTCTAAACATCAAATGATAGGACTATATGATTTCAAATTCTCCGGGTCAGGGATTCAGGCTCTCAAGAGCTTCTAACTTATTTTATTTATATGGTCAGGCGGAGAGGAACTAGGATGTAATTATACCCCCTGCAAACAAAGTTTTGGGGAGTACAGGCTTCACCCTGTCTGTCTGCCTGCAGCTATTGTGTAAGCAGCTTGCAGCATTGTTATGAAACTTTGTGGGATGTTATATAACTACATGGAGATGCGCATACTGTGAGGAATTTAAGTTAGGGCAAAAATTGTAGAAATGATGGCTGATGTAATATTATGGAATGTATACATCACTTGTCATGCAAAGGGTCTTACAAATCACCCTATGTTTTAACGCATGTTTAGCAGACGCTTATTAATCAGTGATGAAAGTATGACAGTCTAGTAATCTATAGCAGTATAGCATTTTACCATTGAATGTCATTGACAGGTCATGAATTTCCAAATCATTAAGTCATGAACTTTGTTACCTTTGAACATTAAATGTTTCAAGTTAAGAAAAGATTGCAATTTGACCACCATAATTGGCACATATTTACTAATTTTGTAGTGGAGTAAACCAACCCACCCCATCCCTTTTTTTCGTGTAAAGTAATGGAAACGTTAGAAGTGAGACTTAATGACATGGCCTACAAAAGTGTGTCCATTAGGTCGAAGTTGTAAGACAACTCCTTGTTAGTGTTACAATTTATTGCTCTTGAAAAATGAAAAATGAACCAGGTGAGCAACTCTTTGGAGCTTTTAGTTGTTGAGTCGAAGCCAATGTACATGTAGATATTTTCTTTTCAGATCAGTGTATTGTCCAACAACTATTATCATTGTGTACCTCAGCAAGATTTTGTCTTTGACAAATTACTACCCATTACAGACGTTAAAATGTACAAAAAGCAGCAGCAGTATCTGTCCAATCTACTAGATATTGAATGTGCTGAAAAGATAGTCCTTGGAGCACAGTCAAAAGTCTCAAGTAATACTGAAATATTTAGAATTTTATACAATATCAATTTCCATACCTAATGTAACAGCACCAGATTGGTGTTGTTTAGTTCTCTTATAAATTAACTTTCAATGCCCCTTATCACTTTGTGGTATTTCATACAGACTGCAAGTCAATCTTAATATCTTTTTTATCTTTTTTTTTCTCAATATTTTTTTTTATTGGATTCCTTATAAATAATATATCCGCTATAGGGGTCAAAGGGGCCACACCCCAAAAAGATTTTATTTTTGGTCTGATTTTTTTAAATTTTCATATATTGTATTCTTTATGAAAAGCCCTGCCTGTGTTTTTCCATTAAATTTCAGATGTCTCTTATGGTTTTCAAGTTCTAAAAGGTCAAAGGGGCCACACCCCAAAAAGTCAACTTTTTTTGTCCCCTTTCAGCAAATGCCAAAGGGGACTTAGGTTTGCACTCCGTCCGTCCGTCTGTCTGTCAGTCTGTCAGTCATACTTGGTTTTCCGGACTTTTTTTTGTAATGCCTCATTCAATTGATTTCATATTTGTGATATAGTCTTATCATGACAAGTTACAATTTAAATTCGAATTAGGTTATGGTTGAACAATTTTTACAGAAGTTATGGCCCTTGGACATGGAAAATATCATGAAATTTTATGTTTTTTGGACTTTTTTTTGTAATGCTTCATCCAATTGATTTCATATTTGGGATATAGTCTTATCGTGACAAGTTACAAGTAAAGTTTGAATGACCTTAAGGTTGAATGATTTTTACGAAAGTTATGGCCCTTGGACATAGAAAATTTCATGAAATTTTATGTTTTCTGGACTTTTTTTTGTAATGCCTCATCCAATTGATTTCATATTTAGTATATAGTCTTATCATGACAAGTTACAAGTTAAGTTCGAATTATGTTATTTGAATGATTTTTTACAGAAGTTGTGTCCCTTGGACATAGAAAATTTCATGAAATTTTGTTTTCCAGACTTTTCTTTGTAATGCCTCATCCAATTTTTTTCATATTTGTTAGCTAGTCTTATCATGACAAGTTACAAATTAAATTTAAATATTATTGCAGCAAAATGGTTTATATGGAACTTGTGGCCCTTTGACATAAAATTTTATATTCCATCATTTTGATGCAAATTGCTGCTGTCATTCTAGAGTTATTTGCCCTTTAATTCATAATAACGAAGTTTTTTTCAACTTTCCAGGTGATAGAAAGAGAATGTCTTTATGCAGCTTTCTGTAATGCAAAAATGTTATTATCTACTGTTCAGGTTTGATTTTGATGGAATTTGCTTTTGCTGTTCAAGAGTTATTTTCTCTTGATTGTTAAAAAATTACACCATCCATTGTTAGTTCACATATATATAAAAAAAAAAAAGCAATGAGTTCAAAGGCCGAAAGAGGACACTGTATTGCATCAGCAATACTGTCAGAATGCTTGTTATTTTTGGTCTGATTTTGAAAATTTTTATTTAAATTATAAATTTTGTGATAACCGATGATCATTTTCCAAAATATTGGACATAAAAAATTGTCAACTCTTATAAATTACATTCTGCATGGTTTTACTAGTGTCTAAACATCCTGTCTACTTGTTTCCTGATTGTATATTGGAAATTGACAGGTGGGTGTCCATAATTGCTAATGCGCAGCCACCTGTGACTGTGATTTACCTGTAACTGATAAGTTGATTGCATAGATAGGTGAATTGTTCATATTTATTGACGTAAGCTCCTTTTCGATTTTTATAAATTTCAGATTTTTTGTTTCCATGTTATGAATTTTTTTATTTAATAAAAGGGGGATTTTCAAGTTTTCGGACAGTAACTCAAAAACACTTTCACTAACTTTTATGAAACTTTGGTGAATTGTTCATATCTATTGAAGTAAGCTCCCTTCTGATTTGTATAAATGTCAGGTTTTATGTTTCCGTGTAATGAAGTTTTACTCTTTAAAAAAAGCTGGAAACGGCCAAGGAAATTTTATTCATTGAAAAATCGTTTTAAACAGACAGTTTGTTATGATGATTGACTTATAAATATAAAAGGTACTTGGTAACCTTGTCAGAAAAGTGTGTTTTAAACAAGATAGAAATGTATGGGTTAAAAATCAAGACAACAAACTTAGTTAAACTTGAGGTAGCCTTGATAGTGCCAAATTTTTTGTGCATTTTTTATTTACTTTTTATTTGGGGAGGGGGAGGGTATTTGACAGGGCTTGCAGTATTTCAAGTTGATCATATAAATTCATTAATAGCATAAGGACGGGTGTATCATGTCCTTAAGCGCAGCTCTTTATTTGACATATTCTAATATTTTTAACAAAAACAGTATGTAATGAAATAAAACAAATTCTTATATTTATATTTATAAGACAACAGAAAAAAGTTTATTCTCAATCTGAGCATGTAAGAGACAGACAAAAACATCCAATTTTGTCTGCTGAAGTTTGATATATTATGACCCACAAGGGCTTCGAAGTTTTTAAAGCTTTGGTCCAAAACCAAAGTTGTTGTGTCCATAATGAATTGTAAGTCCCTATGCTTAAGTGTGTCAAAAATTATTATTATGTCCACACTTGCCCCAACTGTTTAGGGTTCAACCACTGTAGTCGTATCATGCTGCACTCTGAAAAAGAACAAAATTTTACTGTGTCGGCTATCTTTTTTAAAGATAGTACTTGTTATTGAATTGTGGATATCAGGTAAAATTAAGTAAATGTTTAATGGAAATTCTAAAGTTCTTTGAACAGTCTCATTCTGTGTTGGAATCTTATACTGTGTCAAGCATTTAATCACAATCCAAACTCTTAACTGTATTAAGCATGAATGTCATGTCCATATTTGCCCCAACTGTTCTGGGTTTGACCACTGCAGTCATATTGAGCTGCACCCTGCCAAGCATTTTATTTTATTATAGCTGAAGTATCATTTGACATGTAATATCTCACAGTACATGCTGTTCTTAATAGAATCATTTTATTTTTAGGTATGAACCCACTTGACTACATCTATCAAGCCATTGGATGTAAAATTCAGCTTCTTAGTGAAGAATGTGTAGAATCTCAGTATATACTTAAATATATTCATGCTTCATGTAAGTTTATACTTGTATGCATGTACACTTAGTCCATAAGAAAGATAAGTAAACCCTAATCCCTCCATACCCCCCACAAAGTGGCAAGGTATTATGTGATGCCCATCAAAAAGTTACTTGTATGTCCTTAGGAATGGATTAATGAATGTTTTAAAAACTTTGTACAATTGATACAGATTAGGCAACATCGTATTGATTTCTTGTTTGACAGACCTATGCACAAATATTTTATTCAAACGGAAATAATAATTATTTGTTTAAATCCCACTTTCCGCGTCCAAAAACCATTGAGTCCATTTACTGCCTCCCTTTTATAGTTTTATACGATATTTCACTGTGATTGTGAGAATGTTTTTTCAATGGTTATCATGAGATGTTCGAGGATAGCAAGGTGAAATACATAATGTAATTGTAATGACGATCTTTGTCGTTAACATTAAAGGTGACTATGGAATTGAAGTTCTAATTAACACCTCTAGACTTTTTCTGGTAGTACTTTGTTTTTGAATTGTATCAGAAATGTATTCACCATGGGAACATTACTGAAAATGAGGACATATATGTTAAACACCTAATTAGTACACTTTTAGATGTTTTAGAACTAAACTTACCAGATTGCTTTGAAAGTGCATTTGTCAAACCCTTACAATATGTCTATATTAACCTCCATTAGGTTGGGAAGGTGGAGTTAACCCTCAACTTGGGTTACTATCTACCCCTCTAATGGTTGGTTCTTTATAGTAATTAAGTTTGAAAATCTCATTGTTTGGAAAAGTTTGTAAAGAATGCACATTTCAATGAATGTATGTGCATTTTTTCATCTTCAAATGATCTTTGGTTGGAAATTGTTTTATTTTCAATGACAGCTATATAATGGCAGGGTATAAAAATCTATTGGAGTATTGGGAGGAGGAAGGTTTAGTTATATTTGTTTTATAAAAAATTGAGTGTGTGGGGGTCCATCCAACAAGAAATCAAATTGGTGTGGCCTAATTACTCACCCAAACTTTTCAAGCTTCACCTCTTTAACTTCCTAAATATTTTTTTTTTTAATTTAAATTGCTTGCTTGCTCCATTTTCTGGCGGCCACAAATCTGAAGAACAAGAAGTTAAATTAGTTTGGTCTGATACTGACTTCTAAAATTAAAATATATTCCATGTGGTGTGAAAAGAAATTTTGAAACTCTTGAATAAACTACACTATTTTAACAGGTAAAGAATGTCATGTTCAAGCAGTATACAAACTCAGCCGTCCAGGTGAAGATACTAGGATACGAAGTTTAAATATGAAAAATCATAAACTTTTGTGGCATGGAAGTAGTATGTCAAATTTCATAAGCATCTTACATCGTGGACTATTGGTAGCACCACCTGAAGCACCTGTTACTGGTGCTCTGTTTGGAGAGGTTAGTTATGGCCTTGTGCCCCGTGCAGGTCCGGGTGTTAAAAGAATAGGCCTGCAGCAGTGCTAAGCTTGTCGTAAAAGGCGACTAAATAGTGCTCAGAAGCCTAGCCGGGGGCTAGGGCGCTCTGCTCACAGAGCAACTGGGATGTGTGCCCCAGGTGGTGGAATGGGGTATCCCTGGCGTGTTACATGCTGGGGTTATCAAGCTATAATACGGAAAACCTGACCACAAACCATAGTGGTGCACTGTGTTGGGAAAGATGCCATGTTCCTCGCACGTTAAAGAACCCTACTGTGGTATTCTCCCGGAGTAGGAACCATAGGGTTCTGCCACAGGAGGCTAAATTGCCCGACCCTACCCACCTCTCCCTATTTCCAGTGGCAATCAAAATTTGTCGACCCCATTGTCCTAGTGTCCCATCCCTTTTTCATTTCATCATCGTTTCATGTTCATTTTGTCATCAATTTCATGTTCATCGTCTGAATATTGCTGAAATATTGCTGCTCGGACGTTAAACCCCAACAAACAAACAAAAACAAAGTTATGGCTTTGTTGTAGTAGACAAAGAAAAGGTAATGTGAGAACAGGCATTTTTGCCAACTGCATGGGCTTATCTATAGTATTGTAAATTTGAATCAACCTCTGTAGTACTTAAGTGCTTTTTCGAGTTGATCAAGTGCATGCAGCATAAATGACTGATGTTTTTTTTCATGTGCTGCTACGAAATTTCCAAAATGATCACCATTTTAAAGGGATAGTATTTCCTATAACTATTGCAAACAAAACTTGAGAAATACACTGTACTGTTGAAATTAAAGAAAATTATAAGGGAGGTAACTGACATTTTGCCTCAACAATGGTCATTTTATAACTTGTATACAAATGTGATTCTTTAAAATTTAGACCTGTTAAATTGACTATATTTGTCCAATTAATGAAGCAGTAGACTTTAATCTTCAGAAAATGGCTGTCCTTAAAATGGTGATATATCCAATCAAGATCAATTATTTAATTGTCAGTCATCATCGATAGGCTTGATCAGCTGATTGCTCCTTAGTGATTATTTACCTGTCATTAAACACTCCTTTACCTATTTAGACATCAATTATTACCTTCTGTCAAATTAGTAGCTCTACTTATCAAAGAAATGGAAGTGAAATTCGATTTTGGGGTTTGAATTAGAAATTTTGTAGATCAGATTAGCAATAGTCACTGTAATGTTCAGAAAGCAATAGATTTCCTGTTCCAATAGTAGAACTGTAGAAAGGTTCGCATTCTGGTAGGAATGACCTACTGATTGATAGGTTCTCATGTATGATGTCTACTACTATATGTTTGTTAGCTAAACATGTAGAGTATAAGTAATTTTTGTAATAAGGTTCTAAACTACAAAAAGAAAGGTTGGTATTGATTTTGGTGGTTATGGCCTCAACAGTTTTAGTAAAAGGTGCCAAAAGTATTTCATATAATTTAACTATACACCTCCATTAAAAGTGTATGGCTGTCTATAAATTTTATTGTTCCACAAATTCTGTACCACTAAAGGTAGACTGGGAGATATATATATTTATTTATTTATTTTTTATTTTTATTTTTTTTTTGGGGGGGGAGTGGTTGAGACTAGAACATTTCAGTAATTTAAGGCTAAAAAGGGGAATAGAAACATGTATTACTCAGATGTCAAAACAAAAACTTGATTATTTTTAATGGATCTGTTTGATATTGAATTACCATGTGCCATACCACCAAAAGATTATTTTGATTTATTTTGTGGGTTAAAACTTAAACTTTTTAGGAATTAGGGGCCAAAAAGGGAACAGAAACATGTCTGAACAATGACTTTAGTAAAAGTGAATGGATCTCATCTGGGTTGTGTGTCAAAGATGGTGGAATGGGTTACTCCTGACATGCTTCATGCTGGGGTAGTCGGGCCATAACATGGAACACCTGACTACAAACCATAGTGGTGCACTGTGTTGGGAAAAGATGCCATATTCCTCACACATAATAGAACCCTGCTGTTGTATTCTCTCAGAGTAGGAACCTACATACTTTTTATCTGTTTTACAAACTTTTGTATGAAGTATATCTAAATAGTAAAATATTTCTCATGCACCACAGATTTCTCCTGCATCATTTTTTCTTGACATGTACCATGCATCAAAATGAATACATTTCAATGGTTTATTTTATTCTAGACTCAAGCAAATGGGAGTATTTAACTATGTCATACTTAAGTTATGCTTTTATAGGCTGACAAAAAATCACTAGCACATTTTATGTCATTTACCACTGGCAGTGACTGGGACAAATCATTTATTGTACAGTCGAATTCTGACATGGGTAAAAGTGTTAAGCATGATGAGGTCTATAAGTGGTCAAATGTTTGTGTTCATCTGTAAAGTCATGTTCAAGTTATTGCCCTTTTTTTTATATTTTTTTTGCTGTGTTTAATGTTATTTCTTTCTAAAATTTTCTCCTCTGTGCTAAATTTTTACCCTAGCCCCACCTGTTTAAAGTGCTGTGAAAAAATTCTGAAAAGCAAAAAAAAAAAAAAAAGAACTGGCATAAAGTAAAATTGTAAGCGGTGCTTGCAAAAACTCATCAACACTGAGCTCACGACCAGATCTAAAATTCTTAACAATAATTTTGAAACCAGCATGTGAGTCTCATAGATTCAGCAATTATCTAGATATTTCTTCATTATATAAAGAGTTATGTCAGAGATAATATTGATAACTCAACCACCTTCCAAAAACAGTGAGCAAAGAAACAATACTAGTATTATTTTGATGTATTCAATCTTTACACTATTTCCCAAAGAAGCAATATCTTATTGGTTAAAACATACCCCAACATCCTTCGAAGCAGAATCAATATACAAATGGATTCAAATTCATACTGGAACCAACTGCTTCATGTTCAACTACATGTTTTAGGCAATAAACAGGGACAGTAATGGGAGCTAAAGTTGCCCCTAAGTAATTTAACCTAGTAACGGGCTATCTAGAGATATGAACAATCTCAAGCTACATTTGGTGAATTCGTTTGTAACTTCCTGCAAAAACAAGATATTTAGATGACTGTTTCATACTTTGGAAATATACAAATGAAAAACTTACGGAATTCAGTCTTATTGAATAGAATAAATAGCAACTGATAATTTATAAGCTTCAATTTTTAGACATCCTTATTGTAAAGAATAAAAATATAATCAAAACTGACTTCTATTTTAAACCTACAGATTAGAAACAGTACCTAATATTCCAGTCATGCCACCCAAAATATACCAAATTGAACATGCCTTATAATTTAGCAAGATGGATATGCTCAATAATATCTGATAAAAATACCTAAGACAGACCATTATTGCACTAAAGAATAAGCAGATGTTACTTTTTGAAAGGAGATTGATCCCTTTTAGACAAATGTTACCATAAATTTTATACATTGTATTTATATGTTGTAAAAATAATTTGCATAAGCAAAAAAAGTGAAAAAAGCTTACTTATCAAATCCACAGAGAATGTGAGAGACTTGTGTGAAAGTGTGGGTGAAAGCAGTTTGATTTTTTTTCTTTTGTCATTTTTTCTATGCTATATTGAAATATTTTTTTTAGTATTGTAAAAAAAATGTATTCAATAGTCGGAATTTATAACAATGCAAATTCATTTATTTTATATATATATATAATCAAGTCTAAGCTTCCCAACTCTGGAATCAATGTCAGATTGCAAATTTGCAATGCAAATTCAGTTGCTCCCTCAGCGGGATTCAAACCCCTTTTCTTCTCTGTCATCTATGGTAACACCACCTGCACTAAGTCCAACGATCTAGACCACTAGGCTTTATATAGAAATATGGCTTTCGTTAACCGAGTGATACTTTCTCATAAGTAAATCTATAGTGCGAACATTAACATTAGCACATGATGTAACTGAACATAGCTATTTTAAGTATAGAACATATCCATACTTCAAATAGCAAAAATAAGGCTTGCAGATTTCTAGTAAGAAATAAAAAAATGTCCCATATTTTTTTTTAAGGTTGGATGAGAATCTACTGTTTAAGTTTATTTGGCCTTATGTTCTTACAAATATATGAAGGTGATGCAGGTCAAGACATGTGTGGGTCTTATTCCAGTTGGTTTTTTTTTTACATTGTTGTGTCATTCTTTGTGTTTAAAATCATTTTTTTTTTATTATTTTTGTATTTTAGGGTTTGTATTCATCAGATGCATTTTTCAAATGCCAGATGTACTCCTACAATTCTAACCCGACTTCAAACACCAGACTTGCTTTGTTATGTCAGGTATGTTATTTTAAACTTTTCATCATCTCTGTATGCTCTGATTTGTTTATTATTTTGTATTATATAATTGTTATTATCATCATCATTAGTTGTAGTGAACCAAATGTCATGAAATTTTGATATATTGTTACTTGCAGCCTGAGGAAGCTTGCTACACCATTCTGCAAAAAAGGGGTAAAATAGGTGTATTTTTAAAAGTGATGTAGGTTTATGACAATACTTTTTTGATTTGTTTCTTATTAAATTCTGATTTAAGAATAATTAGCAGGTTTTAAATTGGATTTAGCATTTTCAGTCTATGGGGCCACTCTTGCTCGGACGTTAAACCCCAACAATCAATCAACAATCTTAAAAAAAAAAATGAACTAGTCTGATTTTGAATCTTTTTTAAGATTCCTGTTGAAAATCTCTGCCTTCATATATCAACCCAGATTTCAGATATCTATTACGGTGTTCAAGTGGTCAAAAGGGGCCATGCTCAAAAGAAACGTCTTTTTGGCTCACCTGGCCATAGGCCATGTTGGCTATTACCATCACTTTCGTCTGCCATCACCATGGTTGTCTTCGTCGATAATAATTTTTTAAACATCTTCTCTGAAACTAATGAATGCATTTGGGTGAAACATAGCATTATTGTTCCTTAGGGCACAATAACTTGATTAATTGTGAATGGATCTTCCAGAAATTGTACTACAAGGTGTGATACCACAAATCAATCCCTTTCCTCAGTCATATAATGGTAAAATGCTCTCGTAGTCATTTCTGTTGTTGTTTGTAGACACTTGGTTTTCCTCCCATAGCATTTTATAACAAGGTTCTGCACCACAAAAGGAAGTTTGGTATTGATTTTGGGGGTTATGGCCTGAACTGTTTTGGAAAAAGGGACCACAAAGCATTTCATAGAATTTAACTTGTAGCTCTAGTTAAAGCATATGATATTCCACAATATTGTATACCACAATAACAGACTGATATGGATTTTAGGGGTTAAGACTTGAATAGTTAAGAAATTATGGTCCAAAAATGGGCCTGGAACAAGCATTTTCCTTATGTTCGGACAATAACTTGAGTAACAATGAATGGATCTCACATAAATTTTACTACAAGGTGCCATACCACCAAAGGAAAACTGGGATTGATTTTTCAGGTTGTGACTTGAGCCAAGTAAGAATGACCACAAAGGGGCCAGAAACAAGTATATATTTTTTTAATCTGGATAATTTATGTAAATGGGAATGAATTGCTTTGAAATTGTACCATAGGATGTTTTGGGTTGAGTTTGTAGGTTTCAACTTTCAACCATTTAGGAAAAAGGGGCCAAAAAGTGACTGCTTCAATTCTGGTCAAATTTTTATCATTTGTCAAATATCTAATCATAATTATAATTCACAGCTGTATCAAGATTGAATGGTATGTTCATACTTGCCAAACGGCTCGGCCTCTGCTGTTGTATTAAGCTTTTCCCTGTAAAGCATTTTATTTTTAATTTGTTTTTCAATAGTTAGGATTTATGCAATGAAAGGGACAAGAATTCTATTTTTATCCTGTTAGACAGGGGAAATGAAGGTATATCAACTCAGAACTAGGTGTTTCATTCCATGGTTGGTTACATTTGAGCTTGACCTCAAGGTCATATTAATGATTTTTGCATATCTTTTTTGTGTTTGGGTTGTAATGAGTTTTATGTGATAAATTGAATGTTTATACATTGCTGTTGTACAGGGGGGGGGGGGGCACGGAGACGGATTCACCTCAATGATTTCTAGTTAAGCCAATAATGCTTGTTTTTAAATAATTTTGAACTGCAAAGTAGGTGGAATACACTAAGTCTTGGTAGTTTTATGGTACATATACCTGCAGTACCACAAAATGTATAGCTAACCTGGTGAGCACACATTTAATTTTTACTTGTAAATAGACTTATTTAGGTTTTCTAATTATTATAATCAAGGAAAAGATATTTTTTTGTGTCATGTCTCCTTTGAGTAAAAGTGAATGTATCTTTGTCAAGTTGAAGCACACTGCTCCATATCCTAAAACGAAAGCTGGGATTAATATTCAGATATAGATTTTTTTCATACTTTTTTTGTGTGAACAGGCAGAAAGCTTTTTTTTTCTGGAACATACCCCCAAATTCCTATTTTTCCCACTTTTTTAGCAATGAGCAAAATCAAGAATGAATTCTGAGGTTTTGACTGGAATCACATATGAATCAGGGACTGGAAACAAGCTTAGTTTCCTGATGATAGATATAAGAACAGTAATTGAGTGTAATTATGTGCATCTCTTTGAAATTAAATTTTACCAAGGGATAATTGGAATCAATTGTTGTGAACAGTTGAGGAATTAATGGTCTGATAGGATCTAGAAATAAACATTTTCTTGTGTCTATGCAAATTCTAGAGTAAAAGTTTATGGATCTTGATAAAATCCTAACACAGTGGAATGTTTTGTTTGATATAAGCTTATATTCCTTACATTTTACAAATTGTGGACCAAAAAGAGACAGGAAATAGTATATTAGTATAATATTTTTATTTGTTTTGTTCTTTGACCTCTATCATTCTAGTAGGAATCTTATACTCTGTCAAGCACTTGCACAATCCAAATTCTGAGCTGTATCCAGTTTGAGTGTTGTGTCCTGACGCTTGTTCCAACTATTCAGGATTCAACCTTTGTTGCTGTACCATTAGCTGTATGCTGTGACTCATTTGATTGTGTCAGAGTTTAACAAATCTAAAGACAAGATTTTCAATTTTTGTAAACAAAGATTTATGCTTTAAATTGTAGGTTGCCCTAGGTAACATTTATGATGTGGGACGTCGCAGTGATATGGACCAAGACTTGAGAAACTCAGAATATCAAAGTAAAGTAGTAGACGGACGTGTGTTACCTAACAAAGATTTTAATGTGACATTACCTTATGGTAAGAAGAAGTATTGGTAATCAAAGATAGTCTTACATGAAATGCTAAGAAAATTTCATTTCGCTGACCATGATTTTCCATGATGACATAGAAGGAATAAGATAGTTAAAACAACTGTTGCATTTTATTTTTTTAACATTCTTATACCCCCTGCAAATGAAGTTAAGTGGGGTATTTAGGTTTCATCCTGTCTGTCTATCCGTCTGTCCAACTGTTTTCTAAGCAGCTAAGAACATTATTTTGAAACTTTGTGTGATTTGATATGTGCATACTGTCAGGAATTTATGTTTAGACAAAAATTGTAGAAATGATGGCTGTTGGAACTTAGGCGCTTTTCAAAAAAACTTGGTCTCATGGGTGGTCCATAACTCCTTAACAATTTACAGAATTGTTACGAAACTTAATACGGTGTTAGACTACCATATGGAGATGTGCATTTTGTCAGGAATTCACGTTTGAACAAAAATTGTAGAAATGACTGCTGTTGGACTTAAGCGTTTTTCAGCAGAACTTGGTCTGGTGCGTTGTGAATCTAATGTGTTGTCAACAAGGCATGTTTTGTTCCTTTTATAAAGTAAGGTTAAGTGTTAGCATTTTCTTGACATATAAATATGCTAATCAGGGATTTCAATACAGTTAATGCTTCAACTCCCAACATTTTAAACAATTATGTCTAGCTTAATTATTAATTGTCATCTAGAGACAATTTACCATATACATGTGGATTGACGAATTAGTGACATTTGTTCACACCTTGTATAATTGATTGGTCTAATGTTATCTGAGTTAAATGAGTAAAACAACAACTATGAAATAAAATTAAAATTGTATTTGTTAAACAATTCACAATATAGCTTGAAGTAGACAAACTTATGAAAGATTATTTTTTAAAATATGACCAAACTTCTCACAAGAGGCCACCTCTTCTTGTGAAGCCATATTTTTTATCACTTTCAGTCTGACACAAATGAAGCCATTTAATACTGTTCTAATTCAGAGCTGTAAATGAAGCTTTGATGTTGTTTCTATACTAGTTCCAGCTGTTTTGTTGAATTGTGGAAGCAATTTATTGATTTTGTAACATAATAGGTAATTATTCAATTTCATATGTTAAGGTCTGTGTCAGAATCTTGAGCTTTGCCATATATTTAATGGCAATTCCAATTCATAGATGCAGACAATAACAGTGAATTGACTTGAAATAAAAACAATTACATGGATGAGGCCTAGAATCGGGAGGGCTTACTAAGCGTTTTTTTTTTTTTTTTTTTTTTTTCTGATTTGTGCCAAATTCGTATATGGTTTTTGCATCAGTCAATTATTAATTCTGTTATTGTCTTTATACTGCAGTCATAATCGTTTTTAAATCAAGTCTAATTTTTACAGGACACATTTATTACATTTCTTACCCACTATTGGACCCAAAAATAGTTTGTTTTTTACTGGTCTGATTTTAAACAGTTTTTTTATTATATTCCGGATGAAAATCTTTGCCTGCATTTTTTCAATCAGATTTCAGATATCTTTTACAGTTTTCAAATTATAGGGGCCGAAGCGGACCATGCCTCAAAAAATGGACTTATTTAGATTCTGTATGAAAAACCCAGCCTTAATACAAAGGTTTTAAGAAGATTGCTCCTATTATTTACTGTTTTTGAGATAATGAGATACAAAGTAGTTCATGAATGCATCCAGAAGCAGACTTTTATACTTAAATTGAATTCAACAATTGTGCAGTATTGTGTCCAAATAAGTTGTTGCGTCAGTAATGAACTGTAAGTCCCCGTGTTTAGTGTGTCAAAAACTAATATTATGTCCACACTTGCCTCTAGTGAACAGTTAAACTGGCTACGCTTGTGTCATGCTGCGTTGAGCTAAGCTTTTTATTTAAAAATGTTTTTAAGACTGTAATTGTGTATCAAAAATTCCAACATCATAGTGGATTTTAATGAAATGTTTCATTACAGGGGCTGTAATGCCTGTTGGACAGCTGATTACTATAGAATCCGGTGGCTTTAAGATGCCATATAGAGAATACGTTGTAAATGATTCATCTCAGGTTTGTTTGAGGTATCTGGTGGAGTTTTCAACAGTTACTCCCAGGCATTAACTCTAGTGTAGACAGGATATATCTCATCAAATGGTAGATGTAGTTTTGTGTAATGCTTCATTTTTTATTTTGTGAATACAGATATTTTTGAATGATCATGTTTCTGGATTTTTTGTGTCATTACATGATTTTGATGATCAGATTTGTTGTCATTTAATGGGTTTTAAAATTTTGGACTGATTCATCTTTGGCAAAGCTGGCTAGTATTATGTTAAAGTTTCAACTTTTTTTTTCAAGCTTTCAGTTGGCAAGGAAATAAGTGTTAATTTAAGTGATTGTAAGATATGTTCTAGGTACTTTCAATAATTTCTGAAAGTTATGTCTAGCTTAGCTCTCAGGCAATTGATGTGTATAAGAATTAAACTGCTATTTGAATAATATAGTTCATTGTTTATTGTTGGACAGGTGTCAGTTATTTGATGTGCAGTCAACAGTTAATCAATGATTACCTTACATGGGACTTGTTGATTACTTTATGTTATTAGTTTGTACCAATTAGTTCATATAATTAGTTTTCATGTATAATGTTTATTTATTCAATAACAATGGAAAGATGAATTGTTTCCATTATACCTTCACTGCATCCCCAATTGCAGTGAGGATATATAGTGAGGTAAACATGCAAAAAGTCACAAATCTGGTAGGACAAAAAGTCACAATATTTATTTTTTACTTCATAGGACAAAACTATCATAAGGCAAAAAGTCACGAAATCATGAAAAATAAAATTTTAGATGACCTGATCAGATATTACAAAAATACAAATTTCCTTCATTTATAGTGGACTTAATTTACAGTTTTAGGTCCACCTGAAAGAATAAACATATGAAGCTTCTTAATTTAAGGTACTGGTACACCATTTTCTGGACACTAGAAATTTTTGTTTATTTTTCTATACATGAAGAAAAATATGGAATGTCTCCATTCTCATTGTTTGCAAAAGTACCAGATAATTCAAAATCAGTAGAAAATTTTATTAAAAATCCATACATGCCTTTAACAGAATTGACAATTTGTTTTGACAGTGGTAAATATACCAAAGGCTAAGTAAGTATGCACCTACTAAACTTGTTGTATTTTTTGTTTAATATTGCAAATATGATCATTCAACAACTTATTTGACAGTTTAGGAAAAATATTGACATGAAAACATAAGAAATTTGATTAAAGTGACCTTCTCCCAACTACTTAATTTTTGTTCAGTGACCTTCCGTCCTAATGGAACTAAAATTTCAATTGTGACTCTCTGCCCTGTCACTAAAGGTCCTACATTCCATAGTAATAGGGGTGTCGGTACTTCCTTTCTTCAATTAAGCAGATGGAGACCCATCTTTTATCTGCTACTTCTTCACAACTAATTTGATGAAACTTTCACAGAATCTTTATTACATGAACCCATTGTGTACCTGCTAATGTAGATTTTGACCCAAAATACTTTTGCAGTTGGGAGTTTACATAGCAAACAGTGGACTTGTCATATTTGGATATGGGGACATGAGGGTACTGATCTCTTATCCATTACTCCTCCTTCACCCCTGACCATAATTTAATGAAAGTCACAGATTAGCATTGTGCTCCTTTTTCTGAATTTTGATCCAAATCAATTTTAAGGGCAAAAGTTGCATGTAATCAGATCAGTGATTATATGTGGGAGAATAAAACCATAAAGAAGCAGGTTATAATAGGTTGTAAAAGTTCAACATGTTTTTTTTTTTTCATAAAATATTACTAGTGATATTTTTGTAAGTAGGTATTTTAGATATCCTAAAATGAAAACAACGATTGTTGATACTTGATTGTTGATACTTCGAATGAATTTCATTCAACCAAAGATAACGTGAATGGAATATAAATGTTTTTAAGTATTCAAAAGCAGGAGAAAAAATATTACATTTTCCCATATTTCTGAAATTTTGTATCGAAATTGAAACGGCGGATATTCCATCCGGTTAAATAGTACAAGTTCACCAGTTGTCCACTATAAAAAAAATCCTTGTTTAGTTGAATATCTGGGGTTATGTATTTTAAGACAAAATTGAATAAAAGTAGAGATTACTGATGTTTTTTTATATAACCTGCAAAAAATTGCAGTCGTATAATGGTTTGGTCCTGTTGTACTGCAGTTGTATAATGGTTTGGTCCTGTTGTACTGCAGTCGTATAATGGTTTGGTTCTGTTGTACTTCAGTCGTATAATGGTTTGGTTCTGTTGTACTTCATGTTGTCATTATGTCCCAGTGGTTGTTGTCCATAGACATTTGGTTTTCCTGCACAAATTTAAATATTGGTTGATCTTTAGGTGTCAATACTTTCCTAACTATTACCCTCCCCGAAATTTTTTGATCACATTGTACTAATCATATTTCACCGAATTTTCATTGGCTAGGTTTTTAACACTCCAATTGGAATTCTCATGATCAGCATTCATAGTTATTCAAGATTAATTGAGTCCAGAGATTTCAGATTTCAATCATGAACAGAGCTAATTCGGCAGGTCGATTTGCTTGTCGGTTGGTCCCAAATGTGACTAATGAAATAGGTATGCGGCATTACTAATTTCCTGCTATCTTTTGTCTCTTCCAGTCTTTGGTATAAATTTATGTTTATTGTATCTTTCGATAAGATATGAACACTTACTGACTGTATATTCGGGGAATTGTAAGTTTATTTTCTCATAGGTTACAACTATTGCACTCGACTATGCCTCAGGCAAATGATATACTTTGGGAAAAATAAACTTGTTATTCCCTTATACCCAGTCAATAAGTATAAATTATAACAAGGTTTCAAACGACAAAAGGGAATTTGTATATATTTTAGGGGTTATGATCCCAAGAGTTAAAAATGATATGAATTGGACATAGCTTATAAGGCTGCAAAAATCGTGTGTTCATTGTTTTCTCGAGTTCAATATACAATTCGCATGATAACAAGTAATGACCTGGTACGAATATGAAAAACTACTAAATGACCTACACATTTCTGGAGCACTCATTTAAGACAAGAGAAATTAATTGACGAAGCAGGTCTTGTAGACTTAAAAAGCTTGATTTTTTTTCTTATTCATTTTTCTTATTTTTTTGTGTTTATTTTCATAGAAAGTCTGTTACTTTTGAACCCATGCTCCTAATAGCTTACATTTTTGTTGGTTTTTTTTTTAATTTCTGCAGAGAGTGTTTCAAGATTGGTCTTTAGAATTGTGGCATCCAAATTTAGTTTCAATTTTTAGCTTTATAGAGATGGTTGCAAGCTAAATGTTAACTCCAGATTTTTTTAAGTGTTATTATTGATTTGCAAAATTTATGTACGGGCAATACCTTTAAGTATAAGTGTATAGATCAATGTGAAATTTTATCACAATGTGTCGTGCAACACAGGGAAGGGTTGAACTTGGTCTGAAAGCGTTTAATATATCTGGTATTGAACCGTTAACACCAGGGTTGATAGGTTTATATTCTATGAGAAATGAACCGTATTTGTAGGACATTTTTCTGGTATTATGTTGCTGCTTCATTTAATACATTCCTAACTTTTTATATGTTTCTCACCAAAAGTAATTTGTTAAGGGCTCTTACAATTTTTTTAAGGAAACCAGACTATAAGTTTAAAATGACAATTGATTCTAGGAATATTCTAGATATTTTTACCAATTATAATTAGAATTTTATTATTGTACCATTGAATGAAATAAAAATAAATTCTCATTTTGGGTTAAATGTTCAAGGGTGTAGTAAGTCCTGAGAAGAATTTTTACCGCGATGCATACAACACATCTGCATAAGTCATATATAGGCTGGTCTAGGAAATATTCTATGAATACTACCTCTAAATTATCGTAAAGTGTGTCTAAGTAAAGATGAATTTCCTCTCACGGAAAGCAGTGCTGCAATAAGGGAAAAAACATATTACCCTGAGCAGATTGTCGTTTATTTAAATCTTTAAAATAGAATTAATTTTATCCAATGGTCCAGCTGACTACTCACAAGATGACTAATTATATTGCTGACAAACAGAGCTAGCTTTACTTTCAACGTTTAAGATTGGAATACATGTATTGCAATGCTAATTATTCAAGGTAATTTTTTTATTCTCATTCGGAGAGTCCTTTTATCAAAAAGGTTCCAAATGATTATAGCCCTGACAATTGTGTATTGTAAGGAATACCTTTTAGAGGATACATTTTTAATAGGTACTCAAAAATGCTGTAAAGTAAAACGTGTTAGAGAAGTGGGCAACAAAAGTGTACAGATATAGTTTTAGATATGAAATATTTCTGGTTTTCAAAACTTTGTTTATATACAATCCAAACTCTGGAATTGATACGAGCCTGCAAATTTGGTCGCTCCCTCGGCGGGATTCGAACCCTTCTCTGACATTTATGGCAACACCACCTGCACAAAGATTAGTCGACCACTAGGCTTTATTGTTGTATGTTTTAAACCCATCAAATGTGTAATGAGATTGAGGCAAAAGCCCGTTACAATCAGACTTATTGTGAAAATGAATTGTATTTTGTAATATTGTATAAATAAATATGTCACCTATTTGGTATTGTTATTGGTTTTTCCTTACCCAGTGAACACTGTTTTGTGGTCTTTGCCCCCACAGGAAATGGACAGAAATACTGGTGCCCGTCCGGTCATAATTGTGGACGCAACTCCTTGGAAACCACTTGACGGATTTTGATCATTTTTTGTTGGATAATAGGTTACCATTTGTAGTTGACCATATTGCGCCGACATTTTAATTCAGCAAATTTTACAGGATTTTTTTTTTATATTTTTTTGTGGCGGCATTATATACATGAATTATGAACATGTGTTCGTTGAAAAAATGTGTTTTTCTCCTTTATTTATTTACACTGACTGTCTGTATTATAAGTATATTCATGCAAGAAAATTCCACCGATATTTATTTATAACTTTGTAAGATGAAGTATGCTCTTAAGTTTGGAGTGTAGTTCGATGTAACTGCACTTTTGAATTTTCATTTTCTATTCTACAGAAGCTACAAAGACGTTGGATTCACTCATGACTGATCAAACTTATTTATTCCGCATCCCTTGTAAGATTTTTATCAAATAAACATTATTTGGCAGAAAACAATTGTTTACTTTAAAACTAGAAAAGGAATTCCATGGCGCTTAATCGATTTATTTCTATGATACAAAAATATGTCTTATTTTGATATTGAACTATTTTTGCATGTATCTATTTCATAGTTGATCCTTCTTTTTATACTCCCGTCTTTTTTTTTACCATTGACCCGCATACCAACTCCGCCTAGAGGGATTTAGCGTTCATTATTGAAGTATTTGAAACACATTTCTGCCTGTTTGCCAAAAAATAAGTGTAGCGCTAGCTCAGGATTATAGAAATAGTGACGACTGTGACGTAAAACTGATGAAATTTGGTGAGAACTGAGTTTTCCAATGAAGAAAAAAAAATGTTAAATACCATTAAAAAGCTCTGTTTTTATACGACCGGTGTCGCATAACTCTGGGTCCGGTTTGATTCGGATACAGAATGTTAACATTTTGGGTCTGGGGTACCCTGTATCCGGCTGTCTAGAATTCTGTAACCCCCTTATAAGTTCGGGTCTTGCCTGGTTAAAATTAAGTAAAAATGAGCTGAACTAATCTGTTCAGAATAGGGTCGTTATTCTCGGATTCTTGCTTGCTGTGTTGAAAAAAACAGTATATACAATGGGAAACTAAAACCTATGCAAACTCGATCCTAATTATTGACTGTTAAAGGCAATGTAAACTATTATTTTCAAAATTGTTGACACTTTGAGTCAAAGGTAATGTAAAGAACTGATTCTGTATAAATTACATGGAGAGCGAGTACAATAAAAGCTTCACCGACGGTCGGCGTTCAAATGTGAACAAACTGTACTACTCGCTGACCTATTCCTTCACACGTATTGGACTGACACACTTTAGTATATGCTTTATAGATGGC
Organism: Perna viridis; assembly: GCA_037379345.1. Lineage (NCBI taxonomy): Eukaryota > Metazoa > Mollusca > Bivalvia > Mytilida > Mytilidae > Perna > Perna viridis. The sequence continues at coordinate 59,793,162 of CM074512.1, forward strand.
GCTTTGTCTACAAACAATCCTAGATTCGGAGATTTTAGACATCGCATCTGCCCCAAAGAATTTGATACGAAGTCAGCCTCTTATCCTGATTTACTCTCACAGATCGATGGAAAGGGAAAACTCATTACCAAACTATACGACAAGTGCAACGACTGCTCATTCCGTATCATCAACTTTCCTTTTATCTGTAGCAACACCCCTATTTCATGTTCTTTGAAGTGTGTGACTATTTTCCCTGTCTAGTTGTTATCCTTTTATTATATTCTTTTGATAACCCTTCGAATCCTGGTTCCAGCAATTTCATAAAATACCAATATATATATATACTTACCTAGGAACACCCATAATTACTTAATTATTATACACAGATCTATATAAAAACAGATTTGACAAATGCGAGAACAGCTTAGAAGTAGAAGCAGGAAAACCAAAGTAAATCTATATAAAAGCAACGCAAAATAATGTCTACTATACGCCGATACGAGAAAAAGTCTCCCTGCTTAATGGTTGATTTCTGTCTGTGTTGTATAACTGAAAATAAACCCACAAGTTATGAAACATTCTTATAAAAGTAACATCTCGATACGATAATTACTAAACAGAAAAGAAAATATTTAACAAAAAAAATTAATCTAGCTGTAGTGGTATTAAAACAAATGTGACGAAAGTTGAATTTCGGACATTTCCCCATAAATGCAATAAGAATGCAATAAAACTATTAATTACAAGTCTTTATATGAACCATATATGTAAAGTTATTTTAATAACTAATTTTATGCCAACGAATAAGTGAAATTACTTAATTTAAAACGAGAATAGGTATGGTGTGTATGTCAAAGAGACAACAACCCCACCGAGATGAAAATATCAGCCCAAGGCCACCCATTGGTGTGAACAATTAAGACACACATAAAAATCATTTCAAAAAGGTCTGCGTCCCCTGTTACAACGAAAGTAAAGAAACTGAATATAAATTACACAAATGTACTATCTAAGGACTACTAGCAGTTAACTGACATGCCAGCTCAAGACCAGTTTAAACCTACAAAAAGTTATGTCCCCATCGTTTGTAAAATAAATCCCAATTCTTCCAATGCGAGGTATTAGTATTAATCCATTTTGTTTACTATTTTGAGCCTCAAAAGTATGACCGATTGCTGTTAATTAATCAAATTAATTATTCATTAGCATCTTGCACTAATTTCTGGCAGTGCGCTGAAAATGTTTTGCAGGAATTTTTAAACCATCACACCTTTTAATGATTATTACTGTAATAGTAATTCCACTTCCACTTCGTACAATATATTATACATTATATAAACACTTCAACATGAAGTTTAACCTGAAGAAGATATGATGCATGTATACACAAAAAAACCCTTATATTCCCTCAGTGCAACACCTGCTCCTAGGTGTCTGTTTGTTTTGTTTGTTTGTTGGGGTTTAACGTCCGAGCAGCAATATTTCAGCTATATTCAGACGATGAACATGAAATGGATGATAAAATGAACATGAAATGAAAAAAAAAGGATGGGACACAAGGACAATAGGGTCGCCAAATTTTGATTGCCACTGGAAAAAGGGGGAATGGGTAAGGTCGGGCAATTTAGCCTCCTGTGGCGGAGCGCAAAGGTTCCTACTCCTATCAAATACTACAGCAGGGTTCTTTAACGTGCGAGGAACGTGGCATCTTTCCCAACACGGTGCACCACTATGGTTTGCGGTCAGGTTTTCCGTATTATAGCCTGACAACCCCAGCATGTAACACGCCAGGGGTACCCCATTCCACCACCTGGGGCACACATCCCAGTTGCTCTGTGGGCAGAGCGCCTAGCCCCTGGCTAGGTTTCTGAGCACTATTTAGTCGCCTTATACGACAAGCTTAGCGCTGCTGCAGGCCTATTCTTTTAACACCCGGACCTGCACGGGGCGCTCCTAGGTGTCAATGAGCTGAACTACAGAATGGGAATTCCCCTGGATTTCAAAAATAAGGGGCTACCATATAAAACTCATGAAAAATTAAAGTCAATAAAGAACAGTTAAAAGTTTATTACAATTAAAAAGCTGAAAGTAAAGGACGGGAAACCCCTTCATTTCAAAAACGAGGGGTTACCGTATAAAACTCACGAAAAATTGATATTCAATAAATAACAGTGAAAAGTTTATGTACAGTTAAAGAGAATAAAATCAAGTCTCTCATCAGAGGCCAGGAATTTCACACACACAGTGGCAGACAACAACATGAAAGTGTTGATGTAACATTGTAAGATAATAAGCTTGTATACCCAAGGATGTTTGGATACCCTTTGGTGTCCTTTCCCAGTATTAATGCAAAACTTTTATCACCTGGTCAATAAACAAAAACATTTTGATTTTAATTCACGTATTTTACCATAGTTCTTGTTCTTCGCAAACCTACAAATATGCTAAAGGTGTTTTATATACGTTGTTTAAAATTCTTGGTTAGAAAATAATATGTTTTCGGTGAACGTTCATAAAACTTTACATATGTAGAGTTTAGTTGTAACCTGCCTTGTGGTATGAGGGCATCCTCGTCGTTCATTGAAGACCAATGGATGGCCTTGGGCTGACATTTTCATCCCGGTAGGATTGTTGTCTCTTTGACATGTACAATCATACCTGTTCTCGTTATATTTAGGATGCAAATAATGTTTACCCCGGGAAAGGACATTTTTATTTTCATAGACATACATAAACTTCCGATACTCTCTGGCGCGTTTCCTGAGCTTCCACATCATTTAAAAAAAATTAACAAAATGAAGTAGAATAAAATAAAGAGATAGAAAAAAATGAAGATGAGGAGGTAATTTATGGAAGCGATATTGTATGAGGATATTTATGTTGTTTCGTGATTTACTATGTCCTCATTGAATAAAAACACGGGTTTATCATGTAAAACTCGGAATCCCATTTTCATAAAGGTAACATATATACGTCTTTTAAATGGTTTGAATTTGTCTAAGTTCAAGACAGATCTAGTTTGTCTGAAAAAGTGACAAACAATGTATACTGTGTGTGGACCATAAGTCAGTTAATATAAAGATTGGACCCAGGCCCTCTGGATTGGACCTTAAGAAGTCAAATGTCAACGTTACCCATTTGCTAGTACTTTATATCATACACTTTTAATTACGGATTAAAAGTCATTATATGAGCTTGAAAAAAAAAACAGACAAAAACAATCAGACCTCATAGAAGGAATACATATAGACTCAGGTGTACTATCGCAGAATGAGCAGCATTTACTTATTCGAAATTTAATTGATCTCTAGACATGAATGACGATTTACCAAATTGATGGTGATTGCAATGATTACTTCAAAACTTGATGGACTATTCTTTATTTAAAGTGTATCAGATTCTTTCCAAAATAGTTGAAGGAATATGTTGCATAAATTGTTTTTTTTTTTCAAAAGCTTAAAAATCAGGTAACCTATGGAACCTGAGTCGAGATACAACTATTTCTGAGACCACTGTAAGGTACAATTAGTAATCAAGGGAACCAAGATTCTAGATTCAAAAGAATGTACCCTATAGACAAGACGACGCATGCGCAAAAAAAACCCGCAAAAAAAAAAACTAAAATAACACGGACAAAGCAACACAAAAAGTAAATGAGCAACTAGGATTCCACAAAGAAACTGGAGGAATGGACCAGGTGTACCGATAGGGTAAGTGTCCTCTGCTTTTCTAGAAACACCCGTCGAGTTGCTCATAAAAAGTCAAGTCTGGGGAAGATGAAAGAGGATAGCAAAAATATAACACGCTGAACAAACCGGTCCTCATGGTGCAGATGGATACACCATAACGATCCACGAGTTCACAATAACGACCATAAAACTTCTGTAGTGACGACTTCAATCTTGTAGCAACAAAACCCTGTTCCAGATACTTAATTGTCAGAAGTCTAGCGCGGTACAAAAAGTCTACGTAATTACAGCAAGCTCTTGCATATCCTACGAGTTGTGATATGAAAACTCCATTCACAGGTGCCGAAACAATACAAAATACAACATATCAAATTGGGGAGGACAATTTCTTCATTTTAGTTTTATCCGAATTAAATAACACTATAACAAGAAAATTGAAAAAGATAGCGCTTTCCGTATATCCGTTACATCCTTCATTTCGTGCATTATAAAGCTAGGACATGGTTGCTTTGAGCTGATAATTCGACTGTCTTTGTGGAAATAAACCACTAATAGGTTTATTCCCATTTGTCCCACATTTGAAAAAAAACTATATTCCCAGTTGTCCAACATTCTTATAACAACAAATAATTAATTAGTGTTTTGACAAAGTTATAGTATTTTTCTAGTACTCCACTATCACCATCTAGTCATATACATGTAGATACATATTTTTGATTGGAATTAAAAAAAAATAATAATAATAAAAATAATAAGTGAAGTTAATTATTTTAACTAATTAAACCAGCAGTCATATAATAACTTTTAATAACTGACCACATTAATTGGCTAATCAATTTCTCTCTAAGTGGGCTTGCTTATGAGCAACATCCCACTTCAGCTTGTTGAAATCAATGTGAACACATCTCAAAAGAGGTATATATATTCCTAACATTGCAATTCGAGGGTGTTTTTTTTTTCATTTCACGCAGTGTATTTGGAGGAAGACACAGCAATCAGGACTACAAACACAGTACAAAGAAAATGAAGTCATCAAGACACTGGTACGCAGAGCAGCAGTGCTACCCTTAGTTCCTCTGCAGAGTGTAGAAGATGTGTGGTTTAATGCTTTGACTGACTTGGAAAATGCCGATATTAACATCAACCCAATACCATTTACAGACTATGTAACAACGCAGTTGGTAGAGTCTGATCAGCAAATCTGGAACCACTTTGACCATGATGAATCCAGAACAACCAACCACTTAGAGGGATGGCATTCCAAGATTAAGAAACAAATACAGCAGGCACATCCGAACATCTACACATTCATTACTCATCTCAAGCAGATCCAGTCAGCCAATGAAGTAAATATCATCCAAATTAGAGCAGGGGGACTACCAACAAGAAAGCGCCGCAAATACAGAAATATTGACAACAGACTGCAACTATTCAAACAAAGACTACGCAACGGGGAAATCACAGTTATCAATTATGCTGATGCGGCATCTCAGCTTATTCACCTTGGGTAGAAGTGTATGAACATATTACTGTTTGTTTTATACTGTAATAGTGCATTATTATCATTCTGTTAATTTTTGTGAATCTTGTTATTTTCATAAATATTGAAATATATCATAAAGCAATTAATAAATATTAGAAAAAAATTATTGTTGTTTCAATTATCACCCAAGGAGAAAAATATTAAAATGGAAAAAGCATCATCAGAAAGCACAGTTCAAAATGCATTCAAACTATCCACATGGAATATCTCCCTCTGTTACCAGGCATCAGTACAAAGGATTGGAAAAGATCTATTTTATTTTATATTAAGTTACATATTTTATAGCAATAAATATACTTCAGGAACAATTTATCTGTAGATACTACATAATACAATTAGATAATATTCAGAAAGTTAGAAAGTCAAACTAATGGTTCAGAAATTCTGAACGAATTGAATGTACCATTAGATAGAACTAATTGTGACAAAATAAGGAATAATTTTGGTAACTCCTTACTAGAGTTCTGTAGAAACAACTCTTTATTTATAGTTAACGGTAGAGCTGGAGATGATAAAAATGTTGGAAATTTTACTTGTAAAGGAACTAGTGTTGTAGATTTTGTTGTTTGCTCTCCAGTATTTTTTAGCATTATAAATGAGTTTTCAATTTTAGATTTTAGTAAGTTATTGTCTGATGTACATAATCCTATCCATCTTGTTTTGAAATGTATTAGTAAACCAAATGAAATGGAGCAAGAAAACGTATCACTGATCAAGAAAACTAAGAGATGGGATAATGAAAAAGCTGGCGACTTTCAAAATTATTTAAATACTCAAAATATTGATATTATTTTGCAAGAAATAGAAAATGTCAACATGAACAATATTGACAAAAATATTATAAATGGGCTCGTTCAGAAAGTTGGTGAAATTCTGACAGATGCTGCCGAAAATACCTTTGGAACATATATTCCTTCTAATAAGCAAAATAAAAAGAAGAAAAATGATAAACCGTGGTTCAGTGCTGATTGTAAATTAGCTCGAAGGCGTTATAAACGTTCAAAACGTCAATTTAGAAGTACTAAAACAGAGGCTTTGAAGAATCAAACAAAGCAACTAGAAAAAGAATACAAATCCACTTTGGATGTTAATATAAAATTACACAGGCAGCAGTTAAAAAGGAAATTAAATAATTTGAAAACTAAAAACCCAAAGGAGTATTGGAAAACTATAAATGGTTATAAAAAGAAAAAGTCACCAGATATTCAAATAGAAAGTTTATTTGATTTTTTCAAAACCCTTAACATTAATCCACACAATGATGATTTTGATCTACCCGAGGTAGATGTTGTAAATGAACAAATTAATCATACTTTTTCTTATGAAGAAATAGAACAAGTTATAAAACGCTTGAAAAATGACAAATCGTCAGGTGACGATAATATTGTAAATGAATATTTGAAATATTCATTCTCTATCATGCCTAATGTATATGTTAGATTATTTAATATAATTTTTGATAGTGGCATTGTTCCCGATGAGTGGCTTCTTGGTAATATTATACCAATCTATAAGAACAAAGGAGACCAATTCGATCCAAAGAATTTTAGGCCTATTACTATTATAAGCTGTTTTGGAAAATTGTTTACCTCTGTCTTAAACTATAGATTGAACAAATTTTCAGAAGAAGTGAACCTGATATGTGAAAATCAGGGAGGGTTTCGACCAGGATACTCAACGATAGATAATTTATTTGTTCTGAATTCCCTTTTTGATCTGATAAGACAATATAAGAGGAAGAAATTATATTGTTTGTTTATTGATTTTGAAAAAGCTTTCGATAAAGTCTGGCGTCTTGGTCTCTGGAATAAAATGTTACTAAACAATATAAATGGTAAAATGTATAATATTATTTTCAACATGTATAGTAGTATTAAGTCGAGAATTTTATACAATGGTAGTATGTCTGAATACTTTGAATGTAATATTGGTGTTAGACAGGGAGAAAATTTATCTCCTTTCTTATTTGCCTTATTTTTAAATGATTTAGAACAATTCTTCGTAGAGACTGATGTTAGGGGGTTGAACAGCCTATCTGATGAGATAGGTGATCAACTCAACATATTTATCAAACTATTTTTACTTTTATATGCTGATGACACAGTGTTATTAGCAGAGGCAAAAGAAGATTTACAGTTTCAAATTGATAAATTTTATGAATATTGCACTCAATGGAAACTGTATGTTAATACTAATAAAACAAAAGTAGTCATTTTTTCTTCAGGTCGCATACCTAGAAATACACATTTTTCATATAACGGTAATGCGATTGAAATTGTTAAAGAATTTTCATACCTCGGTCAATTATTTTCAAGATCAGGCAGTTTAACATCAGCGAAAAAGATGAATGTTAAAAAGGCTACCATAGCTATGTATGATGTTCTTAAGAAGGGTAGACTACATAACCTGTCAATACGAGACCAATATGACTTATTTGACAAGATAGTAAAAACCTATTCTTTTATATGGTTGCGAGATATGGGGCCATACTAACTTAGACATTATTGAGAGGGTTCATTTGAAATTCTGTAAGCTATTGCTTAACTTAAAGAGGAGCACGCCAAATGATATGATATATGGTGAGCTCGGTGCTTACCCTTTAGCTGTTCAAATTAAGTCTCGTATGATGGGATATTGGTCTAGACTCGTAAATGGCAAATCCAGTAAACTTTCAAATGTACTTTATAGATATATGTATGAACTATATATTCAAAACATATTTGAATCCCCATGGGTTAACATGACTAAAAACACTCTAGATAATTGTGGGTTTGGGAACATTTGGCACATTCAGTTTGCGGGAGGTTTTCATTCAGAGTGGTTTACAAAATCTATTAGTCTGCGATTAAAAGACCAGTTTCAACAAACATGGAGATCCGACGTAGAAAACTCGCATAAATGCTTTTGTTATAAATTGATTAAAGAAAAATTTGAATTCGAAAACTATTTAGATATTTTACACGAAAAGGATGCTATTACTCTTTGTAGATTCAGAGTAGGCAACCATAGACTACCAAGCGAAACAGCAACTTGGCAAAACTTTGATAACTCAAGTTTATGTACCTTATGTAATAATGGAGAACATGGAGATGAGTTCCATGTCATTTTCCAATGTCTCCATTTTTCGGACACGAGGAAGCAATTTTTAAACAAAAGATATTTCGAGCGAGTGAATATTCTGAAATTTAAAGATCTGTTTCAGACAAAAAACAAGCATGAATTACGAAACCTATGTAAATTTGTTAAACTCATCGAAATTGATTTTAAAAATGTTTCTCAAGGTTAGTCCTCTACAATGCCACTATCTGAAATTTGTCAAAATGTGTTAAAATGTTATTTACTTAATCTTTTTTTCTGTTATCTTATTATAGTTTCCACAATTGTCATGCGCTGAATATTTATGTATTAACTGTATTGTCTTCTCTGTACTGTAATGGTGTTTAGAGAATAAAAAAAGAATCTGAAAGAGACTATACATAATTACCTATTGTAATAAGGGTGTGAAAACAACTAATTAACATGTACACAATTCCCACTTGTCCCACACATTTTTACCTGTAATTATAAAATGTTGGACAACTGGGATGACACCCACTAATATCCCCCCCCAAAAAAAATCTTTCGTAACACAGTGTTAGCCAATCATTTGCACGATATGAGTGGCGCCGACCATCAGCTGACTGTACGTGTTCCTATACTTGGTTTAATTTTCGTTTTCGTTCTAACATATATACTCAATACTGTTAGTCCCGGTTTGCACTTATAAGTGATATTTGTAATACATGACGGCCAGAGGGGCTTCTTAACGCTCTTGGCCATCATTTGGAGTCTCTCAAGGACGGTGTTACTGTAAAGCATTGAAACGTTTACACAGTCCCCGGGCATAGTATGGACATCATTCATTCATTAAATTCATTAAATGCATTATCACGTGATTTAATGTCGATCCGTGACGTAGTGTTCCAATTTGTAATCTGTGCGCTATATATTGTACAGCCTACAACATTTGCTGAATCTTTGACCCAGCAAAATACTTTTTGGATAAAATCAACACCTCCAAGTGCATGTAAGACCGAAAGGTTGGTCAATTTAATAGTGCAAGCCAGTCAATCTCCAAGGCCGAAAAAATAATGTTATGTTTCCGATCACCATTCTAAAATTTTGTCGGGTCGGTAGGTAGGGATTTATTTTTATTTAAAATTTAAAAAATGTAATAAGTCATAGTGACACCAAACTTAGAAAACAATGAACCAAATACGAAAAAACTAATAGATTTAGTCCACGGCCTAATCCATTTGGGGATTCGGTCCTTGAGATATTTTTTTTTGTTTTAACGGCGGTGGTCAAAATGAAAAAATATTTAATTAAAGTGCCAAGAGACAACTCACGTCATGTGTGTTTACAATCGAATCTAAATATAAACAACCAATATCTCTCTTTGTTTTTCCATGTAAGATAGGAAAAAAATCTATGGCTTTATATTCGACTTCTTTTTTTTCTGAATGACAATCGGCAGACTTTATAATTATTCTTTTTCAAAATAACAAATAAAAACTTTCGGGTAGGGGGCTGAAGGAGGGTCGGTCGGGCGAGCGGAAACATAACATATTTTTAGGCCTAATAGGATGGTCTATTTATTACTCAAGCAGTGCTAGAGGTTGTCTGGCAAGCTATTTAGTCGCAAAACACATGGCATTGAGGAATCTGTTGAGTTGAGGTAGTCCAACTAGCTGCCCATTACTGTAACATGAAGTTTCGGGGACTCTACATTATACCTATAGACATTATGTACACGTAAAAGTACAGTGTACATGTAAGTGCTCCAACGGTTTTTAGTTTTGCTATATATGTATATGTCAGACTACATGAACTGACAACTCTTTATATGATTTTAATTGAACAATTTTTTGTGTATGACTTCATGCTGATAAAGTAAAGTTTGTACATGTACATAAAAATATAATTTTAGTCACATTTATACTTGAACATTTTTTAAAAGGGTGGGGATTTTATTAAGTATCAAGACATTAATACTACACACATAAAAACAACTAAGTTTTGTTAAATTGTGAAGATTTACAAGATTTAATGAAATAGAGATTCTAAAGTAAATGACAGTGTTGTGAAGTACTGAATGTACATACGCGTTATGTTGGTTCTGAAACCAAATAATACTAGCAGTGCCTCTAGATATATTTTATACAGCTGCAAAACAAGTACTATAGTATAGGAAACATTTTTCAGGCTATTTAGAAGTTGATAAAATTGTTTGATACCAAATTTAGTTGAAATATTGATTTTGAAGTGTTAACTGTGAGCCAGTATCGATGGAATTTAGCCTTAACGTCCTTCATATACCGGTATTGTAATTTTGATTCATAAGAATTTTGAATGTTTTCTGTTGAGTACATGACTGTAGGTGGGAAAATTTTTAGTTTTATTCTGTTTTAATATAGAACTGTCTAAGACTAATTTAAAATCAAAGACCTTATATATGTAAAAAAAATGCGGTCGTATATTGGTATGGTGCTGACAGCGGCGTCATCGTCGGCGGCGTCCTTGTCGTCGTCGTCCATATTCACTTGGTTTTCGTGAGATGCCTTTAGTTATGGTTAATTAATTGTTATGAAATTTTGATATGATTTTACTAACTACTAAAGGAATGCACCTCTTTAATTTTGAGTTTATGACCCCTACCGTTTTCAAATTAGGGCCATCTTTGTAACTGACAGATACCAGGCTGTTGGTTTCTGTTAATTTAAAAAAAAAACTGAGAGTCCAGAACTTACCAAGTTAACGTACATAAAGTAAAATGGTCAATCCTTAACACGACATATCAAATTCAACACACCCATGCATGTACACCTTCGATAAAGAAACATTGTTATATGTATATGACGTGTCTTATGGTTACGGCAAGCCATTGTGGAATTTGTTCCCCATGTAATGGCGTCAGTCGATATTTAGTAACATATGTTAATGGATACTTATCAACATATGCATAATTCAATTATTGATATCAATAAATTGAGGAGTTTTCTAGACAATGCAAACACATTCAAGACAAAAGTATGCATGTTCAAATTTGCTCTTCAAGTAATACCAGTCTGCATCCTTACTTGCCCCTCGGGAAATACCAGTCTGTGTCCACTATTGTTTATAAAAAAAAGAAAAAGAAATAAAAAATCCACAAAATTATCTGGCAGTAAAGCCTTTTTTTAGCATAAACTTTGACTAACTTTTATGCAGGGGCGTAGCTGCCTATACGCAAATACGCAGTTGCGTACTTTAGGAAAAAGTAACAAAAATAAAAACACACATTTTAAAGATGAAATAAAGGTTATTTATCACATATGCATACCATGAACGTAGTATAGGCTCTGAAAAACTGGCTCCAAAATCGTTAAAATTCAGGAGTTTCCCTCATGGCTTTGCCTTGCCGGACTTACTGGGGGCCTTGAGCGACCCCCCCCCCCAAGACCCCTCGCCGTAATTTTGCGTACAACTAAAACAGGCCTAGCTACGCCCCTGTTTTATGGGTGTAAAACGCTCTAACACCGGAAACTTCATGGTGCTTCGGTTCCTGTCAACCACAGGGGGCCTTGAGCGGTCCCTAGACCCCCTGCCGAATCTGGGCTTCCACTTCAAAGAAAGTCTGGCTACGCCCCCATCTCTCAATTAAAAGGCAAATGTTTAACTTCCAATAGTTTGACATATCTTGCTGTAAGTTGACAAGACGCGTATGTAATTTATTTTCGTCCGGACATTACACTAATCCTGGTCATTTAAGACTATTTTTAATATCATTCGAGATAAACGTATTCTTACGTTATTTATTCATGGAGTCAATGTACCTAATATGGTATTCGATGTATGTATACCAGCTATTTATGACATATAGCTGTTTTTAAGAGGAAATCAGAAGTGTTGAATTACAAACTGTGTGCTCGATCGTATTATGCGGTTGATGTTATCGTCAATATTAAATATGTTCGATGATAAATATAGGAACATTTTAAGCCCGAAAAACTTATTTCAATCCATATCAAAGTACTTTGGCATGATCACAACCCTCCACCTTCAAAATCTACATGGGAAGCCCTAGATTAATCTACGAGATGGAATGACCCGGCCAGCGAAAGCTGCATTTTTATATCGCCTAGCTGGCCAAGTGGTCAAGGGTGCAGGCGGTGTTGCCATAGACGCCACAGCGGTAAGAGTTCGAGTCCCGCGGAGGGAACGACCAAAATTTGCTTCGCTGATTTGACAGTTAAATCCTATATCGCATTACCTGTATTACACCTCTAGACCTATATCGCGCCCTAGACCTAAATGACATACTCTAATAGGGCGCGCCGTAGCCAGGTTTTCTGAATGGAGGGGGGTTGTGAAGTGATCACTGATAAGCAGTTTTACTTGGTTATTAGGTATGATTTCTCTTTAATTACAGGGTAAGATGTAAATCAAAGTTTTTTTTTATATTTTTTTTTTTCAAAAGAGGGGGGGGGGGGGTGCGATTGCACCCGTCGCACCCCTTTGCTACGGCCTTTCGGCTATATCACACCTGGACCTATATTGCATCTTTCACTAACTATAATTGTATAGTTAATATATATCTATATGATATAATGAACATGACATGTAAAAATCTGTATCACATGTGGTATCAACCCTGTGGCCCTTGGGTGATATAGGAGTCTCCGATTAATAGCGCATGTGATCGAGATTTTGACATTTTAATTGATTTTAAAGAATTATCACCGTTCTGTTACCGCGGATCGTTTGTTGTCAGGGCCTTTCAGAGCTTAAAGACATGTTTACACTTTTTTAAAGACATTTTGATGGTCTTTCTATTTAGGTTGTACGCTGGTGCATGTCCTCATGTTGTTTAACTACATATCATGTCCTCATGATCACTACCTACATAGTTTCCTAAAATATGGCACAGTAGTCATCCAGGAGTTGCACGTCCAAAAGGGAGTCAAGACAGAAAGAAAGGAAAAAAAATATGTATTTCGAGGCTCTAGAGAGCCTGAATCGCTCACCTGATCACAGATAGTTTTTTTTATCTATCTAAAGCTGGACTCTTGACCTAACTGTACTATTGTAACAAGAATCATTTAATCATAGAAAACATCTTAGTTATCTACTGAGTTTTCATATTATAAAACAAATCTCGTCATTTTTTTATTCTTCAAGGGCAATAACTCCGACATTGGTCAACAGATCTTTATGAAAATTTCGGCATAGGTCAGTCTCACCATGTTGATCAATTTTACTGTATCAGAATTCAGCTTAAACCAATTTCCAAAAATCTTCAATTGGACCCCCTATGTTCTTTTTTAGTAACATTGACCATGGTTTTTGCCAGATCAAAAATTAACAGGAAGATTGTTAAGGATATTGTAAGGTACATTTATGCCAAGTTTGGTTGCAATCCATCTGGTAGTTCAGGAGTAGACTTTCAAAGTTGGAAATACAAAAATTCTGAAAAAAAATCCATTTCAGTACCCATAACTCATTAATCTATAAAGGGATCTTTCTGACAATTTCAGCACAGGTCAATCCAATCAAGTTGAACAATTTTACTCCCTGCCTGATTTTAGATAAACCCAACTCCTTTTGAGTTACATGCAAAATTCTACAATTTGATCCCTGTGGTCTATATTTAGTAACAGCGGTCATGTTCTTCACTAGATAAAAAAATCCCCAAGCACAGATTGTTAAAGATGTTCTAAATAACATTTATGCTAAATTTTATTTCAGTCTATATAGAAGTTACAGAGATTTTCAAAGTTGGAAATGTAAAATTCTGGAAAACCATTTCAGGACCCATAACTCATTCATTTGTCAACAATCTTTCTGAAAATTTCTGCATAGGTCCATCCTATCATACTGAACAATTTTACACCACCAGATTTCAGCTGAATCCAACTGTTTTCGAGTTATTTGCAAAATTCTGCAATTTGACCCCTATGGCCTGTATTTAGTAAAAATTAGCTAAAAATGGGGGATAACACAATTCCCAAGAATATCTCTATTTTTTCAACCTGTCACACTTTTCCTTTCCTCTTTCATCTACCCTGAACTTGATTTTTTATGAGCAGCTTAGCAGGTGTTTCTAGAAAAGCAGAGGACGCTTTCCCTACCACTGCACCTGGTTCATGCTCCCAGTTTATAGTGGAGTCCAAGTTGCTCATTTACTTTTGTTGCTTTGTATGTATTATTTTGGTTATTTTATATTCCTTGTTGCGTCAGTTTTCCATGTCTGGTCTTTGTCCCTGAATTTTCTTCTTTTGATTTCTGCTAGAATATTGGTTCTTTAGATTACTCTCCCAGCTTGATGTTTTAAGAAACATTTTGCTACAAATTTAGAGAAAACTTTTACAATACACTTTTACACAAGTCATTGAATTTAAACCAGAAAAATGTTTATTTAAAGTATCTTTTGGCTTTATCAAATGATCCCAGTCACAACATATAATCCCATTCAAGCCTAGGCACTCTACAGAATTTGGAGCCTTGTGGTGCAATATCAAAGAAATTCATACAATTTTACCCAAGTTTTGTGCAGATACCAAGAATATGGTAATCCTTAAATGGACATATTAAATCTAGGTACAATTTCAAAGAAATGGTTACGTTCATGTCTGAACCAAAGAAAACTTTGACTTTTGGCCTCTTTTAACGGCGACAATGAAACACCACCAGACCAACTGACATGCCAAGTAATATATTGCACAAATTACAAAAAAGTGCAATATCAGAATAAATTTCATATTCACTGTTTTTAAGATCTTTATTTCTAAATGGTTCAAGTCATAAGAACCAACTTCAGCCTATCTTTTGTGGTATTGAACCTTATGGTACAACTTTATAAACCTTCAAGTGCTTGCTTAGATGTCTATGGGCATCACTGCCAGTGCCATGATATTGTACAAACACATTTCCTTTGCCTTGATATAAAAATAAATATGCATCATTTGTCTACACTTTCACATCTCTTCGAAGTTGGTGACCTATACAATGAGCGTATCTGGTTTACCATTGTCTGTCTGTCTCTTCGCAAATATTCAGACCAACCTTCCTCTGAGTCTTTTAGTGTATATGATCCAGTTAAACTCAGAAATGACATGGTTAGGAAAACTATAAAAGTAAAATAATACAAGAATAGTGACTACATTTGTATTGAATATTCAACTGTTGTATGGGACACCAAGTGATTTGATAAGAGCATGGTGTCAAGGGTTGTTGATAAGCCTAAAGGTACAAGTAACTTGTGCTAGTTGAAAGGAAGGAAGAGTTTATAAAGTGGCCAATAAATGCAAGGAAACAGGAAATTAAATAAGATTTTTTTTACCATGACAGGAATTCCAAATGTTTTGGTTGCATTGATGGAACACATTTTAGCACTTAAGCCCTAAGGAAGGATCCCAAAGGAAGGGTGAACATTCTTCTCCTTACATAAAGGAGTATCACAGACAGTGGTGGATCCAGAGAATCATCGAAAGAGGGGAGGGGGGGGGGCAGAAGGCCCCACAAAAATATTTTTTTGTTAAACATTTTTTTTTAATGTGTGCATATACACATCAAAATAAGTTATTTTCATTAAGTATCAAATTTATAAGGGGGCCACGCCTTGGATCTGCCTAGTTTTAATATTATTTTTGACAGTGATGGTAAATGCCTTACATCTAAATACAAAATGTATGTCTTATCTTCACCAATATTACACCTTTTGATTGATTGATTTGTAAATAATAATAATCTTTACATTCTTGTCCTTTCTCAAAGTCATACCACTACAAGCAGATTAAGAGAGACAACTCAAGTTCGACATAAGCCAAACATGACATAAATTGAATAAATAAAGGTAATTAACCCAGGTGAAAATTAACATAGTTAAAAAAAACACCACAGATTATTTCATTTGGCCAAGTTCATCAACTTTAGATACAATGCTTATGTTAAATATTTAATTAATAATTCAATTAATGGTTTGAAATTTTAAGGTCGAAATATTTTTTCTTGGAACATTTATAGTAAAAAATTCTTAAACTGAACATTTGACGTATGGCTAGCTGTAAGTGCAATTATTACTTGTTGTTCTACTGAAATATACTTTGCTCCAATGAAAATTCAACTGGATTCTGAAAAAAAAAACATACTCAAATAAAATGCTTCACGGGGCACAGCTTGATACACAGCAGAGGCCGAAACCCTGAAGAGTTGGGGCAAATATGGACACACCATTCAAACTTGATACATCTTTGAAATTTGATTACAATTAGATGTTTGACATAGAATAATAATTTAACCAGAATAAAAGTGATTACTTTTATGCCCCTAATTCCTAAATGGTTCCAGACTAAACCACCAAAATCAATTCCAACCTTCCTTTGGGGGAATGGTGTGGTACCTTGTGGTACAATTTCAAAGCAATCCATATCTATTACTGACCTTATTATCAAGAAATCAGAAATAAATACTTATTTCTGATTGCTTTGTGGTCCCTAATTCTTACTTGGTCGAAGTCACAACCCATTAAATCAATCCATATATATATAAATATGGCATATTGTAATACAATTTCAAAGAGATCCATTTATTTTCAACTCAAGTTATTATCCAGACATTCAGAAAATGCTTGTTTCAGGGCCCTGATTCCAAAAAGGTTCAAATCTTAACCCCAAAATCATTCCCTTCCTTACTTTGGTGGCATGACACCTTGTTATACAATTTCAAAGAGATCCATTCACTTTCAACTCAAGTTATTATCCAGACATTCAGAAAATGCTTGTTTCAGGACCCTGATTCCAAAAAGGTTCAAATCGTAACCCCAAAAATCATCCCCCTCCTTACTTTGGTGGCATGGCACCTTGTTATACAATTTCAAAGAGATCCATTCACTTTCAACTCAAGTTATTATCCAGACAGTCAGAAAATGCTTGTTTCAGGGCCCTTATTCCAAAAAGGTTCAAATCTTAACCCCAAAAATCATTCCCCTCCTTACTTTGGTGGCATGGCATCTTGTTATACAATTTCAAAGAGATCCATTCACTTTCAACTCAAGTTATTATCAAGACATTCAGAAAATGCTTGTTTCAGGGCCCTTATTCCAAAAAGGTTCAAATCTTAACCCCAAAAATCATTCCCCTCCTTACTTTGGTGGCATGGCATCTTGTTATACAATTTCAAAGAGATCCATTCACTTTCAACTCAAGTTATTATCAAGACATTCAGAAAATGCTTGTTTCAGGACCCTGATTCCAAAAAGGTTCAAATCGTAACCCCAAAAATCATCCCCCTCCTTACTTTGGTGGCATGGCACCTTGTTATACAATTTCAAAGAGATCCATTCACTTTCAACTCAAGTTATTATCAAGACATTCAGAAAATGCTTGTTTCAGGGCCCTGATTCCAAAAAGGTTCAAATCTTAACCCTAAAAATTATTCCCCTCCTTACTTTGGTGGCATGGCATCTTGTTATACAATTTCAAACAGATGCATTCACTTTCAACTCAAGTTATTATCAAGACATTCAGAAAATGCTTGTTTCAGGACCCTGATTCCAAAAAGGTTCAAATCTTAACCCCAAAAATCATCCCCCTCCTTACTTTGCTGGCATGGCACCTTGTTATACAATTTCAAAGAGATTCATTCACTTTCAATTCAAGTTATTATTCAGACATTCAGAAAATGCTTATGTCTATTGACAAAAAGAGAGTATCATACCATTACAGGACCACAAAATTTTTGCAGTTGTATGAAAAGTGAATAACTTTGCCTTGAATTTTTTTTTTAAATCTTGTCAATAATAATGGCAATAACATTATTTGGATAAGGCCAATGTTTATGGGTAGGTAGTGTAAGTGGGAAGAAATTTTATTTTGATTTTGGCCTGTCAAGAATATTCTCATCTCTTGACCATACACAAAAACCTATCAATCTTCTTTACCAACAGAAATCGATCTCGCGATTATTTTTGCACCACATTTGTTGAAGGCAACTGATAAAATGGCCCTGACCTAGCTGGTGTATTTTTCTTTAACTCTCATAAAGAATACTATATACAATAAACCACTCATAACCTAAAAGAAAGTCCATATTTTGCATCTGGATATCTAAAAAAAAATTCAGATGGAAAAATAAAATAGGAGGTGCAAAATGGCATCATGTGATAAAGAAGGTGTAAAAGTTAAATTGAATTCCAATCAGCCATTTAAAAGGAGTTGGGAATTAGAAGATGGTTCTTCTAGGTTGACCAAAGACTAAGTCTGTGTTTTGCAGCAGGATTCAGATGGAAAAACAAAATAAGAGATCTGAAATAGGATCATGAGATAAAAGAAGTTTGAAAGCTTAATTGAAATCCATTCAGCAATTTAAGAAGTGCTGCCAATTAGATCTGGGAATGGACAAACAAACGAATGGATGGACAGGACAAATAGACAAATGGATGGACACTATATAGGCAAGAGATATAATAAACTGTTATGAAAGAGATATGTCACAACTGTTGCACATGGTGTTTTTTTTCAACGCAATCGGTATGGTTTCGCTTTTTACCCTTTGACCTTAAAGATGCTATTTTATGGAAACCCAAGTCACCTGATCACAATTCTGTTTCCCGATTGGCCAAATACTGATAACTTAGTGGCATTCGAAAAAATTGCATCGGAAATTGAAATTGCATCCCATGTGTTTCTTGAATGAAATATAGAAAATTTTAAGTTAAAAGAACAAAATTTTGCTGCATCGGCCATCTCTTTTTTTAAAGATATTAAAGTCAATAGATAGTGATTTTTGTGATAACAGTATATTTAGAACACAGAATTTCTAAAAGGAATTCATGCATGAAATTAAATAACCTTTTGGTGTGTATTAAAGCTCTGTCAGAAGAATAAAATGAGAGTACCATCTGAAAACATAAAATTTTCAACCATCAAATGGTATATAATATTGCAGAAGAATATCATACATGTATACATCCATATGCTTTTCTTGGAGTTATATTGTTAAATCAATGAAATGCGTGCTTTGGCCCTTTTTTAGCTCATATTTCCTCTTGAGGTTTGGAACCTTGACATTATATTTCAAAAAGATCAACTAACTAATATACAAGTAATCACAAAGAAAAGGTGTCTACCAATGAAGACATGGCAATGACATAAATGATAAAGACACATATGAGGACAGTGCCCAAACCACTAAACAACCACAAATTTTGTGGTTAAAAATCATTTCAACATATGGAATCTAGAATTTGAACAGTAATCAAAAGAACATAACCAAAATATTCAAAACTAGTCAGGGAAAAAAGGAGCAAGAAATAAACAAGGAAACAAAAGTAAATGAGCAACCTGGGCTCTACCAAAAACTTGAGACCAGGTGCATTGTTCTCTGCTTTTCTAGAAACACTGAGTTGCCAATAAAAGGTTACATCCTGGGTAGAGGAAAAAGGGTTTAGAAAAACTGTGATACAATAAACAAATATCATTTCTAATGGTGCAGGTGGGTACCATAAACATTTTGTAGTGATGACTTGTGGCAACATAATCATATTCTGGAAGTCTAATTGTAAGAAATCTAGCACAAAACATAAAGTCAGCGTGGTTTCAGCAAGCTCTGGCATAACATATGAGTTAGTATTCAGATAAATAGGATAAACTATTGGTATGTGTGATAGGAGGATTGATAGAGACTGGCATCTAAACACATTTAGAAAAAAAAATTATAAAGGATGTGTGTCACAACAGACTGACAGAAAGAATAACATAGTAGAAGTCCCCTATGGTAAACCCAGGGAACTAATATCAATCCTATTTTCTAATGTACAGCAACAAAAAATACTTACACCCAATGGTTGATAGATAGAGCCCATGGAAAGCATACCGTGAAGCTGGCTTCAAATGTGTTACTTTGTTTCTTCTATAAGCAAATAAGGTAAACCCTGCCAACAATAGAGGATTAACAGTTGCTATCACTTTGCATGAGAAACAGTCTTTTCCATTTAAATACTTGTCCACTACTTTTTGATAGTCATTTTCTGTATAAGTTTGCCCTGTATTATCTAAATTTGAATGTGCCTTTTTATGAATCTGATTTGCTTCAGAACTTTCTTTCTGTCTATCTGCAATATTATTTTCCTTTGCTATACCTAAAATAGAATATTATATAATAAGGCAACTAGTGAATGAATAGCTTCACTTGAAGCATATGATAGGCAAATCACCCTATTTGTTGCTTTTAATCCCAATAAAACCCGGAAAAAAAATCTGCAAAAAGCCTGAATGGGATTACTCACCTGCAAGTTTACATTAACCCCCCACCCCCCCCCCCCCCCCCCCCCCCCCCCAAAAAAAAAAAAAAAAACTATAAGTGGCAATGGTACAACTTTGACCAATCAGAATTAAACAACAGTCTTGAATTAAAGTAATAGTCTTTATAAAAATCAGAGAGGAGGTGAATCATGCATGCAAATTTCTAATTCAGAAACAGTTACAGGCCACATTTGGCTGTACACTATCAAGAAATGAAAATGCCTTAAGATGGATTATCTCCCTTTTAAGTCCTAAAACAGTAATTATATTCCTTCTTGCACATCTACAAATGATACCCAACCTTCCCATGAAACTTCATAAAAATCCTTCAGTGGATTAAGAGTTGGGCTTACAAGGTTTTAACCTAAAGTTTGATAGTCTAAGCATTTGCTAAGTAAGTAAGTATATTCCATTATGTACATCTATATATGTTGCCCAACCTTTCTTTATAATTCCATCAAATTCCCTTCGAGTTGTTTCAGAGGAGTTGTACTTATGAGGTTTAAACAATCGGAAATGGCTTGTTCCTGGCCCCTTTCTTGATAAAATTTCAGCTTAATACAGCTACCGGTAATGGCAAAATGGCAAAAACAAAAAAAACAGACATGCACCTGTCTATACTCAGGAGATGTTGGTCATTAATGTGTCTTTGAGTCATTACTTTATCTTTTTGTTTTACTTTGATTGTTTTGTTAATATGGATTTTGTTGTTCTTGTTGTCTGGACCTGTCAGAGCTTACTTAAAGGCGTTTTTTTGGTAATCTCAAAAAGTATTTACTATTTATTTTTTTTCTAATTTCATTTTTTTTGTTATGCTTTATCCAAATAAGTTTGTTTTTTGGTATGTGGCCTTATTATGAGGAGTTACAAATTAAGTTCAACTTTGGTTACTGTTGAATGATTTTTACAGAAGTAATGGCCTTTGGACTTTCTTTGTAATGCTTTTACCAACTGATTTTAAATATAAATTTTGTATGTAGTCTTACTTTGAGAAGTTACAGATTAAGTTTGACTGGTTATGGTTGAATAATTTTAACAGAAGTTATTGTCCTTGGACTTAGAAAATGTCAGTGAATTTAAAGTTATCCACACTTTTTTTTGTAATGCTTTTACCAATTGATTTTATATTTTGTATGTGGTCTTACTCTCAGAAGTTACAGATTAAGTTTGACTTTGGTTACAGTTGAATGATTTTTACAGAAGTTATGGCCCTTGGACTTAGAAAATTTCAGTGAGTTTAGTTATCCATACTTTTTTTGTAATGCTTTTACCAAATGATTTTATATTTTTATGTAGTGTTACTATGAGAAGTTACAGATTAAGTTTGACTTTGGTTACAGATGAATGATTTTTACGGAATTTATGGCCTTTGGACTTAGAAAATTTCAGTGAAGTTAAAAAAATTTTCATTGGAACGCTGTTCTTATATTTGATTTAATAGTTCTAAATATACTTGAAAATTACACATGTATAATGTCAAAGAATTTTGTTCAACCACATGGGACAAAACATTGACATTATGATCATATCAATAAACAGTAACAGTGTTAATAATACAACTAAACCAATATTTGCATGCAATGTTGTACTAGGTATACCGCCACTTGTACAAGCCCACAAAAAAGGAAGTTGATATTTCACAGCAACCAAAATCGCTTACAGCATGGTGTCCATCTATATAGAATCACAAATGCTTATAGATTTCATGCAAAAGCAATACACAAAATATTTAAACTTCCCTCCAAAAGGAGCTGAGAAATCAGTTACAAAAATTTTGATTATGCATCACTTAAAAAATTACTTAGTCCTAGTACAGTAAAGAAGAAGTGGACGAGCAACAGTACTAGTCATCATGCAAAAGCAATTTTATTGTTCCCTACAATAGAAGATAAGAAATCTGTTACAAAAATTCCAATTAACTGGTATGCCTCACGTGAAACATTACTAAAAGTCTATCAGTAAACAGAAAGTAGATGAGTGATGAACCTCATGACCCCTTATAATGCAAAAACGTAAGAGATATCTGAAATCTGATTGAAAAACACTGGTTCGGATTTTCAAAGGAAAAAAATCAAAATCAAACTAAAAACTCAACTAGAGACTGAACTGCTCCACTGGTCAAAAATAGTCTTGTCAGCCATTTAAATCTTGATCCTACTGTACTATTGTCACAAGAATCATTACATCAATAGAGAGCATCTAATTAAAACATTGCCATGACGGTCACCTAGTGTTGACACACTGTTATTTCTGCACAGTGCTCTGAATGTCAAAGTGAAGACTGGTAAATGGCAAAAGTAATTGCAACTAACCTTTCACCAAATTTTGAAGGAAATCTTTCAAGAAAATGGAGTCACTAGCTTCAATCAATTCTTTTTTTTTTAGTTAGTCCAACTCCCAAAACGATTGGTCTCTCCTGGACAGATTTCTTTGAAAATCACTCCCATCAAAGCTTTTATTGCTTGAAATTTGATGGAAATCTATCAAATAATGAACACCTATCCTGGTGTTAGGGGACAAATGCAAAGTGGTTACAATTATATACCTGAGCTAACAAAGGGAAGAATATACACTCTGGCGTAATATTGACATAAATAACATCTTACTTCCATAGATCTTTTTCAGTTCTTCACTCAGTATACTACCCATTTTTACTGCAGAAAGAAAAAAAGTTGTTACAATAAAAAATTGTTCACTTAATACAAGCAACTTGGGTTATCAAGGTTAAATAAGGTCAAAGTTCAAAAGATTCTTGTTATTTTGCCTGGTGCAAAGGTTTATCAAAAACATCTAATCAATTCAAACTATTTAAACCAATCACCTCATACTCTTCTGAGAGATGAGAAGGATGAATACAGATGTACATGTTCTGGTAACTACCATGTATACAGTTTGGGTTTACAAATGGGTTATTTTATTAAAATTTTATGTAATTTATGTAGCTTTTTTAATAAATAAAAATGCAAACATAAAACAAGAGGCTCCCAGGAGCCTGAATCACTCATCTGGTAAATTTTTGCCTTTTAAGGGCAATAACTCTAACAAGGAGTTGTCAGACAATTTTGACTCCATTTGATTCATTGGATACATTTGTAAGCCTTATAATAAGGATCAGTTCAGCAATTGAAAGCTATTGGCTAAACCTAACAGATTTGGAGATGTATGCAAAAATCTGCTGACTCCATTGTTCTATTTTTAGAAATGGCAGCCATGTTTTTTCAACGATCAAAAATCTGTTATTTCGTTAAGGATACCCTATAAAACAAAAATGTCAAGTTTCATTGAATTCTGTAGAGTAGTTTATGAGGAGAAGATTTTTTTAAAGTAATAACATCATAAACAGAAAAAAACGTCCAAAAAGGGCAATAACTCCATGGGTCAACAAATTTTCACCAAAATTTTACCACAGATAGATTCTTCCTGCTGAATAATTTTATCCCATGTCAGATTTTGGTTAAACCCAACTGTTTTGGAGATATATGCAAAAATCTGCTGTCTGACCCCAATGTTCAAATTTTAGTAACAGCAGCCATGCTTTACAACAGATAAAAAATCCAAATGGTCATTTTGTTAAGAATGCCCTTTAAAACAAAAATACCAACTTTCATTGAAATCTGGAAAGTAGTTTCTGAGGAGAAGATTTTTTAAAATAATAACATTAAAAACAGCAAAAAAATGTCCAAAAAGGGCAACAACTCCAACATGGGTCAACAAATTTTCACCAAAATTTGACCACAGATAGATTCTTCCTGCTGAATAATTTTATCCCATGTCAGATTTTGGTTAAACCCAACTGTTTTGGAGATATATGCAAAAATCTGCTGTCTGACCCCAATGTTCAAATTTTAGTAACAGCAGCCATGCTTTACAACAGATAAAAAATCCAAATGGTCATTTTGTTAAGAATGCCCTTTAAAACAAAAATACCAACTTTCATTGAAATCTGGAAAGTAGTTACTGAGGAGAAGATTTTTTAAAATAATAACATTAAAAACAGCAAAAAAATGTCCAAAAAGGGCAACAACTCCAACATGGGTCAACAAATTTTCACCAAAATTTGACCACAGATAGATCTCTTCATGCTGAAAAATTTTATCCCGTCAAAATTTGGCTAAACCCAATGGTATTGGAGATAAATGTGAAAAACTACTGTCTGACCCCTATGTTCTATTTTTAGTAACGGTGGCCATGTTTTTCAACAAATCAAAAATCCTCACATCAGTTCTATGCACGATACCCCAAGAAACATTCATACCAAGTTTGGTTCCAATTGGTCAGGTGGTGTCAGAGGAGAAGATTTTTGAAAGAAATAACATTAAAAATGGCAAAAATCGTTGAAAAAGGGTAATGACTCCAACATGGCTTCATGGATTGAAACCAAAATTTGACCGCAGATAGATTTCATCATGTTGAACATTTTTACCTGTGTCAGAATTTAGTTAAACCTAATGATTTTGGAGATATATGTGAAAAACTACTGTCTGACCCCTATGTTCTATTTTTAGTAATGGCAGCCATGTTTTTTGATGAATCAAAAATCCCCACTTCAGTTCTAAGCAGGATACCCCAAGGAACATTTAAACCAAGTTTGGTTCTAATCAATCCAGTAGTTTCAGAGAAGAAGAGTTTTGTATAATTGTTAATGACGACGACTGACGACGACGGACACCAAGTGATGGAAATAGCTCACATGGCCTTTGGCAAGGTGAGCTAAAAATTCAACATTGGTGAATTTAGTTCTTTTTGATCATTTCTTATTTCATTCCCACTTTATTTCTTTGAGTTTTTTTCTGCTGTGTTTCATTTCTTTGTGTGTGTGTGTGTGTGTGTGTGTGTCTGTCTGTTATTCCTTGGTTTATTAGAGGAGTAGGTCAAAGATGTCAGGTTAAGGTGGAGGTAAACACAACCAATTGGTAAGAACAGCAAGGCTCAAAATACTTTGGGAATAACTTTATACGAAACTCACAATTTCAAGTAAAAATTTACACTTTTCCTAAATATTAGGATGGAAGGCAGTTACATTGTCACTGGCCATGTCATCAGCTGTTAAAAATGTAGGTAATTTCAATTCAAACATTTAATCCTTAATCCGAAAACAAACTCAAGTGAGAAAAAGGAGCATACACCAGCTCTTCTCATGCTAGACTGGGATATTTCAGACATCCTTGGGTAAGATTATAGTTCTTTACCTCTGTGGAGTCTTGTTTGAGAATGATTAGAAAATGACCCATGGGTGTCTGAGATTTTCCTATCTTGCACTCATACAGGTGTTAAATTCTTAATATATCCTTCATATGCTCTGGTTGTTCTAGTAGTAGTTACAAAAAAAGACTACCTAAGTCAGTATTGATGTTAGTATAAAATTGAACAAATAATGTATACTGGATGTAAAAAATCCTTCAAGATGTTAGTGCTGGCAAGGTCTTAGCATGAAAAAAAATTCTTTAAAAATTTACAGTATGCCATCAGCAATTACCTTCCTTCATGCACTTGTCTACATATGATGGTTAATATTTAAAAAAAGTTTCACTGAAATGCATCATATAGTTGATAGGGGTTCCATTTATGTGAAATGTGAACAGAAAGATGAACAGTTATTGACAGATAGGCACACAAGAGTAATTCTTATGTACTCCTCAAATATTTTAAAATTGACCACATGGTAAATAGCCTTACACAGCTCAAAAGTAACTTGTTTTCAACCAAAATTGGTGGAATGTAATGACATTGAAAGTTAATGCACGTTACACTATTTGTACCAAAATACTTTCATGAAAAAAAAAAGTTTTTTGTGACTGTAACCTTGGCCATGCATGAAATTACCCATAAATCAATAGGGTTCTCACTTACCTGGTACAATATCTCAAAGTTCCATTTGAATCGAATGCAAACATGTCGAGTAATTATCCAGAAACTTAAAAAAAGTTTTTTTGACAACTGTGACCTTGACTGCAAACAAAATTCCCCAAAAATCAATAGTGTTTCCATTCATCTGGTATGCGATAATACATTGTATCCAAGAGATCCGTTTCAATCAGATGTAAAAACAAGAGGCTCTCATAGAGCCCAAATCGCTCACCTGACAAACCATACCGCATTAAATAAGTAAGTAAAGGTATCATGCTTTGTTACCATGTTTGATGAAAAACTGCGGAAAAAGAGCATATATTGATAAATGCTGTAAGTTCAAAAGAGTACCTAAGACACTGTAAAATATTGGAAATGCCTTCAAAGTGTTTTCAGAATCTCTGGAAAAAAATTTTGGCAAGTGTCTCCCTATGCCCTATTATTCCATCAGGTCTGAGAGGGCATTAGCCCGTTACACATTTGCTGCAAAAGAACATAAAATGAAGTTAAACCATGGGTATCCAAAATTTTCATAATTACCATTCACATCAGGAGACCATGTCTATTATATAAATCAATTATCGTTGAAATCAAAGCAAGTAAATCAAGAGGCTCCCAGGAGCCGAAATAGCTCACCTTGTTAAATTTTGTCTTTCAATGACAATAAATTTAACAAAAAGTTGCCTAATAATATCATAAGGATCATTACATCATCAGGCTAAACACTTTTACCCTATGTCAGAATTTTAATCAGAACGGTTTTGGAGATACATGTATATAATCGAAAATCTAGTCTGACCCCATGTTCTATTTTTAGTAATGGCGGCCATGTTTTTTATGGATCAAAAATCTAAACATACTTTTTGTGCAAGGTACCCCAAAGAACATTCATACCAAGTTTGGTTCCAATTGGTCAAGTAGTGTGAGAGAAGATTTTTTAAAGAAATACATGTAACATTAAAAATAGCAAGAAAACATCAAAGAAAGGGCAATAACTCCTAAATGGCTTGGGTCTCACTAACCACTTCCAGGTCAAATGGCCACCCCTCTATGTAGTACCAAATGCATAATTTGAGGAAAATTGCCTTACCGGGTCACTATTTCCATTTTCCCATAAAATCAGTGTAGTGATATTGGTAATCTGGCTATATTTTAAGAGGTGCATTGTGCAAGGTATTTTAAAAAATAACAAGATTTTTACCAGTAAAAGTGACTCATAACTTGACATCATCCCTGAAATACCTAACGTCACTGCTTGGATACCCAAAGTACTCAAATGGTCACACAGTGATGAAATAGGTATGACATAAATTGTTGAAATCTATCCTTCTTTCATAATGACAAATGATATTTACTATTACAACTTCTTGAATTATCATAGGTATCAATTTGGTGTGACAAATTGTCATTTTTTAGTAATTTAAGGAAAATATCACTGAGGGGCATGATATAAAAATTACCATTTTTTTTAAGTCCTATGTCTGATTTTGATAGTTTTGGTCTTAATAGACTCACAGTACCACAAGCTTTCATAAAATGTAAAAACAGAAAAATATAAGAACTCATAAAATGTTTTTAAGGTCTCACTAACGACTTCCAGGTCAAATGGCCACCCCTCTATGTAGTATCCAAAACACACTGAACCTAGACATATGCATTGTAAGTGCATTATTTGTGTGTATTATGATTAAAAGTAGTCAAAATAAAGCTGAGAATGTGTACTTTAAAATCATATATGCAATTAACTACAAAAGTGTATGAATATTGTTTACATGTGTGAGTAATTTGCCTCCATGCTGTCAGCAGAAAAGGTAAAAATGTGGATTTTCTGTATTATTTATTCAAGTAAACTTTGTGAAGAATTTCTACAATCATCGTACCATTAGCATAATGATTTTGGAAGCCTTATTTTCCAAGCTTCGCAATGGTATGCAACTTTAAGATGTCATTTGTCCTGGGAATTCACAGTGAAACTTTCAAAATTACTTTTTTTTAACATGTAAAATAATGGAAACGTTAGAAGTGGTTAGTGAGACCTTGACAGATTAAAATGAAAATTTGATTACAGATAGATCTCATCATGTTGAACACTTTTACCTATGTCAAAATTTGGCTTAATCTAGCAGTTTTGGAGATATATGTGAAAAACTACAGTCTGACCCCTATGATCTAGTTTTAGTAATGGCAGCCATGTTTTTTGACGGATCAAAAATCTAAACACAATTTTAGTGCAAGATACCCTAAGGAACATCTATGCAAAGTTTCATATAATTCCTCTCTGCGTTTCAGAGTAGAAGATTTTTGAAAAATTGTTAACAACGACGACGGACACCAAGTGATGGCAATAGCTCACATGGCCTCTTCTTATGGGTAGCTATCATTTTCTTTATTCTTCTATAGTTGAGGAAAAAATAGCAAAAAAAGCATTTAGTCCACTACATGTATGTACTATTTTTAGTAACAACTGCCATGTTTTTTGACTGATGAAAAATTTTAAATGATCAGTTTGTGGAGAAAATCCTAAAAAAAAATTATGCCAACTTTCAATAAATTTTGTTGCAATTGTTTTCAGAGAGTTGAACACATTAAAACAACAAAAAAAATCTGTTAATGATGATAGCCACACCGGCTGAACATACCTTTATTCTTACTTCATATTTCCTGATACCCGGGGCAAGTGAAAATTGAGTCAGGGAAAGTTAGGTACTTAGTTACACTTTCCTGTGGCAAGTTGAAAACTTCATATGCTGTTAGGATTTGTTTTGTTAGGAAAGCAGTCATTGACTGTGGGAAAGTTGATTTTATATGGATTATTTCCTGAGGAAACCTCAATTCCTGAAAAATCCTAGAACACTGCATTATCTTCTCTCTATCAAGTTAGTGAGTGTGCAATCAGATGCACAAAAGTAACAAGATCAACTGCCTTTACATGAAATGTATACTGTAAACATGGAAATTTGTTACATCTTTTTTTCACAGTTTCTAATTCCAAATCATTTCTGAAGTATTGTTTCAATCCATCCAGTAATTTCAAATTTGGGGGAAAAAATCCATTTCAGGACCTATAACTCGAACATCCATCAACAGATCTTTCTGAAAATCTTTCTGTCAATCCAACTGTGCTGAACAACTTTACTCCCAGCCAGATTTTAGCTAAGAGTTATTGACAAAATTTTGCAATTTGTTCCCTGTGGTCTACTTTTAGTAGCCATTTTGAAAAGAGCTTCCCTTTCCTGTACTTTTTTCAAATTTTTATCCTCTGCAAATAACCTGTTTGTTGATATAAGATCTACATGTATGGGTATGTCATTGAGGAATTGAAAATAAGAATAAGCTCTGACTCTGAACTAATCCCTATACTACTGAAGCATAGTCTGGACTGATCTGTGCATACAACATACAGTGCCAGGGAGCCGATTTCAGGCTGATGTTATTTTTACATAAGTAATTTTCAGCATTTTATTTCATACCAAACTCTTGATATCAAGATTATTTCAAATTACCAACTTACAAAATGAACAGGTTTCACTCTTAATTGTACCAGTTCCTCATGTTTTTAGTAAATTTTTAATTATCACAAACTTACACATTTGGTCTAGAATCTCGTGCACAATTTGATTTCTCATGCAAAGCAAACAAAATGCTTTACATTTATTCAAACTAACTCTTGTAAGAAGTTGACTTTTTTATTATTATTCTAATCTACATGTATATCTGCTTGATGCAAGTAAAACAACTGAAATTGTTTCCCACAATCTGTTTACTTCAAGATGCAACAAAAAATTAGCCTTGGTTAAAGTTGTCACACTCTTTCAATTACTATTACATTATTTTTAGGGAAAAATAGGAAAAGCAAATATTATTCCAACAATGGCACTTTGATCATTGTCGAGGGAGACAATTTTGTGAATGGCACATACATGTAATTCACTAAAACAAAGGGTGAATTTTCTCAACTTATGCATGATCTAAAATTGATCTCATGAAATTATATGTAAACACATTTTATAGTGAATAAGCACATGCATCAAGCATCTGTGCAATAGCAGTATCAACTAATCTATTTGTTGTACATGCACTATTAGTACAAACCTTAAAAGCTAATCTGGAGCAAATTGTTCCAGATCGTACTGCAAGAAGATTGCACTAACTTCGCTGACTAGATTTAATTGCCAATGTCATTGACAGTAATATTTCATGTGTACTTCGAGAAAAACAATGCTTGGCACTCAACTTGAATTTCATGGCACTGAAAAATCGAAAACTACGCTTTGAGCAGTGTGGAAATAAGTATTTTCCATCTCCTGTGTTCACATGAACTGCATTGATTGATCAAGTAGTGTTGGAGAGGATTTGGTATATTGTTTTTAATCTCTACGAGAGAAGCTCCTTCTGAAATTAATTTTGGATTTCAGGTCTCTGTGTTATACGTGTTACAAAGAAACATGCATTACTTGGTCTTATTTTGGACACTTACAGTTGCAACGAGTGGAAGGAATCACCAGAACATTTCGGTACATATGAAAGACTTTTCGATACCAAGACAAATCGGCCTCATACCTAGACAGATCGTCACTTAGTTTATATACCCCGAATGACTAGGCACAGGGAGGGTTAATTAATAGGGAAAAAGCATACCTTATAGTACGCAATTCAAACGCCTGTAACCCCATAACGAATCCCAACTATCATATATCCTACAGCATTATTTATCTTATTTTATAAATATACTCATGTACACTATTGCATACTCTTTTTTTTTTCTTTTGTCAAATACGGTATCGTTATTGAATCATATAATTTGTATTGTTATTCTGTCCTTAGCAGGCCATTGATTTTGGATATAATAAATTTTGAACATTGAACTACACAATTCGCCTTAAATGGGAACAAACCTATATAATCACTTTTACCAGCCCCTATGTATAAACAGAGACATATTTTGTTTTAAAATGTCTCATTCTGGTACAAATCAAAAATCAGCATGCCGTGTAGAAAAAATACTGACCAACCACATTGCCATCGGAATTTTCGGCAAATGAAAGTATTATAGGACCAAGGATTTATATATATTTAGCTCCTTGATAGGACTAATACAAAATTTGAAGTTGTATGTATACATATACAACAAGGTTATATAATTAGAAAAAATAAACAAATTGCGGATCTTTCTAGGTATGAGGCCGATTTGTATTGTGCTAGGACATTATTTACCATTTTTGTGGGTCAATTTTACAGATGAAAATTACAAATTTTCCAATAAAAAGGTGGGGTGCGAACCCCGCATCCCACCCGCTGGATTTGCCACTGCAGTGTATCAAGATATATCTATGATAAGTTTTTTTTGTCTTTTAATTCGTTTATACTATATAAAGATTTTTAAATTTCTGTATTTCTAAATTATGATTTTTTTAGAGATTAAGATGAGGAGGATAAAGGAAATTATATAGATAAAAATATAGATGAGTAACTGAACTAAAAATCTGTATAAGTTGAAAAAATGAACTTTGGTTTAATAACAAGAACAAATTAAATATATACATCTAAATCAGTAAAGTTCACTGGTCAGAACGGTCATATATGGTGAACACACGTGAGTTTGCAGACAAACAGAGGGGGATTCATAGCATTTAGAGTCAGGGCGTTTCGGCCACTGAGACTTGAGGTAATAAGTAAGCTCCATTAAATGGGCAAAAATTGTACTAATCGGCCACACATTTAAAACCGTCTTTTAGTGTATGGCCATGGATAGTAAAATGTAATAAATAGTTTAAACAACATTTACAGAAAATTTTCTATTTTCTGTAACGTAAAACTTCGATGAGAGAATTTGGAGCAAGTACGCAGTATTACGTTAAGAGCTACATATGCGGACTCTACAAAGACGCAGTATTACGTTAAGAACTATATATGCTAATTCAGCTTCCCAGATATTGAATTTACGTTTTTAAACATGAAACTCTACAAGAAGACAAAATTGTAAGAAGCTGAATTATTGTAATGGTGCTATTATTGTGAATTTCAATATAGTTACAGTCTATTGATTTGATGTTGAAATGCTCATTTATTACAGGAAAATTAAATTTACAGACTTTAATAAAGTTTTTGATTATTTAAACCATTAAGGTGAAAATGACACGGAATTCACCAAGAATGATTTTTCTTGAAATAGATAACAATTTTTTTAAATATTCATACAATAGTCATACACTTTTCCTCGATTTTTTATCTTTACGTATTTTTTTTTATTTAAAAGGTGTTACAAAAATCTCACATGTGCATTCGCCACAATTTATAGTGGTAGTCATCCCAGTTGTCCCTCATTACAGGTAAAAATGTGTGGGACAAGTGGGAATTGTGTACATGTTAATTAGTTGTTTTCACACCCTTATTACAATAGGTAATGATGTATAGTCTTTTTCTGAATATTATCTAATTGTGTTATGTAGTATCTATAGATAAATTGTTCCTGAAGTATATTTATTGCTATAAAATATGTAACTTATTATAAAATAAAATAGATCTTTTCCAATCCTTTGTACTGATGCCTGGTAACAGAGGGAGATATTCCATGTGGATAGTTTGAATGCATTTTGAACTGTGCTTTTTGATGATGCTTTTTCCATATTAATATTTTTCTCCTTGGGTGATAATTGAAACAACAATAATTTTTTCTAATATTTATTAATTGCTTTATGATATATTTCAATATTTATGAAAATAACAAGATTCACAAAAATTAACAGAGAATGATAATAATGCACGATTACAGTATAAAACAAACAGTAAAATGTTCATACACTTCTACCCAAGGTGAATAAGCTGAGGTGCTGGATCAGCATAATTGATAACTGTGATTTCCCCGTTGCGTAGTCTTTGTTTGAGTAGTTGCAGTCTGTTGTCAATATTTCTGTATTTGCGGCGCTTTCTTGTTGGTAGTCCCCCTGCTCTAATTTGGATGATATTTACTTCATTGGCTGACTGGATCTGCTTGAGATGAGTAATGAATGTGTAGATGTTCGGATGTGCTGTATTTATTTCTTAATCTTGGAATGCCATCCCTCTAAGTGGTTGGTTGTTCTGGATTCATCATGGTCAAAGTGGTTCCAGATTTGCTGATCAGACTCTACCCACTGCGTTGTTACATAGTCTGTAAATGGTATTGTGTTGATGTTAATATCGGCATTTTCCAACTCAGTCAAAGCATTAAACCACACATCATCTACACTGCAGAGGAACTAAGGGTAGCACTGCTGCTCTGCGTACCAGTGTCTTGATGACTTCATTTTCTTTGTACTGTGTTTGTAGTCCTGATTGCTGTGTCTTCCTCCAAATACACTGCGTGAAATGAAAAAAAAATACCATCGAATTGCAATGTTAGGAAAGACAGTCTTTGCTGCATTGATTGTCGCAGTCTCGAAGTCCAGAACAAAAGTTGAAGGCTGAAGTTGAAGTTACTGATTTGTGCATTTGGTATGTACAATACTAAAAAACCTTCTGTAAACGTCTTTTCTTTTGCCAGGGAGTAGACCATAAACAAGGGGATACATCTGACCATTTACTTTGCCATGAATTGTGTAGAGTTGACTAAATACAGAAGGGCAGGTGAAGAATGTACCATCTCCAAAGATGGTGTCGTTATTGGCTAGTAGTTGAAGATTCTGTTGCGTTGTGAAGACCAATATGCGTTGTCCATTGTTGTCATCTGCAAGAAGGAACTGTTCACCAGCTGATGTTTGGGTCCATTGACCTTGTAAATCAATGTCGTTGGTTGATGTTGGCAACTTTGGTAGTAGACGGGAACGTTGTCTATAAAGTATGCTTCTAGAAGACTGGAATGTTGGTAGTTTTTCAACCATATTTTGTACTTCTTCATTCCATTCAGGTGTTCTCAATTTTGCTACCTCTTCATCATAGAGTTTTGGTACAGCTGTTGCTTCTTCTCTACATCTTTTTTTGATTGTGTTTAACATCTTTGCTGCCCCTAACTTATATGGCTCTGCTCTGTGGTTGTGTTGAATGTTGTAACCTACTGGCATGTTGTTTAAGGTTCTTATAGTACCTGGGCATGTGCTGACAGCACACCGCCAGTAAACCCTTTCTTCACGACGATTCTTTACCTGGAAACGGTAATTGTTGTGAACAAGACTTTGTCCACCTCTACTGTTCTCTATGAATTCTATGTTTAGCTGTGCATTAGCCATTTTGACTTTGATTCAAATTGACATTTTTACTTTCTATATACACCTCTTTTGAGATGTGTTCACATTGATTTCAACAAGCTGAAGTGGCATGTTGCTCATAAGCAAGCCCACTTAGAAAGAAATTGATTAGCCAATTAATGTGGTCAGTTATTAAAAGTTATTATATGACTGCTGGTTTAATTAGTTAAAATAATTAACTTCACTTATTATTTTTATTATTATTATTTTTTTTTAATTCCAATCAAAAATATGTATCTACATGTATATGACTAGATGGTGATTGTGGAGTACTAGAAAAAGACTATAACTTTGTCAAAAACACTAATTAATTATTTGTTGTTATAAGAATGTTGGACAACTGAGAATATAGTTTTTTTTCAAATGTGGGACAAATGGGAATAAACCGTTAAAGTATGTACCCACTATCCCCCTTCCTTAATTACATGTTTATTTTCCCAGCACATGTGTTTGGGATTGGGATTTCTTTTTTTTTTTTTGTTAAAAAGATGAAAAAAAAAAAAAATTCCCGACCCCAAGCACCTGTGTTTGTAACCGGTGTCCTTCGTTCCAATGTACATATATTCTAAAAGTATTGTAATACTATATACATGTAGATTCTACTTTGCCACCTTGTCACCGCTCTACTTCATCAAATTGTCGTTATATGTAACGGTTTTGCCACAGGGTCGGTTTACTTATACCCACATAATTTCGTACCGAAATCAGGACGTATCTCTTTGTTGGGAGGGGGTGGTTAGTTCCAGCTATGCAGCTGTCATTCAGCTATTTATGGGATAGTTATGTGAAAAAATATATTACCGACTTATGCTTTCTTTACTATACCATATAGTTGAATGACAGTATAGCTGGGATATTATTTATGAAATTATTTTCCCCAAAAATGTGTATATCGGTATACATATGTTATATAAATATGTCTCATAAAGGACAAGGATTTACATGTTTATACAGTATTTATATATCTAACTTCTTGTAAATGACAATATTTCAGAAGTTATGAATGAATAAAGTCACGGCTCCAGACGCTGCCTAAAACGCTATATTTCAAATATCCAGATCTTATTGAGAAATATTATATTTCTGACAAAAAGATTATAGATGATGGATTTGCATAATATCAACAAATTTAATTTCTGTAGTTTTACTATATAATCCGACTAATACTACTAACAAGTGGAAATATATTTATTCTCATAAGTCAATTGATAAATATCATAAATATTGTATTGTATTGTATTGTATTGTATATGTTGATATTCGATCAAAATAAACCTATCTATCTAACTAAAAAAAACCTATACACATTTCAACATGTATACTAGCATGTTTTGTTTTTGCAGTTGAAGCAAAGAAAGACTCAATAAAAGATCATAAGGCTCTAAACATTGTACTCTCTGCTCCTCGGTTCTATATCTGAAATTATTATATCTCATTATACTTTTTCTGTACAAGATTTTTGTGAATAGTTTAACTATTCTGGTGAGTTGCGCGCCAAATGAATACTGACCGATCATTATCTTCTTTATGTAATCAGTATTCAATCAATCACATGTTCGATTATATACTGTTGCATGCGTGGACAAAAAATATTTACAACACAATAGGCAAAAATGTAAGTGCTAGAAATGAACAATGTGATTAAAAACTATATACAATGATCAAGGTATTGTTTAGATGGCAGCACGGAGAATAGTTAGCGTTAGCTGCTATGGATGGAGCCTGAACAAGTAATGCAGGGAGTTGGTTCCACTGCGGTATGAATGCCGGGATGTGTCTTATGAAGTTCGGATGTGTCTGTATTTTCTTGGTTCTTGAGTCGGATCATGCTGCTCTTTGTTGTTTTTGTACTTCTGTTTTTAGTTTTTTTTGTATTGACTGACGTACTTTCTTAAAATATTTTTTTTATTTATTATTTTTCTTAGAGAGTTGTTTATCCATGGGAGTCTATGTTTGTAAGTAAGCATCTTTGATCGAAAGTTCTCGTCTACCGATTTCAGTAGTTTTAATTCGAAGTGCTTCCATAATTCGTTATAGGTCTGAGTTTTGGACGATTTCGTGTAACTCTTAATGTATTTTGTCTTAGAGTATTCGAGGGAACCAAGATTCTAGCGGAAATCAAAAGAATGTAGTGCAGGGACAAAGACCAGACAAGAAAAACAGACACACACAACAAAGAATATAAAATTCCAAAACAATACGAACAAAGCAACTATAGAAATCGGACTTCACTTTGAGCATGGACCAGTTGCACCTGTAGGATAAGCTTCTTTCGCTTTTCAAGAAACACCCGCCGAGTTGCTACAAAAAAGTCGTCTCAAGTAGACGAAAGAGGAAAGGAAAACTAAAAGGACACGTTGAAGAAATCGGTTCTTATGGTGTAGATGGATACACCAACAAATTTAAATCAAGTTATATTACTAGACAAACAAGTAATTTTTAAATTAATGTTCCCCAGGGCTCAGCTTGATGTAAGACGTGGGGAACCCTAAACAATTGCCAGTATGGTCACACCATTCAAACTTGATATATACAGCTTTGCATTTTGATGGAGATTAGACATTTGACATAGAATAAGAATTTAACCAGGATCAGGGTGGCCTTTTTCGCCTCTAATTCCTGAATGGTCCTTGTCACAATCTCAAAATTCAATATTTGACATTCCTTTCTGGGTATAGAAATTTGTGGTACAATTTCAAAGAGATCCATTTCCTTTCACTCAACTTTTCATCATTCAGAAATAAAAAAAAATGTTTGTCTCTGGACCTTAATTCTTACTTGGCTCAAGTCACATCCCCAAAATATATCCCAGACTCCCTTTTTGGTATGGCACCTTGTAGTACAATTTAAAAGATACCCAAGCTAGTGTCCAGATATCAGGAAAATGTTTGTTTCTTGCCTCTTTTCTGCCCCTAATTCCTAAGCAGTTCAAGTTTCAACCTCATAAGTAATTTCTTACCTTCCTTTGATGTTATGAAACCTTGAGGTACAATTTCAAAGAGACTAACTTATTAATAATGAAGTTATTGTCTAGACATGCTTGTTTCTAACCCCTTTTAGGCCCATCATTCACAAATGGTTCAAACATTAATCTCCAAAATCAATCAAAATCTGACTTTAATGCCAATGTGGTATAGAATTATGTGAAACAAAATTATAGACATCCATTTGCTTTACTAGAGTTATTTAGTACAAATGCTTGTTTTTGCCCACTTGTGGCCTCTAATTCCCAAACAGGTCTGACCATAAACCATTAAATCAATATCAACCTTCTTTTGAAGTTGGAGACTTCTTTCTATAGAAGATCAACCAACTAATGGACAACATTCACATTCACTTATATACTATATTGAGGTCAACTAGGTCAACATGGTACATGCCTAAGAGCTGAAAGCCAAGCGGACTGAAACTTGATTAGATTACTTGAATTTATATTCTATGTCTAGAGTACCAGGTTTGACATAAATGGCGAAAGTGAAAGTCGTCTACAAAGACCAAGTGATCTATAGATAATAAGGCAGACAACTATGGCAAGCCAAAGTGGACAAAAATCAATACTAAACCACTTGACTGTTCTTGCAAAATATAGTCCTTCCGGTCACGTTGTTATGGGAAATTCAACCATCATCGAAAACGAATCTGTGCGTAATATCCTTCCTAAAGGTCCCAAGTACCGTAAACCATGCTCCATAAATTGGAATTATAACTTTAAAGTTCTTATGGATGTTGTGGAGGACTACACCAGAAAATGGATAAAATGAGAACAAGAAGACACTGATTCTCTATCAAGAGAGGATAAAGGTCATGAGGTCTTTAATTTTGAAA
The DNA here is from genome assembly GCA_037379345.1 of Perna viridis. NCBI lineage: Eukaryota > Metazoa > Mollusca > Bivalvia > Mytilida > Mytilidae > Perna > Perna viridis. The sequence goes on from CM074512.1 coordinate 59,831,590, forward strand.
CAAATGAATGCTTTAAGTATGTCAATGAAAGTCAATGTCAGTTTTCAAAGACCCTGATGTAGCAAAAACATTGTCTACTATACATGACAAAAAAAGCTTTCATACCAGCAGACAAAGCTCAAAACAACATTGTTTTTGTCTGCAAAACGTTTTATATCCAATGTTTATTATCAGAGGTAGACGTAGAAAATAATAGCAGTGGTAATACCTATACTGCCACCACAATCTTCAAAGAAGAGATAGTGAAAAGCCATAAATCTGTTCTATCCTCTTTTGGTCTGTCTACCAAAGACAATGATTGTAATTTACTGTCTATATTCTGGATTCCTAAACTCCACAAGAATCCTTACAAACAATATTACAAAGCTGGATCTGCAAAATGTACCACAAAACCTCTTTTACTCACAGCTGCCAAAAAGGGTCTCCAGTCCTACTACAACATTTGTTACTCCTGTAGTGGTATTAATTAAATGTGGATCCTAAAAAATTCGAAATATCTTCTGGAGACCATCAGTTCAAGATTATTATCAGAATATAATAGCATTAAAAACTATGATTTTTCAACACTGTTACTTCTATTTCCCATACTCAGTTAAAATCCTGACTTAAAAACATTATACATTGTTGTTTTTCCTAAAGAGATGGTACACTTAGATACAAATATACAATTCTTGGTAAAGATTGCCCGTACTTTGTAAGAAATAATTCCATAACATCTTCCAAATATACAGAAGATGTTTTCAAAATGGTGGAATTTTTTATCAACAACACATTTGTCCAGTATGGTGTATGCATTTTTCAAGAAACGGTTGGCATTCCAATGGGAACAAATTGTGCTCCTCTACTTGCTGACCTATTCCTTCACTCTTATGAGGTCGACTTTATAGCTGATCTGATCTGAAAGAAAGAATATGGTTTAGCTAGATCCTTTAATCTCAGTTTCTGCTACATAGATGACATATTATCTTTCAATAATCCTAGTTTTGGGGATTTGATACATCGCATCTACCCCAAAGAACTTGAGATAAAGGATACTACAGAGACTGTGAAGTCAGTCATATCTTGACTTACACTTAGAAATCGATGGTAAAGGGAATCTATTGATCAAACTTAACGACAAACGTGATGACTTTTTATTCAGAATTATCAACTTTCCTTTCATCTATGGCAACATCCCTTCAGCACTTGCATATGGCGTATTCATATCACAACTCATATGTTATGCCAGAGCTTGCAGTAACTATGCAGAATTTTTGTATTGCGCTAGACTTCTTACAGGTAAGCTTCTGGAACAAGGTTATGTTGCTACAAGACAGCAGTCTGACATTGAGGATGTTATCATGAACTTGTGGATTGTTACTGTGTATTCATCTGCACCATGAAAACTGAGTTGTTCAATGTGTCATAGTTGTCCTTTCCTGTTCCACCTTCTCTGGACTTGACTTTTTATAAACAACTTGGTTGTTTCTAGAAAAGCAGAGGATGCTTACCCTAATGGTGCACCTGGTCAATGCTCCCAGTTTTCAGTGGAGTCTGAGTTGCTCATTTACTCTTGTAACTTAGTATGTATTATTTTAGTTACTTTATGTTCTTTGTTGTGTATGTCTGTTTTCCATGTCTTGTCTTTGTCCCTGGATTACATTCTTTTAATTTCCGCTAGAACTTTGATTTCCTTGATTACTCCTTATAACATTAGAAAATGAATTTTTAATATCACAAAAATGATTTTTGAATATTACAAAAATGATTTTTTAATATTACAAAAGTGATTTTTTTTAAATATTAGAAAAAGATTTTTTAATATTAGAAATTCATTTCGTAATATTAAAAATTCATTTTCTAATATTACAAATTCCTGATTTAGTAATATTATAAAATATGACACATTTTGTTATATTACAAATTGAATTTGTAATGTTAGAAAATGAATTTCTAATATTAAAAAATAACTTTGCAATATTGCAAAATCAGTCACATTTTTAATATTACAAAATGATTTTCCAATATTAAAAAATCCATATTGTTCCATTTTATTAGAAATTCAATTGAATTTTCAATATTAAAAAATTATTTTTGAATATTTAAAAAGGGTTCTGTAATATTAGAAATCAAAATTGTAATATTAAAACACTCATTTTTGTCCACTTTGTCTTGCCATAGACAACAATGATTCTATGAAGCTGTTATTAAAAAAATTCTGATGAACTGATGGAAGGATACAACAATGTAGTATAGGCTCAATAACTTTTAAATAAATGGGTAAATGGAGTATAATCTAAAATTTTGTCAAGAAACTCTTCAAGTACATACACCAACACTCTACATCAATATCTCTAAAATATGTAGTCAGACCAATTTTGATCCTTGTGTAGTCTCCACTTCTGAGAACTGTTTTTTTCTTGTTTGTTTTTATTGGTTGTGACTTTAAAAGTACCTCCATAATCAAGTTTTTGTTTTTCAAGCAATATACTGTGAACATATCAAGTAACTTGAAGATGAGGCAAAACTTGGCATGGTACTAAATTCATATGATACCTTTGAATCGATTTGAAAAACTAAAAACCTATTTTGCATATTAATAAATTTATTATAATAGATAGAACTCTTAACAAACTCTATACACAAGTCTGTTACTATGGTTTGATAGTTATCTGTTGTACAACCTTGAAATGCATGACTTGAACAATTTGATAACATTACATCTTTCAATAATTGCACAAGGGTGTACATTGAACCTGCTGAGATGAGATGTCCCGTATCACATGAGAGTCACATTTGGCACAGACTTTCAGACTTGTTCCTGTTACCCTGATGCTAAGTCCGTCTTGGCTCCAATTTATAGGAATACTTCGTCAATAATCTTTGGTTGTCTATTACCTTTAAGTTCCTGATAAAAAAACCAGACACGGCAAAACATTTTTAAATAGTTTTTGCTGTTAGACAGTTTTTTATAACCAGTTCTTTCTTACCATTAAAAAATTAATAAACATCAATTAAATGGTTGTAATGACAATAATTAAACTAGAAATACTGTGAGCAAGCAAAGAAAGAAAATACTCCCTGATTCAAATGGACTTGAAGACTTCCATGTAAAACCCTAATTTGGATTATCTCCCTTTGGATTCTTCCGACAGTATGCATATATACTTATTATACCAAACCTTTCTATAAAATTACATCAAAATCCCTTGAGCATTTAAGGAGAAACTGGCTTACATGACTTTCCCATGTAAAACCATCAATATGAATTATCTCCCTTAGGAGTGGTCATATCCAGAACAGTACGACTAATTATTGACACACTATTCAAGTCTGATATAGCTCTAAATTTTGATTGTGATAAAGTATCCATTTACTTGTTGTTAATTGTTATATAGACAAAATGAAAATTCTTGTTTCCGGCGTTTTTTTTCCCTCTGAACTCCAAAGTGTTCAAGATGAGGGAAGATCGGGTTATTTTCCACGAGTTTGAAAAATTCTAGTCTTTTCCATTATTGGAGTGTAGCAGAGCGAGTGAGAAGACCAAGAATTTCTTTAACAACTGAAAGATAACCAGATCTTTGATCTTAAGTACCCATTTCTTCCATGATAACATAGATATTATCACTTCTCCTAGAGAGTGCCGCCATTTTGGAACATTTCATAGTACATGTATATAAAGACTTCAAATTTCCTCTTGCCTTTGTTTTGAATATGCCTATGCAGCTGCCACTTTTAAGATGTTTCACTGGTTATCTCAACTGGCAAAGGCCCATTACAGGAAGAACAATCTCAGTCTACCTTTTGTGGTATGATACCTTGTGAAACAATTTCAAAGATATTTATTTACTTATAGTTAAGTTATTGTCCAGACAAAGTGAAAATGCCTGTTTCTGACCTCTTTTTGGCCCCTAATTCCTAAGCACTTCTAGTCTTAATCCCCAAAATTAATTCCAGTCTTCCCTTTACTACACCATAAAGAATAATTTCATTTAGATCCTATTCATACTTAAGTTGTTGTCTGGAAACAAAATTGTCTATGGATGCGAAACAAGGATCCAGAAACAGCACATTAGCATTATACCACTCATACAAAAAACAAAACCAGAAAGCATGTGGGTAAGGCAGACTAACAGTCAAACTGATGGACAATGTGCAAATCTTTTGTGATGATGATAGGGCACTACATTACCCAATATATTCTTCCACTTCTGCTGATGACTTTGCTGTTGATGGTGCTTCAATATCTGAAGTAGATACAAGAGGCTGTCAAAATGACTTATATTTTACAAAATTTTGCATGAACTTTAAGAATTAAAATCATGAACAAATGAGCGGAAAAATGTACAAAAAATAAGTGTACCCTTTTCATCATGGATCAAATACCCTAACACAGTTTTTATGCAAGATAAAAATATATTGTCACTTTCACCTTCATTAAAATCTGTTGAGAATAAAATTTAGTTTGAGAGTAGATGGTGACAGACACCAAGTGATTGCATGTAAGGAAGGGAGGCTTAAACATAACCCCAGTCATTTAGTTTTTGTAATTGATTAAAAAAATTGGTCAATCAAAACTATAAATAGGCTCAGGTGGCCATCTACTTCCATCAAGCAGAATTGAAAAATTATTCATATGCAACACTCCTCTTTTTCCTTGTTTGAGTAAAATTTGTTTACTATGGGTTCAATATTAGTAGAGATGGCCAAACTGTATTTCCCCATAGGGTTATCATGACATTTTTAGTCTGCCACATGCAGGTAATCACTAAGCCACCTGAACCACACAAAAAGTAGATCTTTAGTATAAGATGTTAACCCTTGTCGTGCTACACCTGGACCTGGTTCCACTTCATTGGTTCTGGCAGTGTCAACCTTAGTTTAGGAAAGCGCAATTTGTGTCCATCTGCAAGCAGCATGACAGTGCTTTAAAACGAGGCCATCTGATATTAAGTTTGATAATAAATAATGACTTGAAAGCTAAAAGAAGAGGTCACAAGTTTCCGCTGTAAAAAAAATGAGATTTTTTGTGGGGTAGGGTTCATTTCTCGAACCCTCGCCAGAGCAGAATTAATCTGTAGTCCTCTATTTTGCCTGCAAACTAAATAAGAATGATTTCAGTCACCACCATTTCGATGTCAACCTCTTGTATTGAATACTTCTGGTTATAGGCCAAACAGAGGCCAGAAATTGGAAAAAATCCTCATTTTTTCACATGAGTGACCCTTCAGGCAACTCCTGACCTCAACTTGTGACTGTAACACACTTTATTTAGCTTCAGTAGCCTTCACGGAGTACAGGCTGTAGGATGAATGTGCTTTGGTTCCTTATTTGTTCCCTTTGAACCCCACATGTAGCAAATAATGACCAGAAATGGACAAAAATGACCATTTTTGAGTGACAGACCCATTTTTACGCATTGGCCCACTCACCCTACCCCACCCCTTGATCACCTATCTTTAATTCATATATAACAATTAGCATCAGTATCATTGTGCAACTAATTTGCATATAATTTGCATAAGTTTGCAAAATATCGAAATCTAGAGTTTCATTCAGAATGCTCAGCACGACAAGGGTTAAGGTAAACAAGTGTTTTTGAATATGTGAATTTCAAAATATTTGCCAGTAAAGTTTCAAAGCAGAGGATCATTAAAAATTGACCAATCAGAACTTTCAATAAGCTCTAGTGGCCCTCCTGTTGAATCAACTGGAACCCAAGGTAAAACAAGTGAAAACTTTTCAGCCAAGTTTTGTTTAATCTACTGGTTTTATATAAGCATAGATATACAACACATGTTTTATCTGTAGGGATACAAGGGCAACATGAAGTGACAGCAGTCTGTCACACAAGCTAAACAAACATTTAATTGTTTTTTAGAAGACGTTGAGGTCAACTATATATGAAGTTCAAAAATATTTGCCCTTATAATTTCAGGGAAGTTGGTCTTTTAAATATTGACCTATAAGAACCTTAAATAGCCACTGGTGCCAGTCCTGCTGAATCACAACGCAGCACCAAAAAAGGATCAATATTTTGTGGATTGAAGATCTTCAAGCCTTTTAAAATTCCCTCCAAATAAATAACAGTAGCTTCAGAGAAGTTGATCTTTAAAGAAATGTAAACAATACTTGTAGGTATTCTTAAACACATATCAACTACGATATCACACAACCAACAGTAAACTGTTGTGTTACACATCTCAACTACACTTGTTAAATTGTTAACCTGATTCAATGACACCATGGTTAAATGGACCACAACAAGTCAAAGATTCTTCTTTAATGCTTTGCAAATCATACAAGGATTTGTGAGTATCATGTGTCAGACTCATAAAAACTAACTGTAAAATATTTTCTGTGGACCAAATTGTCCATTTTTTGTTCACTTTGTAGTCTCCCATAGGCTGATCGAAAGGGGAGGGTCTTATGCTCAAAAGGTTTGGTTGATAATATAGAAATCTGGTTTCTCCAGCCTGATAGACATTTTAAAGGGTCATTTTATAGTACATCATTTAAGCCTGAATGATCACTCATTAAGGATTGAAGTACTAGTGTTACTAATTTAAAAACTGAAATGACAAATTCTTCAGATGAATGTTTTATGATAATAACAACCAACAAGGCGAAAAAACAAGCTCAATACTTCTATGGTAGCAAACTCTCAGTACATTGGTCACATCAAGGAAAATAATTTATTAGTTTATTTATTTGTTTGTCAAATGTATCAATCCATAAGAATAATAATAACAATTGATTTTCAAATGAAGAGAGAGTGGTTTCGTGCAGTCAGACCCAGCTCTTAATTGATTCACTGCTGGTAGTATCTAACTAAATTTCCAATTCACTGTTAACCTTTATATGTTCATAATAACTTACCTAATGTCTGACTTCTACAAAATCGAATAGTTCTCATAGTTTGTGCAATCATGTGCTGAAAATAAATATAATAAAAACAATTGACATTCTTATTAGTACTCTAATGATAATTGCTTTAAAATCTTTTGTTAGAACCTTCCATTAATATATACATCTCAGTCATACCTTGATGTTGATACTGACAAAATTGAATGGATATCAGTAATATAAAAAAATACACAAGAAGATATTAACATCCATAGCCAATACCATGAATCTTTTATCCCAAAGACACATATATTATACATGTTGTTATAAAATTCTTATATTCTTAAAGTTCGGTGATCTGATTGGTTCACTTTGGGTCACATGTTCATGTTCTATATTTCTAATGATTTGTCATTAAATCACTGAAAAGCATGAAGATACAAAGGTAAATCCTCACTCGCACAGAAGTTAATTTACACTTAAAACATATGCATCATCTATATAAAACCACATTTCAAATTTAAAATCAATCTGTCCAGTGGAACTGAGATTTTTGTGATGAAAATTTTCTCTATCATTGAAAACTAGGAAGTTGAAATTTGACAGCAAGTAAAATCTCTAAAAAAAAATGCCCTTTCTATGTAAACCAAAATACCAAATTTGAAATAATTCTGGCAAGATGGAGCTGAGATTTTTTGCAATGAAAATTTTGACAGATGGGCAAACTCCGTGGTGATTCCAATATACCAACACATTGAGTGTGTGTATAACATCAGTGTTAGCCTATTGCTCAAAGAGATGATACAACCCCATTTGATTATGAATCTGTAATCATGATCAGCAGGAGCATGAATGTTTATACCATTGATTATAATATTATGCAAGAGTAATAATTCAATGAAAATTTTGTCTTTTTTTTAAATTAATAGAATTGTTACTTTTGCCATTTTAAAATCTGTAACATTCCCTAAATTCAAAAGTTAGGAAAATAACAAAACAATTGTAGATTATAAAATTTGATATTTTCTACTTGGACAAATTGCATGAAAAGAATTGAGATGTAGTGATGCTATATAATTCAACTGCATACCAAATATGACTGACCTAGCACAAGTGATTCATATTAAACTGATCTAATCATAAAACTTAACATAAAATCTTAATGTGGATGTGGATGTGGAAAAAGCAATATCTAACCATGTACCTTCCTCAACTTTTATTGCAGGTGAGGCAACTAGAAAAAAAGACACTCCTATTAGGCCTTTTGAACTTTTGAAAATTAACATCTGATTCAAGCCACTTCTAGAGTAGGCTTGATAACAGTTCTAGGGTGTAAGAACTGCAAACAAGAGGCTCTGAAGAGCCTGAATAGTACCTGGCTTGATAAATCACATTCTAAAAATACTTGGAAGCTCATACATAAGGCACAATCATGTCAACTTTCATTATTACATTCTGTCTAAAAGTTTCTGAGGAGAAAATTTTTTGAAGTTAAAACATTAAAAGTAGTATAAAAATTATGTTGTAAAAGGGCAATAACTCCAATATTGCTCAACAGATTCACACAACAATTTAACCACATAAAGATCTCATCATGCTGAACACTTGTAACCAGTTAAAATTTGGCAAAATGTAACGGTTTCAGAGAAACATGCAAAAAACTGCTTTCTGGCCCCTTTGTTCTATTTTTAATACCTGCGGCCATGTTTTTCGACGGATCAAAAATCCCCACACATTCAAACCATGTTTTGTTCTAATTGGTCCAGAAGTGTCAGAGAAGAAGAATTTTGAAATATTGTCGATGATGACAATGATGTACTTAAAGTGGTGGCAATATCTCACATGGCCCAGCAGGGAAGGTAAGCTAAAAGGGTCATATTTTCCCTTTCATTGGCAATAACTCTAACAAGGAGTTACAACTTCAATCCAATGGGGAAAGTATAGATTTTCTTTATTCTAAATCTACATCTCTTCAAATTTTTAAGAAATAGACAAAGTAAAGCAATTCATCCCATTCCATGTTCTATTTATAGTTATGGCAGCCATTTTGTTTGGACTATGAATATGTCTGATACAATTTTGAAGCTAATTACTCTAAAGAAAACGGTGACTAAAAATCATATTGATCAGAGTTTAAAAGCAGAAGATCTTTTTCAAAAGTAAACAGACAACAGGTAGCAGAGAACCATGGATGCCAAGTGCTAAAAAAAGCTCAGATCAGATTGGCATTTGGTCATGGTGAGCTAATAATACTGTTTAAAGTAAGAAATTTGAAAGTATTCCAAAATTGAAAAGGCAACCTTCATACTTCAGTTTATGAAAGAAAAGGCTCCAAGGTCCCTGCACGAATCACTCACCTTTTTAATTTTCCCTTTCAAGGGCAATATATTTAATAAGGTGTTTTCCAACAATTTTGACTCAAGGTGACTTTGGAAGGACTTATCATCAAGATCATTTCAGCAATTGAAAGTTTTTTCTTTCTACTATAGTTTTCAAGATATTGACTGAAAAGTGTAAAAAAAAACATGAGGCTCCCAGGACCCTGAATTGCTCACTAGGTTAAATTTTGCCTTTCAAGGGCAATAAGTTTAACCTGAGTTGTTGGTACCCAACAATTTGGACTCAAGAAGACTTTGGTAGGACTCATCATACGGATCATTTCATCAATTCGGCCAGGTGAGCTAATAAAACAGATTCCCCTTAGAAAAGCTTTTGCACCAGGGGTATGGATATCACATTTACCAAGTTGTTTCAACAAAAAAAGTTATGATTTTTAAATTATTGTTTATTCTCTGAAACTTGTTGATATTTGACCCCTTATTATCAATTAGCAATCAAAGTGTTGTTAGCACTGGAAGTTTTTGCTCCTTGTGAAAATAGTAGCATACAGTCAGTTTCAAAGATTATATGATAAAATAGAACTGTAATTATAAATTTGCATTTCTCATATAATTTATAATTGTTTTTTCTTAATGTATCAACTGAATATTAACCTTTAATACAAATTTCAGATATCATCTGTAGATCAAGATTTAAACAGTATCCAACTTCACTGACATTTACAAATTGTTTTATTTCACAAATTTTAAAACCTACCAAAAATAATTTGCAATTACATTAAAAATATTTTAACAGAGTATATATTCCTATACTGTAATTATACTCAAATAAAACAATTTCAGCATAAGAAAATAATTTCAAAGGTATTAAAATTTTCCAAAGCAAACACTTTTTGACAATTGAAATTTTCCAACTAATTTTACTTATTAAAAATTACTGCTCTTCACTTCCTCTTCATTCATCATAAGAAATCAATGAAATTATGAATTATGCATAGTACATTTAATGATTCCTGACAAAGCCAAAAAAGAATTGATTGATGTTCAATTGCAGCACTGAAAGAATATCATTAAGCTGAATGTATTGTCTGAAATATAGTTACTGATTTGTAAGAGATAATGATTACAAATGGATTATTTTTTGTGTTTAGAAATTGCTATTAATCAGTCGTGCAAAATAATTAATTTGACTTTGAGGTCAAAGGTCAAGGTCCAGGGTCACCAACTAATGGCATATGACATCTACCTTCATCTCAAATATGAAGCCTAAACCAAAAGACAAAATAATTACAACCTGGAAATGTCTTGTTATGGACAGATAGACTGATTACTATAGGATATTAACCATTTTTTGGCAGAGCTCTAATCAACTTCACATTTTCTTTATTCCAAAGGTCTAACTTCAATGAAAACATGCAAGCTTTTATTTCATATTTAGTTTTATAACCCCAAATTTAGAAACAAATTTGAAACATAGGTTTCAAAAGAAGTCTCATCTGACTAAGTGTTATTAATTTAGAAAAATTAAATAATAGGATTCACAATCAGTGAAAGATGAATATCACAAAATATCAACTCAAGTTGAACCTTCTGCAAGTTAAAAATGTTATGATGTTGAAATTAAATAATGGGAGTTGATGATATTTTTCCACAAGTTATAAACCTTTTTCTCTATGATTCTTTTGGAAATTTCAGTAAACATCTGTATATCAGGTCACCAATAGTGTTGGAAGAACAATATTAGAAATGTCACAACGTTGCTATTCCTAATCAGATTTTACAGAAAATGATACATGAAAACCAGTTGCAATGACAAATTATTCATATCACCAGTATGTATCACAATGTCCATGGTATGATATTGCAAATCCAAGAAGTAGATAAAATGACCAAATCATTGAGAAATTTTATCTCATAACTACATGAAAGAATCTAAATGATACAACTAGTTGTTGGGCATTCGTTTTTCAAATTCAATAGTCAGGATAAAACATAATTGTTACACTAAGAAATAACGTAATCTCCTGGGTATGTTTTTATTCTTGAAATAGAAGGAATTGAAAAAAAATCAATAGCTGTTCAGTGTTTTTCAAACCTCTTCCCTATGTTTTTTTTTCAATATTTTTGTTGTACTGAAATAACTGAGGACCAAGCTAGGTAATTATATAAAGTAATGGCACTAACCATTTTTTCAAAGTTCACTAATCCATCAAAGTATGTCTTGTTTCCTTCATGAGTGAATGTTAAATCTGAAATGGAACAAAAAAGAAAGTAACCAACTAATAATCTATTTTAACTTTTTGTACACATATAACATATCACAGTACTTATTTATTATCTGATCATCCAAAAATTAAGATTTGTTATTGCCTTTAAAAATGTCTGTCTCACCCAGTACAAAGAAAAGTAGGCCTGCATTGTTCACCTGATTTGATAAGCAACATTTCATTATTGTAAAAGCAACCATGATTTTTCTTGGATAAAAATTCCTAATGCTCATACCAAAGGAACAATCAATGAATCAGTTCTATGCAGAATACACTAAGGAGCTTTTATACCAAGTTTGGCTCAAATTGGACCAGTTATTTCAAAGAAAGGAGTTTTGAAAAATAGTTAACAATGACGAAGGGCGGAGACGAAGACAATGACAACGATGGACACAAAGTGAGCCAGGTGAGCTAAAAAACAAACAATTCCACAAAATTTCATGAAAGTTGCTTGAAGTGTGCAATTATGGGAAATCCAGCCTTTTTTTTTTTTTTTTATTAAAGTCCAAAATCAAAAACAAAATATGATATTCATAACATTGAAAGAGGTTAACATCGATTGTAGTAAAATATTTTCCAAAGTTTCACGAAAATGGGTGCAATAGTCTGAAACTGTGAAACCCTCCTTTTTAACATAACTTGAAAAGTGTGTTTTACATCAATTTAAACAATTCATCAAAAAAAGTACAAAAAACATAAATTCAACACTTTTTGTAGGACTCAAAAAAGAAAAGAAAATCCAAAGGGAGCTGACATAATAAAGAAAAGTTTCACAAAAATTGGTGACTGCAATTGTTAGTTATTGTGTGAAGTGTGAATGGTGGACAGACTGACACTGTTATACAAAAATACATCCTCTCTAGAAAGACAAGCACATACAAATAGTTTCAATAAGTAACAAAGAAACACCTGCTAACCAGTGAAAAACTAACTGCTACAGTTTTGTAGTTTCAGAGGAATTGTAATGACAATCTATCTCTTATGGTATTTTTTAATGAATTTCAATGTTCAAAGGGGCATTATTCCAATGAAATTCAACAGATCAATAACTCCTGGTAATATGTACAACTGACTATCATATCCTAGCTACCTACTTCATGAAATTCAGTACTATAGTTTTCAAAGAGTAATAATTTCGATCTGTTTTAATGGAATATTTTATGAAATTTAAAAGTTAAAGGAGCATTACTTCCCCAAAATTCAGCAGATAAAAAACTCCTGGTAATATGTAAAACTATATCTCATGTCCTAACTATCTACCAAGTTCCATGGAACTCAGTTCAGCAGTTTTTGAGGAGTTGCGCTCCCAATCTGCTTTAGTGGTATATTTCATGAAATTTAAAAGTTTAAAGGTGCATTAATTCTAAAAAAAATCACATATCATGTCCTTACTATGTATGAAGTTTCATGAAATTTGGTTGAGTAGTATCAAAGGAGTTGCGTTTACGATCTGCTTCAGTGGTATATTAAATAAAAGTTCAAAAGAGCATTTATATCACAAAACTCAATTGATAAAAAATTCCTAATAATATACACAACTACATAGCATGTCCTAACTGCCCACAAAATCTCATGAAATTCAGTCTGGTAGTTTCTGATTGAGGATTTGTGCTGACACACTGCTTCAGTGGTATATTTCATGAAAGTTAAAAGGGGCATTGCCGATCACTACAGTAGTGTTATGGTCGTCATCATGAACTCATGGATCATTACGGTGTATTTATCTGCACCATAAGAACTTGTTCAACGTGTCATAGTTTTTCTTTCCTCTTTCATCTACCCTGGAATTGACTTTTTATGAGCAACTCGGCAGGTGTTTCTAGAAAGGCAGAGAATGCATACCTTACTGGTCCACCTGGACTATACTCCCAGTTTTTAGTGGAGTCCGAGTTGCTCATTTACTTTTGTAACTTGTATGAATTATTTTGGTTATTTTATGTTCTTTGTTTTGCGTGTCTGTTTTAAATGTCTGGATTACTTTATTTTGATTTCCACTAGAATCTTGGTTCCCTTGATTACCAGTACTCTTTCAAACAAAATTCTGCAGATCAAAAAGGTCCAGGTTATATACACAACTACATATCATGTCTTGCCTATAGAAGATGACTTTACAGGATTTACAGTTTTAAGAACAAAACTTTCTAGAACAACATAAAAATTAATACTAAAGTCAAATTTTGAAATTCTAACAGCAGGCTAAAAAGATACACTATGGGGTCTAACATTTGTTAACAAGAAAAGATTTTTTTGGGTGGATTTTTGGTTTTAATGTACAAGAACCTCACTTCTCAATTACTTACAATCAACAATACAAAATTTAAATAACATTTGGAGAGTATTTATATGTCCTTCAATGATCATCATACAAATCTATATCAAAATAGGTACTGTTAGGGATCAAAACAAATTTCTAGTGTAAATTTAAGTATTTTTTTTAAAAACAATTACATTAATGACTATTTAACAAAGACAATAATATTTACAGAAATAAATATATACACAATCATAAATAACAATGGTAAAGTAGACATACAGTAGAGCATCAACCCTGTAAGTCAAATTGGAAGCTCTGTATAACATCAGTATATATAACACTGCTTCAAACATTTCATGATGTAATTCATAAATATCATATTATGACAAAGACAATAACTACAGCATGGATTAAAGGAAAACATGAAGAGATTGACCTCATCATTCCTAACACCTTTACTCCAACAGAATTAGGCTAAACCTTACTGTTTAGAAGATACATGCAAAAACTGCTGTCTGACATGTTCTGTTTTTTTTAGCAACAGTGGCCACTTGTTTTTTTTTCACAGATCAAAAATTCAAACAGCCATTTTCTGCAGATAATCCTGAGGAAAAAAATCACACCAACTTGTATTGAATTCTGTCTTTCAGTTTCTGAGGAAGACTTTTGAAAGAAATACCATTAGAAATATCAAAAAGCATTCACAAAGGGAATAACTCCAACATAGGTTATCAGATTTTTACGACAATTTGCCCACAGATAGATCTCATCATCCTGAACAATATTAACAAGTCAGAATTTTGGCTAAACTGAATGTTTTTTTGAAATATATGTGAAAAACTGCTGTCTGACCCAAATGTTCTATTTTTAGTAATGGAGGCTATGTTTTTTGATGGATCAAAAATCAAAGCACAAGTGTTGTGCAGGATACCTAAGGAAGAATCAAATCAAATTTCACTGGAATTCTGTCAGGTAGTTTCTGAGGAGTGGATGTTTGAAGGAAATTTTAACTTTGACAACAATGACACTAGATGTCAAATGCTCACGTTTTTGAATTTTGATTACGATTAGATATTTAACACAGAATAAAAATTTGACCAGAATTGAAGATGTCACTTTCTTAATGGTTCCAGTTGCAACCTCCAAAATCAATCCCAACTGTTTTTTAGAGGTATGGTACCTAATTTCAAAGCAATCTGTATCTTTTACTGAACTTATTATCCAAAAATCAGAAAAAAAAATTCTGACCCCTTTGTGGCCACTTATTTCTTACATGGCTCCAGTCACAACCCCTAAAATCAATCAAGCCATTTTTTTGGGGATATGGCATCTAGTAATACAATTTCAAAGAGATCCATTCATAGTCATTGTATGGACATTTTACAGAAACAAGCTTGTATCATGCTCTTTTTGTCCCTTATTCCAAAAAGGTCTTAATACTAAAATCAATTCTAGGCTTCCTCTGTTAGTATGGCACCTTGTATTACAATTTAAAAGTGTTTCATTCACTAGTTGTCATGTTATTGTCTGGACATAAGGAAAATGCTTGTTTCTAGCCCCCCCCCCCCCCTTTTTGACTTCTAATTTATTTCTAAAATGTTCGTTTTAATCCCAAAATCAAAACCAATTTGACCATTATGGAACAATATCAAAAACATTCCTATGCTTTTACTGGAGTTAGTTCAATGAAATGCTTGTTTTTGGCCCCTAATTCTAAAACTGACAAAGCCATAACTCCCATAATCAATACCAACCTTTCTTTTGTGGTTTCGAAGCTTGTTATAAAATTTTATAAAGATCAAGTACCGGTAACTAATATTCAAGTTATCACACAAAAACCAAGATTCTATAGACAATGAAGATGACATAGAGGACAAGGACACAGATGACAAAGGCATACACAACAGCAGCGCCATACTATATGATAAAACAGGAATTTTTTTTGCGGCTGAATAAAAACTGAATTGTATCTATTTAATATGGGGTAGGCATTGCCTAAATCAGCGAGCACTGTGAGCTTTCCCACATGTGTACCATCAGTGTGAGACTCGTAAAAATAATAAAGGACATTACATAGAGGGGGTCAACCCGAATGAAAATTTTCACTTTGCAAGTGCAATATTTTTATTTATATTTAAGCAGCAAGCAAAATCAATATTTCTATATATTTGAAAATCTGTCTTGTTTATTAATGGTGATTTAAGGTTGATGCCCCATGCCACTCAATGGATTTTTTGCCAACCAAAACCAAATCACAGGTAAGTGATGACATCACGAAGAACTCTCCTATACTGGGGGACCTTAAGGGAAATTTAGAAAGTACATGACATAACCATAGAGCTCACACTGCTTCGTGGCGCTTGCTATTAATGCATATATAGCCCATAGGGCAATAATATCAAAATATCTGTATGTTATACTTAAAATTTTACAGCAACACAAAATTATATGTAAGGGTAACATAATATGTCGTAGGCATGTGCATTGCCTATGGATGCCAACAGTGTGAACCTTACAAGCAGCTCCAGCTATATCCTTTTAAATGAAATGTGTCTGATTCATAATATGTACAAATTCAAGAAATATAATAACAGTTCTTCAGATGGCAGAAATATTTTATGCACAACATGTAAACAAATGCACATCAAACTGACACAACTGACAGCTTTGCATAATTTCCAAAAATAGGACATTAATGGAACATTAAGGGATATCCCACTACATAATGGTAAAAAAACATGGGGATTGCAAAATGATCAAAATGGTCTAATTCAAAAACTACATTTTGGATTCTGTTGAAAATTGAATTTAATCTGTATTTTATGGAACTAAACAACAGCAAAGTTTCAAAAGAATCCATTGATCTGTTCTCAAGTTACCATTCTAGAAACCATTAGGGGACAGACATATAGGCCCACAACTATTTGGATAGGATCGCATAATACCTCACCACTTCATGTGGCAGGGTATGAAAATGATTGCCTTTTTTGTATTACAAAAGCTATGTTTCGATTTGAATAATACACTTTTAGAAGCAGGACAATTTCTTGAACAGATAGAGATGAAAAATTGTTAAGTACATGCAACTTTTCCTGAACTTTTCCATGAATATTTTATGAAGTGGAAAAAAAAATGGAAGCATTGAACATGAGCAAATACTGATTTAATCTTTATCCAATGTTTACCTCATTCCTGTGCAATCACAAATTCTGTGTTATGAAGAACAGGGGCCTTTGCATGTGGATCATATGTAATCAAGATAGCACCTGGAGGTTTTTACTAACACATCAGCTCAACATTCCATACATGGTATAATATTCTTTTTATGATTTCACCATTGTGATTTACTTTTCACCCTTAAAATCCTTTTATGCAATGCAATTTAGATAGAAAATGACAAAAGATGACTTACAGCTGTTCACTAGCTGTTCTTTCTGTAACCAAAAAGAATATTATACAGTCACATATCACACCAGATAAAATAAGTTAAAAGATGTTTTCCAAAATAACAAAGAAATATTTTTGGTGGTCATTTCATACTTATACATTGCATCCACACCTTTTGAAACAATATTATATATACTATTGTTCTACGTTGCTTTCATATTGACTTGTAGGATTGAAATTCTCCTTTAAATTGTATTTTAATTGTGCCATTGTATACAATGGTTGTGAAGATAAATTTACTACAATAGGCCTTGCCAAATTTATTAAGATAGTGATGTCTTTATTCAAATGTTCATTCATTATGTTCAACACTTTTCATAATTGTATATATGTTTATTTCGTACTACTATGCTCCATGTGGAGCCTCTTAGTGAAATAAATAAGTTTCAAAAAAGTTTCAAGGTTGTTTTATATCATTTTTTGGTGGCTATTATATACTTTGTTAACTATAATATTAGACATTTTGACTTATGAAAGAAGTTCACTATATTTTTTATAAATTCTAAATCAAACACACCCATCATATAAGTTGTAAACTAAATTCTAAATCAAACACACCCATCATATAAGTTGTAAACTGCAATAAAACAAAAAAATATCCTTCAAGGCCTCTCCTGTTACCATCTATTGAAAATTGTATCATTATCAAAGATAAAAAGACAAGAAAAAAGAAACATATTAAAGCAGAAGATGAAGATAATAAAGATTTCCTATGAGTGCACTATTAAAACAATCTGCCATGGCTAGTATATGTATCAATTCTGAAAGCAATTTCCAGAAACTGATAAGTGATCAATGAATAATCACATTTACAGTAACATGGAACTGAGGTTTTCTAAATTGTTAAGGTGATAGGGGTACTCTTTTATGAGCTGTTTATGGTTTTGATAATTGTTCATTGCTACTATTGTATGGAACCATATAAATTGTTCGTTAAGTACACATAAGTGAAAAAAGAAAAATATTAACAATACAAAGTCCTGAGACATTTGAAGTTCAATAAAGAGCAAGAATTTTTAAAATTTCATATCTCAAATGGCACGGAAAATTTTGTGTTTAATTCAATAACAATGGAAATTTTAAAATGTTCAAAAGATCTCTTGTTGAAACTTATAATACCAAAATTGTTTTGTTCCAACAAAAATTTTCGAAAAGCTCTATTTGCCAGCTTTTGATTAATGTATGATTGTTAGGTGTTCATTAAAAATGAAAATTTACCTTGAAATTTACATGCATATTTAGACAGATCAAAAACCTAAACACAATTTTTCCTATGTCATAAGGAAGAATCATGATATCTTTCACTAAATTCTGTCCATTTCTTTCAGATAAAAAGATTTTTTGTGAAAAAATGTCAACAAAAATGATTTCAAGTGATGGCAAGGCCAAGTGTGATAAAAATGTTATGAGATTTTTTCATTTAGTTGTTAATAGATAGTGTAGTAAAATTCAAAAGTTTGTATGCTTCTGTAGTTTATTTCTGTGTTGTAGGAGTCTTTGTATTATTTGATAAATGAATACTCTGACCTGATATTTAGGATAAAGTGCTTAAAATGAATAAAATGATCTTTTTCTTTTTTACATATATGATAATAGTTTAATTTGATTTGTAACAAGTTTCCTGATTGAATACCCCAGAGAAGCTGGGACCCAAATTTGGTAATAATCCACCATGTGGTTTTTTAAAGAATAATTAATGACAGAAGACAATGTCAGACAGCAATGGAAGCAAAGTGATGATGGTTAAATATAGAGCAATGGTAAAAACATTTATTTTTTTTCCACCAAAATACAAAATTATTTTCTCTTAGGAATTATTGAATATCTCATGTTCATAGTATTAAAGGATAATAACCTGCTTGTAATATATTAATTTTTGCCTATTCAATTCAATATAAATTAAAAATACAATATACCCCATATTTTACTCTGCTTCTTGCTCTTTTATATATATTCTGGGAAAAAATACTGAGACATTCTGAATGTCAATTTTCATATTGCTCACTTACCATCATTTCAAGTGTTCTATTAATGTCCCAGCTGTGTAGTGATTATAACAGATCAAGAAAGAGTAGGAAAATTTTAACAACCAACTCATAGGCCCTGGCAGAGAATCATATTGCACTCCCACACTTGTGCAATATGATATTGGCTCCAGCCAATATTCACCATTATTACATATAGTGTAACAGACTTCTTTGTTCATTGGCTATTATGATGACATGATGCAAAGGATTTTCCATGTACAGTTGAACCTCTTTAAGTCGAAGGGACCAGGCAAAATTGTTTGAGTCATCCAAGTTAGAGTATAACCTGGAAATAGTTTGGTTGATGATTGTGTCTGCATTTACATCATTTGCTGTGCTTGTACATATAAACGTTCTTCTCTTTACAAGGTACTTCATGATGACTTGCAGTTCATATCAGATATTTCTGTGTGTTGTTTATCATGTCTTAAATACTGAATGGACCAAGTGTTTAAGGGAAATGTCCTTTTTATTTTTAATACATTGAAAACGTCATTAATTCATAACATGCTGTTTTGCATGACTCACAATCAAGAAATTTGTCAAATCATGTGCTCTACATTAGTATGATAAAATTTCAGATTCACAAGTGAAATGGATGTAGTTACTGAAATACACTTAATTACTATCATCTGTTTGATGTTTAATTAAATATTCAGATACATGTACCATTACAATTCATCTGTAATTTTTTTATTTTTATCAAATAGCCGATATCACTGTTAGTGTGAATTCTGACATGTGATACTGTGGATACCAATTTTCGTGGATGAAGGAAGTTCATGGATTCTTGAATTTGTGATTTTGAAGTTTTCAGTATACACATTAATGGAAATTTTCTATTCATTGAAAACCAAAATTCGTGGTTTGACCTACCCACGAAAATCACGAAAATTAGTACCTCATGAACTTTAGTACTTTCACAGTAAATAAAGTTCGTTTTTTCCAGTACTGGTGCTGTTTTGGATTAATCAAGCCATTGAGAGTGTCAACAAAAAATTTCAAAAGCCATGCTAATTGCTGTGAAAACACACTTTGATCATGGTTTGTAATAAAGCAATCAGTTTTCATACAAATTAGTTGACTCTGAAACATCAGGATTAATTAACCTTGAAGTCCTACCAAGGGAACTGATTGAAAACCTCGAGTTATCCGAGATTTTGATTATCAGAGTTTGAGTCATCCAAGGTAAAATTGTATTTGAGTAAGGCAGTTTTGCTGGGACTTTGAAATTAGTTTGAGTTATCCGAGATTTCAACAGTTTCAAGTTTGACACATCAAGGTTACATGTACATGAAGCATTATTTCTATTTTTAAATATATTGACGCTATGTTTCTTTTAATATGTATATTGATGCTATACTTCTAAATTTAGATCTGGATATAAATTGTTCTGTTCTGTAGTTTATCTCTGCCAATCATGGTGGAAGCGCCAAAGACAAAGCAGACAAAAAGAAAATACATTATTTACATATGTAATATATAAATTAAGGACTTTCACTTTGTCAATACGTTATATATGGATCTGTTAGATTATACTGACCTCAGACTTCATCCTTCGTCAATATAATCTGAACAGGTCCATATATAATGTATTGACTTCATTACAAGTCCATAATAAACAAATATTCATGCAATAATCCTATAATATGAATGTGCATATAGACGTTTAAGAAAATATCAGAATCTAGATAGTAATATGAAGTGTTTTTTATGGATAAGAAAAATGCATACCTTTCATCAGTAATGGCATAAATGGTATGATAGGTGCTGAAAGTTTGGTAACTGTCAATCTGTAAACCCTATGATTCCTTGATGGGTCCATCAGTGTTTCAAAATCAGCAAACATTTTCTTGAATTTGCCTGGGAGCTTCTATTATAAAAAATAAATGATTATAAGTTTCATGATTATTACAAGTTTATGCATGACATATTCTAAAGGCAACATTTATGATTACAGTACCAATGATACTGATCAATGTTGCACTACTTCAAGGAGATTTATTGACTTACGTTGAAGTTGTATTAGTTTATCACATAGCAATATAATTTTAGAGTAATAAAAATTTTAAGGTTTTCTCATGTCAAACTATTATAAGAATAAAGTCTAATATATTAAAACTTGAGGTAAAATACCGTTAAAAAAATTGTAATAACTGACATTAAAAAAGTTTTAGTAGTTGCATAAAAAATTCCATACCCTAAAAAGGTGGAAAAAATATTTTTTAGGCCATAATCCACATTTTGTCTATTTTAGTTGTACATCCAGTCATTTTCCTTTATTGTTATTACATACATTCAAAAATCCATCTTAATCGATTACCTTATATCAACGTTTCATTTTCTTCATATTTTTCCATTTCATGAAAAGTGATGAAACACTAAAATATGAATGTAATTTCACTGTCTTTGTTAGGCTTTAAATGTTTGATGTCATTTCTGTTACAGTAAATGCTGTCAGGGCACAAAAATTCAAACATACTAATTTCATTAGTAGAAATAAACCAGATGTTGCACGCCACATTGTGCTCAGAATACCCCCACACAACCATCTATGATAAACAAGAAGTAGAAAAGTTATGAACCTGGGAAGGGGAGGCAAGGTACAACTCATTATGCAAATATCCAAGCATATGAAAGCTGAGAAAAATGTTACGAGAATTTCCATTACACATTATGTTAATAAATACAAAGTCCTACGTTAAACAGGAATTAGACAAGCAACAAACTTGAAAAGGGGAGGCATGGTACAAGTCATTATACAAAAGTCTAGGCATTCTCTCTAATAAAAGCTGAGAAGTCTGTTATAAATTGCCATTAAGCAACACCTAAAAAATTATGAAGTCATATGGTAAACAGAAATTAGAGGAGTGACTATTCTGAAAAGAGGAGACACAATAAAACTCATTAGCAAAACAATATGCCAGATATCTGAGCATTCCCTCCAACAGAAAGAATAACAAGGGAACCAATATTCTACGGGAAATTAAAAGAGCACACTCAAGGAACAAAGACCAGATAGGGAAAACAGACAAACCCAACAAAATACATAAAATAACCAAAATAATACAAACAAAGAGACAAAAGTAAATGAGCAATTCACACTCTACTAAAAACTGGAAGCATGGACTAGGTTCACTGGTAGGGTAAGCATTCTCTGCTTTTTCTAGATACTTCCGCCAAGTTGCTCATAAAAGTCAAGCGCAGGGGAAACGAAAGAGGAAAGTAAGACTTTGACACATTGAACAAATCAGTTCTCGTGGTGCAGAAAAAAAATTCTGTAGTGATGACTTCAATCTTGTAGTAACATAACCCTGTTCCAGAAGCCTAATTGTAAAAAGTCTAGTATGGTACAAAAAGTTTGCATAGTTACAGCAAGCTCTGGCATAAAGTATGAATTGTGATGTGAAAACTCTGTATGCAGGTACTGAAGGGATATTGCCACAGATGAAAGAAAGTTGACAAAACAGAATGAAAAGTCATAGTGTTGATTGTATAGTTTGTTCAATAGTTTTCTTTCCTTTACAATCGATCTCTAAATGTAGGTTAAGATATGAGGCTAACTTCATAGTGTCTGTAGAATCCTTTATATCAAGTTCTGTGGGGGTAAATCCCTGAAGCTAGGATTGTTTACAGATAATACGTCATCCATATAGCAGAAACTGAGATGAAAATATCTGGATAAACGATGCTCGTTCCGTTAGATCAGATCAGCAATAAAGCCAGCCACATAAGAGTGAACAAATAAGTCAGTGAGTATTTATTTCCCATTGGAATGCTGACCATCAAACCACACTGGACAACTATGTTGTCAATAAAAAATTTCAGCAATTTGAAAAAATCTTCTTTGTTATCTTTGGAAGATGATTAGAAATAGCTTTTCACAAAGAATGAAGCTGAGAAATCAGATAATTTGAAGGTGTTCCCACCTGATTATACAATGAATGTGTTATAACATTAATACTGTCATATCATACTTTTATTCTCACTCAAACCTGTTGAAGAAAGGTAACATAGATTATTATCCAAGGTTACATAGATTACATTTTTAATTATTAAGTAATGTAGAATGCCAATGACAAAAATCTGAAAACAGAAGGCTTATAGGGAGTGCCAATCAAAAAGGAGAAAAGAATTGAAAAAGAAACATATATGGTGAAATACAACATCACATAACCCCTATAATAATAGTAAATACTTAACCAGATCACCAGACGCACTTCAATATGTGCAAACACACCTTTACGTAAGCCCTGAAAGGTCCCAACAACAGAACTAATAAAGTCCATGGTAACAGAAGAATGACACTCCTTCAAAATAAACTCAAGAAGTCAAATAATAACATGAGAACACACTAACGACCAACAATGACATTAGGGCGACATCATTCATTTCTAACCAAGTACATGTATCATGCTGCAAGTGCAGCAGACAACTTGGAAATAGTGTATAAACATCCAAAATCAACAAAATTAGACGAAAGCAACAAAAAATCACCAAAAACATGCTTCATTCATAAATTATTTGTTGAAAATTTTGAATTTGATTGTGAACTTAACATCACAAAGCAATAAATTGTGAAATAATAAACAAGCAGGGCAAAAAGTTTCAAAAGAAATAAAATATAGTAAAAATGAGTTCAATCAAAATTTTGACATTTATCATAAATTAACTAAGGATATTCATGTACCTCCAATATACGACATAATTCAACAGCATTTTTATTAAATTAAATATAGACTAAAACTAAAAAAAAAGTGTTTTGTATAAGACAAGCCAATGAATAAATACAAGAGCAAAGTCAGTAAATACTGAAGTGTATTATGATTAGAAAAAAATCCTTATCAAACTCATCCACTTCCAGTAGAGGATAAACTAAATCTTACCTCTCCAGAAATGGGCATCTAAACTTTAATAAAAGCTGTATATAGTAATTTAAACACACTCTCAGGATAGTGATGTGATTAAAAATTGTAATAGAGAACTACGGTGAATTTATGACTTAGCCCATTTGACTTTGCGCCAAAAATAATAAAATATCCAATTAAAGAACGTAACAGATACTGAAAGCTAGCTTTTGACGTATTAAAGAATGACAATACCATCCAAATTACCAGCATTAGAAACAATTGGTCACTACAACTCCAGTAGACTGGATTTGTTATAGTAACGTCAAGTACTAAACAGGTAAGATTAGATGCAGTGCAATACTTAAAAATGACTAAGTTTTTCTGTATAGTTGCAATTAGGGGCTGCATATCTGTAGTTCAAAGAATAGACAATGATTTGAAAATCATATCCTTTACAAATAAATCCAATGGATTTTTTTTTTTAAAGAATGTGCTTTATATTTCCATAAAAAAATGGGTGAGCAACACCATTTTTAATTAAGAACCTACAAGTGCTATTATATTTTTGTATCAAACTTTTGTAACTGTGAAAAAGCTTAGAAAATGTTTTTAGAAGTTTGAGAAATAGGTACCCCTGGTGTAGAAGTTTTTCTGTGAGGAACCTGTTGCATTCATTAAAATCTGACACGTATTACAAATACGAGCAAAACATACTGTAGGAAGGTGTTTTGGATGAAAAAATAACAATAGGGAAATCAAAATCGTCTCTTATGTCATAAATTTTTGTATGAAGGCTGCCATTTTCTAGTATAATATATAAATCAAGAAATTCTATTGTGTAGGTATCTTGAACATAGTTTTTGAAATTAGGATTATTTAAGGCCGAAATATCATCAAGATATCCAAAAGTACTATTAATTCATGCAACAGATCATGTTTTGAAGGATCTATAAAGAGTTTAGCCATGAACTGTGATTTGTAACAGTAGAGGAACAAATTGACTATGAGAGGAGCACAATAAGTCCTCATTGGAATACCATCAAACTATCTGTATACACAATGCATTGATCATGTCTAATAAATGTACTGAAAAAAGTATTGTAGTCATTACAAGAAATGAAATGAAAATCAGATTTATCAAAAGACCGACAACTTTCCCTTAATAAGTAGGTAGATAAGTTAGAAATGTAGTTCAATAACACAATCTAAAGAACAAAAACAATCAATGAATGAAGCTAGTAAGTCCATTCAATAAATTAAATCAACTATCCAAAGATAAAGACCCAGTCAAGCACCCCTACTAATAGCCAGATACCTATTTCAAAATCCAAAGAACCATACCAGGAAAAAAGTCAACAGAGAAGTCACAAAATTCAACAGGGTAATCTACTATTTGAAGTATGCTAACATAAATATAATATAGTGGTATCAATAACTCCTTATGACAACAACTCCTTCGGAATCACAAGAAAGTATGTTCACATAGAAACAAAAAGTACTGAGTTTACAAAAAAAGTTCAGTATTACATCTAAAAACACTTTCCTAAGCTCAATAGTGTATAATGAAGTAGTTTTTGGTCAGTGAAAAAAAAAGTTGAGATACCCTGGTTATGATACATTACTGTGAAAATTTATTAATTAACAGGGCTGTGAACTATTTCATAGCATACTTTATTATCAGTTTTAGTATTTTAACATGACTTTTTCATTTTCTTAACTTAGTACGAATAAATATTATGCTGATAAAATTGAATGAATGAGTACATATATATGAAATAGTAACAACTACAATTTCAACAATTAAAATAAAATGATTTACACAATTGTCACTATAAACTCACCTCCCAGGTTTGAGAAAGACGACTAACAGCAATGTTACTTAAACCCATAACAATAGCAAAAAATGAGTTTAAATTCTGGTACTCTCTGCAGCTGAAGTATAAAAATGTATACATTCTTTAAATAAAGAGAGAGAGAGAAAATAATAACAAAAATGTATATAGTAAACTAAAAGCCTAAAAGAGCCAGTAATGTTCACTTGGAAAAATTGTGGGCCATATCATTCCATTGTGTGAAGTAAAAGTAGTTTTATTATTGAGGTTCCTACCACACTTACATCAATCCTGCCTTCTAAACCTTTACTAAGCATTAGCAGAGATATTCTGTAATATGTGTTTTCCCATACAAATCTAATGGCAACATTAAGCAGCTGCAGCCATCTGTTTAGTCACTTTAGCAACATACGAAGTTGTTCAGTTTAAGACAGCATTGATGTTACCGAGCCTCTCAATTTTCAAACCACTTGAACCTGTGAAGAACTGATCTTTGACAATTGGCTTATCTTATAATATAACCTCTAGTACATGGCAATCTGGTTTAATCAGGTGAATTGTTAATACTATGTCATAAATCAAAACTATTGACCAAACTTTATGACAAATGTGATGACTTTTCATTCAGAATTGTCAAATTTCCTTTCATCTGTGGCAACATCCCTTCAGCACCTGCATATGGATTGTTCATATCACAACTCATATGTTATGCCAGAGCTTGCCGAAACTATGCAGACTTTTTGTATTGCACTAGAACTCTAACAAATAGGCTTCTGGAACAGGGTTATGTTGCTACAAGATTGAAGTCATCACTACAGAAGTTTTATGGTCGTCATCATGAACTCGTGGATCGTTATGGTGTATCCATCTGCACCATGAAATCTGATTTATTTAACGGGTCATAGTTTTCCTTTCCTTGTTTGTCTACCCCGGACTTGACTTGTATGTGCAACTCAGCGGGTGTTTCTAGAAAAGCAGAGGACGCTTACCCTACCGGTGCACCTGGTCCATGCTCCCAGTTTTTAGCGTAGTCTGAGTTGCTCATTTGCTTTTGTTACTTTGTATGTATGATTTTAGTTACTTTATGTTCTTTGTTGTGTATGTCTGTTTTCCATGTCGGGTCTTTGTCCCTGGATTACATTCTTTTGATTACCCCTATAACCTTGGTTCCCTTGATTACTCTTTCATTCCTTCCGAGTTTAATTTAAATCAATAACATGGAATTTACTTGTAGTTTCTGAACTACAGACTAAAAGTGATGAAATATAAACTCACTGAGACCTCTTTCAGGCGAGCTATATAAATAATCAAACTATACGATGCCTAATGCCCTATTATTGTAAAGCCAGTTATATAGGACATTTTGTTATGAAACTTTATGATTGCTGTCATTATATTTATATTTTCATATTCTGGCGAGCTGTAATGTCCATTAATCATTCTGTCCCATTCGGGTATCCCATAGTCCAAAATTTTGGTTTCAGGATTATATAAAGAAAAATTTGATTCCTATTGTCCTAGAATTTAGCTTTAGCAAAAACCCTAATATGCTAGCTGAATAATGAAATCATACCCCATTTAAGTCCCTACACCTTTAATCAAAATCCTAGATCATGAGTGGAAACATGGAAGGATCTTGTCACCATATTATGTTAATGCAAAATGGGACAGGAACACAAATGGCTAAAGTTTGTCTTGCTTCAAAATTTGCCTCAAATGAATTGAAAATATGCATTATTTAAAAAAGCTTTATTGCCAGTTTTAAAGTTTAAGGGCCCAGGATATTTCTGTGAGTCAGGAATGTAACATAATTGATAGGGTATAATTAGTGCATTTGATGTAGTATTATTTTTGAATGATGATTCCCTGATCTTGACATTAATAACACATTTCTTGCAAAATACTTACTGAGCAGCAAGTTTAATGAACTTTCTTAGTAACATGACTCGTTTACTGACATTTTGTGTAAGTAACATTTCTGTAACAATCCAGTATTGAACTTCATTAAATCTTCTTAGAAAAAGTTCCAGGTTGGCTGTAATCTTCTTAAACTGATGTGAGCCAAATACTTTATAGATCAACTCATACTGAAAACAAAATAAATTCATAAAATTGATACTATGTTTGGATTGTTTTTTGTGGTTGTATATAATCTGTCAATTTTTAGGCCAAAAAGTATACAAAAATCTTTGCTGGTTCTTATTTTGGCAGTTAACTAATACTGATGTAGCTCAGAGAAAATATTTCTGCATTTTCAGACTGACTGATAATATACTAAAAAATAAGCACACTTCAAAAAATCTGCAGCCATTACAGTTTTGCCAGCACAGTTCTGTAAATACAACAATCATGTAAATATTATTGGTAATCATTGGGGTAATAGACCAACAATTAAACAAAATAGACAATAAGCTAAAATAGTCCAACACAAAAAGTACAGCCTTCATTATGCTCTGAAAGTACTTAATGAATATTAAATTTAAACAAGAGCCCCACAACCAAAGTAAATCTTCATAGAATATTATTGTGGAAAGATCATTTGAAGAATTTTGGATGATGTTGAGCCTATGACCTTGAACTTTAATGATAGTTTTCTCTCTTAATTATGACCCATGCAAGAAGTAACAATAGATAGACACATCTGATTGGCTTACTACTTCAGTTAACATGAAATTATGTCATAATATAAAGTTATCAACTGTTTTATGTAGGTATAATATACTGTTTTGGAGAATAAAGCCATTCTTCTGCATTTATTTGTAATAAATAATTAATATAATTACGTAATTTTAGATATTAATCATATTAAGCAATAATTATCTGACTCTCCATATCAGCTATCTTCTTTACCTATTAAGTAAGTGTGACCTTGACCTTTGAATTACTGATCCAATAAGAAATAGATGTCTTCCTTACCTCACAAGCCTTCAACTATGTAAGTTTGGTGAAAATGTATTGTGTTCAATATGTATGCCACAGAAACCAATTTTTGGCTTCAAAATTCTATTCTGTTAAGTCTGTGTGACCTTGACCTTTGACCCAAAAATTTATACATGTAGGTGTCTTCCTCACCTCATAAGCCTTCAACTGTCCAAGTTTGGTAAAAGTCTATGAAAGTGTTCAAAAGTTACACTCCAGAAACCAATTTTCAGCTCCAAAATTTTATTTCATTAAGTCTGTGTGATCTTGACCTCAAAATCAATAGGTGTCTTCCTTACCTCATAAGCCTTCAACAGTCCAAATATGGTGAAATGCCATTCAGGCATTCAAAAGTTATTCTCTGCAAACCAATTTTTGGCTCCAAAATTTTATTTTGTTAAGAATGTGTAACATTGACCTTTGACCTATTGACCTCAAAATAAATAGGCTTTTTGTTACCTTATAAGCCAAGGCCTTCAACTGTTCAAGTTTGGTGAAATTCCATGCACTTGCAGGCATTCAAAACTTAGGCTCTGGAAACCAATTGTGGATGGATGGAATGATGGAAGGACATATGGAAAGCCACATTCCATACAAAAAGATAGCAAACCTGGAAACTTGCAGGGATATATCCTTAATATCCATAGAAGAAAACTGAAGACTTGGAAAACTTTTAGATTTTTCATTGAACAAGGGAGGCACTCTTGCTAAAAAACTATGCAATTCTTCCTCTGATTGTTAAAATAATCTAATATCACAGAGAATGTATACATTTTGTACAACAAAAATAAATTAAACAAGATGTTGCACACTAAGAACAACCCCACTCAACTATCTTAGGTAACAGGAAGTAGAAAACAACAAATCTGGAAAAGGGATGCACATTACAAGTCATCATGTAAAAGTAATATACCAAATATCTAAGAAATGCATCAATTAAAAGCTGAGAAATATGTTACCAAAACTTTCATTACACATGACTGAAATAACTTCTAAGTCATACATTCAACAGGAAGTAAATGAGCGAAAAAACCTCAAAGAGGAGAAACGGTACAAGTCATCACACAAAAGCAATATACCAAATATCTAAGCATTCCCTCCAGTAGAATCTGAGAAATCAGTTTAAAAATTTTCATTTAGAATCATCCAAAAAACTAAAAGTTGATTGCTTAGCAGGAAGTAGATGAGAAACAAACCTAAAAAGAGGAGACATGGTGTAAATCCAAATTACATATTAATTTTCGCGGTTTATGAAAAGTCAACAAGTTTGTTGATATTAATTATCACAGTTTTCAAGGTTAAAGAAAATAAAGTTTTTCAATAGTCTTGGGTATTGATATGTCAGGTATTCAAAATATAAAAAAGGAGGGTTGCAGGGTCAGAGGAATTCGGACTATGATTAACTGCAGTGTGTGTTTGACACTTACATTTTTTTCTTTTTGTGAATAGAATGTTTGCACAGCATTTATTTGTATTCTTTGATGTGACAGGTACTCTATGGCCATTGATAAAAATCACCATGTAAACAAGATCATGAATTTAGAAATTATAACCCACATGCTTTAACTGTATACGTTTTTATGATAGAGTTAGTATAAATTCATACTTGGTTGCATTGAATGATATGACCCTTACATAAAACGATGTTTCTATTCAAAATTGTGGAAACTATGATTATAACAGTCAAAAGACTTGGTAATGTGAAATATTTTCACGGTACTATTTTTCTCGTTTTTGAGGCAACCGCAAAAATAGCAAAAATTGCAAAAATTAATACGTTTACAT
Organism: Perna viridis; assembly: GCA_037379345.1. Classification (NCBI taxonomy): domain Eukaryota; kingdom Metazoa; phylum Mollusca; class Bivalvia; order Mytilida; family Mytilidae; genus Perna; species Perna viridis. The sequence continues at coordinate 59,862,135 of CM074512.1, forward strand.
ATACCAAGTAAGCATTCACTCCAGTAAAAGCTGAGAAATCTGTTCGGAAAATTTTCATTATGCTTCACCCCAAAGAACAACTATGCCAAAGTAGTAAGGATTGAAAGTAATATGGAATTGTACAGAAGTGATGCTGATGCAATTGCATACCAAATAAGATTGACCTAGATAAAATGGTTTATATTAATGTGACCTAATTAGGAAATTTAACATCAAATTTTAATGTAGCACTGGACAGCAACACTGAAGCAGATGCCAACACCGGAAACACAATACCTTTGTCTCACCTTCTACAGCTTTTGTTGCAGGTGAAGCAAAAATGGGGTTATTTGTGACCTTGTACCTAGTATCTTCAATGGTGAAAAAAATGCACAAAATTTTCTCACCTTAAATTGCAAGAAAACAGTATGACACAAAAGGAACTGATTTTGTTCTTTTCATTATATAGGTAGATTGTACTTCCTAGTACTATCTTTTGACTATAATTTTTCTAAATTTTTAAATGAATGACATTGATGAACATACTTCAGAATTTTACTTCAAAATGAAATGCTTAACAGGGTGCTGTTTGATACAATTGCAGATGTTTAACCCTGAACAAGTATGGACACTCCATTCTAGCTTGATACATCTTTGAATTTGATTGCCATTAAATGTTAAACAAAGGATAACAGGGGTCACCAAACTTCTTTTATTGTTAACTCAAAAAAACTATTTCATGCAAATTGTTTTCCCCTAGACAGTGGTTTTTTTCTAGATAATTTTTTTATTTTTTGCTTTTATTTCTGTCGAAAATTCTTTTAAAATAGTTTCAAGATAAACATTTAACACTGTTTGCAAGATCTTTTGCTTATGAAAACACTTATTTCAATATAAATTTAAAAGATGGCCAAAAAAGATGCTTCATGGAATAAGCATAATCTAAATAACAATATATTTTACCTCTTGAAGACAACAGAATAAGTCCCAATCAAATAGTGTCATGTGGTATGCTATTTCTTTAGTACTCATCAATTCTATTGTGCTAGCTGTGCCAGATGTGGGTCCTTCTTGTTCTGGTAATGGTGTCTTCGAAAATGAATGGAAAGAGAGACTTGCTTCATTCTTAAGTCAGGCAAACATCAACAGTCAGGCAAAAACAGAAATACAGAAACTAGATCAAGATCAGAGATCCGTGGATACTTGATAAGAACACATCTTAAGAGGTATTAAAAAGATACAAATAATTTACAAAATAACCAATAAAATCAGATGGAAAATTTTTAAAATACGGTATTTTAAAAAACCCTTTTTTTGTTACCAAAATTGGCAAGAAATATTCCAATATTAAACATACAGGTATGGATTTTTCTATGAATTTTTTTTTTTTAAATTAAACCAAAAATAAACTAGAGGCTCCATAGAGGCTGAATCACTCACCTGGCTTGATAAGCAACATTCTATTTTTGTAAAAGTGGCCATGTTTTTCTTGGATAAAAATTCCTAATATTCAAGCCTATAGAACATTCAAATTGGTTTTTATTGATTTCTGTCCAGTAGTTTCTGAGGAGAAATTTGTTTAATAACATAAAAATAGCAAAAAGATTTTGATGAAGGGTGATAACTCAACATGGCTTCACAAATTAACACGAAAATTTGACCACAGACAGATCTCATTATGCTGACATGCTGAACACTTTACCCCATTTCAGAATAGGGCTAAACGGTTTTGGAGATTGATGTAAACAATTTCTGTCTGACCCATATGTTCTATTTTTAGTGACAGTGGCCATGTTTAACGATGGATCAAAAATCCAAGAATCAACTTTATGCAGAACACCCTATGAAATATTAACACCAACTTAAGTTCAAATTGGTCTAGTAGTGTCAGAGGAGAATATTTTTGAAAGAAAATATTAAAAATAGAAAGAAAAAAAAAACATTGCATATGGGCAATAACTCTAACATTAATAGATCAGGCTATCAGTATAAAGTATTATTTTATAATTCCATAACTCAAAGGGGTTGTTTTTATTCATAAATTATTAAAACCCATTACATTTGATCTTATGCAGTACTTGCCAGCTTGGGAAAATTTAATTTGTTCAAAATATAAGGTATTGTAAACTATCTGCCTACTCCAAAAGCATAGACCCTCTCTTGTTAACTTCAGGATTGATCAAAGAACATGCTCAATATGCACTTGCAGGAAGAAAATTCTTTTGTTCTCTCTGAAACCCTACCTCACAAAAGTACATGTCAGTCATGCTATTGGACTACCTCACAGTTAAAACCTCACAGTTAAAACAAAGGGTTTATTGGATTAAAATTAATGACTGTGAATATCAAACTTAGAAGTGGTATAACACTTATAAAAGATATATTTATAACAAAACTACAAATTATCTCCATGGAAAAAGAGGCTATTCAATCAACACCCAGGCAAGAAAATGGGATTAAAATAAATTGATTGATTGATTGATTGTTGGGGTTTAACGTCCTAGCAGCAATATTTCAGCTATATTCAGACGATGAACACGAAATGGATGATTAAATGAACATGAAATGATGATGAAATGAAAAAAGGGATGGGACACCTGGATAGTAGGGTCGACAAATTTTGATTGCCACTAGAAAAGGGAGGGATGGGTAGGGTCAGGCAATGTAGCCTCCTGTGGTGGAGCGCAAAGGTTCCTACTCCTATTGAATACCACAGCAGAGTTCTTTACTGTGCGAGGAACGTGACATCTTTCCTAACACGGTGCACCACTATGGTTTGCGGTCAGGTTTTTCCGTATTGTAGCCTGTCAACCCCAGCATGTAACACGCCAGAGATACCCCATTCCACCACCTGGGGCACACATCCCAGTTGCTCTTCTGGGCAGACTGCCTAGCCCCTGGCTAGGTTTCTGAGCACTATTTAGTTGCCTTTTACGACAAGCTTAGCACTGCTGCAGGCCTATTCTTTTAACACCTGGACCTGCACGGGGCAGGATTCAAATAAAGACTATTCATTAAAAGAAACACTATAATCAACTCCTTTAAGATAGTATAAACAAGCAAGAAATACTGTGAGATTTCTAGGGTGAACAAAGCTTATTTAATGATTCTCCCTCCATCATGGTTTAAAAATTACTACAGACAACCTGAAATATTGTTCATATTGAATATCCAAAATAGTGTCAAGTAGCAAAGAATGCTTGATATTTTCATTCAATTGCACTTGGTAGATTTTGAGGTGTAGGAGATGGAAAGCGTGGCCATCTCTACTGTATTAATGCAGAGTCTATTGTTCTCCTGCAGCAGTCGAAAAATCTGAACAAAATTTACTCAGAGGAGTTGTAACCACTAAGTTTCACTATACTGTTATATTCAGGAAATAATCCAAGTCCAATTACTCCTGTAAAGTCTGGTGAATCAGAATTGCAGTACGTTACGATCAAGTACATACTGTGACTAACAATCCTGACTCGATATATGACTGAGATGCTACAACAGTCGGGCACAGTCAATCATCAAATTTTAATGCCCTAAATTTCATTGAGGTAGAGTGACAACTGCCTCCTCCAACTTCAGGACAAATTTCTTTTTTATATGAACAAAATGGAACAAGAAGGCAAAACCAAAAGGATAAGCATGTGATTAATAAAATAACAAAAACTTTATCATTTTTCAAAAACAATGACATTTACTAGTATAAATATGTAATATAGGTAAGTGTAACATATATAGTTTGCAGGCTTAAGCTGGCTTTAAGTTCTACATTTTTCTTCTTTTTTGGAGGCAACCTTTCTTTCTTATTGTTTGATGAAAACCTTAAAATTTTTAAGTTTGAAATATCTATTTGTGTTTAGTTCTTGTGCATATTCAAATTCAATCTAATGTTATAATGTCAACAATAATATATAGTAATATTACTGTATTTTACTTGTAGTGGACAATACTTTTAGATACTTATAAAGATCTAAACCAGATTCTGCAGCTATTAGCAGATACATTCAGTAGTTGATGAATTAATGGAATCTCAATCACTAAGATTTTGGGCCTATTCCAGGAATTGCTTACGAAACATCGGCTGAATAAGTGTGTGTGTTTGTGTATGTGTTGGTGATTGTAAAATTAACACCATTAGTATCAGTGGTAGAATCAGAAGGTAGCAGTTGTGATGTTGTTCATCCTAAAAAGTGGAAAAATGTATCTATGTGTATATGTATATATATTTTTTACATGAAAACTTCATGTTTGCAAATTTTACCTGCAAAGCTTCACCCCAAGAAATACTCCTACAACTTTTATAAAACTTATTTCTAAAAATGCTTGAAATTTCAGCCTGGTTGACAATGCACAGAGACTGACTACATATAAGAATAAAGAAAAAATATTGAGAACACATAATTTTTTTCAATGCCTTTAGAGCTACTAGTCAACAGGGTTTTAATTTTTTAATCAGTGTAGCGGATGTAAGATTTCTCATAATAGTCATGATGTACATGTAAAACTATAAATGGGACAATAAATACTCATTGTTCATCTACTAACCAATCTAAGTCTACAGTTTCATATTTGGTGTGCAATTTTGACAATGAGTAGTATGTTTTCATTATTTCTAGTCTGTGTTATATACATACTCCAGCTTCCTTTGACAGCTTCTCCCATAAAAAACCAATTTACAGCCTTGAATTAACAACAATTGTCTACCATGACATTACATTTACAGATTGATTGATTATTGGGGTTTAACCCCCCCCCCCCCCCCTGAGCAGCAATATTTCAGATATATACAGGCGATACATTTAGAGATAGTTATCCCTATATAGTGTTCAATTACTGAAATATGACCTTAAATTACCATTAGAGTATTTCATTTCTATATATTTGAGAAGAAATATGATTCAACATCATTAAATCAATCTGGAATAAGTGTACATCAGGTTCAATGCACCTTTTATGACCTCATTATACAGGCCACTGACAATTATTTCATAGTAATTTGGAAAGTCTTGATCTATATTGGCCCATCTCAATTGTATGTGTGGGTCATAACCAACAAAATCAATCCAACTTTGATTTTAGTTCAATATAGTAGTAAAATGTTGTGGAATAGTTTCATAGAGTTCCATATACTTCTACTCAAGTTATTACATGGAAACAAGGAAAATGTTAGGGTTTTCTTGGGTCCCATTTTAGCCAACAATTTCTAAACTATCAAGTCAGAACCCCTGAAATCAATCTTAACCATTTGGCACATTTTTGTACAATTAAAAAAGACCCATGCACGTTCACTTAAGTTCATGCACAAGCATTAAATGTCTATGGATAATGAATGATGAAGAATGTAGACGATGATCACAACAACAGTGCCATAACATTATACTACCACACATGTTTGTGTGGTCATATAAAAAATTAGTCTAACAATACAGCAAGGGGGTCACTGGTTCCTTCAAATTCTTGTTGACAAGTACTGTTTGTGGAGCTCAGTAAAACATAGTTAAGAACTCACTAAAGCATCCAGGTGTTCTCTTGGTGATATGAATAAGTATCCATTTATACTGAGTCTTGTAGTCACACATATCTCTTGCTTCTTGAATAAAACTCTTTCTGCAAAACGAAACAGACAAAAATAATGAGACTATTTTGCATTTTGTTGACCACATGATTGGATAAACCATTCGTCCAAACAATTAAAGCAGCAATATACAAATGAGGATGACACAAGAAAATCTATCCACCATTGGTAAAAATATTTGAATGAACAATATGCAAATGACCATAAAAAGAAAATCTATCCACCAATGAGAATGATGTTGAGACTAATATAGCACTTTCAAACAATTTGACCTGAATGTTGTGACATTGATAGTTTGATCACTTCACTGGTCAGTGTGTACATTTGCCTGGACAAAAATAGATTTTAACTAGTTACCACCTAATGATTTTGAAACAAAAACTTCAATGAAATATTGTTCAATACAAAGATTAATTTATTTCCCCATAATATAGATAAACAAGTCATACAAAAATGTTACAAGTTCCTGTAACCGTCTATGATTATTTACACAGTCAATAGATCTGTTGGAGATAAAGGCTTCAATAGATCTGTTGGAGGGTGAAGCTAATGCCTCACCCTCCAACAGAGTCTACTGAATGTCTAAATAACCATAGACAGTTACCTGGGAGCATATAACTTATATTAGACATTTCATCTTATTTTAAGGTAATTGTAATTTTAAAATTAATGACCTGCACAGTAACTTATTTATATCCTTTTCTATTGAGATATCTTTAACATTGCATTTGTGTACAAGGCAAAAAAAAAAAAAGTTTTGTTTCCAGCTACCAACATGGTAGGGAATTTTTTTTTCGCAAACATTATACATTGAGTCAATAGGGAATCAATCTAGACTTTAAAGATGCTTGAGCCAAAATGGCCATAAAATGTTTAGGGAAGGCACAAAAAATAGGGTTGGTAGGGTAGCAGGAAACAGACATGTTATTTTTTGTTTTGGCCTAGGGAATAACAAGCATTTTTTAAAATATAGATATTTGCTTTTGGTACATGTATTTACAATTGCCTTCTTTAACACTAGAAATCAGAAAGAAAGTCAAGTGGTATTTCATAGCAAAATATCAGGGAGTATGAGGTAGTTATTTAGGTTTATACCCACTTGTCCTACATTTGTAAAAAACATACATCCGACTTGTCCTGCAAAATTATTTTGACTAATTAGATAATTATGTTTTTATAAAGTGTTGGTAGTGTTATAGTCTTTTCCATTAATTGGCAATAAATCTATGAATCTAAAGTACAACAAAAAAGGCAAAATGATATTCAATAATTTTTAAAAAAATGTATTAACTAATGTACAAAAAAAAATTATGTATAATAATTTATTTTTGTTATTTAAAAAACTTACTATATATATCAAAATAAAAAAAAATATTACATAAATAAATGTTATAAGATATTATATATATATGATCAAAAGTTCTAAAAAATATAAATAAATAAAAAGAAAATGTTGCTAACTTATTTACTTAATCATCATAACTTATTGAATCTTATAATCATCATAATTAAGCACATCTTCAAGTAAGTTGTCATTATAATGAGCTTGGTATATCACTTTAGCTTAATTCTCATAAGTTTGGTAATAGTTGAAAATTATTTTAATATTCTTAATGAGCTTGGCCTTTCTCATTCATATTAGTAAGTAATGTTCACATGATTATCTTATTAGCATGGCTTTGAATACTGTTCAGTATATGTATATAAGCATAGAGAAAATTGGAAAATTCATCAGTCAAAATGGCTAATGCTCAGTTAAACGTTGAATTCGTAGAGAACACCAAGGGTGGACGAAGTCTTGTCTACAACAACTACCGTTTCCAGATAAAATCATGACGTGAAGAGAGAGTCTACTGGAGATGTGCTGTTAGAACTTATCTAAGGAGAAAGACTCAACACACAGGCCTACAGATTGCATACAGAGACATTGATGCTATCACAACACTAGTACGCAGAGCAGCTGTATTACCACTTGTACCGCAAGAAAGTGTAGAAGATGTATGGCTCAATGCCTTGAACGAGCTAGACAATGCTGATGTGAACATGGACACAGTTCCGTTTACCGACTATGTAACCACACAATGGGTAGAGTCAGACCGCCACATTTGGAACCACTTCAGTCATGATGGACCAAGAACAACAAATCACTTGGAAGGATGGCACTCAAAGATAAAGAAACATACAAACTGCTCATCCAAACATCTACTCGTTCATCAAACACATCAAACAGATTCAAGCTGTCAATGAAGTAAACATCATTCAGATTGCCGCCGGAGGACTACCAGCACGAAAAGCAAAGTACCGCAATATAGACACCAGACTGCAACAACTCAAACAAAGACTTCACAACAATGAGATGACAGTAGTGCAGTATGCTGACGCCGCCTCTCATCTGATACATCTTGGTTAGGTGATAATGAACATTTTGTGTGACAATGAACATTTTATGAAAACAATGTGATGTATTAGTGCTTATAAATGATATTTGTAGTGAAATGTAAATTTGTTATTTTCATTGTTATATTTATGTAGGAAATAAAATATTGAGATACATTTTGCGTAATTTTTTGCAACCTACATGTTTACAAAGAAAAATATTGCATTATAATGGTAACTCCATACAAAACGTAAACCAAAATGCAAAATACATAAATGAAAATTTTAGACTTTTATTTATATATTTTACAGACTTTACCTTTTGAATGTGGCTACCTTTTCACACAATTTAAAACAGACTATAGATAGCTCCCTTTGATCTTTTGTTGTGATAAACAAGCAATTAACAGGTAATTAATAACTACATACCTCCCACTTGTCCTACAAATTTTCACCTATATTTTACCTGTAATTAACAAATGCAGGACAAGTGGGATGACACCTTTATTTACATTGAGTTCATTTATTCAAGAAAATACTGCAGTGGTTTTTCAGTACAGAAGTAGGAAAAGTACAAAGCCTGAGAAATACTAGCTAGGACAAGAAAACCCTGAGAATACCAAATAACACAAAGTTCAGCCAATTCAAATGAAGCACTGTTTTTTCAGTGGAATATGTTTTTTTATGAGAAATTAATTCAAGTGGAAGTTTCAGGACTTTGAAATTCTTAAATATTTTGCAAAAAGTTAATTTAATTGTATTCACATTATAATATGGTGAGTTCATATATCGATACATCTGTTTGCCTGTATATGAATATTTTTGTGGATTAAGTTTTCCCAAGATAAATGCCCTTAGGTCATATGAGAATAGGATTCTAGAAAATGATTAAATCTAAGAATAGTTTTAGATGTGTAAGGGATATCTATATATAAAGAGATAGGTCTATGGATAACCCCACAATTAATTGTATTGAATCATTGGAACCAATAGCTGATACTTGTAATCTGATATATGGTATTAATTCAACATCACATTTGTAACACCAACAAACAACACTTTTGAAAAATCATAGAAGTTTGATGGGTTATACATCTATGAAAAATTTTACTATAAAATGTTTCCTTTGTAGACAACATGCAAAATAAAGCTCCTTCCTGAATTAGAGAATGTAAGAAAGTGTCACTATTCAATTCCATTCAATCAGCGTTTGGGAGAAATTGCAGATGGAAGAAGGTGGTCCACCTAGGACAACGCAAAGTCCAAGTATTGTATCAAGAAACAACGAAGTCAATTAGATTTAAGTGCAAAATAGGAGGTGCACATTGGCATCATGTGCAAGTTTCATCCAAAAGACCCTATCATGTTAATTATGGGTTAGTTGATGAGATTGCATGGAGCATGCTCAATATACACTTTTGCAAGGAAAATTCTTTTGTTCTACCCAAGCCCTACCTCATGGAGTGTTATAGAGCATGCTCATCAACTTAATACAAAAGAGTCTATTCAATGCAGTTGTTGAAGAGAATCTGGAAGGAAACATTGGATGGAGGGGCACTTGCAGACAAACAGTTAGAGGGAATTTGGCATGATCACTGTTTATTATAAAGATAGCAGTGATTTACTGAATGTTCACTGGGTTAATTTTTTCTATAATTCACACTGTGAAATAAATTCATTAATTTCATTTTCAAACTTTCTCATGCCAAAAGACCACAAAACGTGACAACACTTCATGAATATCAATCCGCCATTAACATAATTTGAAATTTATGTTGAAAATAGCAACGAATAATGAAGAAAATGTATATAATAAATAGGATAATCAACTGGTTATAGTGAATAACCAAAATATGATCACTCATGCCAAGAACCCATTGAGATTTAACGTGTGCACAGAACAAGTTCTGCACACTCGTTAAATCTATAGACGTTCTTCGGCACTCATGATCATATTTTAGTTATTCATTCTTTACATATTACTTTTTATGAGCCACTCAGTGGGTGTTCCTAGAAAAGCAGAGGACGCTTACCCTACTAGTGCACCTGGTCCATGTTCCCAGTTTTTAGTGGAGTCTGAGTTGCTCATTTGCTTTTGTTACTTTGTATGTATTATTTTTGTGTTACTTAATGTTCTTTGTTGTGTATGTCGGTTTTCCATGTTTGGTCTTTGAGAATTACTCCTCCAATAAATTATACTATTAATAAATCCTTCTTTTCAACGATGGGGATATATAATATCTTCCTTAACCATATTAAAACATTGAATGTATAGTTGACAATTTCTTTCATAAGAAATGATCATCTTACCTCCAGAGGACTTGACCTCACACAAGACTAAGTCATCACCAAGACAAAGTTTATCGCTAGCCTGTTCTACTATTTGTTGAACAGAACAGTCCATTGTATCTCTGAGGGTAGTGTAGGTATGATCTGCACAGTACACTTTAAATATATCTGAAAATAAACTATACTTGAACAATACAAGTCATCATGCCTAAGCCATATACCAAAATCTAATTATGCCTTCAAATTGGTGCTGAAAAATCTGCAACGAAATATTTCCCAATACCTCACATGTAAAAATTCTAAGTCGCTCCGAAAATACGAAGTAAATGATCTAGAAAGCTGGAAAGGGGAGACACTGTATAAGTCATCATGTGTAAGCCATATTCCAAGTATGTAATTATTCCCTCCAGAAGAAGCCAAAAAGTCTTTGACAGAAATATTTGTTACAGACAGAACGACAGACAGACACACCCATCACTTAATATACCCCCCATTTTTCAAGCGGGGAGTATAAATATATGATTGAAACACATCATATTCTGCCAAATTCTTACATAGATCAGTACATATAATGTATACACAGGACTTACTGTCATCTCCAGGTTTTATAGGCTGCCTCATGGTGGGTAAAGTGGAATGGTCAATGGATGAACTTTTTTTAGCAAGTAAGACACTGGATGGTGAAAATTTTCTTTTGATAACAGGCCTTTCTTCTGTTGGTGATATTCTGAAATGATAAAGATTTTGACATAGGCTATTAATTCTTTTTATTTAGCACCAATGTAAATGACAAAAAGTTTATTTTCAGCCACTTAGTAAAATACATATTCTTGTGTACTTCATTGGTCATGTCGATAAAACCAAAAATATTGAATGGCTTTATAGAAACTTGAAACTAGAGGCTCCCAAGAGCCTAAATTGCTCACCTGGTATATGGACAACAAAATGTCACTTCAACTCAAATTTGGCCATTTGTTATATTATTTATTAAGAACCAAAACATGTTTCCTATATAAACCAAAACATGTTAAAATCCAAGTAAGCATAAAAATTGGCTCGAAAAATTATTATCATTCAACTCAGGACAGCATGTTTCCATATAAATCTAAATATACTGTAGGTGAATTCCAGGCAAATCAAATAAATGGCTGGGAAATGGCAGCCATTTAGGAAAATGACAGCAATTTTGAAAATGGCTGCCCTGCAAATATTCATTACTGCTATTCAACTCAGAATATCATAGCTATCTTTGATATAATTTTCATGCTACTGATCCTGCTATAGTTGTGAAAAAAAACCCCAAACACTAGTTTGATCGCTATGTTCTATTTTTTTTAGTTAAGGCTGCCATTTTTATTCATTTATCAAAAATCAAAACAGTAATTTTGTGCAGGAAACTCAAAGGATTAATCAGTTCCAATCAAATTTGCTTGGTAGTTTCAGAGAAGAAGATTTTTAAAATGATAGCATTGAGAATAGAAAAAAAATGTAGAAAAAGGGCAAAGCAAACACTCCAATATAACTTCACAAATTTTCAACAACCAACAATCATTTTGTGCAGGATATCCTACAGAACAATCCTGCCAAGTTTAGTTCTGATTGGTCAAGTAGTTTCATGGATGGATGACTACAACAGCATAAGCTGGTATGAATTCCCCTGAGGAACCAGTACAACATCTTTTAACATGCAATGATATTGTGATTTTAACATTGTAGTTTTTTTAGGTACATTATTTTAAATCATCATATTAATTCAGTTCTATAATAGGCCAGTGTATCATAAGCCTGAATGGCCAGGTGTTGACTTTATTTATTGTCATAATATTGTAAAATGATATAAAATTTCAACAATAATAACTAATTCATTCATTTTCCTTCTGTTACTTGTGGCAAATGAGTTTGTTCTAAAAAAACCCATAACATGACCATGAATTATAAGGCACAGACTATTTCCTTCTTGAGGAGGGTGGGGGCTTGGATTTTATGTTGAGTAGCAGTAGCAGTAGCAGTGGTGATAAAATATCATGTAAACACACAGATAACTTACTTGTCATCAATAAACTGAAGAATTGTCTCAGTGACTTGCAGATCTTGATATAATGATTGGAAGACTAATACATCTTTCTCAATGGCATTTTGAAGTTCCTGGAATAAAGGATTCATTCACAAGTGGAATAATGCATTGTTGCTTTTCTGGTGTAGTTTGATAAATGAAATGCATCAGTCTGACAAATAAAATACTCCTAAAGCTGATGGTGGCTAATGCTATAATTCAAGCACATCACCAGATGCTAGACTGATATCCAGGATGGGAAGAAATAACAATATCTTAACACCTTTCTCTTTCCTCAATCTATCTTAAAATACAAGTTTGAGGATGGACACAATTTATTAAATTAAAAAAAAAAAAAAAAAAAAAATCAATTAAAAAAATTAAAGTTTGTTTTTGTCTGCAAAAAACATATGGCTTCCCCTATCCTGCAAACTGTTCTGAGCATTTTTGGTTCAATAGTTTCAGATTGATTGATTGATTGTTGGGGTTTACTGCCTGAGCAGCAATATTTCAGCTACATGTATATTCGGGCAATGAACATGAAAGGAATGATAAAATGAACATGAAACGATGATGATGAAATGAAAAAAGGGATGGGACACAAGGATAACAGAGTCGACAAATTCTGATTGCCACAAGAAAAAGGGAGGGGTGGGTAGTGTCAGGCAATTTAGCCTCTTGTGGCGGAGCACAAAGGTTCCTATTCCTATCAAATACCAGCAGGGTTCTTTAATGTGCGAGGAACGTGGCATCTTTCCCAACAAGGTGCACCACTATGGTTTGGGGGATCAACATTTCCTGGTAATAAGCACAACTACATGTAATGTTCTTGCTATATACCACCCTAAAATTTGATTCAGTAGTTTCTGCGGTGTTGCGCTGACATGGTAGTTTAAGAGGATTTTTGGCAAATTTGTATGTTTAAAGGAGCATAACTCCTACAAAAATTGGGGGATCAAAATTTCCTGGTAATATGCATATGATGTTCTTGCAACATACCACGTTTCTTAAAATTACGTTCAATAGTTTCAGAGCAGTTGCGCTGACTAACTTTGTGATGGACATATGGACAGCATGACAAGCCTAAAACAATATGTCTCCCTACCAAAGTGGGGGGAGACATAAATATCACAAAATATCACAAAATTTGACCTTAAGGTCAAAGTTCACAATTAATCATGAACTCTGGACTGTGACAGTTGTTAACCTACATACCAAATATAAGATATATATTTTAAAAGACAGCAAGTTGAAGTCCAGACAATTTGATGCAGAAAGACATAACAGATAATAAGCAACTTTTTTCGTCTATTTTTCATCAAGATTTTGTTTCTAGTGAGATGTGTTAATGGTTCCCTCCAATGTGTTGACTTGTTCCCCTTATTATTCACAAGTCATTATTATTCCTTCAATTAAACGTAAAAGGTCATTTAATTCAGAAATTTGTTTTTATTCATCATTTCCTACCTCAAGAAATGCCTTAATTGTTCTATCTCCTTTGAACACTGGTGGCGCCAATATAAACCACTCATTGATAAACTGTATTACTGATCGTCTCTGTGTCAGGGCATAGGAGGCACTCTCTTCATCACAGTTTACATAAGATTTGGCATGGTAGCTTATATCGGATTAAGGATATATGTTTTATTCTTATGCTCCTGTAGGAGTAGATTAAGTAGTGCAAAAGCATGGGAAAATAAAATGCAATGAATGAATAATATTTCAATACAAAAAAAATCCTAACAAAACAAAAATCCAAATAGACAATTCATTTAGGTGACATTTAAAAGGATCAAATATTCTGGAAGCAAAATGAAGCAAAATCTTTTGGCTTGAAAATGAGAAACTGCATAAACATTTTTTAGTACTTAATTATAGAAATTTGTAAGATTTTACATCCTACCTCCTCTCTAATGATTATATTATGTAGATTCATCCGGCAGAATTTTTGTGTATTTTTTATTATTTTTTTTTTCTCTCTTTTTTGTAAACCAAATGTGTAATTTTGACTTGCTGACATTTAAAGTTTTTAGAGCAATTGTTCTTTAGATCAGAAGGAACTTCTGAAGGTTGTGCAAGGATAAACACAATGCATGCACATTGCCAGTAAATATAAAATTTATTTGTATGAGCTTTGTACAGAACAGGTCAGATTGGGAGGGTTTCCTGAGAAATTCTGACTGTTTTAAGCAATGATCAAGTATTGTTTCATAGTGTTACATACAGTGGTAACAGGAGATGGTTAAAAAATGTGCAAACACAAAAAAAAAAAGAGCTTTGCAATGTTCAAAGAATCCAATAACAACAATTTTTTTTAAATCATACCAAAAATAAACATGTTATTGTCTTGACATTAGGAAAATGCATGTTTCTGGTCCCCCTTTTTGGCCCCTAATTTATGAAAAGTTCAAGTCTCACCCCAAAACCTATCCAAGTATAGAATATTGTGAAACAATATCATTGACATTCCTATGCTCCTTTTAGGTCCTTAATTCTAAAACAGTTGGGGATATAACACCCGAAATCAATACCAACCTTGCTTTTGTGGTTTGAAACCCTGTTCAAAAACCAAGTGTCTATGGAAACAACAAATAATTTGCGGTCGTATAAAAAAAAAAGTGAATCAAATACAAAAGATCATATCTGCAATGTCTCTATCAACTATATGTGTGCCATACTAATACCAAGTCATGAGAACATATTTCAAGATATTGTCTGGGTGTTTTAGTTCAAAAGATGTATAAAGCTACTTTGTACATACTGTTTGGATCAACATTAAGTAACATTGTTAAATAAGGATACTGTGATAACAGTGCAGGACACAACTTGTTTGTTGGCATAAATATCACATGGGTCATCAAGAAATCTTCTAAAAAATAATCTGTAAAAAAACAAGAATGACAACAAAAGATATTTAACCAAAGTGGTCAATGAACATAAAACTTGCAAAGAGATGTAAACAAGATTAAATGAAAAGACAAACAAGTGAATGGACAAAATATTCCTATATACTCTCAAATTATGTATTTGAAAATTATGATCAGAATGAACAAAAATGAAATCTGTCATAATTACAAAGCTGATTAATGAAATAGAAAAATCATTAAATATTCTAAGCACACAATATTAGAACAATTATATTAAAGAAGGTCAACATTTTAAATACATATGGACAATGAATAAAATTGATAGCGACTTTTGTAGAGCTCTTAAAGCCAAAGAAAAGACAGCATTTTTTATTTTTCTCTTTCTCTCATACTTTTTCTTAGATTTAACTTGTATTATAAAAAGACTTTTTGGTCCTATTTGTTACTAAATCAGTAAAATGGATAGTTTTTGAAGCAGATATCCAAAGAATGGTGACAAAGTTTGGTCATGACCAATTAAATGCTTTTAGAGGAGATTTTTGGAAATGTTACCAATAACGAGATTTTTGCAGAAATGTTAATGATAATGAGATTTTTACAGAAATGTTACCAATAATGAGATTTTTGCAGAAATGTTAATGAAAATAATGATGACAATGGATAATGACAACACCAAAGTGATGACAGGTCCAGGTTAGCTAAAAATGTATTTTAACAACCAAGATGTTGCATGCTGCATCATGCTAAGAATACCCCCACTCAACCATTTCAGGCAAAGTTTGGAAAGGGAGACATAGTACAAGCCATCATGCAAAATCAATATACCAAATATCTAAACATTCCCTGTAATATAAGCTGGAAAATTTGTTAAAAATATTTCCATTATGTACCACCTGAAAAATTACTAAGTTGATCAGTAAACAGGAAGTAGATGAGCAAGGAACCTGGAGAGGAGAGACAAGGAAAGTTATCATGCAAAAGCAATATATATCTTACCATTCCCTCTAATAGAAGCTGAGTCAATTGGTGAACAGGAAGTAGATGAGTGAGAAACAAATGGACAGAAAGACAAAATGAAAATATAATGGACCCACATCTACAATGCTGGACCCCATAATTATGCTTGATATAATACCTGACGGATCTTCACTTTTATTATCAGTAAGCCTTGTTTCTAAAAGATACTCCAACATTTTTTCTGCTGTCCCAGCCATCACAGAATACCTGTTCAAAAGAAAACTTAAGTTAAAGCCCAAATAGTTGATCTAGATATAATTTATTAATCTTACATACAGTGAAGCATACCTGTTAACCTTCTCAATCCTCTTTGCAGGCGATCCTTTCCAAACTGCAGGAGATTTCGCATGACAACCTTTTCAACAAATATTTTGTACGTATCACACGTGTATATACAAGTCAGTATATATCTGTATGAATTATTGTTTAATACTTAATGCAATTTTAACCAAAAATACAAATACGAATCCTGGTAAAGCCTGGTAAGAAATTTCTCTAAACAAAGTAAAAATCATTATCTGGAAAAATTTTGTACCAGTCCTGTGAAATTATCTGCTTCAAGAAACGATAAGCACTTGGCCTAATCTAGACATCAATGACAAAGAGAAGTTTCAGTAAATTCTGTTTGAAAAAAAAAATAACAACATTGACATTACTGTCAATGTAATATATTACAAAAACTTCGTATGGGAGAAGTCAGCACGAACAAGAAGAATTTTTTGTTCATTTCTCCCTCTTAATTAGGTCCTGAAATTAATTACAGAATAGAGTCTCATTTCAATTTTGGGATTCTATGGAAATTATAATTTAAATTGACATAAAATGAATACAAGTGGTCAGACCATGCCGGGCCTTTAGTAGCCAGTTTGTGACCAGCACTTTTTGAATGCCTTTTAACAGGATTAACTCCTCCATGTATAAAACTGAAATCAAATTACATCCATATGATTGGTAGTATATGCTAAATCACTACCTATATAACAATGGAGCGATGTGATGATGCTTGTAATTTAATCCATTTTGGTAAATATTTGCCAGAGTATTCCTTCTTTTTTAGTGGGAGTGTTGAAAATAACATATCCAAAATGTCATTTTTTTATTTTCCATTAGAGTAAGTATCCTTTTGATTAAAAAAAAAGAACTTATATTAAAATTGTAAACTATGTAGTTAATCCTTCTTGATCTTGAAAAATCTAGAAAGCATCTGAGCATTAATCAGCTGTTCAAAGCCTTAAATTAACCAGTGATATATGTGTAAAATAACAAAGAAGGTGCCTGTTAAAAATGAAAAATACAATCAAGAGAGGTCTTGTAGTAGACATATACAAAACAGGAGTTTTGTGCCTCCTGGCCAGAAGACTCACTCATTGATGGAGAAAGGTCGTTTTTCAGGAGTCTCCCACAGAAATCGGGAGTGTTAACACATATGCATAAAGACGTTCTTCCCTGCTTTAGGTTGTTGACTGGAAATATTTCAAGGAGATTTAGACTTTCGTTCCTATATGGGCTATAGTTTCCTATTTTAATAGGCATAGAGGGTACCATGCATAGTCATACATGTATATATCAATGAAAAGACAAATTTAAGTAGTTTTTTATTATTCATTCAATCAACTCCTCATTCAATAATAGGTATTTTAAAACAAGGTATTATTTGATTTTCAAATTATTTTAGATTTAAGAAAATAAGTGAAAACATCATTTATAAAACTTAGCCTTGTTTTCATGTAGTTGAAAAATTAACAGACTTTAGTCCAGGTGAGCTAAAAATGTATGTAAAGCTCATTATGTGATAATCCCTGCTTCCCACCCCAGAAACCATACTGTCAAAGTATAAACAATTAATACAACATAAAGTTTAATGTTAGTCAAGTATAAAATCTAATCCCTATAAAAACCTTGTAGAAATATCAAGTGCTTATAATAAGTAGTTATAGAGAAAATCCCCCCACTACCACAAATGACTGAGTCCATGTTTTCAATCAGGAACCCCAAAAAGTAATTGAAATGGAAGTGCAAAATTAAAAATATCTAACAACATTAAGTTTTGTCAAATTATCAATTCAGTAGTTTTACAGGAGTTGTGGATAGGGAGCTGGTCTTCCTTTTGTTGATAGATGAGAAGTCTGTCTTTGGCATCAAGAAACCCAAAAATTAATTCAGAAGGAAAAACAAAATTAGAGGTGTACATGCAATGGCATCATGAGAAAGAATACATGTAAGTTTGTTTTTTTTTAATTCTATTAAGTGGTTTCAGATGATTTGGGATGTGAAGATGGTCTTCTGGTATAAGAATGACAAAGTCAATATTTTGCAAAATGAAATCCCTCAAATCATTCAGATGGAAATGCAAAATAGAGGTGTGAAATGGCATCATGAAATTTGCAATAACTATATGATTGGTATGGTATTTTTGTAACTATAGGATATTCTTTTTTAATTTGCAGATGGAAACAAGAGAAAAATGAAAAGACAGACAGCATGATCAATTCCTTCTTGTTTTTCATAGTGAGCAGAATAATATCAATTATAATCTTTACAGGAGGTATTTTAGTAATAACACATTATTAAAAACAAACACTATTTTAAATAAAAGGTTTTTGTGTCTCAGCACTGTAATTATCAGATAAGACTAACTTGAAGTGTGACTGTATACTGCCGTCAGGGTTTGGAGTATTTGTTGGTATTTTTTCCAGAACTAGAACATCTTGACCATGTTCCTTTAGTCGTACTGTGTTAGCTTCTACATCCTACAATACAGGAAAATAAATTCTAAATGTAATACAACAGATTTAAAGTATCAGGAATGGATAAGTTTTACTCAAATAAACTCAAGTTAACAGATGGCACTCACGAGGGCAATACCGACATTGAAGGGGACGATGCTGATGACCATAACAGGGTGATACCATTATATGGCCAAAACATTTTTTTGTGTTCGTATAAGAGTAGTATGTGCAAAAGGTTTTGTGGCAATTTCATATAAACCCTGTTTCAAAGAAGTAGTCATCAAGATCTGGTTTGGCCGTAACTACATAACATAATGCAGAGGAATTTCTAAAAGGATTATCTTAATGGAATAAAGTACAATTTTAATTTTGACACAGCCACAACCTATTAGAACTGCACATAAACAATTCTACAAGATAGGTAACTTTGAAACACATTAGTTATTTCATATGTCTGCATTGGAATAAAAACAAACTTTAGTAATCATATGACACAAAAATACATAAATGGCAAGTGAATAAAGAAGTGTGTGTGGTTTATTCTATTGATTCTTAATATTACTAGTGCATTTGACTGTGTTTAGTGCTTATATATCAGCACAGCTCTCTATAATGATAATTAAAACATAACGTCAAATTGACTGTAATGTCATCGATAAATAGAATTATGTCAGTTCTGAACAGTTGAATAGAAGAGACTTCAGCGAGGCTAAAAAGAAGGCTGATACCATGTTATCTGCCCTCCTAAAATGTAATTGGGGCAGATAACATACAGAAAGTAATGCTTTTACTACATATACAAAATCATGTTATTTCAATATAATACGTGAATGTGTCTTTATATGACATGCTTAGCTGGTTTTATATCACAACAGTGGTAACTAGTAAATGGGAATTTCAAAGGCATATGACACTTATTTCAAACATCACAGATAAGTTTCCCCTAATTTTACTGAAGTGACAGTAGATATTTGCTACACATTGATTGCCATCTCCTACAATTAGGTCTTTTCATAAACATGAAGAATCTAGTCCTATAATAATGGAAATAATTCACTGACAGTCTCTTACATGAAGAATCTAGTCCTATAATAATGGAAATAATTCACTGACAGTCTCTTACATGAAGAATCTAGTCCTATAATAATGGAAATAATTCACTGACAGTCTCTTACATGAAGAATCTAGTCCTATAATAATGGAAATAATTCACTGACAGTATCTTACATGAAGAATCTAGTCCTATAATAATGGAAATAATTCACTGACAGTCTCTTACATGAAGAATCTAGTCCTATAATAATGGAAATAATTCACTGACAGTATCTTACATGAAGAATCTAGTCCTATAATAATGGAAATAATTCACGGACAGTCTCTTACATGAAGAATCTAGTCCTATAATAATTGAAATAATTCACTGACAGTCTCTTACCCTCCTACTACTAAAGGGGTTTTTTAATATCCTTGACTATACTTGACACACGGACGGTTGTACCCTTCACTATCACTTTGTGTTAAATAATTACAGGCAACACAAATAGCCAGCCCTTGGTAAAACAATTATAAGATGGCATCTCCATGAATTACTTCTTTAGAAATACACATGACAGCTAATTGTTCACTTCAGGGCTATGTTGACACCGTTTATTCAAATGATACCTGTCTGTAACATGGAAAAACTTGTCACAAATGACATTAAACAATGCTTTGGTTTTTTTTTCTGAGAAGGCACTCATATATTCTAAATGATTGTGAAATATTATACAATTGATGACTTTGGATAAGGTTAATATCAGAGAGATCTAATAACTACTAGTTAAGGTGATTACAGATCTGGAGAGTTGATAAATCATGATATTAAGGGAAATCCAAAGTTATCAATTGTTTTATTATATGACTAATCTGTTTCAAAACTTCCATCTAACAACAAGCCCATCAATCCACACCTTTATGCCATTTTTCGTGATGATCATTAAAATTTGCAAAGGCCCATAAAGATTGAAATAATCAAAATCATGGTTATTTATAGTCACATAACTAAGCTTTTTGAAGATTGACTGATGAAATTAATTCCCCTCATCTTTGCTACATCTATTGTATATTACATGAAAGCTTGTCATAATCATCGCAGTCAAAATAAACATAAAATTATTCTGGCCAATTGTATTAAAGAAAAATGTATGAAATATGTTTTTCCTGAATAATATATTACAAATTTATAGTCACATCAGAGATGGAATTAGTATTGGCTGAAGCCAAAAAAGGAAAAAATTCTACAAAATAAAGAAAGAAAGCCCTAAGCATTCTAAAAGGAGGTGCATTCCAAAGTTTTTCTACTGTTGAAAAACGTGGAAAATAGACAAAGTCCATATGCTCTAACATAATTTTTTCTTTTAAAAGGGCGGTGAAGTATGCACATCTAAACTTTATAACAACAAATTCTACTAAATAGAAAGAAATGAATCAAGTGGTTTCAGACAATTTTCAAAAAGGAAGGAAAGATATCTGTATCCCTCTGTAGGTACCAGTATTGCATTGCATATCTCAGAGCGGGTGTACGTCAAAACATGGAGGGCATAAAAATATAGTGCATTTTCTTTTTGCCTCTTTACAAATTAATGTTGTGTCAAAGGATATGAACAATGACTTATAAAATAGAGCAAATGTCACTTTGTAAGATGACAATCTTTTTGTTAAGAAAATCTAATGTTCATTATAATATAAAAATGTTTATCTGAAAAGGTTGGTTTGATGAGTGCAAAAATAAAGTGAAAGTAGAAAAATGGCTATTTATAGTTCAACACTACTTTTTTACAGGAAATAATTTTACACATGTCCTTTGAAATGCTACATAAGTGAAAGTTTTATTGAATAAATTTGCATATTTTTTTCAAAACCCTAAAAATATGCACTTCACTATAGAAGTCTATGGGAATATTAATACGATACTGAGACCTGTAGCTCCATGGTCTGATGAATATGAAAGGTAAATGAAGTGAATGGTCCCATTCTTCAATTGCTTTATGAAATGATTCCTTTAAATACAATACTAACCCTTAATATTCTGTTGAAATCATCTTTATCCACTCTTAAAAAATGACAATTATCTTCTCTTAATACTATAGTAGCAGCTCTGTAAAAAGAAATATTGATTAGTAATGGCATCATGTTTATTATGAGCATCAGGAGAAAAGCATTTGATGATTAAGAGAGTAGATTCTAAGAACAACTTTTGAACTTGACCTGGTACATGTAATGATTTGATCTCCACCAACATGTCTTGATAATACCCTAAAGTTTGATCGTCAGCAACATGTCCTGATAATACTCTAAAATTTGATCATCACAAACATGTCCTGATAATACTCTAAAATTTGATCATCACCAACATGTCCTGGTAATACCCTAAAGTTTGATCTCCACCAACATGTCCTGATAATACCCAAAAGTTTAATCTCCACCAACATGTCCTGGTAATACCCTAAAGTTAGATCATCACTAACATGTCCTGATAATACCCAAAATTTGATCACCACCAACATGTCCTGGTAATACTCTAAAGTTTGACCACCACCAGCATGTCACAGTTATACTCTAAAATTTGATAACCTTAAGTTTGATCTCCACCAACATGTCTTGATAATACCCTAAAGTTTGATCACCAACATGTCCTAATAATACTCTAAAATTCGATCATTACCAACATGGCCTGATAATACATTAAAGTTTGATCTCCACCAACATGTCCTGATAATACCTAAAAGTTTGATCTCCATCAACATGTCCTGGTAATACCCTAAAGTTTGATCACCAACATGTCCTAGTAGTACTCAGTTTGACCACTACCAGCATGTCCTGGTTAAACTCTTTTTGATCACAACCAACATGACTTGGTAATACAAGTACTCTAATATTTGAATACTACCCTTTAAAACATGTCCTGGTAATGTAATGTTTTAAAGTTTTATCATCACCAACATGTCCTGGTAATACCCTAAACATTGATCACCACCTACAGGTCCTAGTAATACTCTAAAACTTTGATCACCATTAACATGTCTGGGTAGTACCCTAAAGTTTGATCTCCACTGACATGTCCTGGTAATGCCCTAAAGTTTGATCTCCACCAACATGTCTTGATAATATCCTAAAGTTAGATCACCCTAAAGTCTGATCACCACCAAATTGTCCTGATTATACTCTTAAAGTTTGTTCTCCACCAACATGTCCTGATAATACCCTAAAGTTTGATCACCACCAACATGTCCTGGTAATACTCTAAAATTTGATCTTCACCAACATGTCCTGATAATACCCATCATTTGATCACCACCAAATTGTCCTGATAATACTTTAAAGTTTGATCTCCACCAACATGTCCTGATAATACTCTAAAGTTTGACCACCACCAACATGTCCTGGTAATACCCGAAAGTATGATCACCATCAACATGTCCTTATAACACTAAAGTTTGACCACCACCAGCATGTTGCAGTTATACTATAAAGTTTGATCTCCACCAACATGTCCTGGTTATACTCTTTTTGATCACAACCAACATGCCTTGGTAATACAAGTACTCTAATGTTTGATTACCTCCCTTCAAAACATGTCCTGGTAATGTAATGTTTTAAACTTTTATCATCACCAACATGTCCTAGTAATACCCTAAAAATTTGATCACCATCAACATGTCCTGGTAATACTCTAATATTTGATCGTCACCAACATGTCCTGATAATACTATAAAGTTTGACCACCAGCAGCATGTCACAGTTATACTCTAATGTTTGATACCCTAAAGTCTGATCACCACCAAATTGTCCTAAAAAAAATCTAAAGTTTGATCTCCACCAACATGTCCAGATAATACCCTAAAGTTTGATCTCCACCAACATGTCCAGATAATACCCTAAAGTTTGATCTCCACCAACATGTCCTGGTAATACTCTCAAAGTTTGATCACCTCCAACATGTCCTGGAAATGCTCTAAAATTTGATCTCCACCAACATGTCCTGATAATACCCTTAAGTCTGATCACCAACAACATGTCCTGGTTATGCTCTAAAATTTAGTCACCACCAACATGTCCTGGTACATGTTATGTTTTAAAGTTTGATCTCCACCAACTTGTCCTGGTAATACTCTAAAATTTGATCACCACCAACATGTCCTGATAATAAACTAAAATTTGACCTTCACCAACATGTCCTGATAACATTCTAAAATTTGATCATCACAAACACATCCTGGTAATACTCTAGAGTCTGATCACCACCAACATGTCCTGGTAATACCCGAAAGTTTGATCAAAACTAACATGTAGAGGTTTAACTCTAATGTTTAATCACAACAAACATTTCCTGGTAATGCATGTACTCTAATGTTTGATTACATCCCTTTGAAACATGTCCTGGTAATACTCTAATGTTTGATTACCTCCTTTTAAATCATATCCTGGTAATACTCTAAAAGTTTGATTACACTCTTTGTAATCACTTGATGATCTTGCTGCATGCAAATATTTCAGTGGCTGTTCAAGTCACAATTCAATTCATTGCATAATGCAAAATTTTCAGTGGTGGATTCTTAAAAAAGGATTACCTTGGTGCATCATTTAGTAATGCCAGCTTTCCAAAGTCATCTCCTTCATGTAAAGTACAAACAACACCCTAAAAAAGTAATACAAATATTTAATCTACAAAGGAATTTGATCTTTAATTAAACATTCCTAATCCTACTTTATATGCATGCATGTCTGAAGTTATGATGTACATTAATTTTTTACAAGTTTTCCAGAATAAGTTTTCTCACCATACACATATAATATAATGAGAATAGGTATGGTGTATATGTCTAAGAGACAACAACCCCATCGGGATGAAAATATCAGTCAAAGGCCAAAATGAATTTCCAACTTATTACAAGAACCATCTCTAACATTGCTTCTTAAACACCTTTTTTTCTTAATGTGGGAAATACAACAAGAAAAAAAAAATAAGATAAAAAAAATACCTGATGTTGATCATACCTTTGACTTCATTCCATCAAAGATGATCTTAACTTTCACTTAAGACAATACATCTTTTAAACAAAGCTTTTACTGACAGTGAGCCCAACAGCAATGAATGTACATGGAAATAACATTCTTGAGATGGAGCATTTGTTGTTATGTCACAAGAGTAATCAAGGAAACCAAGATTCTAGTGGAAATCAAAAGAATGCAATCCAAGGACAAAAACCAGACAGGGAAAACAGTCACACAACAAAGAATATAAAATAACCAAAACATTACATACAGAGAAACAAAAGTAAGTAAGCAAGTTAGACTCCACCAAAAATTGGGAGCATAAACCAGGTGCACTGGTAGGATAAACATCCTCTGCATTTCTAGAAACACCTACTGAATAGCTCATAAAAAGTTAAGTCCAGGGTAGACAAACGAGGAAAGGAAAACTGACATCTTGAACAAATCTGTTTTCATGGTGCAGATGGAGAAAAGTAATGATCCACAAGTTCGTGATGACAACCATAAAACTTCTGTAGTGATGACCGATCTTGTAGCAATATGATCCTGTTCCAGAAGCCTAATTGTAAGAAGTCTAGCACAGTACAAAAAGTCTGCATAGTAACAGCAAGCTCTGGCACAATGTACGACTTGTGACATGAAAACTCCACACGCAAGTTCTGAAGTAATGTTGCCACAAAAGAAAAGAAAGTTGACAATATAGAATGAATAGTAATCGTGTTTGTCATGTAGTTTGGTCAATAGTTTTACTTTTCCATCTATCTCTACGTGTAGGTCAAAATACGAGGCTGTCTTCATAGTGTCTAGTATCCTTTATCTCAAGTTCTTTGGGAATAGATGGGATGTATAAAATCCCTGAAACTGTTTTAAAGGATCTTGCTAAATGATGTTCCTTCCTTTTGATCACATCAGCTATAATGTCAGACTCATAAAAGTGAAGGAATAGATCAGTGAGTAGAGAAGCACAATTTGTTCCCATTGGAATCCCAACCATACGTTGAAAAACTTGTCCACCACACTGGACAAATATGTTGTTGATAAAAAATTCCAGCATTTTGAATCATCTTCTTGGGAATATTTGGAAACGTTTTTTACAAAGTATGAGGAATCTCTACCAAGTACTACATATCTGTATCCAGGTTTACAATCTTTCCTGTAGTAACAATGATGCAAAATAATTAGAGTCTGGATTTTAACTGAGTATGTGGAATAGAAGTATAAAGGTTGAAAAATCAAAGGTTTTAATGCTATTGTATTCTGATGATAATCTTGAATTGAGAGTTCCAGAAAATCTTTTGAATTTTTCAGGATCCACATTGAATTACAGAGTTACAAGTGTTGTGGTAGAACTGGGGTCCCTCTTTGACAGCTGTGAGTATAGAAGTTAAAAGTTTTGAAAGAGGTTTTGTGGTACACTTTGCTGATCCAGCTACATAACACTGTTTGCATGGATTCTTGTGGAGTTAAGGAATCCAGTACAAAGGCAGTAGATCACAATCATCATCTTTAGTAGAGAGACCAATAGAAGATAGCACAGGTTTATGGTTTTTCACTATCTCTTCTTTGGAGAATGTAGTAGCAGTATACTTATTACTGCTATTATTTTCTACATTTATCTCTGAAAATAAACATTGGATGTCATATATTTTGCAGACAAAAAACAAATGTTGTTTTGGGCTTTTGCTGGTACAACAACATATTTGTCATGCATAGAAGACACTGCTACATTGGGGTCTTTGAAAACTGATGCAGCATTGACACTGATTGACCTACTAAAAACTTTCATAAGTTTCAAAATTAAAAAGCTCACTGCCTTTACCCACTATGACATAGAATTAATGTCTTCTTGTTCTTGTTTTATCCATTTTCTTGTGTAGTCCTCCAGGGCATCCATAAGAACATTATAATTCCAATTTATGGAGTGTGGTTCATGGTACATGGAACCTTTAGAAAGGACCTTACAAAAGGATTTGTTTCCGATGATGTTTAAATCTCCTGTAATGATGTGACAGGAAGGACCATATTTGAATGGAGAGTTTTGCAAGAACAGTCAGGTGGTTTAGCCTTGAAGTCTTCAGTCCCAAGGTCCTGCAATAGCCTTTTATAATTGAAAATTCTGGATGCAATATGAAATAATTTGTCTTTGAAATAGGTGAGAATTTTGTTCGTGATGCTTTTGTGATGGATGATAAAAGTTACACCGCTCCATTAAATGCTATGTGACCAGCTTGAAACTATATTGAACCTCTGGATCAGGCTTAATTAATCAAAGAAAGGAAATGAAACATTATGGGAATTGAAACTTATGGCAAAGAGAAAATATTGAATGAGAAATGTATCAAAGAGCAACATACCACTCTAAACCTTTGTTGAGAGATCTACATACCACCTTAACATCTTGTTGAGATTTCTACATACCACCCTAAAACCTTGTTGAGAGCTTATATTCATAAAATAAGTAAAACATATATAAAACATTATAGTCTACCCACCTTTCCATATATAACTACATTAACAGAACCTTTCAGTATGATGTACCATGATTTTCCTTCATCCCCTTGATTAAATACTAAAAAAATAAAAACAATCAAAATAAATCTTCAAGTGTTATATGTAAAAATTTATAAAACTTAAGAAAGCAAACATAAAAAAAATTATGTAGGAAAGAAGGTAGAATGTTCAGACAGAAATACCACCCTAAAAGTTTGTTGAGAGATCTACATACCACCCTAAAACCTAATTGAGAGATCTACATACCACCCTAAAACCTAATTGGGAGATCTACATATCACCCTAAAATCTAATTGAGCGATCTACATACCACACTAAAACCTTTTTGAGAGATCTACATACCACCCTAAAATCTTGTGGAGGCTACATACCATCCAAAAACCTTGTTGAGAGACCTACATATGACCCTAAAACCTTGTTGAGAGATCTACATACCACACTAAAACCGTCTTGAGACATCTTCATCTTGTTGGAAGATCTACGTATCGCCCTAAAACCTTGTGGAGGCTAAATACCACCTTAAAACTTTGTTGAAAGATCTAAATACCACCCTAAAACCTTGTTGAGAGATCTACATACCACTCTAAAACCTTGTTGAGAAATCAACATACAACAATAAAACCTTGTTGAGAAATCTACATACCACCCTAAAACTTTGTTGAGAGATCTACATACCACTATTAAAACTTGTTGACAGATCTCCATACCCCTGTAAAAAAAATCTGCAACCAAAAATTCATTCACAAGTCTAGTCAGAAAATTAGAAGATTATAGGTTAATGTTTATTCTAGACATACTGGGAGTAATGGGACCTCATTTTTATTTTAAAAAATTAACAGTGATGTGGTGAATACTGTCTTCAAAGCAAATTATATACATTTACTTACAAACTGTTCCAGCCTTTTCATGTGATTCAAAGATTAATACACTGGCCAGTTCTTTTTTTACCATTGTAGACAAATGTGAGAGAGCTTTGATATGTAATAGTTCTTCATAAATAATCTCCAAATCTTCACATGTTCTATCCTGAGGTCTGAAAGAATATTAAAGAACAGTTCAGCCTAATAAAACTTATTGCAGAATAACAAAAAAAAAAAAAAAAACCCTGACCTTATTGAACTGGAATAGCTCATGATACTTACCAAGCCTTAGTGCCCATGTGGTAGTGTATTTAATATTTCACTTAAGTCATTCCATAAGACAAATTTTGTACAATTAAATTAGTTGTGTAAATGAAGAGCATGGATTGACTATCATCACCAAGGATAGAACCTTAGACTACTCATTGGTGACAGGTCAGCAACAAACTGATTTTACTACTAAATACAATTCGGGTAGGCTGTCCAGCAGACTTCTCCCACCTAAGGAGTCTTCATACCATGAATGCAACTAGCTTACTGGCAAAACCTGTTTGTTTTTCGGTTGGGCATAAAATGTAACAGGAGATCGTGATTTGACTCATAAAATTATACTGTTACCACTGAGTTCAGAACCCTAGAACCCTCTAGACAGGCCAGCAACAAACCAATTAGGCTTAAGAATAAATCCTTAAGCCAAGTCTATTAACTGGCTATTCAAATCTATTACCTACTACAACACAGGTAGGCCGTCCTGCCACACTTGAAACTGAAGATTTGAAAAAAAAAAACGAAATGAAACAAGAGGCTACCAGGAGCCTGAATTGCCCACCTGGATGAATTTTGCCTTTCAAAGGCAATAAATTTAACAAGAAGTTGTCCAACAATTTTGACTCAAAAATGTCTCTGGTAGGGCTTATTATAAGGATCATTTCAACAATCGAAAGTTTCTTTTAATCTATCACTGTTTCAAGATATTGACTGAAAACTATAAAAAAAAGTCATTTTTCCCCTTTTCTACTTTAAAATCATATTTGTAATTTACTACAAAAGTGTATGAATATTGTTTACATGTGTGAGTAAAGTGATGAAATAGGCATGATATTAATTGTTGAAATCTGTCCTTTTTTTTCATAATGATAAATGATATTTACTATTATAACTTCTTGAATTATCATAGATATCAAGTTAGTTAAAATGGTATTTTTTTTTCAGAAATTTAGGGAAAATATCACTGAGGGGCATGATATCAAAATGACCATTTCTTTGTAGTCCCAGGTCTGATTTTGATAGTTTTTGTCTTATTAGACTCACAATACTATAAGCTTTCATAAAATGTAAAAAATAAAAACATAAAAACTCATAAAATTTTTTAAGGTCTCACTAGCCACTTCTGGGTCAAATGGCCACCCCCTATGTATTACCAAAAACACAATGAAACTAGAAATATGCATTGTAATGCATTATTTGTGTGTATTCTGATTAAAAGTAGTTAAAAATAAAGTTGAGAATGTGTACTTTTAAATCATTTTTGCAATTTACTACAAAAGTGTATGAATATTGTTTACATGTGTGAGTGATTTGCCTCCATGCTGTCAGTTAGCAGAAAAGGTAAAAATGTTGATTTTCAGTATTTTTTATTCAAGTAAATTTTGTGAAGAATTTCTACGGTAATTATACCATTAGAATAATGATTTTGAAAGCCTTCTTTTCTAAGCTTTGCAATGGTATGCAACTTTCAGGTGTCATTTGTCATGGGAATTCACAGTGAAACATTGAAAATTACTTGTTTAACATGTAAAGTAATGGAAACTTTAGAAGTGGTTAGTGAGACCTTATCTGACAACTTTTATCCCTGAAGACTTTTGTAGCCCTGATAATAAGGATCATTTCAGCTATTGAAAGAATTTGGCTAAACCTAATGATTTGGAGATATATGCGAAAAACTGTCTGACTCCTACACTGTGTGTTCTATTTTTAGTAACGGCTGCCATGTTTTTTTACGGATCAAAAATCCCCACACCAGTTCTATACAGGATACCCCAAAGAACATTCATATCAAGTTTGCTTTCAATTGGTCATGTAGTGTCAGAGGAGAAGATTTTTGAAAGAAATAACATTAAAAATAGCAAAAATCATTGAAAAAGGACAATAACTCCAACATGGCTTAACGGATTAAAACCAAAATTTGACCAGAGATAGATCTTATCATGCTGAACAATTTTACCCACATCAGAATTTAGTTAAATCTAACGGTTTAGGAGATATATGCGAAAATCTGCTGTCTGACCCCTATGTTCTATTTTTAGTATCAGTGGCCATGTTTTTCGACGAATCAAAAATCCTCACATCATTCTATACAGGATACCCCAAGGAACATTCATACTAAGTTTGGTTCTAATCAAAGAAGTAGTAGGAGAAGAGTTTTGTATAATTGTTGACGTCTACAGATGACGATGATGGATGACGACAACAGATGCCAAGTGATGGCAATAGCTCACATGGCCTTTGGCCAGGTGAGCTAAAAAATACCAATGAATTTTTTTTATCAATATAAGATGATTTACAGCACACTTTAAATGTGGGATTATTACCGTATAGTTAACAGTGGCAGCAGAGCTAATCTATAGTACAGAGAATATGACATCCAATTTCAAGAACCCACCAAGTCTTAGAGATGAAAAGACTTACCAGCAATGGAAGAGCAAGGTGAAGCTCTTGGAGCTGGTTACAGAGTTGGACAATAAAAAAGAGAGAACTTGCCTAGCTTTGTCATTACAAGGAAGACCCAGGGAAGTAGCTGTAGATATAAGTACTGATGATTTGAATTCAGATGATGGTGTAGAAAAACTTATTACAGCATAGGGGTAACAACAAAATAAGCAAACACTAATCTGATTCATAATCAAGCCAAGTCCAAAATAAATCTGACAAAACAGATATTACATCACTGAACCAGCTGGTACCGCAATGGTCCGGACTTGGTACAGGCACTTCAAATGAATGGTGGGTTAAATCTAGGTTTTACAGCATGCTAAACCTTCCTCTTCCACTGTGGCGTGACTATACCTGTGGTGATTAAAAAGCAGTTGCATGCTATTGTCATAATTGGTAAATCAGCGGTCATGTCAGCACAAAGAACATTTTACAAAAAACAATCATTACCCATTGTTTTAGAAGAAACTCAGTATTTTTTCAACCAAGGACTGATGACCACTGTTGTCAAATTCGAGATGTACGTCATAAAAAGATGCAGAACAGTCTGCTTCTGTGGTCTTCTTTATCTTGAGCTCTGATGGTTGACGGTAACCATTTACCAAAAGAAGGGATGTTGAAGGACAATACATCATCAAAATATCTGTATGTAAAGTTAAAGGTTTTAGCATTTATTAAATTTTTATTCTTTACCAGGTTTTGAAGAAATTCAGTCTTGCATGAATATAAAAACAAATCAGCTAGGAGAGGATCACAGTTAGTGCCCATTGGAATGCCAACTTGTAGAAAAATAGCTCTTCCATATGTGACAATTATGTTATCAATGAGAAAATCAAGCATATAGCAAGCCTGCTTTTCTGTGTAGCATGCTTTGCCCTTCAGCAATGTTTTAGAAAAATAAGTGGATTTGCAACCAAGAACAACATAATTTTTTGAAACAGCAAAAGATTAATGAATAAGTCCTTTCAAACAAGATTTCAATTTATCATGTAGTAAGATAGTGTAATGAGTTGAGACATCAAAATTTGGAGAGAACTAATTTCCGAAAAAACTGAGGAATTTTAGGTTTTGAAGTAAATATTCAGAATTTTTAAAGGGAATAGGAACTCCAAAAGAGTTTTACTCTAATTTAATGGTATCTAAGTAAACATGCAAAAAAAATGTGTTTCTTCAATTTCAAAGCCTCACTAATTAGCCTTAATTAACTGATAAACATTAACACAGGAGGTTGACATTTTATCCAGCATGCATCATGATTATGATGTATCTGTGGCACTAATCTGATCAAGTATTACTTTATCTTATCATGTGGTCACACAAAAAACAAAATGTGTGTGAATATGAAAATATAATTCAAAACAATTGTATAATAAAAAATATCAAAACTTGAAATTGTTTTTTTTAAATCAACATTAGGTGTAAAAAAATGAGAAAAAAAACTGAGAATTGAAAACTGTTTTTAAAAATTCAATATCATAATTTGAGACAGCACAGCAGGTCATCAGACAAAAATTAGATGTAAATAATATTACACTTTTATAGAATGTTTATTACAAGGACAAAAATGAGAAAAAAAGAAGATAAATAATAAAAGAGTTAAATTATGTTTATTACAAAAACAAAAATGAGAAAAAAAAGAAGATAAATAATATAAAAGAGTATAATTTTCTCTTTGTTTGCATTGCATGAAATTTCAAATTCAAGAATGTCAACTTCTTTACTTTGTAAAAAAAAAGGTCTTTCAAAATCTTTTTTTTTTAAATAGCTTTTGATTTTGTTTTCAATTCAATTGAATGGTTTCTAAAATTAAGAGAAACAAAAATATATATGTTTTGCATGATTGAGTAATATATAGAAAAAATATAATACATCAGCAGTGTCAATGACTTAAATTAAACAAAATAAATATATGTCCTTTTTGTTCCACTATTATCTTGTGTATATTCCATAATTAACAGAAATGTAAACTTCACTCACAAGTAAAATAAATTCTCACAACCACTTTCATGATTTTCTTTCCTTGTTTGTCTAACCCGGACTTGACTTTATGAGCAACTCGGCGGGTGTTTCTAGAAAAGCAGAGGACACACCCTACCGGTGCAACTGGTCCATGCTCCTAGTTTTTAGTGGAGTCCGAGTTGCTCACTTCTTTTGTTACTTTGTATGTATGATTTTATTTACTTTATGTTCTTCGTTGTGTATGTCTGTTTTCCATGTCTGGTCTTTGTCCCTGGATTACATTCTTTTGATTACCGCTATAACCTTGGTTCCCTTGATTACTCTTTCTACTTGTGACAAACTGTACATTCTCCACAGTTTAAGGGTTGTTTACTTAACACTTCATCAGACAAAATGCCACATTTACATCATAATTAGTGCTGCCATCTGGTAATTTTGCAGTAAGGGAGATTATTTAATAGCAAAGATGGCTGCCCCCTGTAACCATAGATTTAGCGCAATTATCCTCTCTTATTAAGTAATTAAGTACAATATAGGAAAATGAACTTCAGATTCTTCTTGTATTATGTAAAGACTATCAATATACTCCACATGTTGAAAAGGGTTCCTATTCAACCACAAAAGAACTTGAGATAAAGGATACTACAGACACTGTGAAGTCAGCCTCATATCTTGACCTACACTTAGAAATCGATGGTAAAGGAAAACTACTGACCAACTTTACGACAAACGTGATGACATTTCATTCAGAATTGTCAACTTTCCTTTCATCTGTGGCAACATCCCTTTGGTTCCTTTGACTTTTTATGAGCAACTCGGCGGGTGTTTCTAGAAAAGCAGAGGACGCTTACCCTACCGGTGCACCTGGTCCATGCTCCTAGTTTTTAGTGGAGTCCGAGTTGCTCATTTACTTTTGTTACTTTGTATGTATGATTTTGGTTGCTTTATGTTCTTTGTTGTGCGTGTCTGTTTTCCATGTCTGGTCTTTGTCCCTGGAATGCATTCTTTTGATTGCCGCTATAACCTTGGTTCCCTTGATTACCCTTTAAGTATCCACATATAATTAATGTAGGTGGTATTACAATAAGCTTGCTGTCCCATCCTTCACTGCAAACAATATCTTAGTAAGATAAACTGACATCTCCTTGTGGAGCAAGATGAAGAACCTTTCTTTGTATGAATTCTTATGAAGTTTGCAAATCCAATATAAGTAAGGTACCGTATATACTCGCCTATAAGTCGGACCCCTTTCTCAGCTCAAAAATCGAGCATTTTAGTATTGACCTTCTTATAAGTCGGTACCAGATCCGACCACTGTGACTGGTCAGAAACTTTCCTCAAAGCAGGCTATTTTGATGATGTTCTGGTTGAAAATTTGTTACATATTTCAATGTATTTTATACTTCTGTGTGATGTATTTCATGAATTTTGTTTGTATAAATTGTAGAATGTTTATTTTATATGTATTCTGTTATGACTGTTTTCATCAATAAAATATATTACAGCAGCAACGTTTTTGTTTTTATTTCAACAAATACATTTTGTGTATCGGTAAGTATTTACCTGTGCGCATAAATTACATATAAAGGTGTGACTAAGTCCTCACATTTTGTTTCGATGTTGAGAAAAGACATGAAGGACTTGTGGTTGTTTAAGATTTCATCTTTATCAAAAGTAGTATGTTTATATGTGAAAACTACTAATATTATTCCAGGATATAGAACAGATCACTCTGCTATCTTATTTGCATTCTCTGTTAGTCTTGCAAAGAGATGGAATGGATATTGGAAATTCAATTCCCAACTTTTCTGAGACTTAGAGTATGTACATGTAAACAGAGTAACACAATGCAACAGAGATAGTATTCAGGAATACTATTTATCAGGAGATATAGAAGATTTACTCAATGTCAAGTTGAAGTGTGATGATCAATTTTTCTTTGAGATTCTGAAGATAAAGATAAGAAGTGGTCCCCTTGAATACAGTAGCAAAAAATCAAGAGAACTAAAAGATTCTTATAAGAAACTAGAAAAGGATATCCTCTACTAGAGACAATGTTCAATGAGCAGCCAAACAATAATTTATTAGAATCATTGAATATAAAGAAAACTGAACTAGAACATAGCAGAGACAACATTATATCTGGACTTTTGCTTCGGTCTTGTGCCAACTGGCATGAGAATGGAGAAAAATGCACTGAATATTTTTGTAAACTTGAAAAGCGATATTCTGTGAACAAGACAATTACTGAACTTATTGATGATAATTCTAACCGTTTGTCAGACCAGTCCCTTATTCTAAAGGAACAAGAATATTTTTTCACTAAACTTTATTCCTCACAAAATGTAAACAATTCTGGACAGCTCGTTTTTGAACATGAAGTAAATCTTTCTAATGAACAAAAAAATGTCTGTGAAGGTAATTTGACTTTTAAAGAATGTTGAGATGCTTTGAAAAAATTGTCCAATGGGAAAAGTCCAATGGTCAGATGGGTTTACCGTTGATTTTTATAAATTTTTCTGGGATGATATTGGTCCTTTTGTCTTTCAATCTTTACATCATGGTTATAAGGTGGAACATTTTGCACCATTCCTGTACCAAGGAGTTATTACATGTATACCAAAAGAGCATAAGGACAGACTTTTCATTAGTAATTGGAGACCTATTAGTCTTCTTAATACTGACTTAAAAATTGCTTCAGCTGTGTTGGCTAATGGAGTGAAATCAGTGCTCCCACACATCATTAGTGAATCACAAAATGGTTTCATGAAGGATAGATTTATTTGTGAAAATACTCACTTATTATATGATCTTACGCATTATTTAGAAGAAAATAACAAATCTGGATTGCCACTTTTAGTAGACTTAAAAAAAGCTTTTGACACAATTGAAAGGGATTTTTTTAACCAAATGGTTTAAGGTCCTATACACTGGAGCCAAAAGCTGTGTGATCAATAATGGTCACATGCCAAACTTTTTTTTATTTAAATAGCGGTAGCAGGCAAGGAGATCCATTATCTCCCTTTCTTTTTATTATTGTTGAATTATTAGCTACCAAACTAAAAACCATTAACGATGTACATGGTGTCATTGTTAATGATTCCCAAACTCTTATTATTCAGTCTGCAGATGATACCTTTTTAATTTTAGATGGTACATAGTCCTCTTTAAGGGAGACCATGAAATGCTTTGATTCCTTTCACTTTCATGTAGTGTCTGGTCTAAAGGTTAATAAATTAAAAACCAGAGCAGTTTGGGTTGGGAGTAAGATATTTTCTGATCGTGTTCTATGTCCAAATTTAGATTTAAAATAGTCACATTTTAATTTCCATGTTCTTGGTCTGGACTGATTGATATAAATTTTTCAAGAAACATTAAGGAAGTATCTAGAGTGTTAAAAAGTTGGGAACATAGAAAACTGACATTTCTGTAGGTAAAACATTAGCAATTTCAAAGCTCAGTCACCTCTTTACATCATTACCAAACCTACCAGACCAAAAGCTAAATGAACTTAATTCTATGTTATTTAAATTCATTTGGAATGGCTAATCAGATAAAATAAGGAGGAATATTCTGATAGATGACTTTGAACAGGGTGGGCTAAATATGATTTATATTCATTCTTTTGTTTATAAAAACTTAAAGAGATGGCTTATTTTTTCACCAAATGAAAAACTTGAAAAGTGGGAAGAAGTGCTTGAGATAGAAATTAATGATTTTTCAAAATATTTCTATCTTTTGAAAAAGGTATGCAATCACACTTACATGAAATCTTTTCAATATAAGATACTTCATAGAATTCTTCCCACAAATAAATTTTTGTACTTAATACATCTAAACGATACAAAATACTGTACCTTTTGTGGATCTAGAGAAGAGACTGTTCAGCATCTCTTTAATGAATGTAAAATTATATTATAAAGTGTTTTTGGGATATTGTGTCACATTATATAAAGAATTTTTATCAAGCTTTTCAATTGAACAAATCAAGTATTATTTCAGGATACACTGATGAGACTCCATTTCTTAATTATATTGTTATTGTTATAATAAATTATATCTACCAATGTAGGTTGAGAGAGAAACTTCCAAACATTATAGAACTAAAATCAAAACCTCGATATTTACATGATTTAGTGATTTAGAAGAATTCATTGCAGTAATGAACAATATAATTCTGAACTTTGAGAGAAGATGGTCCATAATTATCATGTCATGTAAATATATACACAAGCAAAACTTTTCTCTTGTACATTTTATTTAGCTAAGCAGATAGTGTGAAAGCTGGGTGAGAGTGTGAGTAAAAGGCCTTTTATTTGTTTTGTTTTGTTTTGTTTTCTTCTTCCTCTTGCTATGTGTAATTTATTTGTATTAGAATTACTTAGATTTACACAAACAATCATAGTCAGACATGCTTTCTGTTTGTTTACATATCCCATAACACCCTAGTCAGGTGGCAGTGTAGGGGATATTTTGTAAAATCCTAAAAAACAAATAAAATATAAACAAAAGGCTCCCAGGAGCCTGAATCGCTCACCTTCTTGAATTTTGCCTTTCAAAGGCAATAAATTAAACAAGAAGTTGTCCAACAATTTTCACTAAAGAAGTATAATTTTCAAGATATTGACTGAAAACTATTAAAAAAAAGTCATTTTTCCCCTTGCAAGGGCAATAACTCTTACAAGGAGTCTGAAGACTTTTGTAGTCTAATAATAAGGATCATTCCAGCTATTGAAAGAATTGGGATAAACCTAACGGTTTCAGAGATATATGTGAAAAACTGCTGTCAGACCTCTATGTTCTATTTTTAGTAATGGCAGCCATGTTTTTTCGACAAATCAAAAATCCCAACATCAGTTCTATGCAGAATACCCCAAGGAACATTCATACCAAATTTGGTTTCAATTAGTCAAGTAGTGTCAGAGGAGAAGATTTTGGAAAGAAATAACATTAAAAATGCAAAAATTGTTGAAAAAGGGCAATAACTCCAACATGGCTTAACTGATTAAAACCAAAATTTGACCAGAGATAGATCTCATCATGCTGAACACTTTTACCCCGTCAAAATTCAGCTAAACCTAACGGTTTAGGAGATATATGCAAAAAACTACTGTCTGACCCCTATCTTCTATTTTTAGTAATGACGGCCATGTTTTTTGACGAATCAAAAATCCCCACACCAGTTCTATGCAGGATAACCCAAGATACATTCATACCAAGTTTGGTTCTAATCAGTCAAGTAGTTTCAGAGGAAAAGAGTTTTGTATAATTGTTAACAACGACAACGACGGACGCCAAGTGATGGCAATAGCTCACATGGCCTTTGGGCAGGTGAGCTAAAAAAAAATGTTTGTAAGTTGCATTACCTGGGATGTTTCTTAAATGCCCAATTCCTTTTAAGGCAACTGGAGTAACACGCTTTGTAAACAAACACAATGTCATTGGAATCTTTGTTCGCAGGGATGATAACATATTTCTCATGTAGTGACGAAAGGCATAACGTGCCTCACAATCGTTGAATACGGACTTGGTTCTCCTACGGAAGTTATCTAATGCTACTTTAAGTAGCAGTAGATAATCTTTTTGAGAAAGATAAAGTTGATCAGGCTTATTAAGTTATTCAGCTTGCATTGTGTTTGATAAGTTTCAAAGAACTGATGGCATGACCATGTCAGATTATATCGTTCAATTTGAACATTATCACACAAAAGGTGAGAAGTATGACATAGCATTACCTGAGGCTATACTAGCTTTCAAGTTACTTGATAATGCAGGATTGAATCAAAACAACAGGCAATTAGCTTTAACTGCTTGTTCAGACCTAAAGTTTGATACAATGAAATCTGCTTTGAATCAGCCTTCATAAGTGAGTGGTTCTCACAGAGAGGTCAAAGTTTAAGAATGTTTCCTAGAAATCATTCTGATAGGTCTGGTAATCCAAACAAAATGAAAATGTATTCAACATTTAATGGTAGTGTCTAATGTTGTCGAATCTGAGATTCTAATTATCACTGGGTGAAAGATTATCCTCACAAGCAGGGAGATGTAAAGTTGACAGAAAATGAAAATGGATGTTTTCAAGAGACTGTTAATATTACATTGCTAACATCATCACAACAAGAATTAAAGCCAAAGACTGTATTTGTTGCTGAAACATACAATGCTACAATGCAGCAGTCATTCAAGTTTGGGGATGGACAAACAGTGTACTCATATCAGAAGGTGAAATTCCCTGCAAAAATTGGATCAGTGAAATGTTCCATTGAAACTGAAGTGGTTGTCTGTGAAATACATCTGCTTTTAAGCAAAGAATCTCTCAAAAGATCTCATACAGCTCTAGATTTGACCAATGACAAAGTCAAAATGTTTGGAAAACATATTGAAGTAAACCTCATTTGTCAATACCTCATTATCAACGAAGGAAAAGAGGGAAGTAGTATTGAAGCTTCATAAACAATTTGGTCATGCATCAGCTGATAGGTTAATTACACTCTTACAAAGTGCAGGTACAACTGGACCTGATATGAAGTCACTGAAAGAAGATTAAGATTTGAAATTAGTGCTTTAAAGTAGTCAATTCAGAATGAAGAAATTAAAAGCATTAACTGGGTAGATGGTAGTTTTCAGCTGACAAATGTGCTAACAAAACATAAGCTTCAGGAATGTCTCAAAACTGGTCTAATTCAGTAAAAAAATTCTTTGAGGAAAAGAATAAAGAATTAATATTGACTGTAGACTTATATGACAATAGAGTTATGATACAAGTTTCATAGTGATAGACACTAGTTGCATTATGATACTGACAACCATAAATTAGTCATAGAGACACAATTTGATAAAAGTGATAGTGACACTTTAATCTTAAACTTTCATAACATTTTAATTCTTTTATATGTCAGTGATAAAGACACTCTTTAGACAATCACCTCACAAAGAGAAAGGATTAGGATTGTTAACTTTTGTTTTGTTGTTTGCTTATGATTGTATATTTGCTTTCAGATCATTGTCACTTGGTGGGTTTAGTTTAGTGTTGTTAGTAAAAGATATACTGTTGTACTTGTGTTGTGAGTGGGTCCATTACCAGTTAGTTAACAGAAAGCACTCTAAAACTGGTTACCAGTTTTCTGCATTAGGCTTACTCAAAATGCAGAAAGTAAATAGGACAAAATATATTATGCAACTATATAAAAAACAGCAATGGTTTATTTGACACCCAGTCAAGGCTGTAACATCCATTTATGCAGCTGCCTCACCAAAAATTATGACAATTTTTTGTTTAACCTATCAAGTCTATCAAACAATAATTTGATTTCAGAAGTAACATGCTTTCTGATTGGATAAAAAAATTTGTCCATCATCTCATATAGACAAAATTTTGTAATGTGACTGTGATGTAATCAATCTTTTTCACTGATTTTTTGTTGGATTTTGATACTAATATTAAATTATAAGGAATAACTGGTGTATTTTTTAACCTTTTAAACTAATTAATTACAACTCAACACGTATCAATGCACTATAATACGATATGTACATCTTTTAAAAACAGAAAAATCTGTAGCTCCTGTTGAAGTAAGCTAATTTACTTGGGCTTGTGTTACATGTGACCACAGGGATTAAATCATTTGACATATTTATTGTTATAACCTGTTAATGCCCATAAGGTTTGCTAAGATGAACCAATATTTACATAATATTCTATCAGGGATCATGAACATCCATCTGTCATTAATAGACATTGAAAACTTCAGACTTTTTCTACGTCATATATTTTTGAATTATGATTATAAATGACAAATTATTAAACTCAGTCAGTCCTGGTACAGTTGAAGACAATATGTTATTATCCTGTTAAATTATAAGCCATTATAGTATGTCACTGCACAACACTAAGATTCTGTCTGAACAGTTGTTACTCTAATCAAAAAGTATGTGCTGTCACAATTCTTCATTATCAGTTGTCATTCATTTCACTTTTAATTTTTCAAATATAATTACAGACATTTTCCATTATGAGAGACATTTGAATGTGTCACACTTCATAGTAATGATGATTATTTAATAAATACATTTGTTATATCTCAGAGACTTACGGTTTTCTTAGGAGTATTTTAAGCATGTAATCTTCTCCATGATGTATAGTTAATGCCCGCAATCCACAGCTAATGGTTGATGCAATAAGATGCTGCATCATCCAAGTACAGCTATTATATCCGTATAATTCAATTACTAGAATGTTGTTCTAAGATCACATATTTCCAAAGATTTCCTTTAAATCCATATTCATTGTTTTATTTTTATACAATTATTCTTTTATACACATGTGAAGTCATCTCCTCTATTTTCCATTTCATACTTAAATTCTTAATGTTTCTTTTACTTGAGATGTTACAAGTAATTTAGTGTAATATAAACCACTAAATATATGTTATGTTGAAAGTAGGTGACAGGTGAGACATATTACTGTCTACCCAGGTAAAATACAGGTATATGAAATGCATATAAATGTGATTATTATCTCCTTCACATGATAAAATGTATCTAACTAATGTTAACATTTTATGTTTTTAACTTATAAAATTAAAATAGAAACCAGTGATCACTTCAATTAATGGATCCCACACAGAAAATTTTATTAATGCAATAAAAAACTAATAAATTACAGTGAAATAACATCCCTGTGTTAAATCAAATACAAATATTTCTTTGGTTGATGGAAACTTATACAGTGAAGGGGTGGATTCACTTATTTCATATCTATTATTTTGTGGAAACTTCAACTTATTATATTAAAATTTCATATTTGATTAGTTTAATCAGAAACCTTATGGAGGGGATTGATGGTCTGATCAAAACTTTATATTTATGGAAAATAAAATGACCATCTTACAAATTATATTTTAGAACAACAGTTTTACTAAGAGAAAAAATAATACCAAATGCCATTAGACAAAAAAGCAGAATATTTTGGCCAAATACAAAAAATATGGTAACAACCCAATCAAATGAAGGGTAATAACATAATTATTGAACTGATCAAATTTAGGTGGCAGTCAAAAGGAATAGTCTAAAAGTTAAGTCCTTATAGCAAATGGCATAATCAGGGCAACAACTGGAAAGTTGGAAAACCACTGCAATGGTCCTGACTTTGTACAGGCATTTCAAAATGGAAGGTGGGTTAAACCAGGTTTTATAGCCCATTAAACCCCCCCCCCCGCTTCCATGAAGATTCATTATTTCCGGTTTACTTCAACACAAATGGGCAGTATAAATTTGCCACCAGTCAAAATCAGTAAAACCGGTAGTCAAAACAGTACAGAAGATATGAACAATTCATAAGTGAAAATAAAAAGAACTCAATACAATAAGCATGACGTAAACCCTAGCCACAATTTTCAAAAAGTGTTGGCATGGAAGATGTGTCAAGTTCAAGTAAAAACTACAGAAAATTAATTTGAAAACATTTTGAAAATCCATCATCTATAATCTGTTTGTCAGAAACAAGATATGGATATAAAAAATAAATCTTGTTAAGGCAGTGTATGGTCCAAAAGCTTGTCTCTTAACATCTTAAGAATTCATAACAGTCGCCAATAGCTCTGTGTACCTTAACAACTAAGATATATAATCACTGGGCTAGCTGCAATATAACTGCACAAGAGTGGGGAATGTATAATTTTAAAATCAAAATCATCTCATTTGTCA
Source organism: Perna viridis (assembly GCA_037379345.1). NCBI lineage: Eukaryota > Metazoa > Mollusca > Bivalvia > Mytilida > Mytilidae > Perna > Perna viridis. The sequence continues at coordinate 59,904,794 of CM074512.1, forward strand.
TATTTTTTTGTACCCAGATAACTACTGTCTTCAAATTTGAGATGAAGGCCATGTTTTTTGACAAATCAGAAATCTGAATATCCATTTCCTGCAAGATACCATAAGGAACATCTGTACACAATTCATATATTCACACAGTGCTTTCATCAGATAAGATTTTTGAAAAATTGTTAACAGAAGATGACAACAATAAATGAAAACACTATTGATTTTGGGGGAATTTCGTTTGCAATTTAGGTCACAGTTGTCAAAAAACTTTTTTTTTCTGTAAAAATCAAGTTTCAGGGTAACTCATAATTTTTACATCCAATTCAAATGGAACTTTGGGATATAGTTGCTTATCAGGTAAATGAAAACCGTTTTGATTTAAAATGTCTAAAGTATTTCTTTCTCTTAAATGGGGATGCAACTTGGCTTGTGCACCCTGGTGCATTTTTATTTTGGTACTTTAAATTTGGCACAACTCTATAAAAAATCAACAGACAAGAATAAAACTCTAACTAAATCTGTAACTCATCAATATCTCAAATAATAAATAAAAAAACCTAAATGACATAACATCTGTCAATGGACCAATATTATTTAAATCAGATATCCACACTTGCTTCTTATTTTCATTTGGATGTTAACTTGTCACACCTGACAAGTGTGCTTGGCAAGTAAACATCCAAATGAAAATAAGGAGCAAGTGTGGATATCTAATTTTAATTAGAATGTCATTTGACAAGAGTAAAACTGTATGTACCAGTCCATTTTGTGGCGGAGGCATAAAAAAAACTACTGTTTTGGTATGTATGTGAACAAGGGGAATGATTTATGAAATGAAAATTAGAAATTACTATTTTTTTTCTTTTCAAAATATTGTTCGATTGTTGATATTAATTCTGAAGATAAGATTTTGTTTTCTTTTAATTAACCCAACAGGCATATGGTTTGTTGTACATTTATGGACATAATTAAAAAAATTGCCAACTTTTCATTGTGTTAAAAGCCATAGAAATTCAAATGCTTTTACCCATGTGGTTGGGCAGAAAATTTGTTTCTTTTTAGCCCTTTGTTCCTAAAAGTTAAGGTCATAACACACAAGACCAATAATGGTGTGAATTATTTCACAGAACAATATCATATACTTTGATTCTACAGGAGTTAATGTGCGAAAACCACTTCTTCAAATAGTGCCAACATGGACTATTAAAGGAAGACAACACCACAGCCTTCTTTCACCTCAATTTTTTTTGTGTCCATATGGAATAGGGGTGGTTAGGTATTAGAACAAAATGAATGTCAACAATGTGCTAGAAAAAAAACCCACAAATTACAGCTACAATATAGCTGTAAGCTCCTTCAATGATAAATATGAAATCATATAGGAAACCTTTTGTTACCTTTATGAACATTTTACCTCTAAATTCTCAGTAAAGCAATATCTACATGTAGAGCTTTACTCTTCAAGCCACTGATGTCAATTAGATACAACAGTTAATGGTAGACTGTTACACCAATAGGCAACGGTAATACCCTCCTATGCAATGAAAATACAAACTTACAGCTTTCGCAAGATCATTCGCATCATTGCATCAGGACCAATTTGAGCCAGCATTAATAAAACATCCTGAAGTTCTTCTTCTGCTTCTTTTTTGTCATTTTGTGATGGTACAGTACCAAATCCTTGATCATCTTGTTGAAATCGATAAAATAAATATTTGTCTCTGAATTGATGCTCATGACAAACTGAAATAAAATTATTGAAATATTTTAACTAAAAAAGTAACTGCCAATCAAATTTAATATTGAGTTGTTGTTTTTGTTTTTTTTTTTTTATTTGAATAAGTCCAATACCAGTTTGTTAACCAAACATCAGTTGGTACATGATTGCTACACATAGCCATGTCCCCTGACAAACCTATTTATGCTGTCTATCAGTGTCAAACGTCATTGTTTTTGTTTCTTGATACAATATATAACTAAGAAGAAAGCCTGTTAGACATAGATCATTTTTCTTCTTGAAAGGGGGGGATTTCATGTTGATTTTTTCCACCTAAGGACAATATAATTATTTTTTTCAAAAGCAGTCAGAGTTAACAAAATTTATTTGAAAATGCATATTATTAGGTAATATGGAAAATATTGAAATTAAAGTTTTTTTTCTGTCCATGGCTGAGTAAAAGAAATAGTCTTTTGCTTAAATTTTGAATAATTTTATTTCTTTTTCAAAATAATCCAAGGGACTCTCATACCTTACAATTCATGCCAATAAACATACCAATAAACATGCCAACAATTCAGAAACAAAAAATAGCAACACACTTGATATTCTAGAGTTTGTTTTGTCAAAAAACACTCAAAAACAAATGCATTCCCCATTTTCTTTTTGTTTCTGAATACCTGGCACAGTCATGAACAATAAACAATATTTCATATGTGATTAAAATCACAGGTAGGGATCTTCATATGAGGAGAAGAAAAACTTAGGGATATCAAATTAGTGATTCCATGTCTATCATGAAAATCAAATACAGACAAAATCCACAGAAGAGGATAATTTTTTATTTATTTTGGTTGCAACAGCATGAAAATGCTGTCCACATCAGTTAGAACAAAACACTGCAAGATATCTATGAATGGCATCTACATAAAATGAAAGAACAAAACTTCTGTGAGGGATTAAACAGGTTATCATGTTTATTTTCAAGATTCCTTGTAATTTTGGATGGTTACATTGCATTCTGTCATATGTTTGAAGAACATTTTCAGTCGATCATGATTAATGATCATGGTGAGACATGGTGTGCTTTTTGTTTTGGTTTTTCTTACTTATTTTGTGTAAATAGTGTCAAGGACCTAATCCTGTTTTGTTATTCAGTGCTGGAGATATTCTAATACAAAAGATTTTAATAAATTAAAATGAGAAGTTCCACTGAACAGGTACCACTTCATATGTGTATGATCAAATTCAAGTCAAGAAGCTTAAAACTTCTTCAGTTACAACTCCATAATGGTGACATAAATAAATATAAGTCAAATGATTAATGAATACATAAGAATGGACCCATAATTCAACTCTCTTCATTCAGTCGTATAGATATATGAAAAGTGAAAATGGTGACCTATTCATGAATTCTTTTCTGATACTGAATGTCTTAAGCAAGTAATTTAATTTGTTTTCATATACCAAGTGTGTAGATTATTTCTCTATTTTGATTTCTTACCATAAGGTGAAAATTTTTTTTCGCCACATGATGCTTATCTATGCATAAGTTGTATGTTTGTGACCAACCCTCTTTTAAAATCTCTAATTTTTTTTTTATTACTGTAAGAAATACTTCAAATACAAAAAAATTTGTTTAGGTTTTGGAATGATATTGTGTGTATTATTGTGTCACTCAAATTGCTTGGAATTACACGTCACACCAATGTGTATGACTTAATTCTTTAAAATGCTTCACATGTTTTCATTTTAAACTCAAGCAGAAATACTGTGAGCAACTCACAAATACATATCCAACAGTAACTGTTGAATGTAGCCCCGTGCAGGTCCAGGTGTTAAAAGAATAGGCCTGCAGCAGCTCTAAGCTTGTCGTATAAGGCGACTAAATAGTGCTCAGAAACCTAGCCGGGGGCTAGGCGCTCTGCCCACAGAGCAACTGGGATGTGTGCCCCAGGTGGTGGAATGGGGTACCCATGGCGTGTTACATGCTGGGGTTGTCAGGCTATAAAACAGAAAACCTGACCGCAAACCATAGTGGTGCGCCGTGCTGGGAAAGATGCCACGTTAAAGAACCCTGCTGTGGTATTCGATAGGAGTAGGAACATTTGCGCTCCGCCACAGGAGGCTAAATTGCCCGACCTTACCCATCCCCCCTTTTTCCAGTGGCAATCAAAGTTTATCAACCCTATTGTCCTTGTGTTTCATTGTCTGAATATAGCTGAAATATTGCTGCTCGGACGTTAAACCCCAACAAACAAACTGTTGAATGTAAAAACCCGTTGAAATATTTCCCTGTGGACTCCTTTGACAGTTGTTCTTCATACTCATCAACATAAATGTTCAAAATTTCTATAAAATTTAATCAAAATTCCTTAATGTTAAGGAGCAGTTCAGCTTATGAGGATTTATTCTGTAGAACTTTTACATTAAAATATCTCCCAAAAGAGTCCTTTGACAACAACTATATCCCTTTATGCATAGGATACCCACTCTCCCATGAAATGTCAATAAAATCCATTCAGTGGTAAGATACAATAAATATGGACAGAACAACCAACAGACAGATGGTGTTTCTCCCGTAGTGGTACTAATTCAATATGGATCCTGAAAAATTCACAAAGGTCTTCTTGAAACCCTATTTGGCCTCAATTCAAGATTATTTTCAGAATACAATAGCATTAAAACCTATGATTTTTCAACACTTTATCCCCATATTCAGTTAAAATCATGACGCAAAAACATTATACATTTTTGTTACTCCAAAAGGAAAACTGGAACACCAAGATACAAATATGTAGTTCTTGGTTGGGATTCCTCATACTTTGTAAAAAATAATTCCAAATATACCGAAGAAGATATTTTCAAAATGTTGGATTTTTTTAACAACATATTTGTCCCGTGTGGAGCATGTGTTCTTCAACAAAAGTTTAGCATTCCAATGAGAACAAATTGTGCCTCTCTACTTCCTGACCTATTCCTTCAATTCTATGAAGCTGACTTTATAGCTGACTTGATCCAAAGGAAGGAACATTGTTTAGCTAGATCCTTTGATGTCAGTTTCTGCTATATAGATGATGTATTATCGTTCAACAATCCTAGTTTCGGGGACTTGAGACATTGCATCTACCCAAAGAACTTGAGATAAAGGATACCCATCCCCCACCAGCCAACTTCAAAAATTATTTGGGGTGTATAAAACTATTTCTCTGTGTCTTATTACCATTACATTTTTCATTTTTTCTGACAAACTGAGTCAATTTCTTCAGATCAATAACCATAAATCATCAAATTGAATAAAATGCTTTACAGGGCACAGCTCTGCACGGGATCAGTGTTTTTCCTTAATAGGTTGGGCAATTACTGACACACATTTCAAGCTTGTTACTTACAACTCCAAATTTTGATTGTGATAAAATATGTTGCACAGGATAATAATGTCACCAGAATCAAAGTGAATCCTTTTTGGTACCTTATTCATAAATATTTTTAGTCACACCCTCCATAATCAATCTCCCCGTGCAGGTCCGGGTGTTAAAAGAATTGGCCTGCAGCAGCACTAAGCTTGTCGTAAAAGGCGACTAAATAGTGCTCAGAACCCTAGCCGGGGGCTAGGGCGCTCTGCCGACAGAGCAACTGTTGTGTGCCCCAGGTGGTGGAATGGGGTACCCCTGGCGTGTTACATGCTGGGGTTGTCAGGCTATAATATGGAAAACCTGACCGCAAACCATAGTGGTGCACCGTGTTGGGAAAAAGGCCACGTTCCTTGCACGTTAAAGAACCCGGCTGTGGTATTCGATAGGAGTAGGAACCTTTGTGCTCCGCCACAGGAGGCTAAATTGCCCTACCTTACCCATCCCCCCTTTTTCCAGTGGCAATCAAAATTTGTCGACCTTATAATCCTTGTGACCCATCCTTTTTTTTTCTTCATTTCATGTTCATTTTATCATCCATTTCATGTTCATTGTCTGAATACAGCTGAAATATTGCTGTTCGGACGTTAAACCCCAACAAACAAACAAACAAATCCACAATCAATCCAAGTCTTTCTTTCTTTGGTGGTATGGCATGTTATGGTATGACTTTAAAGAGATCTATTTCCTAATAGTTAAGAATAAGTTATTATCCAGACATCATGAAAATGCTTGTTTTTTTGTCCCTTTTGGGTCCTTAATAAGTAACAACACCATTTTAAAATCATTTTAAAGAGATCCATTTAAGGAATGATTGTTATATTTTTTCAATCTATAAAGAAATAACCACAATCACATGGTGCACACTTGATAACCTGTGTTATTTAAAGTGTACACCAAGGGCATTGAGGTTATTTTAAATAGACAAAAAAATATAACAGTCATTCCTTATAATTTTAATTTTAAGATCAAAATTCAATGAGCAAATCATTAAAAGAGGTTGAAGACGTCATAGTCACATTACAAAATTTGGCCTATGAGATGATGGACAAATGCTTTATCCAATCAAAAAGCATGTTACTTCTGAAATTAAATTATTGACTTATAATCAAGTTATTTTCAAAAATCATGAAAATGCTTGTTTCTGGCCCCATTTACTTCATAATTCCTACTACTTCTATAATAATTGACAAGTAACTCACCACAAATAACCATTTTGTCCTCAGTAGGTCAATAACTTTAGGTAATAAAGTCATTAAGGCTAACCAGTCCTTCATTCAAAAACTGGTAACTGACAGATAACTTACTTTGCACAATCATTTTTTCCTCAAAAGGTGAATAATACTTAGCAAGTAAATTTAACTCACTGTAAAAAAATCAGACCAGTCTCTACTGACATATTTACTTTTTTTAATGTAACTCACCATGGACAATTAGTCCTTCCTCTAACAAAGACTGCCAAATTCCAACAGCCTGGTTCCTTGAATATACTAATGTACTCTGTTGTAGCAACCAGTCAACCATCTCAGTGCCAACCATACATCTACGATATGTCCGTAAATGGTATTTTCTGTCACGAATCATATGTGAAGCTCTGGACATTATAATAACTCTCAAAATGTTTGATGCTCTGAATAATTTTTGAGATGGCATCTGGATGAAATTAAAAAGAATTCCATAAAAATTTAATTTGATCAACAAGAGTCTCCCAGGAGCCTGAATTGCTCACCTGGTTGAATTTTGCCTTTCAAAGGCAATAAATTTAACAAGAAATTGTCTAATAATTTTGACTCAAGATGTATTTGGTAGGACTTATCATAAGGATCATTTCAACATTTAAAAGTTTCTTTTAATCTATTATTGTTTTCAAGATACTGACTGAAAACTGTAAAAAAAAAAGTCATTTTTCCCCTTTCAAGGACAACAACTCTTACAAGGAGTCATCCGACAACTTTTATCCCTGAAGAGTTTTGTAGTTCTAATAAAGTTGCAAAAAACTACTGCCTGACCCTTATGTTCTATTTTTAGTAACGGTGGCCATGTTTTTTGACAGATCAAAAATCCCCATACCAGTTCTATGCAAGGTACACCAAGGAACATTCATACCAAGTTTGGTTCCAATTGATCAAATAATGTCAGAGGAGAAGATTTTTAGAAAGAAATAACATTACAAATAGCAAAAATCATTGAAAAGGGCAATAACTCCAACATGGCTAAATGGATTAAAACCAAAATTTATACAGAGATAGATCTCATCATGCTGAACACTTTCACCCAGTCAGAGTTTAGCTTAACTTAACGGTTATGGAGGTATATATGAAAAGCTACGGTTTGATCCCTCTGTTCTATTTTTAGTAACCGCAGCCATGTTTTTTGATGAATCAAAAATTCCCACATTAGATCTATGCATGATACACCAAGAAACATTCATATCAAGTTTGGTTCTAATTAGTCAAGTCGTTTCAGAGGAGAAGAGTTTTGTATAATTGTTAACGACGACGAGGGATGACAATGATGGATGGTGATGACAGACAACGATGACGGACAACGATGACGATGGATGACAAGTGAGCTAAAACTGACATTATATTTTTACATATTCAAACAATTCTAACCCTTATGAACATGATGAACAGTACAAACTAGAAAACTGTGAGCAAACTCACAAAAAATACACCCTTCACCGACTCTCCCCATCCCATTATTTACTTGAACTTAAAACATATAACATCCTTTATTTCCCCTAGCAGGTATATATTACAGTTTTCATGACGTGTTAGCAGAAATAGGTTAAATTCCTCTGGTACAATGTGTATCTGATTTATGATAAGACAGACTTCATAATATTTACATTTATATACCTTTAAAACTTAAAAAAAAAAACAAGCATTCTGAGAGTATTGCAAAACAATACATAGTCCCCTATCAACTGTTTAGGTCTCACTAACCACTTCTAAAGTTTCCATTACTTTACATGTTAAAAAAGTAATTTTCAAAGTCTCACTATGAATTCCCAGGACAAATGACATCTTAAAGTTGCATACCGTTGTGAAGCTTGGAAAATATGGCTTCCAAAATCATTATGCTAATGGTACGATGATAGTAGAAATTCTTCACAAAATTTACTTGAATAAATAATACTGAAAATCTACATTTTTACCTGTTCTGCTAACTGACAGCATGGAGGCAAATTACTCACACATGTAAACAATATTCATACACTTTTGTAGTTAATTACATATATGATTTTAAAGTACACATTCTCAGCTTCATTTTGACTACTTTTAATCATAATACACACAAATAATGCACTTACAATGCATATGTCTAGGTTCAGTGTGTTTTTGGTACTACATAGGGGGGTGGCCATTTGACCCGGAAGTGGTTAGTGAGACCTTATATCACTGACAAAAATACTACCCTGGGTCATCAAGTATAAATGACAAACTGAAGAAAATCACCTTGATTTTGAACAGAAAAAGGGATATGGACAAGATAATATTAACAGGTTTTCTTCAGAAAAAATCATGTAATTCTGAAATTTTGGTATAGCGCGTAAAACTGAAAGAAACTGGAAGAAATCTGCAAAGCAGAATGAAACATAAACTTGACAAAAATCAGCTCAGTATCGGCAAGCATTTAGAAAAAAAAGTGTGGAAAACTTTTTAAAATGTTGGTAAATACAAGGGCCATAACTCAAGACAAAAATCAGCAAAGTGGAACAAAACGTATACTTGATCTATAACTCATCAGGGTAGACTCACATACCAAAAATCAGCTAAAAGTCTGCAAGCATGTAGCAAAAAGTGCAGAAAAATTAAATTTAGGTAGTGGAACAACATGTAAACCTGATCTGTAACTAATCAAGGTTGACTCACATACCAAAAATCAGCTCAATATCTGAAAGCGTTCAGAGAAAAAGTGCAGAGAACTTCAATTTTTTTCGGGACTGACAGACAGGCAGATGGACAGATGGAGTGCAAATCTAAAGTCCCCTTCAGCTAAAGCCAGAAGGGGACTTCTAAGAAGGATTTAGGTAAAATCAACCTCACTGATCACATAGCTGCTAACTCAATCAAGGAAAAATATCTATTTACATGTATATGCTACAAGTAATCTTAGATATTCCAAAGTAAAACTTAAAACACTTTAACAGCAATACTAACTAAACTGATTGGAGCAGCTGAACATCCATGTTTGATCTTCATGTTACCACCACTACTCTTTCTTGACCTTGAAATTTGTGGTGACAACTGAAATTGATGCTGGTGTGAACCTACAGTAATACAATATTCCACATAAAAACAACATTTGTAAGGACAATTTATGTTCTTCATATTTTATGATTCTCAAGAATTTCAGTAAAAACTAGTTATTGGTTAACAAGATTGGTCGACATTTTTAGATTCACTACAAAAATCATGCACTCGTCTCCTGTTGGATATCTAATTTTGTTTGTTCAGCACTTTACCATAGAATAACCAGTTGGTAACAAGTCCAATCAGCACTTGGTCAAATTGGCACAAGTACTTCTGATTAATTCAGTTAAATCAGGACCCAATCAAACTAACAGTTTGAATTTTTATTCTCTTAAAAATATGTACATGTTTTAATTACAAAAATTTACTGCACTCAACCTCATAAAATATTTGGAAATTGAGTTGAACCTCATGGTGTATCAAATGTTAAAATGTGTCCAAATACATGTATTTTTGATTTCTTATATTATGTGTACTAGTCGAAGATTTAAAATATAATTATGAATCTGAAAAGTAGGAGGCGCATTATGGCATTAAGTGATAAAGAATTTATCACCAGGTGGTAGTCTCATGGTGGTATGCTCACCTGGAGTGTGGGTTTGATCCCTGGCCAAGTCATACCAAAGACTAAAATTGGTAGTCAAAATCTTCCAACATGAGGGAAACTAGAGGCATTCAAGAGCAAGAAATGCTCACCAGGAAAAATTAGAAATCTCATTGCCATACTATTTGATAAGATAGAACAAACATTTTTGAATTATTCAAAGGCCTATCCTAACAAAGCTCAAGAATTTTGTAGGCCTTATCATAAGGATCACATCAAAAGAAATATTTTCTATCTACTATCATAGATTTAAAAATATCAGCTGAAACCTGTAAAAAAAACATCATTTTTCCAATTTCAAGTGCAATAACTCTCATAAAGGAGTCATCCTACAACTTCAACCAAATGGACACTATTTTAGGCCTTTATATCAGTTGAAAGTCTCTTGCAGTATCTGTTTGGGTTTAAAGATAGCTTAACACTGCAAAAACTAGAAAAAACTGTGAGCCGAGACCTTCACTTCCTTTTTAAATAAAATGGACCTTTCTTGTATTAAAATCTAAAAAGAAGGGTGCACAGTATGTGAATGTTTCATTAAATTACAAATACAGATAAGCATAATGCAGACAGTAGCAGGATCAAAACCCTAGAACTGATCAAAATATCAAATAGGAAGTGCATAATATGAGTATGTAAAATTCTATGATTTTTTATTAAATTTCATTAAGTAGTTAGAAGGAGTTAATGGATAAGCGCCAGTGTGGTGGGTACACATGTGTCCCCACATTTGTAAATGATGGAAATGTCTATGTTGTGTATGTTAAACCTCTAAATTGATATGGATCAAGATTTCAAAAATAAGATACACAATGGGACTATGCCATAAAGATTCTGTAAAAATTTCATAAAATCTATTCAGTTGTGTAGGAGGAGTAACAGATAAGAGATTATAACTCCTTTGCATGATGGATGGAAGTAAGGACCATAGGATGGACACCAGTGGTGGATTCAGAGGGGGGTGCAGGGGATTGATACCCCCTAATAATTGGAATGTTTGTCATTTTCATGGCCAAAAAAATGGAAAATGATGTCCAAGAACAAAAAAGTCTCTATAGAAGAGAACATTTTTTTCTAACATCAGTGAAGAGGTGTGAAAAATTAACAGAAATTAGAAAATAAATTCTTAAATGAATCCCTATCTAAGATCTGGCTTAAGCACCACAAAACTTGAAACATTACTTAAATCTGAGACACTGTGACACCATCATTTTCAAAGACTTTGATTAGAGTAATCATGAAAGTTACCAATATTCTCAGACTTACATATATAAATGGGGTGCCGTGAATGATGTTGGTTGTTAATATGTCTTTGTGTGCTTACTGTTTACTTTTACTTTGAAGAGTGTCATCATTCTGTTACTATTGACTTCATTACTTTATTTATCGAGGCCTTTCAGAACTCATTAAAAGGTATATCTACACTTGTTGAAAACCTTTTGGTGATCTCTGAAAGTATTTACTATTTAGGTTATACAATAATGCATTTGTTGCATTTCACCATATCCATTCTTGTTTCTATGAAAACACATCAAAATGGAAGAAAGATATTTTCTACTTACTTGATCTTGTCAAAGAACCTAAGGGAGTTATCACATCTTCTAATAGTTCTTTACTTCTCTGTAATCAGAAAATTAATTGTTCACTAAAATATTATGAGCAAGTTTAAAAAATTAATGTGTTGCTTCATGTGGATTCAAATCATGTAAAAGCATAAGATCTGTTTTCTCCTCTTGCAGTCACTGGGTATTAATTATTGTCCTACATGCACATCTTAATCTGATGCCTAACTTTGTGCTTGCATTGAGGGGCTAAGAAGGAGCTGCCCTGATAAGGCCTTATACATGTAAAACCTATATGTTGCATTACATCCCTTTGTTGCATCACACAATAATTACCTTTATTCATCAAAATCAATTGTGCAATGCATGTGGAGCTAAGCTTTCAGGCTTTTCACATATATAATCTTTTTGTTTGATTATCTCCCTTTGCAGGAAACACACAACAGTTATCTTCTTTCATGAACATTTCAATATGATGCCTAACCTTATTATCAAATTTCTTCAAAATCATGTGAGAAGTTTTGAAGGAGGTGCAATTATGAGCTTTTAATGGGTAAAACCCTTCAGTAGAGTAATCTTTCTTTGAAGGCTTACCAGTATTTGGGACAATAGTAATCTTCTGTCATGCACATTTACATATGATGTTTAACCTCAATATGAACATTTTTATTGAAATCCATGGAGCAGTACAGGAGGAGTTACAAGATATGTGGACAGACAGGGTGATTCTTATATCTATAATAATCACTCAGATTAACTCTGTGTTTTACTTTTCATTAAAAACTTCAATGAGAACACACCAAAGTGGGAAATCTGACAGTGACCCTTACTGCTCATATATATACAATCAGAAATAAAACATTATGCAATTAATGATTTTAACTGAAGACTGTTGAAACAAGATCAATTGATATTTTACCTCCCATAGAATCCTGAAATCCTTTTGTTCTATCCTTACAAGTTCAGTAAATTCCTTTGTAACAACTGTGGCATGTCTAGGTTGGTTAGTCAGTATAGATTCACCAAATGATATACCTATACCAAGTGTACAAAGGGTTACCTCATCCTATCAAACATCAAATTTAATTTTTGTTCAATAATATTTCTGTGATGCGCAGACTATAGATAAATATACATTTTACTAACCATAGTAAATTTGGACAGTGTGATAAATATTAGATCACATCATTAGCTATCATACCTCAAAATTAGATGTAAACATTTACTGACATCATTAAAGACTGCAACAACACTTTTCTTACTGGTTTTATTGAAACAAGTATTATGTGATATGACTTTCTTGCTCACTGATGTCATATTTTGTTGTGTTTTCTGTTAAATATCAAATTCGAGTTAATATCGTCTATATATGCATAAATATTTTTTAATTGTAAAATCTTTGTCATTGCCTCTTTCATATCAAGGCAGAAACCTTGAAAACAATACTTCTAAACTGCCAGACGATACAACATCTTACCCTTGGATGACCAGTTGAAGAGTATAGTACTTCTACACTGCCAGATAATACAATGTACCAATTTGTACCAATATCGCCTTGTCTAAACACTGAAACAAATATGAGTGTAGGCAACATAATGTACAAGAGTATAAATGCTGTTATTTCTAATACCTTAAATTATCCTTCAACCAATCATGAAGAAAGGTAGATTTAAAAGGTTAATGAAAACTAAATGTGCTTATATTTACACTTAACAAATTTGGAAAAAAAAAGAAATTTGATCCAATAAAAAACTTAAGTTCTTAATTATAATATTTTAGAAAGTCTAGTTTGCAATCAATATATATTTTTCAGTGAATGTATATGACATTTGAGCTCTCTGTTAAACTTCAACAAAGACAAATAACTTTTGAAAGTAAAACTATTGGCTCACCCGGTTGGATAAAAATTCCTTACACTTAAACCTAAGGATTTTCATTAAAATCTCTCCAGTAGTTTATGAGGAAAATATTTTTAAATGTAAATACATTAAAAATTGCAAAAAAAAACCATCGAAGAAGGGCAATAACTCCAACATGGCAAAACAGATTTAGATGAAAATTGCACCACAGATAGATCTCATCATACTGAACATTTACAATAGCCAGAATTTGGCTTAACCTATCAATGTTGAAGATATAAATGAAAAATAAAAAATCCCAACTCTAGTTCTATGCAAAACACCCTAAGGAACATTCAAACCATGTTTATTTTTAATTGGTCAAGTAGTGTCAGAGAAGAAGAGTTTTGAAAAATTGTTAACTATGATGACAGATACCAAGTGATGGCATTAGCTATGGGCCAGGTGAGCTAAAAAATCAATGCTGTTTTAGCTGCCAAATTTGTTCAGTTTTGATTCTACTGAATTTTGCTGATGCAATGAAATAAGTTTTCATTTCATCTATTTCTTGATTAGTTTTCAAATAAATAATGACAATTACTGACCATATGTGTGCCGAATTATACCACTACACATAAATTACAAAAGGATACTTGCATTATAATCAAACTTTTTTCTTTTATGGCTTGAGTCTTCCTTGCCGTTGATTAACAACTTTCCCTTTGCAATCAGATTTATTTAAAAGAATCAACCCTTACAGCACATGCACGGATTAAGGTCATCAGAAGTTAACGCATACAAATTTTATCTAGGTTGACTTTTTGTCTTGCAAGACAATATATGTATCAACACCTACTTTATGTGTTTAACACATTTTATATGTTGATATCAAATGAAATTAAAGTTTGTTTTTGTCTCCCCCTGTCCCACAATCCACCTGCAGTATCCATCACATCCACAGAACAGCTTCATAAAATTCTTTGAAAGGCTACAGAGAAGTCACGCTAATCGGTTCAGTAGTTTCAGAGAATTTAAACTGACAAACTATGAGAATTTTTGACAAATTTCTAAGCTCAAAGGGCACAAAACTTTCTAAGTTCAAAGGGGCATTACTCCCTCAAAAAATTGGGGGATCAAAATTTTCCATTAATATGCACAATAACAAATGATGTTCTTGCAACATACGACATTATGTAAGATTTGGTTCAAAAGTTCCAGAAGAGTTATGCTGACAATGTAATTTATGAGGATTTTTGACATTCTAAGTTCAAAGGGGCATTTTTCCTACAAAAATTAGAAGATAAAAAATTTCCTGGTAGTATACACTACATATTATGTTCTTGCTACATACCAAGTTTTGTAAAATTCAGTTCAGTAGTTTCAGAGGATTGCACTGACAAGGTAATTTATGAGGATTTTAGCCAAATTTCTAAGTTCAAAGGGGCATAACTCCTACAAAAATTAAGCGATAAAAATTTCCTGGCAACATGTACAACTACATATGATGTTCTTGCTACAAACCAAGTTTTGTAAAATTTGGTTCAGTAGTTTCAGAGGAGTTGCACTGACAAACTTTGTGACAGTTTGACAGTTTGACAGGCCAAAAACAATATGTCTTCCCACCCAAGTGGGGGGGGGGGGAGTTAGACACAACTAGACAGGAAAAGTACATTTAGTAGAAATAATTCAAAGTTAAGGCATATTTCTACAAAAACAAAAAATTTACGAAAATGACAGCTAAAGCAGCTTTAATCACACATCAATAAAATGGTTGAAAAGGCCCAGCTTGTTACATTGTTTAACCAAAGAGGTTGTACAATTAGGGGGAAACTGTAAACATATAAAGGCCTTAATACAGGCAGAAACCCTGAATCAATAATTGTTAATTAGGTCCTCCTTCCAAAACTGAGGTCCCCTAGACTACTTTCTGTGAAAATCATTCCCATCCCATTTATGTCCTTAATGAAATGAAATATATGATTATCCACTATATCTATACTTACATGTTACACCTTTATCCAAATCTTCATAGTACCCAAAGCAACAGATTTCTTGAAGTAGTGATGATTCAAATTTGTCAAAAGCTGGTATGCTCTTTAATCGGGAGAAAATTATGCCAACATCCTCCCCTGTTCTGTCTATAGGTCTGAAATTAAAGTAGTTATACTGTGAGAAAGTTAACTCAGAGAATACTCCCGCCTCAAACAGCCTTTCACTTATAAACTTTCACAAACTTGTCTTCCATTGCTTGGACTTGACATAAATCACCTTCAGTCTTGCACATTTACATATGATGCCAAACCCTCATATCAAATTTCATTAAAATGAACTGAGCACTTAAGGAAGAGTTGCACCAGTACAATGATTTGACAAGTAAAACCCTTAAGATGAATTATTCCTCTTTGCCGGTGTTAGACAACACATTTCTTTTTCCATGCACATTTAAATGTGTTGCCTTAACTTCCTAAATAATATGTTTTTAAAAATCTGAAGAGTTTACACGAATTAAACAAGTACATCCCATAAGTTGAATTATGTCCCTTTGTAGACCTAAGACAATAAGTATCTTCATGCATGTAGTACAATGCCTAAACTTCATATCCAGTTTTGTCAAAATAGATAGAGTGGTTTAGGGTTAGTTGCAATTATCAGACATGTGTACAGACAGATAGACAGGGTAATTTCTATTTTAACTCTTCAACTTAATGGAGAGTATACAGGTAGCCAAATGTCCACTGCAACTGATGAGATTTGAAGTTACCTACACAGGAAAAATTGCAATGTATATTTCATGTGTAAGAAATCATACGAAAATATATGCTTAGGACCAATATGAAAATTTTTTTTTTCTGCATATATACGCCTAGATACAAATATGTAGTTCTTGGTATAGATTCCTCATACTTTGTAAAAATAATTTCAAATCATCTTCCGAATATACAGAAGAAGATGTTTTTAAAATGCTGGAATTTTTTATGGACAACATATTTATGTATTTGTCTAGTCAGCATTCCAAAGGACCAAATTGTGCTCCTCTACTTGCTGACTTATTCCTTCACTCTTATGAGGCTGACTTAATAGCTGATCTGATCCAAAAAGAAGGAATGTTGTTTAGCTAGATCCTTTGATCTCAGTTTCCCCTATATACTGTAAAAGTATTAATTTTCGCAGTGTAATTTTCACTATTTTTGCGGTGGACAGAAAAGCGTGAAAAAAAGTACCCGCAAAATTGATTTTTAATACTATAAAACATTAACCATTTTTTTGAAATCGTGAAATTAATACCCACGAATATGTTCACTTGACAGAATCCATGAAAATTAATACCCACGAATATGTTCATTTGACAGAATCTGTGAAAATTAATACCCACGAATATGATCACTTGACAGAATCTGTGAAAATTAATACTCACGAATATGTTCACTTGACAGAATCCATGAAAATTAATACCCACGAATATGTTCACTTGACAGAATCCATGAAAATTAATACCCACGAATATGTTCACTTGACAGAATCCGTGAAAATTAATACCCACGAATATGTTCACTTGACAGAATCCGTGAAAATTAATACCACGAATATGTTCACTTGACAGAATCCGTGTAAATTAATACCCACGAATATGTTCACTTGACAGAATCCGTGAAAATTAATACCCATGAATATGTTCACTTGACAGAATCTGTGTAAATTAGCAATTGCAAAACTCCAAAATCATACAAAATTCAAACTTCTCAAGTCCCATAAAAAACATAATAAACATTTGATTTTTTCTTACTTTTTTATAAATTAATCTGTCAGTCCAAAATGCATGTTTTTCATGACAGTCCTGAACATATGAAAAACATGTCAAACATATGTGACAACTTTCCTGTACATTCCCTAAAATGGAGGTGTTCTACACTAATAGTTTAAGTCAATTCTCATTTAAACTCTGATGAATCCAGCTTGATGTCAGATAGTAGACATCTACTAAACTTTTTCAGTAAACTACAAAAATAATTGCTTTTCTGCAAGTATTTCTATTTTAAGCAAGTGCTGCAACCTAGTTGTATCATATATTTTGTACTAAATAAAGCTGTTTTTAATATCTTATAAAATATTTGCTGTTCCAACAGTATCAGGCATTATGACATCATATTAGATTATTTAATATTTTTTCAACGAGAAGGAGTTTCTCATGCTGATCTCGGGACTATTTTTCTGTGGAGTGCTAAGTGATGTCAGGTACATGTATGTTGTGCAGCTATACAATAATTTTTATTTACTTGACTGGCGTAAGATTGATTGTTTAGCAAGATCAAAGGGATTTTAAACAAAATAGCGATAACAACCTTTATCGCACCCCCTCTATCACATATCTAACCTTTATTGCATCCCCTTTATCACAATCCTACTCAAGGTTTCTCTAACACTATTGTAATTGTGTTTCAATTGGTTTTCGAATGACAGACCGTAACAATATGAATATAGATGCTCTAGAGAGCCTGAATTGCTCACCTGTTCAAAAATAGTCTTTTTAACTTTCTAAAACTGGACTCAAACATCGATCAATAGATCAGTATAAAAATTTCCACAAAGGTCCATCTCACCATGCTGATCAATTTTACTCCGTGAAATTTTGGCTAAAACCATTGGTATTTGAGTTATTTTTGCAAATCCTCAATATGTAGTAATGGATGCCATGTTTTTTGACAAATAAAAAATATTCACACATAGACAGTTAAGGATATCCTAACAAACATTCATTCCAGATTTGGTTACAATCCATCCAGTCTAAAAGGAAATGATTTTGTTTGAAAAAATCCATTTGAAGACCCATAACGCATTCATTTGTCAACAGATCTTTTTGAAATTTTGGCACAGATTCAATTTATCATGCTGAACAATTTTACTCCCTGCCTGATTTTACATAAACCCAACTGTTTTTGAGGTATTCGAAAAATTCTGGAAATTGACCCCTATGGTCTATTTTTAGAAATGCTGGCCATGTTTTTTGCAAGATGAAAATCATGCACGCACGCACGCACACACGCACACACACACACACACACAGAGGTTGTTAAAGATATTCTACATAACATTCATGCTTTAAGTTTTGTTTCAATCCATCCAGTAGTTCCAGAGGAGACTTTCATAGTTGTAAATGTAAAATTCTGGGAAAAAATCCATTTCGGGACCCATATCTCATTTATTTTTCAACATATCTTTCTGATAATTTCGGAATAGGTCCATCCTATCACGCTGACCAATTTTTATCCTACCATATTTTAGCTATACCAAACTTTTTTTGAGTTATGTGCAAAATTCTGCAATTTGACCTCTACGGCCTATTTTTTAACAGTGGCCATGTTTTTGCCAAATCAAAAATATCCACACATGGATTTTTAAAAATGCCATAAGGAACATTCATGCAAAGTTTGGTTACAATCTGTTACTTAGTTTCACAGAAGAAGTTTTAAAAAGTTCATGGATGACAACAACGGACACATAGTGATTGCAATAGCTCACATGGCCCTTTTGGAGAGGAGAGCAAAAAAAGATGAAAAATCAATAAAAAGCAGATTATCAAATTGAAATACAAGTTTACACAAACATCAAAAGTAGATCAAAGGAATGGTTATTTCCTCAACTATAAAATATCATTCATTCTTTCCTATTCAAATATATGATAAAGCATATCATACATAGCAAAATCACTCTGGCATATCTTGGCATCTTGGGATGATACTACATATATTATGGATTTTGCCAAATATTATTCTTTATTTATCAATCAGCAAAAAGATAAAATATATATCTACTGGTAATATAAACTGACCTTTTATCTAAACAAGCAATCCATTCTGATACCATCCTGCATTACTTCTATGACCTTTAAAATAAAACTTATTCTAGTTACTAACAAGACAGTATTGATTACAGTACTACCAACAGACAGATCTGTTTATACTACTTGATCACAATCTGTTTTTTTTTTCACCTTATTGTGGAAATGATCCATAAAATCCTGAATTTTGTGAAATTTTAACATGGGTATTATGGAGATATTTACATTCTGTAGAGGGTAATTTGCCATTGAAATTCACAGAAAATACGGAGAATGCATAAAGTAAACACCTCTGGAAAAATTTCACAATTTAGCATATGAAAATTGTGTAGGTTCTAAAAGTACCAATATATAAATGGATAATAAAAAACCTTCACACAGGTTAAAATGGAAATTATATTCAACCGAAAGTTCATTTGTCATTATTCATTTGTCACCGACAATTTTATTAAGAAAGCAATCAATACAAAATATAAAATAAAAATAAAATATTTAACATACAAAATTTGAAATCTGCCTACAAAGAATGTAAAGAAAGGTGTCAAACAAGGAGATGCTTTGTTACCTTTAGGGTACAGATAGTTCTGCATTACAATACTAAGAAATCAGAAAGAGGTAAACATCTAAGTGTACAAACTTTTAAAAAATATTACTTCACCATCATTTATCATATCTCTAATCAAGATCAGTACTTTTTTTCATATTTGATAGTACCAGGTATAAGAGAAAGGTTATCTGTCCATTAATTTCATCAGTGGGAGGCTGATATATAGGGGGAAGTATTTCTCTGTAATAATATTGATTGTTTGGTTGTTTGTTTGTTGGGGTTTAACGTCCGAGCAGCAATATTTCAGCTATATTCAGACGATGAACATGAAACCGATGACAAAATGAACATGAAATGATGATGAAATGAAAAAGGGATGGGACACAAGGACAAGGGGGGGTCGACAAATTTTGATTGCCACTGGAAATAGGACGAGGTGGGTAGGGTCGGGCAATTTAGCCTCCTGTGGCAGAGCCCTATGGTTCCTACTCCGGAAGAATACCACAGTAGGATTCTTTAACGTGCGAGGAACGTGGCATCTTTCCCAACACGGTGCACCACTATGGTTTGCGGTCAGGTTTTTCGTATCATAGCCTGACAACCCAAGCATGTAACACGCCAGGGGTACCCCATTCCACCACCTGGGGCACACATCCCAGTTGCTCTGTGGGCAGAGCGCCCTAGCCCCCGGCTAGGGTTCTGAGCACTATTTAGTCGCCTTTTACGACAAGCTTAGCGCTGCTGCAGGCCTATTCTTTTAACACCCAGACCTGCACGGGGCGTAATAATATTGAGTAAGCATGCACATTATTATAACATTATGTAAATAGCAGGTGATAATTATGATTAACTTGTATTAACTTGCAATATAGTGATCAGTACAAGTAATGATATGTAAATAAAAACAAGATGTTGCACGCTATGTCATGCTAAGAATACCCCCACTGATCCATTTCAATAAAAGCTGGGAAAGACATACATGGAACAAATCATCATGCAGCAGCATTATAACAAATATTTAAGTATTCCCTCCAGTAGAAGCTTAGAAAAAAAAATGTAATAGACAGACTGACGGACAACATGATTACAATATAGTCCTAACTCTAAATGAGTGGAGCTGTAAAAATACAAATAATGACATCAATATAAATGCCTTGAAGTGTTTTGGATCCAAATTATTAATTACATGTATTCTAATGGAAATTAGACAATGCTTAGGGACCATAAGTGACAAATTTTTTGTGATTGAATAAAAACTTTCTTTTCATATATACTGGAGCAATATGATTTCCATTTGTTGATTAGGATGCATTTCATTTTTTTAGTCAGAAATATGTGATAAGTAGGGTATAAACATATAGCCCGGGAACCAGCCCTTTACAAATATCAGCCCTGAACTACATTTTCGGCATGATACAGGAGTCACGAGCTGAGGACAATATGGAAAATGCCATGAAATAACCTTTAATTATTGACTGAATACTTTTATTATGTCAACCAATCACCACCTTAAACTTAAAACGGTCAAAAATACTGAATAAACCATTTAAAACGTTACATATGACTAAAAATTATCATTTCCAAATTTTGTATTGGTATATAGTTGATTCGGTGTTACATTAAAAGGCCTCAGATTTATCAAAACAGAAATGCCACATCAAGATGACATAAATCTCATTCTGACTGTAAAAAGTGTAACGGAATGTTTGTCCATTATAAAATTTTAAGATTACAAATTTTAAACCTGTATTTCAAAAGTAAACATATTCAAAAACAAAAGTATTGTTTTCATGGCAAAACTAGCCTAATCATTGTCTCAGATTTTAGGTCTCCAAAATATGCATTAGCACAAGCTACAGTGGGAGTCACAAATTTAACAATGATTATGTACCTATGATATTAATTTCCACTGAAAAAAAAATTCATTCAGTAGGTGAAAATTCAGGACAAGACAGAAAGCAGCCAAAGAACTTTAACTTTTACATTAGACAAAAGAATTACAAAATTTATACAATGTTTAAGCAAATAGATTGCTAACCCCTTTTTGCCTCTAATTCTTAAAAGATTGTCACAATAACCCTTTAAATCTAGCTGGCAAATCCTTCTTTTTGTGGTATGAAACTATGTAATACAATTTAATAGAGATATTTATACTTTGACCCAAGCTGTTGCCCCCAAACCAGTAAAATGTTTATTTTTATCCACTTTCTGCCCATATTTCTAAATTATTCAAGACACAACTTCTAAAATCAATCACAGCTTTTTTATTGTTGTTTGGCTCCTTGTCAAAAACCATTCCCATCTTATTTCTTTTATGGTAAAGCAACTTATGATTTAATTTTAGAAATATTCTTACAATTTATGCTAGTTATTGCCTGGAGTCTCTGGACACCAGGAAAATGCTTCTTTCTGACATTTATTCTCATTGGTCCAAGTCACAATAGCCACAATCAATTCCAACCTTCTTATTGCTGTAGGAAACATTGTGGTATTATAACAAAGAGATTCATAAACATTCACATGGAGAGACAAAAAATAATTTCATCTACAATATTCATATTCCAAGAAAGGTAACTCAAATTCTTTGAAAAAAAATACCTGATTAATCTAGACTCCATAATACTGAAATATTTACTGAAGTTACTGTCTGAACATCAGGAAAAGGTCTTTTATAGGACCCTTTAGACCCATAATTTCTTAAACAATTCAAGTCACATTACCAGCCTTCTTATTGTGGAATGGCACCTTATTCCATACAATAATGTTTGTTTGTTTGTTTGTTGGGGTTTAACGTCCGAGCAATAATACTTCAGCTTTTGTCCTGAAACTAATTTGTCAATAAATGCTGGATGATGATGCCCCTGTTGACAACATTGCCATACCAAAATATGGCAATTTCTTTTGCAGTCTTAAAAAAAGTAGGAAAAACTAGAAAACCGGTTTATCACAGGAGCCCCCACCTCATTTGTTAGTAGTGATTTTCTTTTTTTTTTAGTAAATCAAAGGTGTCTGTAAGACACTAATGATGCCTCCGCTCGCTAGATTTGCCAAATTAGGAACATGTTTATTTTTATATGAAGACATGGTTTGCAGATTTAGAAATCCTTCCAAGACTTGTGTTACTCATGGTCTGGGGATCAATTTGGGGATCAGAAATTCCTAAATATATGAATATCTACTTATTGTATCCTGGCCACATAGTGTCATGAAATTCTGTTTGGTAGTGTCAGACTAATTGCGATGAGAAAAGGAGGACTGATGGACATATTAATGAACGCATACAAAATGTTAATACCCCCCAAAACAAATCCCTAGCTTTGTTGCTTGGGACATATATCTGACAAAAATAACAAACTATCACCCAGTTCCGCAATTTTTCATGAAAATCAAGATCCTATGACCTTGTACACCATCGTTATGTGTAGAAACATCCTGCAAAAAATATTTTAGATGTAGTTAAAAAACTACAGAAAGAGATAGCCATACAAGCCATATAGCCCTATTTTTGACGAAAATAAGTAAGTCTAATTTTCACCAATTTCCGTAATATTTCACGAAAATCCAAATCCTTTGACCCTGCACACTTTCATCATGTGTAGAAACATCCTGTAAAATACTCTAGATGTAGTTCAAAAACTGTACGAGGAGATAGCCGGACAAGCCCTGATCCATATATTTCTGAGTAAAATGACCAAGTGTAACTATATCACCAATTTCCGTAATATTTTATGAAAATCAAAATTCTTTGGCCCTGCACACCTTCATCATGTGTAGAAATAGCCTGTAAAATATACTAGATGCAGTTCAAAAACTGTACGAGGAGAAAGCCGTCAAGCCATATAGCCCTGTTTCTGAGTAAAATAACCAAAAGTAACTACCACCAATTTCCGTAAAATTTCAAGTAAATCAAAATCCTTTGGCCCTGCACACCTTCATCATGTGTAGAAACAACCTGTAAAATATTTTAGATGTAGTTCAGAAACTGTACAAGGAAATAGCCGGACAAGCCATACAGCCCTATTTCTGAGTATATGACTAAGTGTAACTATCACCAATTTCCATAATATTTCACGGAAATCAAAATCCTTTGGCCCCGCACACCTTTATCATGTGTAAAAATATCCTGTAAAAATATTTTAGATGTAATTCAAAAACTGTACAAGAAGATAGCCGGACAAGCCATGATCATGTGTAATCCGGACGGACGGACAGGGGTAAATTAATATGACAGTTTGTCATGGGGGCATAAAAAACCGTCGGAAGTTATTTATAACAGAAGGTGCATGTCTTCAGTGGGTTTATAAACATTGTGATAAGTTAAAATAATAATGATTCAATACTTGTTTGTTAATGTTCACACTAAGATGATGGACATAAGATGGGTACAGTGGAGTGGCTAACCATTGCATTCACTTTTGGTGACACAGGTAAAAACGTCAGCATATTCTCACTTGCGAGCAATAATTACTGGTATTGTGTTTAACAAAAGGATCTGTCAGTTGAAAGACTTAAATGTCAATATAGATAAGAAAAAAAATCCCAACTAACTTGTGTGCATTTAATTGACTTACCCAGATGATTTCATAAAAATACACAACAATTTAGAATTTGAGAATCATACATTTTCCTTAATTTGTTTATCCAGTGTATACACATGCAGTAAATACACAGTTTGTGTTCTGTACAAAACAATGGGAAAGTAAAACTTAATTACAAACAATTTACACCTTCTAAAATGTCCTTAAAATCATTGCACTTCTTTCAATAGGCTTTATTTTCCAGAAGTTTCTAATCTATAGTATATAACCATGATAACCTACTATAGAAAGTAATTGATCATTCTTACTTCAATTCAAACATAAGTTTTATATCAATTAAAAGAAATCAATACATGACAACATTTTCCATACAACTTCAACGAATAGAAATAATCACCATTAAATTACATTGTCTTTAAACTCTTCATTTAGCAGTCAGTCATAAGCTTGAACTCATGACTCAAACGCAGAATTTACCATTACACACAATATCTACTATAATTAGTCAGATCATGAGAACTGTGTGAGTACAGGTCTTTCACCAAAATGAAGATTTCAAAGAAAATTAAGACAATGTTAATTGAAGTATTAAGATATTTAACGGTGATCTTTTGCTTCTGCAATACATCATCGCAATTAAGTTTCCAGCAATTGTCTCTACTAATCAAGTCTCTTTGATACCTTCCACATATGAGAGAACTTGTGATCTTTTTATTGATCTGATTTCAAACTCTATGTATCACCTTTTTTTATTTTTGTTAGAAATAAGCCAATAAAATGCTCTGCGGAAGATCCAACATTTTCTTCATTATAAGTCAGAATTAAGGTTAAAAAAATGCAGTCATAATTACCTTCTGGAGTTCGTTTACTAAAATTTAAACCATTTGCTATCAATTATATCTCGAGACTATACATAAAAACAAATTTAAAAAAAAATTTAATTACTTCTTCATAGATAATTAAATTTTAATTTCATGAAAAGGTCACAAACATTTTCAAATTTGGTTCCACTTCACCTTTTCCCCAAATTTTTCGACCTGCCCAAAAGTTAATTTGCATTTGCATTAATAGTATTTATCTTACACTGTAATTTTACTCAAATAAAATTAATTCCAGCTTAAGGATGTAAAGATGAAGATAAGATTTTCCAAAACTAGATACTTTTCATCAATTTGAATTTTCCTGCCCATTTTACTGCTCTTCACTTCCTGTTTTTAATGGTTAACTAAGATTGGCAGGAAGATTTTGACTGATAAGTGTGTTAAATGGAACATTCTTAACACAATTAATGTTTCTTACACATTACTACAAGAACTAAATTCCCTAAATGCAAATTTTTATTACTAAACGTCTTTCAAGGCAAAAAAGGAGTCCCTCAAATCTTCAGTTGATCAGAATACTAGATCTTGATCTTATTTGCAGAAATAATAAAATATTATTGAGCTGAAAAATTGTCAGCATTATATTAACTGGTTTTAAAAGAAGTATCGGGTATTGAATGATATAAAAGAAATTTGATTTGGACTATATTTTCGTTTAGGGTTCAGAAATAGAAGGGATAGATCCAGATGGATCAAAAACCTAAAAAAAACAAGGAATGATTTGAATGAAAGAGTTTCACTTGACACGAGACCAGAACATAAGTAATGAGCTTCCCCTGACAAGAGACCATGAATAACAAGATTGAAGGAATGTCACCTGACAAGAGAGCAGGAATGATATGAATAAATGAGCTTCACCTGACATGAGACCAGGAATAACATGAACGAATGAATGAGCTTGGCCTGAGAAGAAACTGACTGAAGGGGCCTCACTAGACTGAAGGAATGTCACCTAACAAGAGACCAGGAATGACTATAAGTGAATGAGCTTCACCCAACATGAGACCAGGAAGCATGAATTAATGAGCTTCACCTGTAATAAGACTGACTAAAAGGCTTTTACTGACAAGAGACCAGTAATGAGGTCTGTGAAGAGGCTTCAAAAGAGACCAGATATGAATTAATGAATGAGCTTCACCTGACAAGAGACCTGGAATGACCTTGATGAATGAGCTTCATCCAACATGAGACCAGGAATGACACTAATGAATTAGCTTTGCCTGAAAAGAAACTTACTGAAGGGGCCTCTCCTGACTAGAGAACAGAAAAAACACAATTTAATGAGCTTCGCCTGAAAAGAGACGGGGAATGACATGACTGAAGGATGTCACCTGACAAAAGACAGAGGAAGACATCACTGAAAGAATGTCACCCGACAAGAGACAGAGGATGACATCACTGAAGGAATGTCACCCAACAAGAGACTGGGAATGGCATGACTGAAGGAATGTCACCTGACAAGAGGCAGAGAATGACATAAATGAAAGAATGTCTCCTGACAAGAAAGAATGACATGACTGAACGAATGTCACCTGACAAAAGACTGGGAATGACATAACTGAAGGAGTGTCACCTGACGAGACCAGAAATGATATAAATGAATGATCTTTACCCAACATGAGACCTGGAATGACATGAATGAATGAGCTCCACCTGACATGAGACCAGGAATGACATGACTGAAGGAGTATCATCTGTCAAAAGACCAGGAATGACATGACTGAAGGTGTGTCACCTGACAAGACCAGTAATGACAAAACTGAATGAGCTTTGCCAAATCTGAGACCAGAAATGACATGATTTTACAAGCTTTGCTTGACAGGAGACTGACTGAATGGGCCTCATCTGGCAAGAGACCAGGAATAACATGAGTTAATGAGCTTCACCTGACAAGAGACCAGGAATGACATAACTGAAGGAGTGTCACCTAATAAGAGACCAGGAATGACATGACTGAATGAGTTTCACCAGAGAAATTGATTGGCAAAATAACCTAGCCATGTATTCTTCCCTGAAATCAAACTAAGTTTATTACACCGATTCAAACCAACTTAAAAATGGGAACCAATTTTTTTTTAAATATCATATTGGGTGAGTTTCAGCACTTCAGGACCCAAAGACTTTCAATAAAATCTTATTGAAACTGGTGAAGAAATAAGTAGCACATTTTTTACCAATGCTTGTTTTAGCACCTATACTTAAGGCCCCAATTCAAACACATAAAATCAATCCAATCTTGCTTTGTAACCTTGTGCTGAAATTTCATTTAAATCCATTGAAAAATACCCAAGGTGTTGCACTAATTTCAAGTGTCCATGACTGAAGACAACAACACTGACACCATTGTCATATTGATTTCATCTTTCAAATAAGCTCCAAAGTACAAATTTTAAACTAAGGTGCAGTAAGCAAACTTATGCTGCTGCTTCAATATGCCTTCATTATTAGCAGAGCATAAAAATGATAAAAGTCACTGAAATAAAGTAAACTTCATGCCAAATAAATTTTCCCAATCGCAGAAATGATACAACTAGGTTCTAACTTACCTTACCCTAATCTTGCACTCTTTTCCCAATAAAGTAGAGAAGAGAAAACAAAAGTAGTCCATTGATAACACACTTACTTAATCTTTGTGATAAATCAATACAGGTTATAGCAATAGGAGATCAAAGTCTCAGAAATATAGATTTACCAGAGGTATATTCTTCGTCAACCAGTTAAATTGTTTATTGTTCGTATTTCTTTCATATTAAACATGATCAATACACAGTTATTATTTTATCTCTTTATTTAGATCTGAAAATCAATAAGTCACATTGTGTGATCATTTACAACCCATTATTGATGAGCAAAGTGTTATACAAAATGTATTATCAACTATACATTTGACCTGAAATTAAAAGGGTGGGAGTTAAAATAAAATGTTGAGTAGGTGAGGAAAACAAGAGGCTCCCAGGAGCCTGAATCACTCACCTGCTTAAATATTGCCTTTCAAGGGCAACAAATTTAACAAGAACTTGTACAACAATTTCAACTCAAGAAAACTTTGGTAGGACTTATTATAATGATCATTTCAGCATTTTAAAGCTTCTATCTATCATCGTTTTCAAGATATTGGCTGAAAACTGAAAAAAGAGGTTCTCAGGAGCCTGAATTGCTCACCTGTTCAATTTTCCCTATCAAGGGCAATAAATTTAACAAGAAGTTGTCTAACAATTTTGACTCAAGAAGACTTTGAAGATTTTCATGATCTACCTTATACTTAATTTTGTGGCACTCAGATTGCATAACTGCAACAATGTATACAATCTGATTTTAGGCCATTTTAATTAATTCTTAGTGTAAGGGGATTACATAATTAATTAATCCCCAAAGTTTTTCATGCTTCATTTAATTTTAGTGTAAAATTACTTGCTTTAGAATTCATACTACATATATCTTAAGCATTATCTTGAGGTTATGCTCTTTCTACTCTGGTCTTGTACAACACACCCACTTGTTTTCCGGCTCTTGTAGCTAACTACACCAAGTGGACAAGTAAGCAATTAGTTAGAGCATCATTTCAAGCTGCATTATTAATGTTTTTCGGGCTCTTGTAACCGATGCTGCACCAATATAACTATCTATATCTATTTCATCAGATCTTGGGGCATATTCAGCTGTTACACCGAGTTAAGCTTAAGTATAAGAATTAAAACGTTTGGAAGAATTGTTGTGAACTGAGTAACTTGCAGTCATAACTCAGCTATCAATAATGTAATGCTAATAATAACAACCAATCAAATTTTATGCATATGACTTACTATAAATAAACTCAGAGAGACAGTAAGCTCTTAGTTAACAACATAAACCTGCCTTATCTATATAAGCCTTAAAATAACTCCAACATGGCTAAACAGGTTAAAACGAAAATTTGACCACAGATAGATCTCAAAGATAAACAGGTTCTGATGTTGTACAATCCTAGAACCAATCTGTGCAACGATTTGACGGATGACCGTTGACTGATTGATCGCTGACGGATCAATGACCGATCTGATCGCAGTTTTGTTATGTAAAATGACATAAGATCTGTTTTAAATTAAAGAAATGTAAAATAAAATTATAAAGTAATGTTTATATCTATTACATTAAGTAAATATGTGTAAAATTAATAAAGAAAACAACTAAGACAGTAAAATACACTGACCACTATGTGGTCATGTGATGCGATCACCAGTTAAATGGATTGGTTTGACGGTTCGATGACTGACAGGGAACTGATCGGTAATCGATGACCGATCGCAATTTTTGTTGCACGGATCGGTTCAGGTGCTGTATATCTAAAGATATACAGGTTCTGATGTTGTTTATTCAAAGATAAACAGGTTCTGATGTTGTATATCTAAAGATATACAGGTTCTGATGTTGTATATTTAAAGATATACATGTTTCAGTGTTGTATATATATTCAAGTTACAGTGTTGTGTATCTAAAGATATACAGGTTTTGATGTTGTATGTGTATTTTGAAAAAAAAAACCTAATGTTTTATGTTTTAGATAAGATGCATATTTTTTATAATGTAAAGACATAAATTAAATTCTTCATGAAGTTTATTTTAATTAGTTAAGTTTTCAAACACTGTATAGCTAGATTCATGTTTTTTTTTTTCAGTCTGGAAGAGACAGCAATAGCTTGAATACTAGTAGCACAAGTTTTGATCAGGGACTTTATATTACAGGGACTGGTCATTCCTAACAAGGTCTATATAATGTGCAAATATAACTGTGCCTCCCTGGTCTTTATACTGGTTAAACTTAAAGTATATAAGATTTACATTTGACATATGCATACTGGGGGGGGAGAGAAATTATTCAGAATTTTAGTTATATAAGTTATAAAGTTGACAAATTAATAATGACAAAGTTTTGATGAAAATACTGAGAAAAGGTGTGTTCTCAAAACACTAAAATGTAATAAAAATGTCAAAATTTACCTGACAAAAAAATCAATAATTGTATAAACTTATTATTTATAATTGCCACAGGAAAAGTTAATGAAATTGGTCAACTTCTAACTGTCAATAAAGTATTTCAAACTCATTATTATGTAATAAAATTACATCATTTTAAGGAACTTTCTTTTACCTTTTAATTGGTAGTAAATTAATATGGTTAAACAAACAGAAAGACACACTATGATTTACTGGGGTATAGTTTAGGAAAAAGAAAACTTTGATATTTCTTTCTCAAGACATAGGTACATTCATTTAGTCCTCATTTTATTGTTATTCAAAGCACACTTATTGAAAATAGGCATTGCCATTCAGCAGAATTTTCTCTTTTATTTGATATCAATTTCATTTTAATAAATGCAATAGTTTTCACAAACATTCAATGAAAAATCATACTTTATGAACCTTAAAAAAATGAATTTTTTTGCTTGTCTAAAAAGACCTTATTTTGAAATGGAAAATATTTATATTTCTTTAATTTTAAATAAATTAAAAAAATATATGTTGCCAATCTCCGATCTTTTATCTTTAATTTGGGGCATCACTCATCAAAATTCATCCAGTGGTTCTTACAACCACCCTTAGCAAAGTTACCCTATTTTCAACAGAGAATTTGAGAAAATTGACTATTATAAACTGCCAAATAGCAACAGCAGTGTTCTTTATAGATCATTACAAGTGACTTCTCCCTCTAATATACACTCCCTGTTTTGACACGATAAGGTTGTAAATTAGAGCAATTTAGGTTACGTACCACTAATTCAACCAATGAGCTTTTAGAATGTACGCAAAAATAGTCCTACACAAGTTTTAGTGCACTTGTGTGATGTTGTTGTTGGAAAAGTGCACATTAGATTTACACAAGTGAGCTTGTGTTCTGCAGGGAATTATATTTTCTTCATTTCTACATAAAACGGTCACTGTAACTTACTGAATTCAATATTTTTTTATGAGTTCTGCATGAAGATCATTTTTTTGTGAAATGGACAGGAAATCCCATTCTATTTTAGCTCATTGTCTTCTAGGAGCCAGTGTCACACTGCAAGGTAGTATACCCCACATAATATTTTCATTGCTATTAGTGTAAACATGCACCTTTTAGGTGATGTATAGACTTCTTCAGGTTAAACTTAAGGTAAAAGCTCCATAACACATTGAACTTAGTGAAATTAGCATTGGAGCCTACAGGAAGTGACATTAGTGGTTTGTAGCCTTAACTGAAATGCATCGGAAAATATTATTTTTCTCAAAAGTGTTCCAAACTGTCTTTAATTCTTTAAAACCATGCAAAAAGTGATGCACAATCAAAATTCCTTCCAAAATATCACAATTTTTACATTTTCTTCCAAAATCAGTCAAATATGTGATTTTGACCAATTTTAAGGCCAGATGGGTTAAGAAATGTACTTTTTCTGTTAGTAAGAAGCTTTTTGCATATCCAATGGTTCCTTTTACTTGCTGGTAGTAATACCTGTTAGTTTAAGCAAGTTAAGAAGGACTATAGCAAGAAAAAGGAGGTAAAATTTGAAATAATTGAGATTTCATGTATGTGGATTAGATTGTTTGTCCACCTCCCATGTGAAGTATAAGAATTCAAATTTCTGAAAATTCTTACAGTTTAAGCACTTTCTTTTGTGATGTTTTAGTGCAAAAACATCAATGTTACCAGAAAATCACCAAAAACAAGTCTTTCACTGATAAAATTCGTGGGTATTAATTGACATGGATGGTTAAAAAGGGGGAGACAGCTCAGCTTTTACTTTTATAAAAACTGATAAAGTTTGAGATAGTTTTGACTTCATAGCATTGTTTGTGTGTAAGCAATGTTGTTTTGAAAGGTATTTAATATTTAAATTCATGAGTTCATTCAAAAATGATGTAAGAAAACACTCAGGCTGTTTTTCTTGATAGGCCAGTTAGCAATTTTAAAGGCTCCACATCTTTGATATCTTTTATTAAAAAACACATTTTTTCTGTAAATACTCAAACAAACTGTCTGAAAGTTCGTAAATGTGTTCACAATATTCTAATGGTTGAATAGAATGAACGTTTTTTATTTCTGAAAGTAAAAAAAACATCTCTTTAAAGTCTAGAAGGTACCAGGAGGAAAGTTAGGACAAATAAATTATACACAATTACACAACAAATCAGTCTGGTTGTATAAAATGGATTTTCTAACATTCTAACTACGGAATAAAAATTGTTTCTATCATTAACACAGCCAAATGTAAAACTCTTATATGAAGAAAATAACTACAGTGGTCTGATCAATATCTAGAATTTTAAAAAAAAATTTGTTCTACTAAGTTAAAAGCTGGTTTTTTTTTTATTAGACCCTTGTTTGGAAAATGCCCAACATATAAAATATCTAATATCAAAGAAAATAACTAAATGAAAATTTGTGTGGCGCTAGCTAATTATTTCTATGTTTGTCTGACCAACTAGGAAACAAGTTAAATTTGACATGGCTTAAAGTTTGAGGTACTCATAATGTCCAATTTTGTAAGTGTCACATGTCATACTTGCCTGAACAATTGTTTGGATGTCAGAGGAAATTTTGGACGACTAGTAGTAAAATAACACTGTAGATTAATAAACAGCACGTCGATCTGGTCATTTTTAAAGTCAGGTGTTTATGCATCCTATGCACCAATCAATTTGTATTTTCTCACTGTATTTTAGTTCAGTTTATGGATTTGGGGAAAAAGATTTGATAAGATATACTATAGACTCTAATTTTCAAACATTTTTTGTTACTTACTGTTTACTATATTTCTTTCCAATGCTGAATATTTTCCCATAGATGGATGATAAGCCTTTTTAAAAAGATGATATTACCATGGAAGTAAATAAATAAAGATGAATGCAGTCTTATAAAAAATAAACTTAGACATTTACTAACATCTCACTTGAATACATGTAAACAAGACTGATAACATTCAGGGGTAAAAATCAGGAAATACAAGCTGGTAGCCCAGACCATATTTTGGTTAATATTTTCTATATGTTGAACTAAAATTTTACCCAAAAGTTTGGTAGCCCAGCTAAAAATCTAGTAGCCATGGGCAACTGAGCAACTGCTAATTTTTATCCCCGAACATGTCTGCATACATATCATCATTGTAAGTTTGTAAAATGTTTTGCAATTTAAACAAAATATGTTCCAATAATAGCATATACTGCTGATAAAATGGCTATTACCTCAACAGATAAAATTTAGCTTCATGTTTAATATTTGTTATATTTACATGAACTTGTCCCCAATAGGAGTTGCAGATCTTTTACATGTATATTAACAAAGTGCCAAATCAGAATAATACTTATCTTTTCAAATGCACTGTGCCACATAACAGCTTTGTTTGAACTAATGGTATTTTAAGAAAATTGCCATTAACTGATGAAATTGAAAAATTTGCAGGTCTGTAAATTTCCCTTTTTATATGGTTATCAATATCATAATTGAAAAAAAAAAGTAAATGAATATAAATATACGTTGGATACATCATTAACTTTATTTTAAATGTCCAATTAAGAAAAGTTTACAGTGATGGTATCCTTTTTTTCATACTGAAACCTGTCTTTTAGGAATAAGGGTATTAATTTTAATCTTTTGAACCAAACTAAACTTTCCAGACCACTAGTAAGTTCTGCTAATACAACAATAAAACAATCAACAAGATCTAACGATCAAAACAATCTAACCTAAATCTATGATGTAACTGCAACCAAAAAATACCATTAAATTACCTAATGACAACGTAATTGTATTTGCTGTGTATTTAGTAAAAATCAATTGTTTTTTAATTTTGAACATAAAATGTATCACAACAACTGTCTAATGAAAAATATCATTTAAGGTTTAACATGATTTTTGTTAATGAAAGAATCATGAAAGCCATCAATAATCACAATAATAATAATAAATAAGTACATGCAGTAGTAATACAAATAGAATAATTAATTGGAAAGAAACAAAATATGATCACAAGTTAAATTTTCAAGTTATATATATATATTTGATTATTCACTATAACCAATTGATTATTCTATTTATTATACAGATTTTCTCCATAATTTATTTCTCTTTTCAACAACAATTTTTAGTTGAAATAATTTTGTGATCCACAGACAGATATTCCTGTTCTGATGTTTTGGCGGGAGAAAGCCCAAAAGTTAAATTACAAAATTTTTTTACAATGCGAATTATCCAAATGTATTACCCAAGGATCATTCAATAAATCACTGCTTTCTATATAATGAGTGCCTGTATCCTTTTAAATCTATATCATTTTAAGGGTTTATACAAATCATCATTTCATTTTTTATCTTCAAAACCTTTTAACAGATCTACCATTTATACATACCCTAACGTTTTCATAAGCCTGTTCATATAATTGCCAAGACCATGTATTGTACAGTGCTAACCGATGGTCACCAAAATAATAAACCATAATTATAGGTGTGAACAGTTCCCTGACACCTGTTCCATCAAATACTCAACATCAAATACATCAAATCAATTTTTGAAAATTGTTACCATGGTAATTCTTATGTTTAGACATACAATTATAGTTAATAAGAACAATGCAAATACAACAGTTAATCTACAACAAATCAATAAAAAGATTAACAGCTGGTGTGCAGGTATTTCCTGTTCATCTGACAATTATATTTCTATAATTTAGTAAAAAAATTCTGATTGTTTTCAATGCAAACCCCTTGTGAATATATCTTTCAAAATCAAAGTCTTAAGATTCATAAACAAGTTATCTTTTGCATCTTTTAAAACTTAGGGTCATGCAGCATTTTGCCTATCCATGGCTTAATTGTTACATATGAAAATATGTTAATTAAATTTTAAACTAACCCAACCTAGGGCAATCCTCATAATGTAATACAAATTTACTAAATTTATTCCAATAATTGAAAGCCAATTCATTAACAAATTTCAAATGATACATAAATCAATTTAAAAGAATGTACACTAGCTGTAATATTAACTAAAGATGTGTTGTTTATTGCAATTAAAGGTTATCTCTAAATGGAAAAGGGAAAGTCATGGAGTAAAGATCTTGTATATACCACAGAAATGAATCAAAACTCATTTTAACTTAATGCCATTCAACATAAAGAAAACAAAACTAAATATGATAATTTTAATGAAATAACTAAAGTTTACACAAGACAACCTTTTTGAAACTGGTATTACAAATATACCGAAGCAAATGAAAACTTAATTCCATGTACTATTATGTGCCTTTATGCAAGGTATGCTTTTTGTTCATTGATGTTCATTTTTCAGATAAAATTACCCAAACATACATGCAGCATAGAGATGTGTTAATGTGGCTTTCATTTTGAATGGTGAATACAAATCAAAGTACTGAAGTACTGAGTCAAAGAAGCCTTCATAGTTTGCTCTGTTTCTTACTGCACAATCACATTTCTAATCATTAAAAAAGGATTGTAATATTTTAAACTAGAGAAAGTAATATTTTTACTATTCATTCTTTTAGAAGAATTTTTTGTTCAAAGACCATTTATTAGCTGAGCAGCCATTGCTTCTTGAGTTGACTGGACAAATGGGGGAAAATGACTCACAACCTTTCAAGGTTCTTTCACCTCTACTAAATAGAGTTCCTAACAGAGTCATAAAATGGACCATTCCTGAGAGACGCAAAAAGGGTATTCAAGACTGCGATATAAACAATCTGTATTTTCTTGTCATTCAAACAAATTGTATCTTTCAGTACTTATGAACCCCATATATTTTTATAATGGCTAAATCAGATAACTAGCAAGTCCCATCCCTATTAAATGCAATGCTGTCAAAATATTCTGAATAAACAGAAACTGAAAACTTCTGGTAAATAACATTTTTACTATCTATTCTAAACTTAGACAAAAACAAGTAAGTTACACAGTTTTCAACGTGTTGTTAATTGTAAATATGTGTATATGTATTAAGATGACAAACAATGATATGAATACATCAATTGAAACTAGGTTTTTGTACTGTTTACAAGTAACACATCAGTTAGCACTGTACAATATATGTTCTTAGCAATTATATGGACAGGTTTATGATAACATTAGGGTATGTAAAAATGGTATATCTATTAAAAGGTTTTGAAGATAAAAAAATGAAATGATGATCTCTATAAACCCTTAAAATGATAAAGATTAAAAAGCAAACAGGCACTCATTATATAGGTAGCAGTGATTTATTGAATGATCCTTGGGTAATACATTGGGATAATTCACATTGTGAAAAAAAAATTTGGTAATTTAACTTTTGGGCTTTCTCCCACCAAAACATCAAAACAGGAATATCTCTCTGTGGATCACAAAATTATTTCAACTGAAAATTGTTGTTGAAAAGAGAAATAAATTATGGAGAAAATCTGTATAATAAATAGAATAATCAATTGGTTATAGTGAATAATCAAATATATATATATAACTTGAAAATTATCTACTTTTGGTGTCATCCAACAGAAATTTTATTCCTTCATGCACATCTACATATGACACTGAACATTCCTATAAAATTTCATCAAAATCCCTTATGCAGTTATAAAGGAGTAAAGCTTGCCGTGTTTTAACATGTGAAACCCTTAATTTGGATTATCTCCCTTTGGAGTCCTCTGACAATCATAATATTCCTTCACGTATATCTTCATATGATACCCAACATTTCTATAAAAATTCATCAAAATCCCTAGAGTGGTTTAGGAGGAATTGCGCTTACAAGGTTTTACCATGTAAAACACTTAATTTGGAAAATCTCTTTTAGAAGTCCTCAAACAGTAAACATATTCCTTCATGCACATTTGCATATGATACCCAACCTTCCTATATAAATTCATCAAAATCCCTTGAGCAGTTTAGAAGAAATAGGCTTACAAGGTTTTACCATGTAACCCTTAATTTGGAATATCTCTTTTAGAAGTCCTCCAACAGTAATCATATTCCTTCATGCACATTTACATATGATACCCAACCTTCCTATAAAAATCCCTTGAGTGGTTTAGGAGGAGTTGCCCTTACAAAATATGTGGATGGACGTATAGACAGACTGACAGGGTGATTCCTCTGCGTTACAAGTTCGAGTCCCGCAGAGGGAATGACCAAAAATTTGCATCGCAAATTTGACAGTTCTAATGTCGTTGGGAATTTTTCAGACCCTTTCATATATATGTAGCCCAATGAACAGTTCCTGACAAAGTTAGAACTGTCAACTTTGTGAAGCAAATTTTTGGTCGTTCCCTCCACGGGACTCGAACTCGTACCGCTGTGACATCTAAGGCAACACCCCCTGCACTAAAAAAATATAGTTTTGTTGTGACATGCATCATTAATTTGATCCTCTATCCTACATAATAACACCTATATGATCTGTCCCATACTACCATACATCGTGTATCAAGTTAGAGCTCTAGATTAAACCTACGAGGAGGAATGACCCAACAAGCGAAAGCTGTATTTTATATAGCCTAGCTGGCTGAGTGGTCTAGGGCGCTGGACTTAGTGCAGGCGGTGTTGCTTTAGATGTCACAGCGGTACGAGTTCGAGTCTCGCGGAGGGAACGACCGCAAATTTGACAGTTCTAACATTGTTGGGAATTTTTCAGACCCTTCTATAAGTTTATGTTATCTTCCCTGTATCAATTTGATCCGATGGAGCAGTGTAGCGAACAGAGTCGTCACATTCTGATACGTATATATATATATATTCCTATTTCTTTGAATTTTTTTTCCATTATAGGCCTCTCAAGGTGGACTAGTTCATTTAATAAGTGAACAAAATGTAAGAAGGACCTTTCATCTGTTGTAGCTCATTAAAATACTGTTAGTCCTTAATTGGATTTCTTAAATGTATTCTTTAGCAAGAAATTAGGTATATTTTGCAGGCCTATTTGCTAAAAATATTGTAGTTTAGTATGTATTTTATCAAATAACACCACAGTATGTACATGAGATCATTATGAGCCTTAATTTGAAACTTTCAATGGAATAAATTAAGCACAACATAAACTGTTTAAAGGAAAGTCCAGTGCAGACTTAAGGTTATGGTTACCAGTCTAGTACATTTTGTATATTTCCTTAATTAAAACAATTCAGTTTCTTCTATTTTTTCGAGCAAATAAATACAATTTTTAAAAAAAATATATTATTAAGAAAAATACCCACCATAAGAATCATAGACCTCCTGTTCAGGGAGTAAAATATAACACATAAAAATAAACTTCTGAGAAGTAAGTTTTTATGAGTTAAAACGAAAGTTAAAGTGGAAATACTTCTTTAATTTATTTGGGAAAAGATTGACTTTCACATTTCCCCAGTGCTTGAGTAAAAGTTCATAGAACAACAGTTTTATAACTTTTTTTCAAATCCCCAAAATATTAGGTTTACTACAGAGGTGAAATTATAATGTGTTCCAGGGCAGTTTTCCTCCCATGTCCAAACGATCACCACAAAATCTGTAATAAGTGACAATACTAGGTAATAATTAGAACTTATTAAACAGAGACAGATACAAAATACACATTACAGAGACAAATACAAAATACACATTACAGAGACAGATATAAAATACACATTACAGAGACAGATACAAAATACACATTACAGAGACGGATACAAAATACATAATACAGAGACAGATACAAAATATACATTACAGAGACAAATACAAAATACATTACAAAGACAGAAACAAAATACATTACAGAGACAGATATAAAATACATATTACAGAGATAGATACAAAATACATTACAGAGACAAATACAAAATACATTACGGACCAGATACAAAACAGAGATAGAAACAAAATATACATCACAGAAACAGATACAAAACAGAGATTGACACAAAATACACATTACAGAGACAAATACAAAATACACTACAAAGACAGAAACAAAATACATTACAGAGACAGATATAAAATACATATTACAGAGATAATACAAAATACATTACAGAGACAAATACAAAATACATATCAGAGACAGATACAAAACAGAGATAGAAACAAAATATTTATCACAGAGACGGATACAAAACAGATTGACACAAAATACACACTACAGAGATTGACACAAAATACACATTACAGAGACAGATACAAAATACACTACAGAGACAGATACAAAATACACATTACAGAGACAGAAACAAAATATACATTACAGAGACAAATACAAAATACAAATTACAGAGACAGAAACAAAATACATATTACAGAGACAAATACAAAATACATTACAAAGACAGAAACAAAATACATTACAGAGACAGATATAAAATACATATTACAGAGATAGATACAAAGTACATTACAGAGACAGATACAAAACAGAGATAGAAACAAAATATTTATCACAGAGACGGATACAAAACAGATTGACACAAAATACACATTACAGAGACAGATACAAAATACACTACAGAGACGGATACAAAATACACACTACAGAGACAGAAACAAAATACACACTATAGAGACAGAGACAAAATACATTACAAAGACAGGTACAGTACAGAGACAGATACAGAATACATTACAGTGACATACACAAAATATGTTACAGAGACAGATACAAAATACACATTAGTGAGACTGATACAAAATACATAACAGAGACAGTTCCTGCTTAAACACAATAATTAATTAACTTCTGTTATTAAAAACTGTGCATTTTCATCTACAAGCTAATCTTAAGCAAAAAAATACTGTACAATTTTTAAGAAATCATTATTGAGGATACTGCCTACTATAAGCATAACAAAACACAAATAAATAACACAAATAAATAACACAAATTAGGCAAAAGATCTGTTAATTCCACTGATCTGACAATATAATTTTACTCAAGGATGAAAGACCATAATTTATCTTTGCATCACTGGATTAGCTCAGAAATTTTACAAAAGAATGTTAGAAAAATGAGGTTTTCAATAGAGTTATCTGCCCTTAAAATGTTTATTTTCCTGACATTTCAATGACATTATAACTCAATTTACCAAAATGATATGGAAAGTCTTGTCTTTTTTCCTTGATTCTGATAGTGCAGATAGTCCAATTAAAACATTCAAAATAGTCGGGGTTTTTTTCATACATCTTTCACCCACTGCCTGATTCTAGGGACTAACACTTGATAACACAATTATCTATAGATTAAAGACAGAAACTAAAGATTAACCCACTAAAACTGGGAGTGTTGACCAGGTGTACCTGTAATTATAAACAATATCCTATGCTTTTGTAGAAACACCTGCCATATTGACCATTGAAGGTAAAATCTGGGTGAACAGAAAAGAGGTACAATGTATACCATTACAGGGTTTAAATTTACTTTATAGACTGGAAGGTCATAGACTTTTTAAGTTTCAAATATCAAATGATCCCCTTGAGAAAAATCAAATGTCATAGACAAAGTGTCAATAAAGGAGTAGAGCTACGAAAAGCCATATCAGTCTGAAGTCTTTAGATACATCTAATTACATAGAGTAGTACTCTAACAGTGCCATCAAGTATCAAGTTCAAAGTTTAAAATTTTGTATATAGAACCCATTTGTTAAGATGTCTTTGCAGGTGCTAATTAATTCCCACAATATGTGACTCAGCTATTTTTTCACTGTTTTGCTCTATTTTTCAAATTGTTGATGTGGCTGCATCCTCAGACAAAAGTAAATCTGAATAAAATTTATTCTTCTTGCATTTCTCAACTGATAAAAAATAAAATTATGATGGTCAGAGAATGGGGCAAATTACAAAATTAACTATTCTGACATTCTTTAAACAGGCAAAATTTATCCTCCAGATGTGTTAAAACAAAAATATGGTATCTGAAAGATTCCTTTCAAAACAGATCATTTCATATTATCTTATAAGAATGCAATTTATTATCCTTTATGATTTTCCTTTTAATTATCTTATTTTTAAACTTTTTTTTCTCCAGTGTTATATTTAATGAGAAAATGTAACGTTTCATGACCTTATGCTGAATGAGATTTGTTGTATTCAGCTACACTTATCAATGATATTTTCATGGTGTAATCAAAGTTCCATTTTGAAAGTGTGATGTGTAATGAACATGCATACTAATTGCACAGTTATTGTCCTAAGCAAAACCAGGTATGCTGAGAACATTTTTACACAAGATACATGTAGATTACAATCCGAGAATTGCCAAATATCGGCTGATTCCACTACTACCTTCCCATAAGTTTTGAGTGAAGACTGGTGGGTTTGGAGTCTAAGTGGAGAGACAAACCTTAATGAGGACTGTTGGATTTATGAGCTAGCACAATCAAAATATCAATCAGCATTTTGAACTAGTACAAAGCAGGATTTATTCTAAATGTTAAAAAGTTCTGGTCCTGTAATGTATAGAGCACCTTTTATAGGACTTTGACTACAATCAACACATTATTCAATAAATGTTACATCTGAGCAAGATCAGGAATCTGGTATGAAAGGCTGTTCATGTCAAAAACCAATTAACTAATTATATAAAGTGTTAATTTTTAAGGTGTTATATGTTGATTTAATGCAATTTAAAGTCCATGTTTTACACATTATACTCACATTTGAATGCATTAGAATAAAAGGATTTTAAAACTGTAGCTGAATGAGTTGACTTCTTTCCCATAGTTGAAAATTAAAAAAAATATCATGTTAAAATAAGGGTCTCATTGACCTAATGTGTCATAAAAATGCCTTTAATGTTTTAAATGCAAGTATAATGCATTAAATACAACTTAAACACGTTAATTGCAATACAAATATTTAGTAACAATCATAACATGTAAAATACAACTTAAACATGTTAACTTCTACTTTAACAAATTAACTGCAATACAAATATTTAATAATTATTTACTATGCATAGCATGCATTTTTAACACAATGAATACAACTTTAACATATAACATATAACTTTAATGTGTAAAA
This sequence comes from Perna viridis, assembly GCA_037379345.1. NCBI lineage: Eukaryota > Metazoa > Mollusca > Bivalvia > Mytilida > Mytilidae > Perna > Perna viridis. The sequence goes on from CM074512.1 coordinate 59,946,933, forward strand.
GGCTAGTTTAACATGTTAAATACAACTTAAAAGCGTTGACTGCAATGCAAACATTTCATAATGATTTAAATGTGTTAAATGTAATTTTTACACATTAAATGCTCCTTTATTATGTACTGTTCAAAAGATTTTCAAATACTGCTTTTGAAGTTTTAACATGTAAAATGAAATAGATATGACACATTTGGCCACCTAACTTTGAAAGTTTCAACTTAAATTTGACATATTGGTATTAAATTCAATTAAAGCAAAAGTTATATCAGTCATTGCCTTAAAGATGCCTGCCTTTAACATGTTGGTTTATTGAGTTTTTGACATGAACTGTCTTTCATAGACCAGTCCTTCTCATTTTTTAAATGTATTCTCCTGGTTGGTGTTACAATTTTTGTGCACTCTAGATACTTGTTAATAGGTATACATAAGAACTAGGACATTTTTTGCTGGTAAATGAATGATTAATAGTGTATAACCAAAAGATGTACATTCTTTACCTCTTCACATTGCATGTGACAAGAATTACTAGCCTATTTTCAATTATTATTTGTTGAAGGGTTTCTATCCCTTGTATCCTTATCTCAATAACAATGCATAAAGACAAGAACCCAACTATTCACCAAATTTATTTGCAAAATCAGATTCTTTAATAAAGTTTGATGTTCTTAATTTTCCATATAGCAAATTTTACTTTAATGACTCCATAGGTCCTGTATTTTTATATTTTTTAACTGGATTCTTTTGATATTTTGCTATGAAACAAAATTTATAGGCAAAAATAGTTTTGCAAAAACTGTGATAAAGCAGATTTTGGCTATTCATGACTCTACTCCTTTAGTTGAAGGTCTTGGACCTGGGTAAATGAAATTTAAAAGGACCTAGGTCAAAAATTGAGGGTCCAAAAACTCATACCCCAGCTATGACATTGTAAAAAAAATCTGTTCTCTTGCTGTAGATGGCCACAACATAACAAGCAACGAGTTCATAATGTTGATAGTAAAACAGTGATGACCTTAGCATAATGGTACTGTATGTCATGCAGCTGTTGTGGTTGGGGAGGGTGGAGATCTCTGTTTAATAAGATTGTGAGGGAGTACATTAAATTCTTACATTCGTCATTTATTACATAGCACTGTAGAGCATGTAGCCTATAATTCTCTCGTGGAAAGCAGCATCAAGATATTTTGTTTATATTATTACTGTCAAAATCTGTGGGACTTACTGAGAAAATGCTTTAGCTCCATGACAGCCATGATAGGCTTACAATGGGCAATAAATGCATCAATTAATTGCCCCCTACTGGCCTAAACAGTTTTTTGTCATGTCTAAGATTAGCAATCACTCAGGAAGTTGAACTGGAGTCTACAAAACTCATTCAGATGTCTTCACCAAATAGCTCTGTTGTATTATTATCTGAACTTAAACATTTCCATCATAATTAGTCCATCTGGTGTCCATTTCAGGACAGTGTGACACCCGGATTACTGACTGCATAAATAATGTTTTAACTCACTCATGCAAATCATAGCACACCCATTTATAGTACATGACAATACATTTTTAAAGTATACATTTTCAGGTATATTTTGACTACTTTTGAATTACTGGTACATGAATTGAGATTTTTCCTTTATTCTTTTTCCCAAATAAATATGAGAGGAAGACCAAGTGTGCTCTAACTAGAAATCTTGTATGATACTGCATGAAAGGTCACATGTTCCCAAAGAACTCAACTGGAAAACAGCCATGCAATATCCAACATCAATAGCAGAAATAACTCCTCCTCTAACGAAAATGACTCTGCACGGAACAAGAGCAGGAGCTACCCCTGCCAGTATATATCTCATTGGTCTATCATTGACTAATGGGTGTGGTCAATTCATGTCACATATCATTTATAGCACTGCCTTCCTCATTATCCAATTATACTTCTGTCCCACTGTACTCAAAGTCTATTTGAATAATTTGTAAGACCATGCTATAAATATAACATGTACACACAGAGTACGGAAGAATTTTTGCATATTCATTTAGTCCATTTTTTGTTCAGACAGGATATGTTTTAGTTGTAATCAGTTTCATCATGGCTATGTTCATGCCCCCCTAAGATATTTGGCTGGATGCTTTTCTACTCTGCTAATTGAGTTTTATAGTCATTATATTATTTAATTAGTTTCTTTTGCACAAATACAAATCCCTGTCATAGCTCCTATTGAGACGTTTAGTCAGTGTGTTACAAGGGTTTTTATATTTTTATATTTTAAGCCCGTTCCTGTATTGTTACTTTGGTGTCTTATGTTATGGTAACATACAATTGCACTCAGTATCCTGTTGCCAGTTATTATTTAAAATGATGTAAAGGGCTTCAATGCATACATTGTAGGTCTAAGTTCAATGTGTTATTGGTACTACATAAATGGTGGCTAATTTACCCTGAAGTAATGAGACAATAATAATATTTTTTTACTGCAGAGATCACCCCATTGCACCATACTCGCATTAAAAACAGAAATGACTTATAAAAAATTTATTTCCGGGCTGAAATGATGCAGGCAATAAGCCAGCAGCCTATGAAATTTACATATATCCCATCCCTGCTTGGACTTGCATGATTTCTGGGGGTTCCAAATGGATTTCAAAATCCTCATTTTTTTCAAAATAGCTACCATGTCATAACAATTAGAAAATTGTGATATTTAAGGGTGCTTAAATATTTTGGAGAGTTGATTCTTTTTTATAGGAGTGGAGGGGATGGTAATTACCTAGATAGCTGCTATATTTACACTGAATTCACAATACTTATACACACATCTACATTTGATGCCCAACCTCCCTATAAAATTTCTTCTCTTGAGTAGTTTGGGAGTTGTGCTTACAAGGTTTGAACAACCATTAAGATGGTTTTTCTCACTTGAGATACCTCTTACATTGATTATACTAGTAATTCTTCATTCACACAAACATGTGATGTAAAACCTTTGTACAGTTATAAAATTTCATCATGATTTAAGAGTGGCATGTACTAGGTTTTAACATGTAAAACTTTTTAAGTTGGATTATCTCCCTTTGCAATCCCTTTACAATCATTTTATTCTTTCATGAATATATACATAAATCATATAATGCTGGACCTTCTTATAAATTTCATCAAAATCTCTTGAGCAGTTTATGGGGAGTTGCACTTACAGGGTTTTAACATGTAAAACTCATTAAGTTTGATTATCTCTGACAATAGTTTTCCTTCTTCATGCATGCACTTCTACTGTACATACAATGACCAATCATCCTGTAAAACTTGTCAAAATTCATTTCGAGATTTAGGAACAGTTGCATTCACAAGTAATTGCAAGGCAAACTGACAGACAGGGTGATTCCTATACCCTTAAACTCTGCTCACCATATGTCATATGCTCAATCAGCATTATCCTCATATATTATAAAATGCTTGTGCTAAAATTTAGTTACAATTAACCCATTGAGTGGTATCTGGGTGGACTTTCATAAAACGCTTAACACCAACAAGGATGACAATGAGGATAGTGGCAAAGTGATGGTAGTATTTTAATAAGGTCCAAATTTGGGAAACAAATTTTCTCATGGAAACCTAAAATTTTCAAAAATCTCAGAACACTGTGCATGGAGGAATATATAGATATATTGTAAAATATAGGACCCATTCACTGTATGAAAATGGTGATGTTGGTAGTGAATATATAATCACTACCTTCTTAAATGCAAATAATCTATTTTTTCTGTACACCATAGTACTTATATTGATTCCACAGAATAAAGTATATTTACTGCTTTATATTATACTTCATATAAAATTATACATTTACAAGATGAATTATTCTAGTATACCACCCTACCTTATGAACAAGTATACCACCCTTCCTCAGCAAGTTCAGGATACTTGAGTATACTTGAACATGAATACCACCTGCCCAAACTGAAAATTTGTTTTATCCTTTCTGTTGTACATTTTTCCATACTTCCGCCCAAAAGCAAAAACAGCAGATGGTAATTTGTTAAAAATGGAAAATAATATGTAAATGAAAAAATTAACAGTACTGGTATTTTTTGTAAGAGTAATCTAGGGAACCAAGATTCTAGTGAAAATCAGAAAATGAAAAACTGAGACACACAAGGTACATAAAAAAAAACCAATAAACAGCTGCGCTTTAAGTGCACTTTTCTGACAAGGTTACCAAGTACATTTTATATTTATTAGTCAATTATCATAACAAATGGTCCGTTTTAAACGATTTTTCAACGAATAAAATTTCATTGGCCGTTTCCGGCCTTTTTAAAAGAGTAAAACTTCATAACAGAAATGTAAAATTTGACATTTATACAAATCGGAAGGGAGCTCACTTCAATAGATATGAACAATTCACCAAAGTTTCATAAAAGCTAGTGAAAGTTTTCTGAGTAATTGTGCGAAAATTTTAAGTTTAAAAACACCGAAACAAAAAATCTGAAATTTATAAAAATTGAATGGGAACTTATGTCAATAGACATGAACAATTCGCTGAAGTTTCATAAAAGTTGGTAAAAGTGTTTTTGAGTTATTGTCCGAAAACTTGAAAATCCCCCCTTTTTTAAGGAAAAAAATTCATAACACGGAAACGAAAAATCTGAAATATATAAAAATCAAAAGGGAGCTTATGTCAATAGATATGAACAATTCACCAAAGTTTCATAAAAGTTGGTGAAAGCATTTTTGAGTTATTGTCTGAAGTGTGGATGACGGACAGACAATGGTATACCATTATACATCTTTGACAGCCGTATAAAAAAATACATACGAAGTAACAAAAGTAAATGAGCAACTCAAGACTCCACTAAAAATTGGGAGCATGGACCAGGTGCACCGGTAGGGTAAGCGTCCTCTGCTTTTCTACAAACACCCACCAAGTTGCTAATAAGGAAATCAGGTTGCAAAGAAGACACATCAGTTACATGTATATAAAGAGGAGCAAGATTGTTCCTCCAGTTTCTATTTAAGAACCATGCATCATGATCAGATTGTTTAGGCACCAAACATTTTATTAGCAAGGAACTGGGGATCTTTTTGAAATAATTTAAATGTTCCAAATTATTGGGAACAAATTTTATTCATCCATTGGAAAATAAAATGTTTCTATATATACCCTATTACTTAACAAGGCAGATTTTCAAATAAAATATTGATTTTGGTTGCTGCTGAAATATTATAAAAATTTTTTGCTTGCTCTGAAAAAAATTCTTATCCAAAATCAAATCCCAGGCTCCCCTCAGGATAAAAATGAGAATTTATCTTATACAAACTTTATTATCATCAGTATAATATAACACATATTGCCTGTAGTTGAGTCTCAGGTGATATTCGTCCTTCGTGTGGTAATCTAGTTAACCAACCTCAACTGCAGGTAGTACATGTATAATATTACACAACCAGTCAAATAGTAATCAAATTAAAATCAAGAAGATGAGATTATTGAAAGTAGCACCAAAAGACAGTGATTTGTTGACACGAACAGAAATCCATAAATCAATAGTTTAGATTGAAATAACCTCAATATCCACTCAACTTCAACTACAGTAAAATATTTGTAAAGGAAATTCACAGCTAAGTTCACAATATCAATGTACTATGAACAAGGGACTTTGTATTATGTTTTGGAAATAACAGAAATATATCACTCTAAGTCTTACCTTATAATCTTTGTTTCTCAGGGTTATTTCTCATATACATCTTACACAGATTACGTTATATCAAAGTCTTGTGTTAAATCCACAACAAAAATATATTGATTGTTCTGGTAAAGCTGGTAACTTCATTAGTTGACACACAACCTACATACAGAAATAGGAGACAATCAATTTCTCACAAAATTGTCATCTACGGATGTCAATGTAATATTTCATAACTGACTGGAACAAAACCATTTACTTATATAATTATATGAAAAGTCTCACAACAATTTTATTTATTAAAGAATCTTGAAGAATGAAGAGAAATAAGGAAATAAGAGGCTATGATACGGGCAGCACAGAGTAACGTTAAACTCATCATGGCATCATCTGCGCAAAATATCCATGTAGCGGGATTGTACATAGGAAGCTTAACATGTTTATTGCTTGGTTATGATTCACATAGCTTTCCATCCGTGTATGGGAAGCAACAGTATGAGATATTTTTTCAGAGTAACATGTAGCAGGACTGTACATGAGAAAAGAATTTTACCAAATACTTGGTACAAGTTCAGCAGTACCACAATCAAAATGAGGCAAATGTTTCCTAGTATCCATGTATCCTCCTATACATGGAATAAGAAAACTTTCCCATATTTATTGACCTTATGATAAAGGATCCATCGCAGATCTACATAAGGGAGATTAGCAGGTTGTCGGGAGAAAACAATTTTGATCTGAATAAATAGATTTCTTAATTTAAGACGAAGAGTATTTGGTCAGAATTGATTGTCCTGCAACTCATGGTGCTATAGAAGGCAGGCCTCATGGTGCTAGAGAGGACAGCCAACTCAGTGTTAAAGGCTTCAGTCATCACCAGAATTTCACAACTGACATTTCAAAATAGCCATTCTGAAAGAAAATTCACAGGAGTATTTGTAGTGCAGAAGGATGCACATTCAGCTGTTTATATAGAAACATTTACAGACAGACATAGTGACAGTGTATATTTGACCATTATTTACCTGAACAGAATTAAGACAAATAATTATTGGTAGTATTTTCCAGTAGACATTGCATTTATATTTAGTTTAAATGTGAAGTTAAATGCACTACATGTTATACCATTTTCCCATAAGTTCAGATTATTTTATTACGTATTTAAAACATGTAATAAGCAAAAATTCAGAGAATTTTTAATATGAACAAGGGGAAGCATATCACCTGTGCAAAATATTTTATTTTTAAATCTTGCATTACAGAGAAATCATGAAAATAGTCTCCCTTTGTTTCTGATTTGTTGACTGCATATTGCTATGTTAATTTATGAAATATTTATACTTATTGATATCATTTTATGACTTTTTACTCTCCCACAGTTTCAAAACATTTAGCAGTTTCTAGACAATAAGTATCAGGATTTGGACATTTTAATTTTTACATGTTGGTCAAGAAAAGTGATAAATTAAGGTTTCATGCCAAAGAGCAATTAACAGATCTTAACAGGTTTTACTAAGGTGGCAAGATGGAAATAAAGCTGTTATTTTCTAAATAGTAACATAATTATCTTACTTGATTGGTATTTAAGTTAATCCCAGTTGTCAAGGATCAGAGCCTTTGAAACATGTTTTTGGAATAGTATTATACCACGGATTGCAACATTATGTAGTTAAAATTCTTGCACTATTCTGGACCTGTACAAATGTACATATGGATATTTGTTATGACTGTTATAAAATCAATTTGTACATAGTATTAACTATTATTAGCTAGTGCTGGTTATGTGTCTGATCAAAGAAACTTACTACATTAAACCATGAGCTAAATCCCCCATCCAACAACATTTAAGGACAATCTGATCCAGGACATCACAAAATAGACACCATGCCTACCCTGTGCCCCTCATCCCCTTCACATACTCACTCACTACTCTACACCCCAGTAAGAATAGTGTCAGGTAAAACAAAAGTATCAAAAGTGGATGACTCAGAAAACTGTGTTCAGATTTCCCTAACAAATCAACTCAATAATGAACTGATCAGAGTCATTTGTATTGATTTCTATGCATAGTTTATTTTGACCATTGAAGTAAATTACAAACCAACATTCATTTTTGGCCAAGTTGCACTTGTGCAAATTGGCATATAGAATGGAGAATGTTGGTCTGGCGGGCAGGTGTGGAAAATACTTTTGTAACATTTTTCTCAACATCTGCATGTATAAATTACAGCCACTAGATACTTAGTAGTACTAATAGTTACCAAATTTGTATGCAACACTTCAGTAAGGGGTTCCATATCCTCTGGGATGCGATTTCTGATCTGTTGCATTTTTACTTCTTGTTTACCAACTTTATTCCAAAATAAATGATAGATACACTTTAAGCTACAAACAGTATTTTGCGGCAAACCGGTCATTTATGTCTGCTTCATTCATGGATTTTTCTATCAATCCTCAAAGTACATGGGCCCCCCTGTGCACCCCCACTTATCAGCCAAAATATGATTTTCAGGTACCTTTATACCTCCCAGTTATGAATCATTTTGTCTCCAAAAATAAACTGAAGCATTTTTGTGTTTACTTGTCACTTTTTGTACCTCACTGAGGCGAAAATCCGTTTTTGGGGTTTTTCTATTCTTCTAAATTAACTTCTTTTTTTTACGAAATGAAGTAAACTGACATATATAGTTGATTTTCAAAAAAGATCAATGTTAGGGGCAATATGTAAAACAATTAGTTCCTATTTATATCAGTAGCTTTTCTAATGTGAAGTGTTAATACTTCTTACACATTTGACAGAAATAAATAATGTGATATGTTCATACTTGACTTGATATAAAGATTTAAAAGTAACAAAATTGGTTGTCCTACAAGTAATGTTTGTTGTTTTATTTGAAAAATAAACAATTTATTGACATGATGGAAAATAAAAAATAGCTTAGGTTATAGCAAGTTAACATTAAGGCTAGTTCACTAAAAGAAAAAAAAAATTTTAGAGCAAATTTAACAATGTTTTAAGGTTACATTTCTTGTTTGAAACACAAGTGTGAAAATTAATTGTTTTTTTCATATAAGTGTATTAAAATACAATTTCACAGAGTTCCAGTAACATGATGGACACCATTTGGTAACATATCAAACAATCATCCAATTTTTTCCACTCTCTGAGATTTCATAAATCCTAGAAAATCACATTATCAAAATAAGAAAACTAAATTACTACTGACGAAAAAAATAACATAATTAATGAATACAAATTAAAATGCACAATTTTTGTTTAGTCAGTAACAGAATGGACAAATAAAGTAACAAGAGAAACGTGAATTATAGATCAAGTGTGTCTAAATGATAATTTGACTGTATGAAAGGATTTTCATTCAAAATTGTCTGTTCTGTTACAATATTGTCTATTGTGTTTCTACAATGTCCTTCATGTAACATGTACAACCAATTTTGTCAATTTTTTGTGAAAAATAAATACAATGAAACATAATAAAATCACACATTTTGTACATTTTATATATATATTGCTTATGATGTAGTAAAACCTGGAAGCATTGATGCATTTTTGATCAAACACATAAAAAAGTCCTACAAATTTGAAAGTTGGTAGAGAACACAGTTTGATGTATATTGTTAACTGAAAAAATATTGTATTCATCAAGATCGAGTTATTTTTGTATAGTCTTGATAATTATGCAGCATTTTTTTTTATGTATTAATTAATGATGGCACGACTAAGGCAGGTTAGTCATGAAGGCAAGACTAAGGGGGTAAGTCATGATGGCATGACTAAGGGGGGTTAATCATGACAGCATGGCTAATGGGGTTAGTCAGCATGATTAAGGTGGAGGGGGGGTAGTCATGATGGCATGACTAATGGAGGTTAGTCATGACATTGCATACGTAAATAGCACAAGAATGAAATGAGTGTGTACAAGATAAGGTATGTTACTGTGTTAGCAAGGTACATAATATGAAGTAAAGAACTTTGGGTTTGTGACTGAGTAAATTTGTTCAAAATTCTAATTATCTAACAAACTAACAAATAGAACATATCTATGCATATGAACAGGAATTCCAAATTTTATAATAATTCCAAATTTAATTAATACCTTGTTTTATACATTATACTTACATGTTTTGGTTGTTTTTAAGTTCATTCTTCACAAAATTTGCAAAAATTCATTCACTTACTGGAATTTGAAATTTCATCAGGATTAAGTTAAACCTTCAATATTTCAAATTGCAGATTTAGACAAATTCTCATCCATAATTAATTGCTGTTGACTTAAAATATTTATTAGATGTGTTTAAAATAAATAAATCAGTAAAAGTAGATCAAACACAATTCATATATAAGTGCCTGACTCATTTGTCTACTGAAAGATCTTGAAAGTTATTCAGTGTTACATGGCTTCCAGTATGTTCATGTTATGAGAAAAATAACCAAATGAAAATATAAACATATTAAGGAAATGACTAATTCATATTACAAGATACTTTTTAAAATGAAATGTGTACATGTTATCTGAGTAAAATATATTCAACGTCATCTGTAAGAGTTTTAGAAAGTGTTTCTTCTGATGTTATTCAAAATAGTGCATTATTATAATACTATAAATAACAGGTTCCCATTGATGAATTTATGAATTTGGTAAGAAAATGCATTTTCTATCAGCATTTTCTATCATAAGGCACAGCCCATTTTTTCTTCTCGAGGGGGGAGGGCTAAGATTTTATGTCAAAATATATTTTTTTCAACAGAAGCCGAAGTAAACCAGATAATCATGTCGTTTTTATAATCTGACATTTAATTACAGGTCTATGACTGAGGTAACAAAGCAAAATAAAAATTAACCTCCATAACTACTGTAAACCTGGAAATTTTCTGTGCAGTTTTATTTTTGCTATTTTCGTGGTAAGACCCGTAATACAAAAAACTATTTTGAATACTTTCTTCGAGCTACATCATACTATGATTTGAGGAACAATTGTGAATTCAGAACTGTGCTAAAACATATTCATCATAGAAACAGCTAAGAAAAGATGGTGCGAAAATTTCTGGGTTTATAGTATTTGGACTACTAAGTTAAAAAAATTATTTGAAAATATAAAAATGTAAAGTACAATACATATACTGTATTTTGTTTCTGTCAATGGCTGAGTAAAAAAAAATTAAATATCCCCCCCCCCTTTTTCCCCAACGGTATAAAAATGGTGGGAAGATTAGGGAAAACAGGGACATTATATGTCTGAGGAAAAGATAACAACTCGGTCAAGCTAGATCCCCAGTACCACATGATTTTGATTATGCTCATTTTTTATGCTTGGATACTTCCTTAAATCATCTATAGTATATACTGTATACTAAAATGTAGTGTACTGCAACCTGTCTTGCAACACATCATCAATTGAAACTACATGGCCATTTCCACTATGCATATTTCCTCTAATGTGTAATTGTAACATTGTGAAATACTTTCCACCGAAAAATAATATCAAATTTAATCCAGGGGTATTTTATAATAGTTTAATGTTTTCCATGACTATTAAATTGTTTCCTTACTCAACCTTAAAATGATTAAACGTTTAAGTGTTTGAAATGGTTTTCTTCAAGGGTACTATAAAAAAAGTGGGACTTGGTTTGTTGTTGGGTAAAAAGAGTCCACAGCGTTAGGTATTAACGATAAGGATAATATGACATGTTACCCAGGATGCTTTTAGAGACTAATATTCATCCAGGATGTTTTCAGATATTAGTAAGTATCCTGGATGATATTTCATTGGATGTTTTACACATAGTTTTTCATCCAAGATATTATTTAATTTTTAAAATGTTATCCATTTTATCAAGAGTATGAATTCTGTTCACTCTTCAAAATTAATGTGAATTATAATCAGGATATTATTTACTGTTACATGTAATTGTATGAAATAAGATCCTGTGTACAATAATTAATTCTGTTCACTCTATGAACTATTTTCTGGATATTATTTAATACTGTAATATGAAATAATATCCTTTGTACAATTAGGGATACCTCTAGCTTTTTCATTATAAACTATAGACTAGTAAATATCATTGTTCAAATAGTGGAAACAGTTTAATAGGTGTGGAATTTTTTTCATAATGAAATAATATCCTCTGGAAAAAAATTAATGTGAAATAATTTCACTGGACAAGATTTCATCTGAATAGTATTATGTCTTACATGTACATAATCTGTACAGGAGGCTGAATAGGACTTAATCTTTTTGTAATCAAAATAAATTTTGTGTACACAAAATTAAATTCTGTCTTAACAAAATCATTTTTGTTTTACAAAACTGTAATACAAACTTGTTTTATGATAACTTCATTTTTGTAGACAAAATTCAATTTTGACAAACAGGTATGCAAATATTAACTTATTTGCATAGAAAGTTGACTTTTGTTACCTGATATTAAATTAAATCAAACAAGTCAATTTTGTAAGATAAAATTGAAATTGTATGCAAAATGTTGATTATTACTTAGCATACTGTGATTTTGTAATTAAAATTAATTTTTTGTGGAGACAGAAATGAAAATTTAATACAAAAGTTAATTTAATATGCAAATTGGTTTACAGAATCCTTTGGATATTCAAATGAATATCTAAGGCCTCTGTTGTGAGAGAAAACAATGTGGAATATTGTGACAAAATTTAATTTTGTCGTAATATTTCTCAGTTTTCTATGCAAATTAGTTCACAGATTCCAAATTAAACTAATTTGCATACAAAATTGACTATCGTTACCATCCAATATTCAAATTGGGTAACAAAAGTTAAGTTTGTGACACAAAAATGTATATTGTCATGACAAAAGTAACTTATGTCCATTGTTTGACAAAATTAAAATTTGAAGTATGTTATAAATTTGGTTAATCTGAACTCATATTTATTGAACAAAACTCACTTTTGTCTGTACAAAATAGACCTTTTGTATTAACGATGGGCTAGTCGATGAGCCTGCGTAGAGCTCGCTCAATAAACACTTCCGAGAGGAAAAATCTCTTGTCCTACCCAAGTCCTACCTCGCGAAAGTGTATATTGTGCATGCTCACCAACTTAGTTACCACAAAAGCCAAAAGGTAACCCCTTTTGGGATTCAGTCTCCGGATCTGTTTTCTGATTTGACCGAAGTCAGAAAACAGCTACGAACACTGAATCCCAAAAGAGATTACACAAAAGGGTCTATTGAATTTTGAGTACAAAACCGCATGAGTCCCATTCGGCGCCCTGTAAATTAATCCGAATTTCCTCTGACCCTGCAACCCTCCTCTTTTTTATTTGGATATTGATATGTCGGGTAATTACGGAAGCCGGTTAGGGTCATTTGAAAAAATAAATATGTCGAAATTACGACATAGCTATGTCGAAATTACGACATAGCTAAGTCGAAATTATGACGTACTATGTCGAAATTACAACATAGCTATGTCGAAATTACGACATAATATGTCGAAATAACGACATAACATACAGGACTGTCGCGGGATTTCCGGAAAACGAAGCAATGGCGACCGGTGGAAAGAAGAAAGATATGTAAATGATATTTCGATATTTTTACGCGTTATTATGCCAGTGCAGAATATTCATGTATGTATCATAATGACTATAGCATATCTCTAGATGATACTACTTATATCTTTATGTTATAAAATGTAGACTAGTTCGTAACCATACAGAGCATTTTTTATCCCCCAGTCGTTCTCTGAAAAACTACATTTCATGAAATTATATAGTCATGCGTTTATTTTCAACAAATTACATATCACATTGCTTTAAATGAGTTTTATTTGGAAGAAGCGTTTAGTTATTGATAAAAACGTGCATAGATGTGGATATATAATGTATTTGGGTAAGTATGGACCTTTCATATACCCTAAAAACCCTTAAAAATCAATGTCACCGACATAGGTCTGTGATTTAAAGACCTGTATTAGATTAAAGCTCACACTGTCACATTTTGGCTATCCTGTTTTACTACATTTTCATATAAACATAGTGAAACGGTAATATATGTATCAAATGGAATCAACCCGTACTTAAAACGGCTATGTACGTAGCTATACGTAGATTGATATGTGACCAGTCCGGTTTGTATTGGTCTGCACAAAACAAACGGTACGAAAATTTAAACGTACTAAAACTTAGAAAAGGGTATCGCAAATGTATCAATGCGTACTAAAAGTGTATTAATGCCTAATAAAACAGTAGTCCAAAGGTGTGACTGCATTTGAGTACGAAGTTGTTACGTTCTGATAGGTTTTGTTAAATTATGTTATGTTAGATGATACATATTTTAGGCTATACTATGCAGAGGTATTATTGCGCTTGTCGTGCGTTTTCCTTCGCATTTACCATTGACGACATTGTTACTACGTAAAAATCTACGTTTGACAGAATTTTCAGCATTGGTTGCATAAATCTGCAATACGAAGAAAATATTGTGAACTAGAAGAGCACGGTTTGCCAATTTCGGTTCGTGTTTGCATAAACAAAGATTGAATATAAAGATTGATTTTATGCTTCATCTTTACTGATTAGTCAATATAGGTCTCCGAATAATAACAGAATAACCTTGTAAATCTGAGGAATGTAATTATGAACAATTATGGTATATTGCAAATTTGAAAGTTAGTTACTTGAGCTTTTGCTTTGCTGATTTATGAGTATATCACCAAAAAGATTGAGTTATGTATGTCGTTTCAAGTGATATTTATAAGTTAAAACGTGGTGACACGTGACAGTACTAGAATCTACGTACAGAACTTTAAAGCGTATCATAGCGTACTAAAACGTATTTGAAACGCACCTTACCGTACTTCAAACGTACTGAATCCTAGCGAAACGGAGTAAGATGTACATTATACGTGACAAAACGTTTTGACACCTAACACAAAAACCTGAATCATCCGTAACATAGAGTAAAAGTTCGTAGAAAAATGTGAAAAAGTGTTTAACAGCTTAACAGTATAATAATTATTGTCCCTTATAAATGACAAAAGATCAAATAAACGTAGCAAATTAAAGCGTACTAAAACCTAGCTGGCGAAACGTGACAGTGTTACTGGGGAATAAATCGTAGATGGAATATCACACAGCAAAGGTGGGCAACGGCCAAAAAAACATACAATTTTTTTTTTATTTCTGGTGTGATTTTGAAAAAAAACATTATGTTCCTCAATAAAATCTCTGCCTTGGTTTTTAATTAGATTTTTAATAGCTCTTATGGTTTCTGGGTAATTAAGGGTCAAAGGGGCCGAATTTTCATTTTTCATTGGAATTGAATGATTTCTTCTCTAAATGTAGCTTTAATCCACGGCTTTCAGTAATATGGCAACGGATTTGATGTATCTTAAATCGTTGTAATGCCAACTTATAGAGGCCAGAGTTGTGCAACATGTATGACCAAAAGTTTAATTTTTGATTCTTTGTCTGATTTGGGAAAAAAAATCATGCAATGTTTTTTTATTAAAGAATACAGTATGTACTACATGTGACAAAGATGCGTAGACAATCCACAATTCTCTTCATGTGTCCAAGGCAAATTACTGTCCATATAGGTCCCCCAATATTCTCTGTGGTATCATGCTACACTCGGCATAGCTTTTTAATAAAAAAAAATCATTATGGCCGGGGAAATTTGGAAGTATATATTCTGGCCTCCATACTTGATCAGTAGATAGATCTCGGCTACACGTAGTACAATAGGATTATTATGAATTAGGTCACCTTGACCTACATTTTCTGCTTGAGCGACTTGGTTAAAACGATCGGAGGCATGCTTGGCTCCACGTGCTTGGCTCATAGACACAACTTCTAGTTTTATAAAATATTGAAAGGGGGTGACCATATCATGTATCCCATTTTGAGAGGAGGACTTGTAAGATTTATTGAATAAATGATTTAAACCGGAATTGTTCGAAAACTACGAGAGAGTTAAGTTATTATTCCAAATTAGAACTTTTCTTATGTATGAAACAGTTAGAAGTTTAATAAGCTTCATTTCATTAAAACAGGTCATATTTACTTCATGACTTGTGGGGTAATTATTAAATTGAAACTCGGGGAGGTAAAACTCGGCTAAATGTCCCCAACTTGGGGATAGTGAACCACATTCAATTTTATTGGGCGTTTCTTTTCCTTGTCACTATTAACCCCTTGTAAATCTGGTACATATGGTCTCAGTATCGTATTAATTTTTCCATAGACTTCTATAGTGAAGTGCATATTTTTAGGATTTTTAAAAAAAATATGCAAATTGATTCAATAAAACTTTCACTTATGTAGCATTTCTAAGGACATGTGAAAAAATAATTTCCCACAAAGAAAATAGGGCGAGTCCACGTAGTCTTGAACTATAAATAGCCATTTTCCCTACTTTCACTTTCGTTTTGCACTCACCAAACCAACCTTTTCAGTGGAACATTTTTATGATATTATGTTAGATTTTCTTTTAAAAAAGTTCTTCATCTTACAGTGTGATGTTTGCTCTATTTTATAAGTCATTGTTCATATCTTTTGACAAAACATTAGTTTGTAGAGAGGCAAAAAGAAAATGCACTATATTTTTATAGCATCCATGTTTTGACGTACACCCGCTCAGGGATATGCAATACAATACTGGTACCATATCGACAAGACCTACAAAATGAAATGTATTTTTGTCGTAGGTTTTCTCTTTATTTCACATCCTGGCGTTTTAGTTTTTTCCATTAGTACTTATATTACTTTATATATAAGTACTAATCAGTTGCGGATCCAGAAATTTTCATAAGAGGGGCCCACTAAACAGGGCCAAACATTGCCCCCCCCCCTCTGGATCGCTAATGGAAAAAAATTGTAGAATCAAGTGCCTGATATAAGTTCATTTAAACATGAACCTCTTATGCTAGGTCAATGATACTTGGTATATAGTTGCATTAACATCACTTGATAAACAAATTCAAAGCCGCATTATGCATAAATCCCCCACAGTCACCGATCAATCGACTTTTAGAATTTAATGTTTTTCTGCTTACATCAGTTGAACATGAACAATGTATATGATAGGTCTATAATATTTAGAATACAGTTCCATAAGCATCACCACATCACAAATTGAAAGCCGCTTCATTCATAAACATGCTCCACTCCACCCAAATGTTTTTGATAAAGAATCAGAACTGTCTTTATTTTTTTTTTGTCTAGAATATCATTAAGTTCAAGATCACAAGAAAGAACCCTGTTACTTATTTTCGCAAAATAAACGAGTTTCTTTATTAAAAAAAAAATAGAAATGGCACAAATTAATAAAATTTCATCCTTTGGATTTTTTAGACATCATATAAAGACATTACAATTGCTAAATTCTATGAAATGATTTTTTTTTTTTTTTTTTTTTTTGCTATGGGAAAAATTGCTTCTCGAATAAGAATGGGTGAGGGCAGTAAGTCCAAATATAAACGTCACGTTTAGAAAATGCTGAATAATGACCGAAAAGCTATTATAAAGGTAAAACATGATACTCTAAATTGTATTGTGGTAACGTTAGCTATACTGATGACCAAATTAAAGTCTTGAATGATAATAAGTTGGTAAGTGCAAATAAAGTGCCATAGTAATGAGGGGGTGAACAGTTGGGCCTTTTCACCCTACTCCCTCTACTCCTCTAAATTCTGCACTTTTCTCCCACTATGCCCACCACCAGTAATTAATTGCTCCCACTATCATATCATAAGCTATATGAAAAGCATGGTTTATCTACCAAAAAAATTACATCCACTTCCGAATTAAAATAATGCATGTATTCATGGCTTTTACCCTTGTTTACTTAAATTTTATGAAGCTTCAAATGGTTATAAACATTTGCAGGGGCAATGTGCTAGAAATAGATGAATATATGTTTTTCCCATGAATAGTTATACCCCCAGCAAACACATTTTGGGGGTATATAGGAATTACCCTGTCTGTCCATTGAAAAGATTGCCATAAGGGCAGTTCCTTCTAAAAAACCCCTTCATGGATTTTGATGAAACTTTGAATTATTCTCACATATCACTTACGGGCTCACAATATGTCTAGTCTAGTATGTTAAGGACAAGTTGATCCCAGAGGTAAAATGCCCTTCTGACAACCCTTTTTCCTGTGGTAGTGGTAATCACAACTAATTTTGAAACCCTCACATTTCAAAAGATACATTCAAACTTTCTTTTGCATAATGCTAAAAAAACATAAATGGTCTTCCATTTTGAATGCAGAAAATGAAACTTTATTTAGTATCCACTCAATCTTTTGTTCCCAATTGCACAGTGAACAGTCACGGTATGTCTCTTTATACCCCTGCAAACTTTTGGGGTATATATAAATCACCCAATATGTCTGTCTCTCCACATTTCTTGTTAGCGCAACTCCTCTAAAACCACTGCACAGATTTTATTAAACTATACACAAACGAAGGACACCATATGGAGATGTGCATGAAGAAAAATAATTGAGCTCGAACATCATTGAAGGGAGATGTACATGTAGTTCGACTTTTTCAGTCATTATGGGGGGATATATAGATATTGCCCTGTTTATCTGTCTGTCTGTCCACATTTCTTGTAAGCGGAACTCCTCTTTAACCACTGCATGAAATTTGATTAAACTTAATATGAAGGAAGGACATCATATGCTGATGTGCATGAAGGAAAATAATTATTCTCTGATATCATTTAGGGGAGATAATTCAACTCTGACATTTTAGATGTTCAAAATTAAAGGATGGCCTCATAAGCACAACTCCTCCTTGGAAAATAATGTTCAATTTGAACAAAGCAACAACCGTTTGTTGCATGAGGCATGCAGGGGTTATCGTTTGTGAGTAGGCCCATAATATAATTCTTTCTGTACTATGTCAGTAATGAGCAAGTAGATTGGCTGTTGTTTTGAACTGATCTATTTCTTTTTTATACAGAAAATCTCGGGCTTACATATACTTATCATGAATTTGATACTGTCAAGTTCATGTTATGAATTTATTAGCTGAAAATGATAAAAATAAATGTTGTTTTCTTGTAGATTGATCAGCATATACTTCAAACTATTTCTGGTGGTTCTTTATTCCTTAAACTCAAAGAGAGTTTATTCCTTTAGCTGGAGACCAATTTCTTTTGAAAGAATTCTGTAAGAGAGGGCTGAAGGGGTCAGCACAAGAAAAGAAATCTTTAATGAAAACTTTGAGTCGAAAACTCAACATACAGAAAAACAAGAGTGATTCAGAAGAATAAGAAGAGCCTACTCTCTTTAGTCCCATCTCTTTGGAAACAGAAATGCTTTAAAGCAAACTAGGAAAGTTGAAATTGGTTGGATTAATTTTGATGTAAGTAATAAAACTTTCAAGCAAGTAAAAAAGAAAAAATTGTGGCAGCACAAGAAAGTTTGACCTTCCCAAATGCTTTAAAAAGAAAGAATTAGTTGAAAAAGCTAAAGCCATTTTTTTCCCTGAAGGGAAAAACAAACTAGGATCTTCTGACCAGTTTGAATTCCAACTTTGTGATTTTTCAGAGGATGTAATAGAAGGTGATGACACCACTGAAGAATGGTATGAAAAAAACTGGTGTTAATATTCTGAGATTTTATTTGGCCACAACATCAAAACTGCCGAAAGATTTTAACAAAGAGAAATCAGTGTATAAAGGTCAATCAAAGAGAGTAGATTTATCAGATGATGACTCTTTACCAGATCCTAATATTTCATGCAGTGGAACAAGTGAAACTGCAAATTGTATACTCTATGAAATTAATGTTCCACCAACTTTACCGGAATATATTTTTGATTCTGAAACAGAAAATAGAGAATCTGTCATAGAAGTAGATCCTGAGATAGTTTTTAATTTGGATGGTGCCCTTGAAAATGAAGGAGTTGTAAATGACAATGACAGTACTTTGCCATATGAAGCAGCAACCCTTTTTCCTAGTATTCAAATTCATCGTGGAGCAATGTCCTTGGTAGAGATGATTGGATATTTCAAAGATCCAGCAATATGTGACGATTCTCTATCAATTACAAGAGTTCTACCAAATGGAGAAACTGAAAAGGCAGAAGATTCAGGTGGTGTATTAAGAGACTTATTAAGTGAGTTTTGGCAGTTGTTTTATGAGAACTGTACTCTTGAGAGAACAGTTAAAGTTCCAACACTACGCCACGACTTTGGTGAAGAAGAATGGAAATCAGTTGCACGTATATTGGTATATGGGTTCAGAAAAACTGGATACTGGCCTATTCAGATATCAAAAACATTTCTTTCACAATGTCTTTTGGGTCATGAAACTTTTCAGATGGAAGAGCTTATGAATGACTTTTATAATTTTGCATCTGTACCAGACAAAGAAATTTTTGTTAAAGCATGTTCAAACTTTTCAGAAATAGACATGGATGTCTTAATTGAGGCATTGGACAGTCATGAGTACAAGAAAATTCCAAAAAATAACACTTTTAAAGTTATTCTGCAAGAAATATCCCACAAAGAGATATTACAATCACCAAGGTTAGTGATAGATTGTTGGAAGGATATTTTTGCTAATAACTACACAAGATTAAAATCAATTGATCTAAATGATATTTATGGACAGTTAGAACCAACCAATAAAAACGTAGTACAGATCCTTCAGTTTCCAGATCCAATGGATGCACAATCATCAGAAGTATCTAATTACCTGAAGAAATATGTGAAGAACTTAGATGATGGAACATTGAAAAAATTCTTAAGGTTTTGTACTGGATCAGATCTATTAATAAGTAGATGTATTAAAGTGGAATTTGCAGTTATGCAGGGTCTATAAAGGATGCCAATTGCTCACACATGCGGATATATACTAAAGTTATCCAAAATATATGAAAACTTTATGAATTTCCATTCAGAATTTGACAACATCCTAAGCGAGAACTTTTGGGTGATGGACATTGTGTAAACATATCATCACTTGGTGTTCATCATCATGTTGTTAAGTGAGAATACATGTTATTAGCAATGAAGATATTGTTGTATTTTTATACAACTCTTTTCTAAGCTAACTAGTATCATGAGTGTATTTCCATTTTAATATCGTAATTGATAATTTTTTACAGTATTTCCTTTATCACAAAAATCCAAGTGGTTGAGAAAACTTTACTTGACAAAATTAAACTCAGCTCAACATTATCTACAAATATGATCTCCTTATAAGAATTATTCTTATTTAACATCAGAATTGAGGATTTTCATAGATTTAAATAAACCTTACACTAGTTCGGGCTTAAGCTAAATAGCAAATGAGATGTTTTAAAAGACCTTGTGATCTTGTTGAATGTTTGATTTGTTTAGTATGAACTCTAATTTCACTTTTATTTATTCATTGTTTTATTTTACTTCATGTATCGATAAAGAATACATTTGATTTGCAATAAAGACATTGTTGCAATAATGTCAATTATGAACTTGTAAACATGTATGAATTTTATATTGAGTCTTGAAGCTAAAGCTAAATAGCAATGAAGTATCGGCAGACCAGATAAGACTTCCGTCAATACATAATTATATATCAGATTGTACATTTGATTTGCAATAAAGGCATTGCTTAATTTTAATCTTGTTAACATGTATAAATTTTCTATTGAGGCCAGTAGCTGAATCTAAATGGCAAATGAGGTACATACATGTATGTATCTGTAGACCAAGGTGTGACATTCCAGCTAATAGATGTGGAACATGCTTCATGATTTTGTTTTTTCATATATACTGCAATAACCTTGTCTGTCTGTCTGTCTGTCAGTCTGTCCGTGTATTACACTTTTTTCTAACAGATTTCTCAGCTTCTACAGGAGAGAATGCTTAGTTATTTGGTATATTACTTTCTCATGATGACTTGTACCATGTCTCCCTTTTTTTCAGGTTTTTTGCTAATCTACCTCCATTTTACCAATCTATTTTGTAGTTTTTTTAGATCTGCATGATGTAAATTTTTGAAACAGACTAATCAGCTGCTATTGCAGGGAATACTTAAATATATGGTATATTGCTTTCTTGTGATAATTTGTACTGTGTTCATTTCCCAGCTTTGATTCAAATTGTTGAGTGGGGGGGTATTCTTAGCATGATGTAGGTTTCGACATCTTGTTTAATTTTATCTGCCAAGAACACCCGATTATCAATAAAGACATTGTTGCATTTAAATGTTATTTTTATTGTACTCAAAACAATCAATTTTGGTTGTATAATGCATTCACCTTTTCTGTATATTTGTCTGACATGTAACAACTTTGCACTTACATTTACCTCACTTTACCCAATGAGTCATGGGCGACCCCAGCAATTGAAAATAGTTTGAGTTTAAAAGTGCATTTAAAGGCATTTCCCATTCCAAGGAGGCCTAAGGATGTAGAAAACAGTTTTTATACCCCTAAACTGAAGTTCGGGGTATGCCAGTTTTGTTCGTCAGTCCTTCTGTCTGTCTGTCTGTCCGAATTTACATTATCTGTTAGTCCTGCTAGGACGATGATAATAAGGGTGCATTAGGATTATGTTGTTCCACATTTATGGTTTTTATATGTATATGACCGCAGTCATAGCCCACTGAACATGTGTAACAGGCAAGGCATATTTCTGTGTTTACTGTTTATTTTCTGTACCATCTTTTGTCAACTACCGTTTTTAGATGGTGACGTCCACTTCTAACCATCCTGTTATATATTATATGGTGTTTACATATCACAATTGGTTAGATTTGCTCGGATTTCTAACAGAGTTTTAAACTTCAAAAAAGAGTAATCAATTGCAAGGCAACCAAGATTCTAGCGGAAATCAAAAGAATGTAATCCAAGGACAAAGACCAGGAATGGAAAACAGAGAAACACAACAAAGAACATGATGTGACCACCCGCATTGGAAGAATTGGGATTGATATTACATACGGTTAGGGTATAGCTCTTTGCGGGTTTAAACTGGTCTGGAGCTGGCATGTCAGTTAACTTGCTAGTAGTCCTTTTCTTGTACATTTGTATCACGTATAAACAGTTGAAACTGTTTTAACAAGGGATTCTGGCGTTTTTTAACTGATTTAAGTTCGTTTATTTGTGTAAAATTTTTCCAGTGATTAGATTTTACAGTTGTCTACTATACATGACAAATATGTTGTCGTACCAGCAGATAAAGCCCAAAACAGCATTGTTTTTGTCTGCAAAACGTTTTACATCCAATGTTTATTATCAGAGATAGACGTAGAAAATAATAGCAGTGATAATACCTATACTGCTACCACACTCTCCAAAGAAGAAATTGTGGAAAACCATGAATCTGCTGTCCTCTTTTGGTCCTCTACCAAGGACGATGATTGTGATTTACCGTCTATGTACTGGATTCCTTAACTCCACAAAAATCCATACGAACAAGGTTACATATCTGGATCTGCAAAATGTACCACCAAACCTCTTTCAAAACTTTTAACTTCTATACTCTGCAGCTGTCAAAGAGGGTCTGCAGTCCTACCACAACACTTGTTACTCCCGTAGTGGTATCAATTCAATGTGGATCCTGAAAAAAATCGAAAGATCTTTTAGAGACAATCAGTTCAAGACTATTATCAGAATATAATAGCTTTAAAACCTATGATTTTTCAAGACTGTGTACTTCTATTCCCCATACCAAGTTAAAATCCATACTTAAAACATTATACATCATTGTTTTTCCAAAAAAGATGGTACACCTAGATACAAATATATGGTTCTTGGTTGAGATTCCTCATACTTTGTGAAAAATAATTCCTAATCATCTACCAAATATGCAGAAGGAGATATTTACAAAATGCTGTAATTTTTAATCGACAACATATTTGTCCAGTATGGTGGACGCGTTTTTCAACAAACGGTCGGCATTCCAATGGGAACAAATTATGCTTCTCTACTTGCTGACCTATTTCTTTACTCTTATGTGACTGACTTTATAGCTGATCCGATCCGAAAGAAAGAATATCGTTTAGCTAGATCCTTTAATCTCAGTTTCCGATATATAGATGACGTATTATCTTTAAACAATCCTAATTTTGGGGATTTGATACATCGCATCTACCCCAAAGAACTTGAGATAAAGGATACTACAGACACTGTGAGGTCAGCCTCATATCTTGACCTACACTTGGAAATCGATGGTAAAGGAAAACTATTGACCAAACTTTACAACAAACCTGATGACTTTTCATTCAGAATTGTCAATTTTCCTTTCATCTGTGACAACACCCCTACATCACCTGCGAGTTGCTCATTTGCTTTTGTTACTTTGTATGTATGATTTTAGTTACTTTGTGTTCTTTGTTGTGTTTGTCTGTTTTCCATGTCTGGTATTTGTCTCTGGATTACATTCTGTTGATTACCGCTATAACTTCGATTCTTTTAATTACTCTTTCAATACTGCCAGTTAACTCAGAATATGTTTATCTTTTCAGAAGCTTTCATCTTTATTATTCTTCTACAGTTGCACGAAGAAAAAATGTCAAAAAAAGGATTTTGACCCCTATGTTTAGTTCTTAGTTACAACGGCCATGTTCGGCCCGTGTTCTGAAGGTGAACAATATTACCCTCCATCAGAATTTTGCATAATTCAACTGTTTTTGGGTTATTTGCAAAAAATATGTATTTTGACCCCTATGTGCTATTTTAAGTAACAGGGGCCATGTATTTTCACAAATCAAAAATCCAAACTGTCATTTTGTGCAAGATACCCTACGAAACAATCATAAATACTTTCATTGAAGTCTTGGAAGTTGTTTCTGAGGAGAAAATTTTTGAAAGTAATAACATAAAAAACAGCAAAGAAAAACGTCCAAAAAAGATAATTCCAACATGGGTCAACATATTTTCACTACAATTAGACCACAGATAGATCTCATGTTGAACACTTTTACTCCGTCAGAGGTTGATTGAACTTTACGGTTTTTGAGATACATGTAAAACAACTGCTCTCTGACCCATATGTTTATTTTTAATAAAGGGAACATGATTTTAACGGATCAAAATCCAAACGGCCATTTTGTGCAGGATACCCTAAAAAATGACCGAAAATGAAGAATGTGATTTTTATGGTGTGGCCCCATTCAGGCCTCCTGTAGACTTAAATGTCAAACGGTATTTTCAATTTGTCAAAACTCACAACATTGAATTTTATAAGAAACGTATTAAAAAAAGAATCGTTAAAATTGAATACAAATTAAATCTTCTACATCATTTCAAATAAAGACCTAATTTACCCCTTTTGTCCCCCCTTTTTGCGAATGTAGAACGGTAGGGGCCAGTGACCCATAAAATAGACAGCTACCGCTAGAAGCAATAAACAATATATCAAAATTTCATTTAGTTAACTACATATAAAGTCATCGCAGGGAAAAAACCAACTACGACGACGACGACATCCTCATTGCATAATAGGACCGATCGTTTTTCTCCGGTCGTATAAATTCAACAAATCTAGTTTTATTTGACATCTTTTGCTTCTCATAAAATTTAAAATGCCAATGGCATAATTGAAATCAGATTGACTGATTTTGCAACGAAGAGTAAAGTCCTATTATTACCCCACAATTAAATTGAAGCTGCGATCAAATCTAGTATTACTAACAATCGCGCAAAATTAATTTGAACAAGGTCTCTAAAACCATGTGTTAAGAAGAAAGTGTGAATGACGGACAGACGGACGGAAGCAGACTTTTGACATCCCATTTTCGTTGCAATATGCATCGAGAATAAAAGGAAGCAACTTGACCTAAGATGAGAACAAAACGGCATATATATCAGATCATCAAATAATCTTTTATAATTGCATTGATTACAAGTCATGTAGAAAGCAATTCCTAAGGTTTGAGTACAGAAGTAAGGCTTCGTCGATTGTTGCTGGCAAAGTTCAGTTGTTCTCTTCCATGTAAATAAGGCAGAGCTCTAAGATATCTTCATCACAAAATCTCTCTTCGCGAAAAATGCATTCAGTTTTACAGATATCTATATTGACTTGTTCAACTTCAAATAGATACCGTTGAATCCCACAGGAGGCAGGAAGCATGTACATGACCATTGGACGTCCGTGAGGACAATTTTGGTTTTTGGTAGGGCGAATACGATGTGTGTTCCATGTGGTCATTGTATTGTCCAAATCTACCTGTAATGTTAAATTAACATTTATTAAATACACATATGAATGTACATCTACTGTCCAAAATGATGCTCTAACTTTACTTCGAACTGTCAATATTAAATGGCTAAGTGAAAGAGAAATAAAAAGGCAAAAGTAACAAAAAATCCTATTCAACCTTGCAAATGGTATCACATACTATTATTGGACGAGTCACATTCAATCTATTATCATTTGGTTCCTTATCAAATACCGAAAGAAGCTTGCACTTTGACCATTTTAACTCTAACTCTTACCTACTCTTATAATAATCCCAACCCCTAGACATATACTTATTCTAATCCTATTTTGAGCATTAACTTTTACGTATTTGCTCTGGCGGCGAAAATAAGTCTCCATTTTCCTGTTTAATCATGAAAATTTCGCTTGCAAAAGTACGACGAAATAAACATATTAATTTTGTTCAAAACAAGAAATATCCGTTACTCATATGCTTTGCTAGTTACCTGTTGCCAAACTAAAAAAAGAATTTTGAAAGTTAGCTCACCTGAAGAGGGGACAAGCAGCAAAACTGTAATATATTTCTGTCTAGAAATCCAAAGTCAAAAAGACCCTCATCTGCTAAGGCTCCTAATTTATCAATTCAAATCTGGCAACATTGTCTTCTCAAAACACCCCAGAAAATTTCTATTGTTTGATTTGCCGTACTTCTGCCATAAATGAATGATTTTTCCTCTCTCAAAAAATTGTGCATTTCTGCTACATGTCCGTTTTCTGTGCCTCGGTCGCCTCGCACATGGTTTGGGCACCCTTTTCTGTAATCAACTGCTTCCATATAGTAGCCTGCAACTACTCGTGGATTACTGCTGGTTGTATAAGCGTGTAACCAAATTACCTGCCTGGAGAACCCATCGATACAGCCTTAATGCACAGTCCATATCTTTTTAACTTGTCGTAAGAATCGAGATGCCAGAGAAAGTCGGGTCCCCTCGCAAAATATTGCCGTCTTCTTTGCCGTTTCCTTAGCCAAGCTTCAATTCCAGCAGGATCAATTGTCTGCATCATCAATTGCACGGTATCTCTAGATATGTCAATGCCACTCTGAATACATTGACGATGCATCCACCGATAACCTTGGTGTCCTCCTGATGATTGAACTTTATCCTGGATGGAAAGTGCTGCTTGCAAAACATCAGTGTTTGATTTTCTACGACTTTTGCCCTCTTTAGAATTCTTTTTAGTGTTTTTATACTAATAAAGATTTCATGAACTTCTAAAAGCAATCTTAAAATGGTTTTGTATTCAAAACCAAGTCTAAAATAAAACTTGCATATCTGTTCCCTGTTCACAGCTATACAAAGAAATAAAAAGAGACAATAAATCAGAATAACAAAATGTTCATCGCATAATTGTAGAATAAAAAAAAACTCTACTTCTGTACATTACATTTCTGAAATTCAACGAAATGATTTTATACTTCTGTGGTTACTTAGTTGGATACTACTTATTGAATTTTTCTATATCCCACGCAATTATCCTAACCACATCTTGATATTTTTTCTAATAATGTATATGTATAAGTCATTTTTAGAATCATCCCACCAATGTGCCATTTGTTTAGTTGTGAGTTGGTATTTTGCGATTAAATAAGTAGCATCAAAGTCTTGCTCGTCTCTTGGTGAATAATCATGCTTCTTATAAAATGTTCTTTAAGCTTATCGCTTTCCTATAAAACTTTTAACATTAAATATTGGGACTTGCCGTCGGCTATTATCGAGGTGGCGGAAGTCAAACCGGATATTACATCATTGTTGTAACTTTTTGTTGAATTTACGACACGGGTCATATCGTAAATTTGACATAGCTGTATTGCAATTTCGACAATGTAAGTCTACTTTCAACATAACTATATCGTAATTTCGACATACTTTGTCGTAATTTCGACAATGTAAGTCCAATTTCAACATAACCATATCGTAATTTCGGCATACATGGTTAAATCATTACTTCGACATAACTATATCGTAATTTCGACATACCTATATCATAATTTCGACATAGCTGTATCGTAATATCGACATAGGATGTCGTAATTGCGACATGATATATTTTTTAAGTGGCCTTAATCGGCTTCCGTAGGTTTAAGGGTATATGAAAGTGCCATACTTACACAAAACATTATATCTCCACATCTATGCACGTTTTTATCAATAACTAAACGCTTCTTCCAAATAAAACTCATTTAAAGCAATGTGTTATGTAATTTGTTGAAAATAAACGCATGCGACAGACTAATTTCATGAAATGTAGTTTTTCGGAGAACGACTGGGGGATAAAAAATGCTCTGTATGGTTACGAACTAGTCTACATTTTATAACATAAAGATATAAGTAGTATCATCTAGAGATATGCTATAGTCATTATAATACATACATTAATATTCTGCACTGGCATAATAACGCGTAAAAATATCGAAATATCATTTACATATCTTTCTTCTTTCCACCGGTCGCCATTGCTTCGTTTTCCGGAAATCCCGCGACAGTCCTGTATGTTATGTCGTTATTTCGACATATTATGTCTTAATTTCGACATAGCTATGTTGTAATCAAAGGAACCGAAGTTATAACGGTAATCAAAAGAATGTAATCCAGGGACAAAGACCAGGCATGGAAAACAGACATGCAGAAACATACATATAGATATAACATTGGATTACCCATGGTCCACTATAGGAACAAACATAGATAAAACATTGCGTTACTAAAGGTCCCCAATATGAACAAACATATAGATATAACAATGGGTAACCCATGGTCACATATATTTAGGGACATACATATAGATATAAATTTGGGTTACTAATGGTCCCCCATAGGAACATATATAAGCTATAACATTGGGTTACCCATGGTCCTCTATAGGAACACACATTGCGTTACCAATGGTTCCCTATAGGAAAATACATAAAGATATAACATTGGGTTATCCATGGTCCTCTATATGAGCATATATATATATAGATGTAACATTTGGGTACCCATCGTCATATTTAGGAACATACATATAGATATAATTTTGGGTTAACCATGGTCCTCTATAGGAACATACATATAGATATAACATTGGGTTACCAAGGGTCACCGGTAGGAACAAATATATAGATATAACATTTGGTACCCATGGTCCTCTATAGGAATATGCATATAGATATAACATTGGATTACCAATGGTCCCCTATAGGAACATACAAATAGATATGATATAGGGTTACCCAGGATCCCCTATTTGAACTAACATATAGATATAACACTGGGCTTCTCATGGTCCCCTATTGGAACATACATATAGATAAAACATTATTTTACCCATGGTCCCCTATAGGAACATACTTGTGAATATACTATATTTACATAGTATAGGGTTACCACAGAGCCCCTTTTATATAATTTACAGTTTTTGTTGAATCTGTCTGGAGAAACTGGAAAGGAGATAATTCGGAAGTTTTGGACAATACGAAGCATTCCAGTGTCTAGGTTTCAGACAAATTGACTTTAAAGCCTGGGGAAGAACTGAATGATCAGGTATTGCTTTTTTGATTACTCCAAAGAATGAAAAATCGTGCTGCATTATGCTTTATAACCTTTTTTTTCTAATTCACTGTTTCTTTACTCTTAGTGAAGCTATGCTATGCATGCACTATAATTTTAATATGATGGAGTAAAACTTCTATCACAATTACCAAAATTTATTTCAGATGTATACACGTGTACTATTCCTGATACATTTAATTATAGAAAAGAAGGTCTTGGATTCATGCTAATGATTTGCAAGAGTAGTCAAGGGAACCAAGGTAAAGTAAGGTAAGCAAGTAAAGGAGCACAATTTGTTCCCATTGGAATGCCGACCGTTTGTTGAAAAACACGTCCACCACACTGGACAAATATGTTGTCGATTAATAATTCCAGCATTTTGTAAACATCTTCCTCTGTATATTTAGAAGATAATTTGGAATTATTTCTTACAAAGTATGAGGAATCTCTACCAAGAACTATATATTTGTATCTAGGTGCAAAGAAGTAGTGAAAACATACTTTATGTAAACAGGAACTTATTCTTACCAAGATCTTTAAGCAAAAATATATTCTTATGTCTTTACAAGTCATGTTGTCTAGACACGGGTTGGTTTGTTATTGGTTGTATTTGTCTGAATAATCATTTTTGTTGGAATAGGTTTGTCTGGGAGCGGATAGGGTAAAAATTTGTTTTTATATTTTGTGTGTTTCTGCCGTCTTTCTATATTTCGTTGTCCATTGTTTTATCTTATCCAGATAGTCAATACCTATGCCTGATTATTGACAAAAAGGTGTGACTAAGTTAAGCAAGTAGGTTTTAACATGCTTATTTAGTTATATGAATGATTGGGATGTACACCTAGCCTTGATTTTAACGTACGCTAATAAATGACAGGCCTTCAGCCGAAAATTTTGAAACTTTACACAGTGAATCCTGCGTACAGATTGAATTTTGGAATCTTGCGCCTGCAGAAGTACTGCGTACGCTCTAAAAACGAGCTGCGTACAACTGCTGGGGGTAACACACACTATGGCATTTTTCATCACTGAAGTCATGTTATTGATTCACGTTATGCTTTATGTTAAGTGTATAAAGTTACAGTTCTCATTTGTAGGGTATTCAGATTCAGATTTGTCAAAATGTCAAGGGTTTGCCATTGTCTACCTCAAATGAGGTTTGCAATGCTCTGTTTATTATAATCAAATTATCTACTATTGATTTTTACATTATTTTAGGAGAGTTGTACCCTGAGTTATCTATACATTGTATTTCTGTTTTAAAATGCTTTGTGCAATATTTCAGATGGTCTTTTACCTAAACAGATATGTTCTGACAGAAATTGGTAGGGGCAAGTCTTCTGTAAAGGGGTCCAAAAAGGTAATTTTTCATATTTGCTGCAAAATCAAACATTAGAAAAATCTGGTTGAAAAATGAGTATCCCTATAAGACCTGTGCAAATAGCATTATAATTCAATCGATGTCACTCAAATTGTACAAATTACATCTGGATAAACACTATGAATCATATAATGTAAATTTAAATAAACAATGAATTATTAAAAGGAGTAACTCCCGCAAACAAAGCTCTGTGTTTAGATAATTTCGCTCTACTTGTTTGGTTAGGTTCTTTCGACTATTTGTTCTCAATCAGTTTTTGACATATTTGTTGTTTGGGAAATACTTCGAGCAAGCATCTAGATGCTTCTCACAAGTATCTAGATACTTCTCACAGGCGTCTAGATACTTCTCACAAGCATCTAGATACTTCGCACAAACATGTAGATGCTTCTCAAAACTATCTAGAAACTTCTCATAAGTACCTAGATACTTTCCAAAAGTATCTAAATACTTGCCTTATCCACATGTATCTAGACACTGCTAGAAATTTAATCAAATTATGCAAAATGGATGAAAAATTGGGATAATATCGACGTCTCCGCCTATATAATTTGCTGTTTCCTTATTCTGAAAAATAAGTTGATATAACTTGCGACTCGGCGAGTGATGCATGAAAGGCAGTTGCTATTCTTCCGACAAGATAACAACCCAGTAACACCAACCCCCGAATTCACAACTCTCTTCAAGACCGTCATAATCTGTAGAAGATCGTAGTGGAATCGTGGTAAAACAATGTCAATAGAGAGCTACATGTACGCTAAGGCCAGCATAATACGACCGCAAACCTGTAATTTGGGGACTAAGTTGGATATTCTATAATATTTTATATATATTGAAAATATCAAACTTTTTTAGACAGTTGTGAGAAACATCTAGATGCTTTTGCAAAGCATCTTGATACTTCGCAAAAACATCTAAATTGTTCTAAACAACTATCTAATTATTTCTCTCACACACACACATATATATATATATAGATAACCTTCACAATTATATTAGTACATTTACTTCACATGGATACGATACAACTAAATAATATCAGCGATGTATCTTTGATAAATATCTTCATAGTTGTGAGAAGCAGCTAGATGCTTTTGCGAAGTATTTAGAATTATTTTTTAATAAGTGAGGAATCTTTGACAACCCGCCGTTTTACATATATGCATGTTCCTATAGAAGACAATGTTTTCCCCAGTGCTATATCTATATGTATGTTCCTAGAGGGAACCATGAGCAACTCGATGTTCTATCTGTATGGATGTTCCTATAGGGGACCATTGGTAACCCAATGTTATATCTGTATGTATGTTCCTATAGAGGACCATGGGTAACCCAATACTATATCTATATGGACGTTCTTATGGGGTACCACGGGAAACCCAACTATAATATGTATGTTCCTATAGGGGACCATGGGTAACCCAATGTTATATCTATATGTATGTTTCTAGGCTAAAAACCACTAATTCCACTTTCCATAGGCTTCTATGCTAATTTCACAATATTCAATGGCTTCTCTGGACTTTACCTTAACTTTAACCTGCAGAGGACTATATATCAGCATGATTCTACATATGTCAGCTCACAATCCTCAGAATGGCATGTGGGATTAGCAGACTTGCAATGCAGTACTGGTCACCGGAAGTGAAGGGTCTATAAATAGCATGGGAAATCCCAGTGTTTTCACAAGATAGGGGTATATTTAAAAATCATTATGGAGATTAGGCTTCACATCACAAGAAGCAAAATGCACCTATAAAATGTACAGAAATGTTTTTCCTTTCAGAAACTGTTTAAATTTTTTAAATAAGATGAGAACTTTTTTTCACAGCACTATGAGGAACAGGGGTAATTTCTGCATAGGACTATTTTTGCGTACGTTCCAAATGCTCATTGGTTGAATTGGTGGTCTGTAACCTAAAGAGTCACTTTTTGTCTTAGAAAAAATAAATAACTATACAGGTATCTTCCTACACACATATTGAATGCATTTGCAAAGTTTCAGTGAAATGTGACAAGCACTTTTTTAAATATTTGATTTTTAAATATAGGGTAACCAAGTTGTGCGAGCAAAAAAGTGACAATATTCTACCATACTTAAATGCATTAAATATTTGCAAAGAACTTTTTCTGACTTTTCAAATAAAAAATATCAATCACAATTTGTTTTTTTAACAATATCAATGAAGAAATAGTTTTAAAAGTAATCATTTCCTGAGAAATTGGTCTGTTTTTAAAAATTTATTTCTGACATGCCTCCCCCTTTTTCTTGATCACATGTCAAAAATCCTAAATCTTTAAATTTTCACAAAAGGTGATATATTTGGCTTTAAATTTGTAAATACAGTGTTTTCACATTAAAACATGACCAGTAAAGGGCACCTAATGCAAAAAAAGTACTCAATAATGGATTTTCCATGTTGCCATAGGGGAATGCTGATATGGCCTTAACCGCAGTAATGAAAGTGAGTTTTTCCTCATTTCTAACCTAATTTTTGCTCAAATCTATACAAAACTTGATTTCAAGTGCTTATTACCACCATATTTAGGTAAATATAGCCCTCAAAGTTTAATATTTGATATTTTTACTAAATTTTCTACACTTTTTACAAGACAGGACATAAAAATCAGCCAAAAAGACCAATTTTCCATAATTTGGACCTATAACTTAAAAAAATGCATACTTTGAAGGATTTTTGTAGTGTATTCCTCTCATGGCAAAGTTAACAAGATCTTCAAGTAGTTTAAAGCTATTTCAAGAAACTTTTCATTTTGCCATGGCTTCAACTTAATTAAGGCTAAAAACCACTAATTCCACTTTCCATAGGCTTCTATGCTAATTTCACAATATTCAATGCTTCTCTGGACTTTACCTTAACTTTAACCTGCAGAGGACTATATATCAGCATGATTCTACATATGTCAGCTCACAATCCTCAGAATGGCATGTGGGGTTAGCAGACTTGCAGTGCAGTACTGGTCACCGGAAGTGAAGGGTCTATAAATAGCATGGGAAATCCCAGTGTTTTCACAAGATAGGGGTATATTTAAAAATCATTATGGAGATTAGGCTTCACATCACAAGAAGCAAAATGCACCTATAAAATGTACAGAAATGTTTTTCCTTTCAGAAACTGTTTAAATTTTTTAAATAAGATGAGAACTTTTTTTCACAGCACTATGAGGAACAGGGGTAATTTCTGCATAGGACTATTTTTGCGTACGTTCCAAATGCTCATTGGTTGAATTGGTGGTCTGTAACCTAAAGGGTCACTTTTTGTCTTAGAAAAAATAAATAACTATACAGGTATCTTCCTACATACATATTGAATGCATTTGCAAAGTTTCAGTGAGATGTGACAAGCACTTTTTTAAATATTTGATTTTTAAATATAGGGTAACCAAGTTGTGCGAGCAAAAAAGTGACAATATTCTACCATACTTAAATGCATTAAATATTTGCAAAGAACTTTTTCTGACTTTTCAAATAAAAAATATCAATCACAATTTGTTTTTTTAACAATATCAATGAAGAAATAGTTTTAAAAGTAATCATTTCCTGAGAAATTGGTCTGTTTTTAAAAATTTATTTCTGACATGCCTCCCCCTTTTTCTTGATCACATGTCAAAAATCCTAAATCTTTAAATTTTCACAAAAGGTGATATATTTGGCTTTAAATTTGTAAATACAGTGTTTTCACATTAAAACATGACCAGTAAAGGGCACCTAATGCAAAAAAAGTACTCAATAATGGATTTTCCATGTTGCCATAGGGGAATGCTGATATGGCCTTAACCGCAGTAATGAAAGTGAGTTTTTCCTCATTTCTAACCTAATTTTTGCTCAAATCTATACAAAACTTGATTTCAAGTGCTTATTACCACCATATTTAGGTAAATATAGCCCTCAAAGTTTAATATTTGATATTTTTACTAAATTTTCTACACTTTTTACAAGACAGGACATAAAAATCAGCCAAAAAGACCAATTTTCCATAATTTGGACCTATAACTTAAAAAAATGCATACTTTGAAGGATTTTTGTAGTGTATTCCTCTCATGGCAAAGTTAACAAGATCTTCAAGTAGTTTAAAGCTATTTCAAGAAACTTTTCATTTTGCCATGGCTTCAACTTAATTAAGGCTAAAAACCACTAATTCCACTTTCCATAGGCTTCTATGCTAATTTCACAATATTCAATGCTTCTCTGGACTTTACCTTAACTTTAACCTGCAGAGGACTATATATCAGCATGATTCTACATATGTCAGCTCACAATCCTCAGAATGGCATGTGGGGTTAGCAGACTTGCAGTGCAGTACTGGTCACCGGAAGTGAAGGGTCTATAAATAGCATGGGAAATCACAGTGTTTTCACAAGATAGGGGTATATTTAAAAATCATTATGGAGATTAGGCTTCACATCACAAGAAGCAAAATGCACCTATAAAATGTACAGAAATGTTTTTCCTTTCAGAAACTGTTTAAATTTTTTAAATAAGATGAGAACTTTTTTTCACAGCACTATGAGGAACAGGGGTAATTTCTGCATAGGACTATTTTTGCGTACGTTCCAAATGCTCATTGGTTGAATTGGTGGTCTGTAACCTAAAGGGTCACTTTTTGTCTTAGAAAAAATAAATAACTATACAGGTATCTTCCTACACACATATTGAATGCATTTGCAAAGTTTCAGTGAAATGTGACAAGCACTTTTTTAAATATTTGATTTTTAAATATAGGGTAACCAAGTTGTGCGAGCAAAAAAGTGACAATATTCTACCATACTTAAATGCATTAAATATTTGCAAAGAACTTTTTCTGACTTTTCAAATAAAAAATATCAATCACAATTTGTTTTTTTAACAATATCAATGAAGAAATAGTTTTAAAAGTAATCATTTCCTGAGAAATTGGTCTGTTTTTAAAAATTTATTTCTGACATGCCTCCCCCTTTTTCTTGATCACATGTCAAAAATCCTAAATCTTTAAATTTTCACAAAAGGTGATATATTTGGCTTTAAATTTGTAAATACAGTGTTTTCACATTAAAACATGACCAGTAAAGGGCACCTAATGCAAAAAAAGTACTCAATAATGGATTTTCCATGTTGCCATAGGGGAATGCTGATATGGCCTTAACCGCAGTAATGAAAGTGAGTTTTTCCTCATTTCTAACCTAATTTTTGCTCAAATCTATACAAAACTTGATTTCAAGTGCTTATTACCACCATATTTAGGTAAATATAGCCCTCAAAGTTTAATATTTGATATTTTTACTAAATTTTCTACACTTTTTACAAGACAGGACATAAAAATCAGCCAAAAAGACCAATTTTCCATAATTTGGACCTATAACTTAAAAAAATGCATACTTTGAAGGATTTTTGTAGTGTATTCCTCTCATGGCAAAGTTAACAAGATCTTCAAGTAGTTTAAAGCTATTTCAAGAAACTTTTCATTTTGCCATGGCTTCAACTTAATTAAGGCTAAAAACCACTAATTCCACTTTCCATAGGCTTCTATGCTAATTTCACAATATTCAATGCTTCTCTGGACTTTACCTTAACTTTAACCTGCAGAGGACTATATATCAGCATGATTCTACATATGTCAGCTCACAATCCTCAGAATGGCATGTGGGGTTAGCAGACTTGCAGTGCAGTACTGGTCACCGGAAGTGAAGGGTCTATAAATAGCATGGGAAATCCCAGTGTTTTCACAAGATAGGGGTATATTTAAAAATCATTATGGAGATTAGGCTTCACATCACAAGAAGCAAAATGCACCTATAAAATGTACAGAAATGTTTTTCCTTTCAGAAACTGTTTAAATTTTTTAAATAAGATGAGAACTTTTTTTCACAGCACTATGAGGAACAGGGGTAATTTCTGCATAGGACTATTTTTGCGTACGTTCCAAATGCTCATTGGTTGAATTGGTGGTCTGTAACCTAAAGGGTCACTTTTTGTCTTAGAAAAAATAAATAACTATACAGGTATCTTCCTACACACATATTGAATGCATTTGCAAAGTTTCAGTGAAATGTGACAAGCACTTTTTTAAATATTTGATTTTTAAATATAGGGTAACCAAGTTGTGCGAGCAAAAAAGTGACAATATTCTACCATACTTAAATGCATTAAATATTTGCAAAGAACTTTTTCTGACTTTTCAAATAAAAAATATCAATCACAATTTGTTTTTTTAACAATATCAATGAAGAAATAGTTTTAAAAGTAATCATTTCCTGAGAAATTGGTCTGTTTTTAAAAATTTATTTCTGACATGCCTCCCCCTTTTTCTTGATCACATGTCAAAAATCCTAAATCTTTAAATTTTCACAAAAGGTGATATATTTGGCTTTAAATTTGTAAATACAGTGTTTTCACATTAAAACATGACCAGTAAAGGGCACCTAATGCAAAAAAAGTACTCAATAATGGATTTTCCATGTTGCCATAGGGGAATGCTGATATGGCCTTAACCGCAGTAATGAAAGTGAGTTTTTCCTCATTTCTAACCTAATTTTTGCTCAAATCTATACAAAACTTGATTTCAAGTGCTTATTACCACCATATTTAGGTAAATATAGCCCTCAAAGTTTAATATTTGATATTTTTACTAAATTTTCTACACTTTTTACAAGACAGGACATAAAAATCAGCCAAAAAGACCAATTTTCCATAATTTGGACCTATAACTTAAAAAAATGCATACTTTGAAGGATTTTTGTAGTGTATTCCTCTCATGGCAAAGTTAACAAGATCTTCAAGTAGTTTAAAGCTATTTCAAGAAACTTTTCATTTTGCCATGGCTTCAACTTAATTAAGGCTAAAAACCACTAATTCCACTTTCCATAGGCTTCTATGCTAATTTCACAATATTCAATGGCTTCTCTGGACTTTACCTTAACTTTAACCTGCAGAGGACTATATATCAGCATGATTCTACATATGTCAGCTCACAATCCTCAGAATGGCATGTGGGGTTAGCAGACTTGCAGTGCAGTACTGGTCACCGGAAGTGAAGGGTCTATAAATAGCATGGGAAATCACAGTGTTTTCACAAGATAGGGGTATATTTAAAAATCATTATGGAGATTAGGCTTCACATCACAAGAAGCAAAATGCACCTATAAAATGTACAGAAATGTTTTTCCTTTCAGAAACTGTTTAAATTTTTTAAATAAGATGAGAACTTTTTTTCACAGCACTATGAGGAACAGGGGTAATTTCTGCATAGGACTATTTTTGCGTACGTTCCAAATGCTCATTGGTTGAATTGGTGGTCTGTAACCTAAAGGGTCACTTTTTGTCTTAGAAAAAATAAATAACTATACAGGTATCTTCCTACACACATATTGAATGCATTTGCAAAGTTTCAGTGAAATGTGACAAGCACTTTTTTAAATATTTGATTTTTAAATATAGGGTAACCAAGTTGTGCGAGCAAAAAAGTGACAATATTCTACCATACTTAAATGCATTAAATATTTGTAAAGAACTTTTTCTGACTTTTCAAATAAAAAATATCAATCACAATTTGTTTTTTTAACAATATCAATGAAGAAATAGTTTTAAAAGTAATCATTTCCTGAGAAATTGGTCTATTTTTAAAAATTTATTTCTGACATGCCTCCCCCTTTTTCTTGATCACATGTCAAAAATCCTAAATCTTTAAATTTTCACAAAAGGTGATATATTTGGCTTTAAATTTGTAAATACAGTGTTTTCACATTAAAACATGACCAGTAAAGGGCACCTAATGCAAAAAAAGTACTCAATAATGGATTTTCCATGTTGCCATAGGGGAATGCTGATATGGCCTTAACCGCAGTAATGAAAGTGAGTTTTTCCTCATTTCTAACCTAATTTTTGCTCAAATCTATACAAAACTTGATTTCAAGTGCTTATTACCACTATATTTAGGTAAATATAGCCCTCAAAGTTTAATATTTGATATTTTTACTAAATTTTCTACACTTTTTACAAGACAGGACATAAAAATCAGCCAAAAAGACCAATTTTCCATAATTTGGACCTATAACTTAAAAAAAAGCATACTTTGAAGGATTTTTGTAGTGTATTCCTCTCATGGCAAAGTTAACAAGATCTTCAAGTAGTTTAAAGCTATTTCAAGAAACTTTTCATTTTGCCATGGCTTCAACTTAATTAAGGCTAAAAACCACTAATTCCACTTTCCATAGGCTTCTATGCTAATTTCACAATATTCAATGCTTCTCTGGACTTTACCTTAACTTTAACCTGCAGAGGACTATATATCAGCATGATTCTACATATGTCAGCTCACAATCCTCAGAATGGCATGTGGGGTTAGCAGACTTGCAGTGCAGTACTGGTCACCGGAAGTGAAGGGTCTATAAATAGCATGGGAAATCACAGTGTTTTCACAAGATAGGGGTATATTTAAAAATCATTATGGAGATTAGGCTTCACATCACAAGAAGCAAAATGCACCTATAAAATGTACAGAAATGTTTTTCCTTTCAGAAACTGTTTAAATTTTTTAAATAAGATGAGAACTTTTTTTCACAGCACTATGAGGAACAGGGGTAATTTCTGCATAGGACTATTTTTGCGTACGTTCCAAATGCTCATTGGTTGAATTGGTGGTCTGTAACCTAAAGGGTCACTTTTTGTCTTAGAAAAAATAAATAACTATACAGGTATCTTCCTACACACATATTGAATGCATTTGCAAAGTTTCAGTGAAATGTGACAAGCACTTTTTTAAATATTTGATTTTTAAATATAGGGTAACCAAGTTGTGCGAGCAAAAAAGTGACAATATTCTACCATACTTAAATGCATTAAATATTTGTAAAGAACTTTTTCTGACTTTTCAAATAAAAAATATCAATCACAATTTGTTTTTTTAACAATATCAATGAAGAAATAGTTTTAAAAGTAATCATTTCCTGAGAAATTGGTCTATTTTTAAAAATTTATTTCTGACATGCCTCCCCCTTTTTCTTGATCACATGTCAAAAATCCTAAATCTTTAAATTTTCACAAAAGGTGATATATTTGGCTTTAAATTTGTAAATACAGTGTTTTCACATTAAAACATGACCAGTAAAGGGCACCTAATGCAAAAAAAGTACTCAATAATGGATTTTCCATGTTGCCATAGGGGAATGCTGATATGGCCTTAACCGCAGTAATGAAAGTGAGTTTTTCCTCATTTCTAACCTAATTTTTGCTCAAATCTATACAAAACTTGATTTCAAGTGCTTATTACCACTATATTTAGGTAAATATAGCCCTCAAAGTTTAATATTTGATATTTTTACTAAATTTTCTACACTTTTTACAAGACAGGACATAAAAATCAGCCAAAAAGACCAATTTTCCATAATTTGGACCTATAACTTAAAAAAAAGCATACTTTGAAGGATTTTTGTAGTGTATTCCTCTCATGGCAAAGTTAACAAGATCTTCAAGTAGTTTAAAGCTATTTCAAGAAACTTTTCATTTTGCCATGGCTTCAACTTAATTAAGGCTAAAAACCACTAATTCCACTTTCCATAGGCTTCTATGCTAATTTCACAATATTCAATGCTTCTCTGGACTTTACCTTAACTTTAACCTGCAGAGGACTATATATCAGCATGATTCTACATATGTCAGCTCACAATCCTCAGAATGGCATGTGGGGTTAGCAGACTTGCAGTGCAGTACTGGTCACCGGAAGTGAAGGGTCTATAAATAGCATGGGAAATCACAGTGTTTTCACAAGATAGGGGTATATTTAAAAATCATTATGGAGATTAGGCTTCACATCACAAGAAGCAAAATGCACCTATAAAATGTACAGAAATGTTTTTCCTTTCAGAAACTGTTTAAATTTTTTAAATAAGATGAGAACTTTTTTTCACAGCACTATGAGGAACAGGGGTAATTTCTGCATAGGACTATTTTTGCGTACGTTCCAAATGCTCATTGGTTGAATTGGTGGTCTGTAACCTAAAGGGTCACTTTTTGTCTTAGAAAAAATAAATAACTATACAGGTATCTTCCTACACACATATTGAATGCATTTGCAAAGTTTCAGTGAAATGTGACAAGCACTTTTTTAAATATTTGATTTTTAAATATAGGGTAACCAAGTTGTGCGAGCAAAAAAGTGACAATATTCTACCATACTTAAATGCATTAAATATTTGCAAAGAACTTTTTCTGACTTTTCAAATAAAAAATATCAATCACAATTTGTTTTTTAACAATATCAATGAAGAAATAGTTTTAAAAGTAATCATTTCCTGAGAAATTGGTCTATTTTTAAAAATTTATTTCTGACATGCCTCCCCCTTTTTCTTGATCACATGTCAAAAATCCTAAATCTTTAAATTTTCACAAAAGGTGATATATTTGGCTTTAAATTTGTAAATACAGTGTTTTCACATTAAAACATGACCAGTAAAGGGCACCTAATGCAAAAAAAGTACTCAATAATGGATTTTCCATGTTGCCATAGGGGAATGCTGATATGGCCTTAACCGCAGTAATGAAAGTGAGTTTTTTCCTCATTTCTAACCTAATTTTTGCTCAAATCTATACAAAACTTGATTTCAAGTGCTTATTACCACCATATTTAGGTAAATATAGCCCTCAAAGTTTAATATTTGATATTTTTACTAAATTTTCTACACTTTTTACAAGACAGGACATAAAAATCAGCCAAAAAGACCAATTTTCCATAATTTGGACCTATAACTTAAAAAAATGCATACTTTGAAGGATTTTTGTAGTGTATTCCTCTCATGGCAAAGTTAACAAGATCTTCAAG
The DNA here is from genome assembly GCA_037379345.1 of Perna viridis. NCBI lineage: Eukaryota > Metazoa > Mollusca > Bivalvia > Mytilida > Mytilidae > Perna > Perna viridis. The sequence continues at coordinate 59,988,534 of CM074512.1, forward strand.
TAGTTTAAAGCTATTTCAAGAAACTTTTCATTTTGCCATGGCTTCAACTTAATTAAGGCTAAAAACCACTAATTCCACTTTCCATAGGCTTCTATGCTAATTTCACAATATTCAATGCTTCTCTGGACTTTACCTTAACTTTAACCTGCAGAGGACTATATATCAGCATGATTCTACATATGTCAGCTCACAATCCTCAGAATGGCATGTGGGGTTAGCAGACTTGCAGTGCAGTACTGGTCACCGGAAGTGAAGGGTCTATAAATAGCATGGGAAATCACAGTGTTTTCACAAGATAGGGGTATATTTAAAAATCATTATGGAGATTAGGCTTCACATCACAAGAAGCAAAATGCACCTATAAAATGTACAGAAATGTTTTTCCTTTCAGAAACTGTTTAAATTTTTTAAATAAGATGAGAACTTTTTTTCACAGCACTATGAGGAACAGGGGTAATTTCTGCATAGGACTATTTTTGCGTACGTTCCAAATGCTCATTGGTTGAATTGGTGGTCTGTAACCTAAAGGGTCACTTTTTGTCTTAGAAAAAATAAATAACTATACAGGTATCTTCCTACACACATATTGAATGCATTTGCAAAGTTTCAGTGAAATGTGACAAGCACTTTTTTAAATATTTGATTTTTAAATATAGGGTAACCAAGTTGTGCGAGCAAAAAAGTGACAATATTCTACCATACTTAAATGCATTAAATATTTGTAAAGAACTTTTTCTGACTTTTCAAATAAAAAATATCAATCACAATTTGTTTTTTTAACAATATCAATGAAGAAATAGTTTTAAAAGTAATCATTTCCTGAGAAATTGGTCTATTTTTAAAAATTTATTTCTGACATGCCTCCCCCTTTTTCTTGATCACATGTCAAAAATCCTAAATCTTTAAATTTTCACAAAAGGTGATATATTTGGCTTTAAATTTGTAAATACAGTGTTTTCACATTAAAACATGACCAGTAAAGGGCACCTAATGCAAAAAAAGTACTCAATAATGGATTTTCCATGTTGCCATAGGGGAATGCTGATATGGCCTTAACCGCAGTAATGAAAGTGAGTTTTTCCTCATTTCTAACCTAATTTTTGCTCAAATCTATACAAAACTTGATTTCAAGTGCTTATTACCACTATATTTAGGTAAATATAGCCCTCAAAGTTTAATATTTGATATTTTTACTAAATTTTCTACACTTTTTACAAGACAGGACATAAAAATCAGCCAAAAAGACCAATTTTCCATAATTTGGACCTATAACTTAAAAAAAAGCATACTTTGAAGGATTTTTGTAGTGTATTCCTCTCATGGCAAAGTTAACAAGATCTTCAAGTAGTTTAAAGCTATTTCAAGAAACTTTTCATTTTGCCATGGCTTCAACTTAATTAAGGCTAAAAACCACTAATTCCACTTTCCATAGGCTTCTATGCTAATTTCACAATATTCAATGCTTCTCTGGACTTTACCTTAACTTTAACCTGCAGAGGACTATATATCAGCATGATTCTACATATGTCAGCTCACAATCCTCAGAATGGCATGTGGGGTTAGCAGACTTGCAGTGCAGTACTGGTCACCGGAAGTGAAGGGTCTATAAATAGCATGGGAAATCACAGTGTTTTCACAAGATAGGGGTATATTTAAAAATCATTATGGAGATTAGGCTTCACATCACAAGAAGCAAAATGCACCTATAAAATGTACAGAAATGTTTTTCCTTTCAGAAACTGTTTAAATTTTTTAAATAAGATGAGAACTTTTTTTCACAGCACTATGAGGAACAGGGGTAATTTCTGCATAGGACTATTTTTGCGTACGTTCCAAATGCTCATTGGTTGAATTGGTGGTCTGTAACCTAAAGGGTCACTTTTTGTCTTAGAAAAAATAAATAACTATACAGGTATCTTCCTACACACATATTGAATGCATTTGCAAAGTTTCAGTGAAATGTGACAAGCACTTTTTTAAATATTTGATTTTTAAATATAGGGTAACCAAGTTGTGCGAGCAAAAAAGTGACAATATTCTACCATACTTAAATGCATTAAATATTTGCAAAGAACTTTTTCTGACTTTTCAAATAAAAAATATCAATCACAATTTGTTTTTTAACAATATCAATGAAGAAATAGTTTTAAAAGTAATCATTTCCTGAGAAATTGGTCTATTTTTAAAAATTTATTTCTGACATGCCTCCCCCTTTTTCTTGATCACATGTCAAAAATCCTAAATCTTTAAATTTTCACAAAAGGTGATATATTTGGCTTTAAATTTGTAAATACAGTGTTTTCACATTAAAACATGACCAGTAAAGGGCACCTAATGCAAAAAAAGTACTCAATAATGGATTTTCCATGTTGCCATAGGGGAATGCTGATATGGCCTTAACCGCAGTAATGAAAGTGAGTTTTTCCTCATTTCTAACCTAATTTTTGCTCAAATCTATACAAAACTTGATTTCAAGTGCTTATTACCACCATATTTAGGTAAATATAGCCCTCAAAGTTTAATATTTGATATTTTTACTAAATTTTCTACACTTTTTACAAGACAGGACATAAAAATCAGCCAAAAAGACCAATTTTCCATAATTTGGACCTATAACTTAAAAAAATGCATACTTTGAAGGATTTTTGTAGTGTATTCCTCTCATGGCAAAGTTAACAAGATCTTCAAGTAGTTTAAAGCTATTTCAAGAAACTTTTCATTTTGCCATGGCTTCAACTTAATTAAGGCTAAAAACCACTAATTCCACTTTCCATAGGCTTCTATGCTAATTTCACAATATTCAATGCTTCTCTGGACTTTACCTTAACTTTAACCTGCAGAGGACTATATATCAGCATGATTCTACATATGTCAGCTCACAATCCTCAGAATGGCATGTGGGGTTAGCAGACTTGCAGTGCAGTACTGGTCACCGGAAGTGAAGGGTCTATAAATAGCATGGGAAATCACAGTGTTTTCACAAGATAGGGATATATTTAAAAATCATTATGGAGATTAGGCTTCACATCACAAGAAGCAAAATGCACCTATAAAATGTACAGAAATGTTTTTCCTTTCAGAAACTGTTTAAATTTTTTAAATAAGATGAGAACTTTTTTTCACAGCACTATGAGGAACAGGGGTAATTTCTGCATAGGACTATTTTTGCGTACGTTCCAAATGCTCATTGGTTGAATTGGTGGTCTGTAACCTAAAGGGTCACTTTTTGTCTTAGAAAAAATAAATAACTATACAGGTATCTTCCTACACACATATTGAATGCATTTGCAAAGTTTCAGTGAAATGTGACAAGCACTTTTTTAAATATTTGATTTTTAAATATAGGGTAACCAAGTTGTGCGAGCAAAAAAGTGACAATATTCTACCATACTTAAATGCATTAAATATTTGCAAAGAACTTTTTCTGACTTTTCAAATAAAAAATATCAATCACAATTTGTTTTTTAACAATATCAATGAAGAAATAGTTTTAAAAGTAATCATTTCCTGAGAAATTGGTCTATTTTTAAAAATTTATTTCTGACATGCCTCCCCCTTTTTCTTGATCACATGTCAAAAATCCTAAATCTTTAAATTTTCACAAAAGGTGATATATTTGGCTTTAAATTTGTAAATACAGTGTTTTCACATTAAAACATGACCAGTAAAGGGCACCTAATGCAAAAAAAGTACTCAATAATGGATTTTCCATGTTGCCATAGGGGAATGCTGATATGGCCTTAACCGCAGTAATGAAAGTGAGTTTTTCCTCATTTCTAACCTAATTTTTGCTCAAATCTATACAAAACTTGATTTCAAGTGCTTATTACCACCATATTTAGGTAAATATAGCCCTCAAAGTTTAATATTTGATATGTTTACTAAATTTTCTACACTTTTTACAAGACAGGACATAAAAATCAGCCAAAAAGACCAATTTTCCATAATTTGGACCTATAACTTAAAAAAAAGCATACTTTGAAGGATTTTTGTAGTGTATTCCTCTCATGGCAAAGTTAACAAGATCTTCAAGTAGTTTAAAGCTATTTCAAGAAACTTTTCATTTTGCCATGGCTTCAACTTAATTAAGGCTAAAAACCACTAATTCCACTTTCCATAGGCTTCTATGCTAATTTCACAATATTCAATGGCTTCTCTGGACTTTACCTTAACTTTAACCTGCAGAGGACTATATATCAGCATGATTCTACATATGTCAGCTCACAATCCTCAGAATGGCATGTGGGGTTAGCAGACTTGCAGTGCAGTACTGGTCACCGGAAGTGAAGGGTCTATAAATAGCATGGGAAATCACAGTGTTTTCACAAGATAGGGGTATATTTAAAAATCATTATGGAGATTAGGCTTCACATCACAAGAAGCAAAATGCACCTATAAAATGTACAGAAATGTTTTTCCTTTCAGAAACTGTTTAAATTTTTTAAATAAGATGAGAACTTTTTTTCACAGCACTATGAGGAACAGGGGTAATTTCTGCATAGGACTATTTTTGCGTACGTTCCAAATGCTCATTGGTTGAATTGGTGGTCTGTAACCTAAAGGGTCACTTTTTGTCTTAGAAAAAATAAATAACTATACAGGTATCTTCCTACACACATATTGAATGCATTTGCAAAGTTTCAGTGAAATGTGACAAGCACTTTTTTAAATATTTGATTTTTAAATATAGGGTAACCAAGTTGTGCGAGCAAAAAAGTGACAATATTCTACCATACTTAAATGCATTAAATATTTGCAAAGAACTTTTTCTGACTTTTCAAATAAAAAATATCAATCACAATTTGTTTTTTTAACAATATCAATGAAGAAATAGTTTTAAAAGTAATCATTTCCTGAGAAATTGGTCTATTTTTAAAAATTTATTTCTGACATGCCTCCCCCTTTTTCTTGATCACATGTCAAAAATCCTAAATCTTTAAATTTTCACAAAAGGTGATATATTTGGCTTTAAATTTGTAAATACAGTGTTTTCACATTAAAACATGACCAGTAAAGGGCACCTAATGCAAAAAAAGTACTCAATAATGGATTTTCCATGTTGCCATAGGGGAATGCTGATATGGCCTTAACCGCAGTAATGAAAGTGAGTTTTTCCTCATTTCTAACCTAATTTTTGCTCAAATCTATACAAAACTTGATTTCAAGTGCTTATTACCACCATATTTAGGTAAATATAGCCCTCAAAGTTTAATATTTGATATTTTTACTAAATTTTCTACACTTTTTACAAGACAGGACATAAAAATCAGCCAAAAAGACCAATTTTCCATAATTTGGACCTATAACTTAAAAAAATGCATACTTTGAAGGATTGTTGTAGTGTATTCCTCTCATGGCAAAGTTAACAAGATCTTCAAGTAGTTTAAAGCTATTTCAAGAAAGTTTGGATTCTGTGAACTAATTTGCATACAAAACTAAGAAAATTTAATATTATGACAAAATTAAATTTTGTCACAAAATTCAATATTGTGTTTTCAAAATCGAATTCTGTCATAACAAAATCACCTTTTCATGCAATTTAACACAAAAGTTAATTTTGTATCACAAAAGTCAATTTTGTATGCAAATTAGTTTACAGAATCCTGGATATGCGAATGAATTCTCTCATCACGATTTTGTAAGAAGGTTTGTCATTGGATTACCAAAAAAAAAACAGTCCCATTCGGCGCCCCGTAGTGCTTCAGGGCCGTACAAGTGCATGGCTAGTGCTTCCTGCACCAGACATACCTGTTTCTGGGAACTAGGTATCCAGAAACAAAGCGCTTTTACATTATTTATTGATCATTATTATATGTGTATTATTGCAATTTATCTATAGCGTTAATCTAAAACAATATTTAAAATCGCTTTACATCACATCACATGTTTAAAAATATACATACAGATAAAATATCCTACAAAATATACTACAAAATAAGGGTAGTAAAACTTGTCTAGTTAATTAGTAAAGTTAATAAATTGAAAATATTTAACAAGAATATATTTAATTTATCAGTATCAAAACGATGGTATTGTGTTCCTACCGGGAGACTTCAATGCGCGTTTTGGAGACAATACCGTCTTCATAGAAGGTGTTGATATTGTATCAAGCCATTCCGTTCTCGATACCACTGAAAATCATTTAGGAGATTTATTCTTAGACTTTTTAGTTGATGTAAATTTTTGTGTCTTAAATGGTCACCAGAACAATTCCATATATGTGTCAAAGTAAGGATAATCAATCGTTGACTACGTTTTAGTTCCACACGAAAGTTTTCCAGTAGTATCGGATTTTAAAGTACAAACAACGTCAAATTAAATTGAGAAACATGGCATATGTGTGCCTGAAAGGCATCCAAACTAATCTCTACTTGAATGGAAATTATCTCTTCTGAACGTTGATCTTCCCGAAAAAGCGGCTAACATTGAAATTGATGGACATGTTCGAGTTACAGTGACTTTCCTACAACCATGACAGTCTTTTGTTACCAATCTGGTTAACAATTCAATGGATTGACAAAGCTATTGGGACATTTAAACTGACCAGTTGCTATTGAAAGAATTGACGAATACTCACTTATGAATCTTTTCACAGCTAGCTCCTAGTTATTTAAATCTGAAGCAGCTACCTGAGTTATTCTTTTTATCATTGGTGAGGGGAGTTCAAATTTAATAAATTACATTTTGTTTTGTATTTTGTTGACAAGGTTGAAAACCATGATTTAGAAAATTATATTAAAGTACTTATTTTATCTTAACTACATTGCACAGAAATCTTTAATATTATTATAAAAATTAGACCTCAATCAGTATTTATTCCCTCCTTCATAAAACTGGAATAGGCCTACCAATGTGCCCTTTTAATGCAAAATATATGATTCATACTATAGTTAAGGAACAAGTGTTATACAGAATGCAAACAGTTTGAGGTTGATGTGAATAACAATTTTTGAAATAGTGCTATGAGTTTATTTTATTCAATTTTGAGTATGAGTAAGCTTAAAAGTGAATCAAGTGTTTTATCAATTGTGAAGGATTTCCATTGGAATTATGATGTTCCAGATTAACTACACTGGTTTTCATAGTTTGGGATTAAATTTTATGTTAATAATAATTTTCATTTGTGTTATAGTTTGGGATTTAGTGCATTGAGTTTGATTGAAATTATAATTTGGGATTATAAGTGCAATGATTTTCAATGAAATTTATGATTTGGAATAAGTGTTATTTACATTCAAACTTCTTTGGATTAAGTGCAGTTCATTGAATGTACAGCTTTGGATTTAAATACGGTTTTCCTTGAAACTTTTGTGGATTATTAAAGTGCAATGATTTTCATTCAAATGTAGTAGTTTGTGATTTAGTGCATTTTTTAAAGTGCAACGGTTTTCATTGTCGTAAAATGTAGTTTGGGATCTAGTGCAATGGTTATTTTTAAATTAAAGATTTGGATTTTTTTTAATTGGAAGTACAGCTTGGGATTACGTGCAATGATATATATGTAACTGGAATTATATGGATAATATTCTTAGTTTCATTTTCATTCCGGATTAAGTGCTATGATTTACAGCTCTGATTTGAGTGTTTTATGTGAAAATGATCTTATTGGAATTATACTTATGGCTGAAGTGGATTAAATTTCATCAGAACTATATATACATGTTGTACATGTATATTTTAAATAATATAAAAACGTGTGCAAGAAATTTATAAGAATCCAAACTCTTGTTAAAGTAGATACTTTGAAGGAGTACATTTCAACGCATATATTAAAAAAAACAGTATTCAATGGATGCAGCTTTGAGATGGGACAAATAAATAAATAGTAGCATAACATTGTAACTTCAAGTTATTGTTCATTCCACGAAAGTGTTACTATTTCACCTTAATTTGCCATTTCATATTTGCTATCCACTTGGGGACCTGTGGGTTTAAAGCTTTTTTTCTTGGAATGATGTAAACAATATTCACAACCAATAGTTTTTCACATTAGTACTTTTCCTGTGTTAGCAAGTACAAAAATACAAATTATGTAAAAAACACATTAAATTCCCTCAAAACTCATTGTGAATAATATTCACAAGCTGAGAAAATTCCATATGATGTGAAACATAGCCAGGATTGGCTTCCTTACACCTCACCAGGTAAATTTTCATGGGTTAGTGGCTACCTATTCATCAACTCTTACAATAGCAACTGGTCAGTTTAAATGTCCCAATAGCTTTGTCAATCCATTGAATTGTTAACCAGATTGGTAACAAAAGACTGCCATGGTTGTAGGAAAATCACTGTAATACTTCAAAATCATCAGCGGACTTGTTGAGTTCTGAATTGTGCATTATGAGAAATCAAGATACTATACATCGCATTGGAAATGAACTCTCAATGAATAAAAGTGTAAATAAAGCGTATGATACATTTGTTAACTTTCTAATGAATGAAATGGATTTTGCTGGACTAACAGTGAAAAGCTCAAACACTTCTCATACAACGAACAATAAAACTAATTCTATGTATAAGCCTTACTGGAATGACGTGTTAAATAAATAAATGGGATGCTGCCAAAAGTAAAGAAAACTGTGGTTAAAATGTACTCAGCATACGAACATTAAGCGTAAACTGAAACAAGAATACTGCCTTGTGCGTGATGATTTTGACAAACATTTACGAAAATTCAAAAGACAGTATCAACTTTAAACTCCAGCCAGAAAAAAACAACTTCTCGAGACTTTAGGAAAGTATTGGTAAAATTGGAATTTCTAATGACAGAATACCATTAGAAGTAATAGATGATAACGGTGAAATTATAACAGACCGCGATAGTGTATCAACAAGATGGGAATCAGACCATCATAAATTGTTGAATGTGTCCTATCGAAGAGGATATCCGCCATAAATATGTTCACGCGTTTCTTTTAACTTTGTTACTTGCTCATTTGTTCTCTGTGTTTTCTTTCTTTGTTAATCGAAGATTGTTTAAATGTTAATGATGTGAAATACATTTTTAGCACTGTAACTTGTAGTTTGTACGTATCTTTCTTTGCTTAATGTCATTTCTTTTTCTGTAACATCTTTCTTTTACATTTCTACAATTATTAATTTGTAAAATACTTCTTCTATCCCCGAATGTCGTAGTTTTCCAGTTTTCTTTCTTTGTTGAAAGTTTTAAATCAGTGGTTTATACAGATTATATATGAATTAAAACACATTTCTTTTAAAATCGACACGATCGACACGGTTACAAAGAACGCACTTGCATTTGACAAATGAAGAATAAACATGTTACTCATGAGTGTTTTTTCACCGGAAGATCGAGGGGTTGGTCTAAAAACAGAACAGGCATTTTCCAATATATTTTTGGCGATAACTTTTGTTTTACTTAATTGCATTCAAAAAATTTAAATGATTTCTAAAGAGGAATAAAAGCGCTTTTTGGTATTTTAAGATGATTTGAAGATCAATCTAAAATCTTGACAGGATGAACATTTTTCGTGGTGAAAAATCTTCATTTATCGACATAATTAGGCTTAGAACTTAAAAAAATGTATATATATTTTAGGAAAATTTAATGTAGTTATAATAGAATTTGGAGGTACAATTCCCTCCAATGGTAAGTAGTCAACATGCACTTGCAAGGTATTTAATAGACAATAACCTAATCACTCATGTACCAACTCAGGGTGCTTTTATTTGTTCAAGGTAGAAGTGGTAAGTATTGTGTCACAACAGTTCCCAAAGAATCATGTCAATGTCCATCTACAACAACATGCTTCAATATCCTTACAGAAAAAAATCAGCATAGGGCTTGAACCTGTTGAAAAAAGAACCGACTTCAATCTTCACCTACTAGCATAAACAGTAGAAAGAGGACAAGCAAATCTACTCCAGTATCAGGAAAAAAGTTACAATTCAATTTAGAGACAATCCAGGAGAATGAGACTCTGAATGAAACACATACATGTATAGATGTCAGGCCAGAATTACCAGACGCTTAACTTAACCTACATATGAAAAAGAGGAAACTCGATTAAAACAAAACAAAACAAAACAAAACAAAAAAACATATCCAGGCAAACATTTTAACACAAGTCATACCTTGCGTAGTAACGTTAAAACATGAATAATATGCATGCATTCAATTTTAACAAAACAGTTTCCACAGAAATCGGGTTTCCAAGACACTTGCCTAGCACCACTGTTTGACAATGAAAAACAAAAGTGGTCATCGCACAGAAAATAGAAAATTTGAAAAAGCAAATCAGCACAAATGCACCATACAGACAAGCACCATTGGGTAACATCAGCCCAAACAGATAAAAAAAAAACAGGTTTATGTTTAAGATAGTTTATTTTATAAATTGACAGTTTCTCAGGAACTCCAGTTTATATCACAGATTAACTCGTGTAACAAAAAATGTGGTCTCTCGTCAAAATCCCAGAAATTCCTAAACAATCTATAATTCAGTTGATTGTGGTTTATATGCGATTACAAACACGGTTGAATTCTGTATAAGTGGTTTTATTGGGGTCTTCATATTCAGTACGAATAAAAAATATATGAGAGACCATTTGATTTCATGTTAAGAAAAGGGAGAGTTCAGGATGTTTCCTAAATCACTAATGGGTCAAGTAGGTAAGGTGAAATCAAAAACTGCAACTGTAGAAATGAATTGTAATTGTGGTAAGGCCGATGGTATTGAGTATATGGTAGGTTGTGACTATAAAAATGGGATTATGAGCTGTAGTGTTTGGAAACACAAATCTTGTGCAGATACTATGTATATTTTCTTATTCAGACACCATAATACTATGGTACAGAGAACAAATTCAATACAATTTACATAGATACATAATATACATAAGAGGTTGATAAGTGTACATGTATTGGAAGGAATAATATTGAGTCACATTCGTGATGAAATTCTATATACATAAATTTAGAGAACTACCCTGGAAACAACACCTTTGTAATTTGTCGCCTAAGTTTACATAAATTGTTGAGAACAGAAGGTGGTGAGCTATTCATCAAAGCTTTAAATTTAATATTTGGTTTTTTAACAAATTTTTCTGCGAGAATGACTTTTCTGTCACTATCAAACGATGTGCACAAATAATGGAACTCATCCCCAATATCTCCCGAATTACAAATATGACACTTTCTATTTTCTCTACTTATGTTTTGCCAACGCCCACTTTCAATGGGAAAGTTATTATTCAAGGTTCTAAATCTACAGAGAGGAACAATATTTTTGTCATCTAAACTTTTGAAATAGTTTTCAATTCCAAAATCTTTAAACAATCTATAATTCAGGGATTTAGGCGAGTTTTTTTCACTTTTGAGTTCCCGGACTGTTGAAATTGTTCTAAAAGGCTTTGCTTAATTGTCAAATATATACAAGATGCATTATGTTCGTGTTGTTCGTTCCAAACAAAAGACAAACCACACTCATCCAATATTGATTTATCCTTTTTTTTCCCAGAATATTCTATCGCCATATTTTTAAGAGCAAAGTTAAATAAAATTGGAGGTAGCTTGTCAGATTTTCCAATAACTAGTTTAAGATAGAAGTTAATAACCATCAATTTAATTTTTATTTCCAATGGATATCTGCCTATTCCCCGTAAACCATAAAATCTGGGGTTGACTTTTTGACATGCATTTGGGTCTTAGAAAATTTTAGATGCACCCTTTCTATAACAGTATTATTTTCAATGCCCCAATCTTCGCAGCTGTATAAGAAAATAGGTTATATAACTCGGTCAAATAAATCTAACTAGCATTCCAGACATAAGTTGTGTAATCTGCATTTACGTAGAATATTGTACATGGCTCGATTTGCCTTTTCTACATTTGGCCTTTTTCGTTTTTGAAAAGCTACCTGTTCTTGACAATAATTGAAACTATCAACCGTATCAAGAGATGCAAAATTACTTAAAACTTAGTTTGTAAGACATCTTTCCTTTCGAAAAAGAACTTCACCTTTAAGTGAGTGTTAGTAACTTTAAGTTTCTACAATGTGCAATAGTCATAAAGTACATCAAGTTGTTTTTGTAGATCGGATTCTGATTCTGATAGTAACACCGTGTCGTCAGCATAATAATATTTAAAGTGAAAAGATTTTAAAAAAAAATTAAAGAGTTCAGTCTCAATTTCGTTAGAAGATTCAGTCCATGAATGTTTCGATTCTTGAATAAGTCTTCTAAATCATTGACATATATTGAAAAGAGTATAGATGACAGGTTTTTTCCTTGTCTGACACCTGTGTTACAAGGAAAGAAATCGGAATATTCTTTCCCATTAAATACTCTAGACTTCTATATTATTGATGCTGAACCTGAAAAAACACGGTATAGTGCTAAAGACAACCCTACTTAAATATACATAAACAAATTACACCATACACTGTTTATATTCAGTTAATCTTTTATAACAAAATGTCAATTTAACTAACTGGTAACACAAATTAACTCAATAACAGAAAGCTAAGGAATACATACATATATTAATGTTCTAGGTCTAATTATGTCGATAAATGAAGATATTTCATCCCGGAAAAGTTCGTCCTGTCAATATTTTGGATATATCTCTAAATTAATTTCAAATATCTATACATCAAAATGAAGCACAAATTAAAAAGCTTTAAGAATACGATAAATATTTATGACAGACTTATAATAAGTAAATTTCAAATATTTTATGTTTTGTTACCATAACCCCGTAAAAAACTGCACAAATCACGTAAGAGAAAGAGTGCGTCCTTCAAGATATTTTCCCTTTAACTTTCTTAAAATTAAATAATTTTATATCAAACTATACCGTTGAATACAGGCTTTACGAATATGTGAATCTTTTTGACAGACATTTATCACTTAGAAAAAAACGTTGTTTGTTCCCACACCGGAAACCAAATTTTCTGTTATAAAAAGTTCGTCCTGTAATATTTTGAATGGATTTCCGAACATGTTTCAAAAACATATACACCGTAATCAAAATATAGCAAAAGGTTTTGTTGTCAAGATTTTTCCACTTTAACTGACTCAAAATAAAATAATTTATGAGCAACTCGGCGGTCGTTTCTAGAAAAGCAGAGGACGCTTACCCTACCGGTGCACCTGGTCCAGGCTCCCAGTTTTCAGTGGAGTCCGAATTGCTCATTTTCTTTTGTTACTTTGTATGTATTATTTTAGTTACTTAAATGTTCATTGTTGTGTATGTCTGTTTTCCATGTTTGGTCTTTTTCCCTGGATTATTTTCTTTTGCTTTCCGCTAGAACCTCGGTTCCCTTGATTACTCTTTCAGAGGACAAAAGTTACTTTTGTCATGACAATATTTATTTTGGTATTACAGACTACTTTTGTTACCTAATTTGAATATTGGGTAAAAAAAGTCAATTTTGTATGCAAATCAGTTAAGTTTGGCTGCTATAATACAAAATTGAATTCTGTCATATCAAAATCACTTTTGCATGCAAGTTAACACAAAATTTATTTTTGTGTCAAAGAAGTCATTTATGTTTCACAGAAGTCACTTTCTTGTCATAACAGTCAATTGTGTATTCAATTTTTTGTTCTGTTTTTGCAAAAAGAAATTATTAAAACAATACATATTTTAAAAAATATATTTCTTTTTAAGGTAATTATTTGAATTTTTGTTGAAAATAAAATAATTTAAAATTTGGTCAGGCAATATAATTTTATTAAAATTAATTACAATAGTCATCAAACATATATATACCTGATTACTATGAATTACAAGTTAATAATTGTTTCCAATTTTCTTGATTCATGGACTTTAGCTTGTGTCATTAAATTAAAAAAAATATTTATCTAATCAGGACAATTTTCAAGAAATGTAGTCAATGCATTGTTTATAGCCCAGATGAAAGATTGAGCAGAACTCACTGATGTCTTGTAGTAAGACAATGCATATGTCTGTCAATTTAAGTTCATTAAAAAAGTGACAGCGATGGCAAATGCAATGCTTGCAGTGAACTTTGTACCAAATTTGTTCGGCAGAGTCAAACTTGAGTTTAATGGCTACTGGACAACTGGAGGGTAACATAAGATATTGACGACGTGATGTACCCAATAGCATTTTCCCTTCATCCTGGAAAGAGCGAACAAATATATGACCGTCTCTTCAACCTACTCAAGACCACAGACCAGCAACAAGGACTACAACTTTCTGCACCGACTTCGAGACTGCTACCCGCAACTCCGCACAGAGGACTTTTCCTAACGTGTCATTCAAGAGCTATTTCTTTCATTTTACTCAGTGTATTTGGCGGCAAGCACAGAAACTTTGACTTGCAACAGCCTACAAAGAGATTGACAACCTACGACTTTGGTTAAACGAGCAGCCGTACTTCCACTTATCCAAACAGACCTGGTAGAGGATGTTTGGTTCAGCGCATTAGAAGACGAAGAAGGCATTGACATCGACACGACAGCTTTTTTCGACTATGTAACCGAATACTGGATGGAGGGACAAGACAGGAACCAACAGAACCAATTCTCAACCGAAGGACCACGCATCAACAACCACTTAGCAGGATGGCACAGCAAGCTGAAGAAACACATTAGACACGTCCACCTGAACATTTACAAATTGATAGAACTGCTCCAAAAACAGAAGCAAACACATGAGCCAACCAGATACAGGTAGCAGCAGGCGCAACAGCAAGACAAAAGTGGAAGAAATACCGAAACATCGACAACAGACTTGCCATCCTTAAAGACGGATTCCTCAACCAACAGATGAAAGCTCAAGGTTATGCAGACCAGGCATCCATTTGTGTACGTATGGAACTTCGGTAGTGATAAATTGTTTGAAATGGACTTTGTGTCAAATAGAAAGTCAGAAAAAAAAAATAACAACATTATTGTGATCAAACAAGCAAAAATCGAGAAAGTATTTTACTTAGTTAAAAAAGGTAAAATATAGTTAAATATAACCTATCAACCCTTTTGAGGACCCCATAATCCCTAACCTTAATATATGTTGTTTTAGTGTAATAATTACATGTTGGAGAAACGAGAATAAACCTTTGCTCTTAATTATCTTAATTACCTTTGATCTCATTTATCCAATTGTACCTGTATTACCTGAAATTGCAAAAAAAGTTAGATCAATGGGAATGAACCGCCAAAACATTCTAAATGTAGTATAAACGATCTATTCGGCAAAATTTACACAAACATTAGAAACAATACGAAAATTTATAAATTTGCCATTCTAAATTTAAATGTACCTATGCATGAAAATCATATACCCTGTTCTATAATACCTATCAAGAAGGTGATATCATTTTGTGTCCGTCGTCTGTCATTACCGATACACTGTCCTAAAAAATTTTCGTGAAAGTCACAAACATCACTTTAGGGTTAAAAATTGTGTATTGTAAAAGACATACAAATGTAAATAAAAATAAAAATTATGCTATTTTATTTAAATTAATTATTAAAAGCCGATCATGGGTTGACAGCTAAAAAAACAATGAAATTTCAACATTTTTTCTGAATAAATAATCAATCTCATTTGAATGGTTTATTCACTTTCTCCAGCATTTAATTATTAGACTAAAAAAACATCAATTAAGGTTAACCTCTTAATTAGACTTTCATTAAAGCTTGGATATTGTTTTCTGTAGGACTGCATTTTTTACGCATAGGCCACTCAATCATATTGAAAGAAATTAATTGTTTTGGGCTTCAAAAGAACAAAAATATTATTCATATGTTTAGTGTATAATATTTAGCATCATATAACATGATAATTACAATTACCCCCTGCAGAATACTGTAACGGTTTAGACGCCTTTCAGTCCGAGTGGCTTATTTGTATTGATTTAAAAAAAAAAGGCCAAACCGAAACATTCATTTGCATGAATCCCTTTGATTTGGTATTTGGTTGATTCAACACAAAGTCAGGATAGGTTCATAACCTTTATATGAATAAATAATCTTCTTTTCAATACAACAATAACATGACAAAATCAGTAGCCTATTCCTCTAAAACCAAATTTGGTCCTAGTATCCTATCAGTACCTGATGTTGGTTTTGAAAATAATTTAAGCCTACAGAAGGTTTTATACAACTCATAGAAGGTTATCTGGTGAGTATTCATCTACTAGAAGTTTATTTGGAACTTTGAATCAAATTCTCCGTACGGTATATAATTTCAACCAAGTTGGCGGCTAACAGGGAAAACCCCAAAGGAGGATGACTCATCCAAGCATATGGCTAATTTGCATATGTGAGTAGGTATCATACCATGCCTATCTCAGATTTTCTCTGGTGGTTATCACCCATAGTGATACTAAGTCAAGATTGGTATGGTTCTTTTTGGCTTCGGAAGTGACTGCTCAAGCAGCAATTGAGATTCAGAATCTCCTTGAAACCGAAAGTAGGCCTCTTTTTATATGCTGATGACATCACCATTGACCAATCAGAATACGTCTTACAAACACGTGCAATGTGCCGGTAAAATGTAAACAGGAATGGCGATCGCAAGTTGTGTTTTCTCCAGAAAGGAAAATGCAATATTTGCTAATAAAAATAATACAAATCATACATATAATGATCTCAACATCTGGTAAGGATACTTTCCTAAGGAACCATAATCATAAATAGTATCAACTAACCGTATCATTTCAACAGGACGTAAAATTAAGCGTTACGACTTAAATCTCAATGTAAACAGACCGAAATAGATCGATTAATATTACTAATCAAGTCAAAATTAAGGTAATATCACTTTCCATGACTAATATGACAATTGTAATCGAAATAAATGCATGAAGGGGTTACCAATTTGTAACACAGCCCCTTCCCAAAAAACATTTGTCCTCAAATGAAACATAAATATACCATTCATGCATTTAAACATGTTTAAAAGTTGGATGGTTGGCCTTCAAAATATACATATAGTAAGGTTATCACCTTATTCCTACATATTACAGCTCATATTTCACACAAATATAAGCAAATAGGTAATTAGTAACAATTTTACAGGTAGGTTTAGACTGAGACATACTTTGTACAGGACACCACCTTCTACCATTTGTGTAAATATATAAACCAATATCAGACAACAAAACACAAGAAAAGTATATAAGAATCAATCTACTTCCAAAGATGTCATGGGACTTTTCTTGAGTATTGTTGTGCTGTATTAAGATTCAACATCAACATTTATTAAGGGAACATGTCCGGATGGCAACGACCACCGTTTCGTAAATAATTTAATATAAGGAAGAAATGTTTTGGATCTCTGTCCACAAAATAGCATGTCCTTCCATCCACTGTGTAGGGCTTCATTGGTGAGTCCTTCTCGATCATGTGACCCAGTAAATTGTTTGGAATCGCCTGCATCACAGGAGCAGATGTTTCAAACTTGGTTCCACCAACATTTATCACAAATCGACTCTGTTGACTAGCCTGTAACTTCTCCAGCTTCAACCTCCAGATTGGAGTGGGTACATATAAGTTTGGTTCTTCTTCAACATCCTCACTTCTTGGCTCTTTTTCTGCTACATTTGTATCAGACTTGACTGCATTGCTTTCTGATGCATTGATCCACAATTTCGGACTGTCTCTTTTTTTATCTATCTCTGGAATTGAAGTTATTTTTTCATTGTTCTTCACTGGGCTGACAGGATTTTCAATCATTTCCCGGATATCCTCATCTGGACTAAACATTGATAGGCCTTCATCGATATCCCCACAGATGGAGATGGCCTCACAAGAGGATGTCTCCAAATCTTTGCTAAGTTGTTCTAAATTTCTCTTCTTGATTTCCATGTTTTCTTTCTTGTCACATATTTCATGTTTCTCTCCACTGTTTCTTTCTCTTATATCGTAAATGAAACAATCCGGGATGGTGTCTATTTCTTTTTGTACTTCCTCTAATTCATGTACCGCTTTTCTGTCCTCTGTTCTCATTTTCTTATTCTCTTTGTTCTCATCTTTTTCTGCCTTTCTCTTCTCTTTCTATTTTTTTTCTTCCTGTCGACTTTCTCATCCATTACAAACTTGTTGGTCCCGCTGCCATGGTTTAGCTCCTCTAAGGGACTTCGGTGTTCTGTCCTTGTACCTTCCCTTCTATCTTTCCCCTCTCTTTTGTCTTCCCTCCGTTTGCGTACATCTTTCCTGGTTCCCTTCCTCTCACTGAAAGGCACTTGTTCTTTAGTTATTCTTCTTCATCTAGACTCCTGGATAGTATATCAATCATGGAACCAAGTTGGTGTATTATTACCCTTATAAGGTTTCAACCTATCTTGATGGACCACTTTTGGTTTAGTTTTTGGATTCTTTTGTACTTTATATATTACATCATTTATTTTGCTTATTACTATGAAAGGACCTTCCCAATTTCTCTGTAATTTGGGACATAGTCCCTTTTTCCGTCGTGGGTTATGCAGCCAAACTGCAGAACCCTTATCAAATTTCCGCATCATGGACCCTATATCATAATTTTTCTTCATTCTGTCGCTTGACAGTTTTAACTTTGTTCGGGCAAATTCATGTATTGTATCAATTTTCTTAGAAAGTTCATGTGCATAGGCTGATTTCAAGACAATATTGTGGTCTTCAGAGCTAGGTCTCCCCAATAGTAAGTCAAGTGGCAAATCAACATCTCTGCCAAATATCATAGAACATAGTGAGGTTCCCAAACTTTCATGTTTTGCCGAACGATATCCAACATTAGAAGGTAAATAAAATCATCCCAGTCTCGCTGGTGCTCGCTTACAAAAGCAGACAACATAGTTTCAATAGTGGAATTTGATCATCCCAGCAGATTTTGGCCTAAATGGTGTGGTCCGGGTCTTATGTATCCCCAGAATATTGCACATTTCTTTAAATATTTGTGATTCAAAATTTGATCCTTGATCCGAATGTATGGACAATGGAACCCCAAAAATAGTTACAACCCTATCTATGAAACTTTTGGCAACTGTTATTGCCTCCACATCAGGTATTGGAATGGCATCTGCCCATTTGGAAAAACAGTCTTGTATTACCAGTAGGTAACGGTTATTTTTATAGCTATTTGGTAGTGGACCGAAAATGTCGATTTCTACTCTCTCCCATGGGGAACCTACTAGGTATTGCTGCAGGGGCGCTTTAGGTCTCCTACAAGGGGCTTTCTTAGAAGCACAGATATCACATTTTTCACACCAGATTTGAATGTCTCGCCTTATCTTATACCAAAAATATCTAGTTTTGACTTTTGAGAAGCTTTTTTTTTAACACCGAGGTGTCCACCTGTTACGGAATTGTGAACTTGGTTCATAACCAATTCTTTTAAACTTTCTAGGATTACTAAATGCAAATCACATTTACCATTATTTCTCTCCCATTTCCTATATAAAATTCCATCCACAATTACCAGGGATTCTAACCTTGCCCAAAAAAAATTTATTTCAATGCTCATATGAGATATAGGTTACAGACCACCAATTCAACCAATGAGCATTTGGAACGTACGCAAAAATAGTCCTACGCAGAAATTACCCCTGTTCCTCATAGTGCTGTGAAAAATATTCTCATCTTATTTAAAAAATTTAAACAGTTTCTGAAAGGAAAAACATTTCTGTACATTTTATAGGTGCATTTTGCTTCTTGTGATGTGAAGCCTAATCTCCATAATGATTTTTAAATATACCCCTATCTTGTGAAAACACTGGGACTTCCCATGCTATTTATAGACCCTTCACTTCCGGTGACCAGTACTGCACTGCAAGTCTGCTAACCCCACATGCCATTCTGAGGATTGTGAGCTGACATATGTAGAATCATGCTGATATATAGTCCTCTGCAGGTTAAAGTTAAGGTAAAGTCCAGAGAAGCCATTGAATATTGTTATTAGCATAGAAGCCTATGGAAAGTGGAATTAGTGGTTTTTAGCCTATATCTTCCAACTTGGGTTTTAGATCAAGGCGCTTCCATTTTAAAATAGTGCTGATTACAGGATCAGCAGCTTGTAACTCTTCTATACTGCGTAGGCCATGCTTATCTGTTTCACTGGTATAAGTGTCTAACTCGGATTCATAATTTTTGGCTCTAGTACAAACCCTTATCTCTTTAGATTTGATTGGGAAATGGTCAAGGTTATCCTTTCGATCCTCTTTTTTAAGTATTCCTAACTCAATTGAAGGTCTCCCAGGACTTTCTTTGGTAAAAATAGATTTTTTACCAATCATGACCATAATAGAGTTATTATCTTTCAGTTTCACTTCTGAGGAAAGATCAGACTCTGAATTATCTGTCCTAAGATAGTTCGGACAGATTTCATAATTTCTTTCTGCTCTCATGTAATGTGTACATTCTTTATCAATGCAGGGTCTTCTGCTTAAAGCGTCTGCATTATTATGAGATTTCCCTGTCCGATGTTCAATTCTGAAATCGTAAGAGGCTAACACTTCGAACCATCGGGCTAACTGCCTCTCAGGGTTTTTGAAATTAAATAACCACATTAAAGCACCATGGTCACTTCTCACAAGGAAATGTCTCTCATAGAGATAATGGTGGAAATGTTTAATGGAGGAAACCACAGCTAATAACTCCCTCCTAGTTACACAATATCGTTGCTCTGCACGGCTGAAAGTTTTACTATAATAGCAAATGACTTTTTCTACACCATTCTGCACTTGGGAGAGAACAGCACCCAAATTAATATTGCTGGCATCAGCATCCAGTATAAATCTACCATCACTGGTAGGATAAGCTAATATGAGGGCACTGATCAAGGCATCTTGTAACTCTTCAAAAAGATAACTGACACTCCTTAGACCAACTAAAACGTTGATTTTTCTTAGTAACTTTGTACAATGGCTTAGCTTTTTCAGCATAGCCTCTTATAAACTTTCTGTAATATGATGTTAACCCCAAAAACTCCTAACATCTTTAATACTTCTGGGCATTGGCCAGTCTTTGACTGCTTCAATTTTACTAGGATCAGTAGCCACTCCTTGTTGGCTTACTTCATGACCAAAAAATTTGACCTGCCTCTTTAAGAAATGACATTTCTTAGGGTTTAGTTTTAAATTTGCACCCTTAAGTCTCTTGAACACCTCCCTTAGGTTCTCTATATGGGCTGAGAATGATTTTGAATATATTATTATGTTATCTAGGTATACTAAGCAGACTTTGAAGGTTAAACCTGACAATACTTTTTCCATTAACCTTTCGAAAACAGGGGCACTATTACATAGTCCCATGGGCATTCTCTTGAATTGCCATGAACTTCCCTCGGGAAATGAAAAAGTTGTTTTTGGACGGTCGCTCTCTGCAATTGGAATCTGAAAGTACCCTGACTTTAAGTCCACATTGGAAAAAAAATTCGCCCCAGATAAAGCATCTATCGTGTTGTCTATTCTGGGAAATGGATGGGAGTTTTTGATAACTGCCTCATTGACAGCTCTGAAATCTATGCAAAACCGCCAAGTGTTATCTGATTTCTTTACCAATACAATATTGGAATTCCATGGGCTTGAAGAGGGCTCTATTACATCTTGTTTTAAAAGTTTTTTGAATTTCAGCTTCGGCATCTGCCATGCGAGATAGTGGAATTCGTCTAGGCCTCTGTTTTACTGGAGGATGTTTTCCCGTACTTATAGTATGTTCTACAAGGTTTGTTAAACCAAGGTCACCAGAAGTTTTAGAAAATATATCACTATATTCTATCAAAAGATTTTTGAAATCTTTTCTTTGGTTTTCGTCTAGATCTTCTTGGCCAGATTTATACACATCTGCCAAATGAGATTGTAGTTGAACCACCTCTTTGAATTCGTTTGGGCCACCCATTACACTGTTGACACACTCAGAAGTTTGTATATCACCATCCCCTATTTTATGACAATTTGCAACAATTATCCCCTTATATAGTGTGCAAGGTTCATCTTGAACATTCATCAATCTTATTGGAATATTATACATATCAGGTTTTACAATGGCCCTAGCCACCAAAACCCCATTCTTTTCTATGAACTTGTCATTTGGTTCTATTAACCCGGTGTGACCTCTAAAAATTGGATCACTTGATTTCCCATGTACTATTATCTCTGTGCTAGCAGGTACTGTTATATTTTCCTGTATAGCAACTCTATAACAGGATTTGGCACTACTTGCATAATGAAAACATTGGATTATCTCCCCCTTAATTTTCAATTTATTCTGGCTAAGCAAGACATCACAGTGGTGATCAACCAGAAAATCCATGCCAAGGATTCCATCATTGGCTATATCTGCTATCAATACATTTTGGTTATAAATCTTGGTACCCAGACCAATTCTAACTTGAATTTGCCCTACAAAAGGTGCACTTTCTCCAGTGGCAGTGATTAAATTTATATTTACTGGTTCAATTTTTCCATGTAATGAGGGTTCTAAGCTATTTATAAAATATTTACTCAGTATTGTAACATTTGCGCCTGTGTCAACCAAGAATGCTAAAGTTTTGTTATTGATTTCTGCTTTAACAAATAGCCCCTCATTACTAGACCAGGATTCATTAACTCTTATCGACTTGGGCCATTTGGTAATGGTCTGGCTCCGACCCCCGAGTTCGACCTCCAATAGTTTCCCTGGAAGCTACCATTTGATTGCTGCTTATTTTGACCAAAATTTTGATTTTCCTGGTTGGGCCTTCTATTGTTGGGACCAAAATTCTTATTTGGGCCATTGAAGTTTCTCCTATTGTTATTTTGTGGGTACCTTTGTGAGTTTTGGTTGTGGGCCAAGCCCTTTAATTCTCTAGTCAGGGTGGAAAGTTCTTGTCTTATACTGGAAAAATCGTCCCGAAGAGCTTTAAAAGTTTTGTCAGCATTGACCTCTTCGTGGTTGGGCTTATGAGTGTAATTTTGAGCAGAATCAGCTGTTCGAACAAACCTCCCTTTCTGACGTTCTGCTAATTTAAGGGTTTCTAACCTTACTGCTAAGGCTTCGGCTTCATTTACAGTTTTAGGACTAGATTCTCTTAATCTTAATCTCATTTATGGATCAGGAATGGCATCTATAAATTGTTCAAGTGTCAAAACACCGGTTAAGGAGCATGGTGCATTAGGGTATGCCTGTCGTGTGAACTTCTTAATGGATTGGGCCAACTCTGGCAGGCTTTCATCTTTACCCCTAACTCTGGATTGAAGTTTTGCTCTAAATAATTCCGATTTCTCAGCTGAACCATATCTTTTGTTTAAAACCATTACCAAGCTATCATAATCTTTCCTGGTCTCCATATCCAATTCATTTAACAGAGCTCTTGCTCCCCCTTTATACTACCCGCTAAATACAGGGATTTGTTTGTGTAATTCCAACCGTTTATCTCAGCAAATATTTCAAATTGGGCCAAATATTCATCTAAGTATTCACCCCCTTCATATAATTGTGGCTTCATTGTAACATTACCAGATTTAGGTGGGATTGGTGAGTTTCTATTAACCTGATTATCCAACACAGCATAGTTCTGATTCTTATCAAAAATATTTTCTGTACTTACTAAAATATCATCTGGTTGTGTCTTGTCAATTAAACTTTTATTGTTTTTTCTTGTTTGTGTTGCTTGACAATCTTCTGTTATTATTTTTTGTGTTTTGTCTCTGACATTAAAACCTTCTTTTATTTGGGGATTTCTATTGGTGTCTTGGTACTGTCTCATTGTTTCATAAATCTTGGCTATGTTATGCTCATTATTCTCAATTCTGTCTTCCATTTTCAGTATTCTGTTTTTAATTAAAGAACTTTCTGTCTCTACATCTTGCCTAATCTGGTTAACAGATTCAATCACCTCTTTTTGGTAGTTTAGAAAATCATGAGTTATTGCCCTTAACTGTTCCCTATATTCATCTTTAAATTTCCTTATTTCAGTCAACCTCCTCATTAACTATATTTTCTAAAGGAATGGTCACATCATCATCACTTTCTTCTACTTCTAAAGTATTTGGGTTCAACAGAATTTCTCCGGACTCATCCATTTTCATCCAACCTCAAGATTTAAAGCAAACCAAAAGAAAATCCACAAATTTTCAACCACCAAATTCAAAGAACTAAATCCCACTTCTGACACCAGTGTAACGGTTTAGTCGCCTTTCAGTCCGAGTGGCTTATTTGTATTGATTAAAAAAAAGGCCAAACCGAAACATTCATTTGCATGAATCCCTTTGATTTGGTATTTGGTTGATTCATCACAAAGTCAGGATAGGTTCATAACCTTTATATGAATAAATAATCTTCTTTTCAATACAACAATAACATGACAAAATCAGTAGCCTATTCCTCTAAAACCAAATTTGGTCCTAGTACCCTATCAGTACCTGATGTTGGTTTTGAAAATAATTTAAGCCTGCAGAAGGTTTTATACAACTCATAGAAGGTTATCTGGTGAGTATTCATCGACTAGAAGTTTATTTGGAACTTTAAATCAAATTCTCCGTACGGTATATAATTTCAACCAAGTTGACGGCTAACAGGGAAAACCCCAAAGGAGGATGACTCATCCAAGCATATGGCTAATTTACATATGTGAGTAGGTATCATACCATGCCTATCTCAGGTTTTCTCTGGTGGTTATCACCCATAGTGATACTAAGTCAAGATTGGTATGGTTCTGTTTTTGGCTTCGGAAATGACTGCTCAAGCAGCTATTGAGATTCAGAATCTCCTTGAAGCCTCTTTTAATATGCTGATGACATCACCATTGACCAATCAGAATACTTCTTACAAACACCTGCAATGTGCCGGTAAAATGTAAACAGGAATGGCGATCGCAAGTTGTGTTTTCTCCAGAAAGGAAAATGCAATATTTGCTAATAAAAATAATACAAATCATACATATAATGATCTCAACATCTGGTAAGGATACTTTCCTATGGAACCATAATCATAAATAGTGTCAACTAACCGTATCATTTCAACAGGACGTAAAATTAAGCGTTACGACTTGTAAATCTCAATGTAAACAGACCGAAATAGATCGATAAATATTACTAATCAAGTCAAAATTAAGGTAATATCGCTTTCCATGACTAATATGACAATCGTAATCGAAATAAATGCATGTGGGGGTTACCAATTTGTAACACAGCCCCCTTCCTAATTTGTAACAATACTGTATCAAACGGATCTCTGTTGAAGACAGTGTGTTCTGAAGTTTCTGAATAATCAGGTATAAGTTTGGGTAAGCCTTGTTGAGTGGGTTGTAGAGTTTGTGATGTCATACTTCAAGGTGATTTGTGGTCACAGGTCCATGGTCGAATGGTGGTTCCAATGGCCTGGTTCTCTGTCAATCCATTGTTCTGTCACGTGCACGTATTCCTTGAAGCTGGTCACTTTTGCGTCGTCTGTTTGGTAGTCGTCTATTGCATTAAACCATATGTCTTCTACTTGGTCCGGTGGTACAAGGGAAAGTTTTGATGCTCTTTATACCTGTTGATGGAGAGCCGGATGGTTCTTGTATTGGTCAGTCATGCCAAGATTTTGTTTCTTTTTCCATATATGTTGACAGAAGTGGAATAAACAGCCTTTGACGGTGGCAGTAGGAAAGACTGTCTCTGCTACATTAAGCTCTGCTGACTTGAAGTCCATAAAGAAGGTGGTAGGAGCTATAGGTGTGTTGTTGGTTCCGGCTGCTTTGAGTAGGTCGAAGAGGCGTTGGTAAGTAGTTTGGCGTTTGTCGGGTAATAAGGCGAATATATATGGGTACATTTCCCCATCAATGAGTGCGTGAATGGTATACAATTGGTTAAAAAGTACTGCACTGGCGTAGAATGTTCAAACGGCGAAAATAGTATCGGCTTGGCTGAGGTGTCGAAGGTTGACAAAAGTTTCTGTCCATTCACCTTGCAGGTTGATGTTCTGTAAGGTGGCAGGTTGCTGTTGTAGTTTGGAATTGCATTGTCTGTAGAATGAAAACTTGCAAGCAGGAAAAGTTGGTATCTTCTCAACGATTGAATGGTGTCATTGTCCCATTCCCTGGTGCGAAACTGTATTATCTCACTATCGTAGAGAGTTGGTAGTGGATCTAGGCACTATTTGACTTTAGCTTTGATGTCGGCTTCAGAGAGTGGGTGGTTGTAATTCCTGGGAAAACTGGTAACTTAAGTTGTCTTTGGTGTTGACGGTGCCTGGACAGTCTTTTTCGGTACGGTAAATAAATTCAGCGTCTCGTCCCTGTTTTCTGGTATTCACCATGTATCTGTAACCAGCAACTGCAACAGGTAGTGACCACGAGCATGTGAAATAAGCTTGACTTATGCCTTTGATATTTTGACGGATGAAGTTTTTGACTAAGGCCCTATATATACCAAAATTGAATGCTTAGGTATGCTTACTGAACACTGTTCCATAGGATGACACTTTGTGCACTTGAATATATTGGCTTGGATGGCTTAATGCCATAATAATGAAAGAGTGATCAAGGGAACCGAGGTTATAGCGGTAATCAAAAGAATGTAATCCAGGGACAAAGACCAGACATAGAAAACAGACATACACAACAAAGAACATGAAGTAACTAAAATCATAAATACAAAGTAACAAAAGCAAATGAGCATCTCGGACTCCACTAAAAACTGGGAGCATAGACCAGATGCACCGGTAGGGTAAGCGTCCTCTGCTTTTCTAGAAACACCCGCCGAGTTGCTCATCAAAAAATCAAGTCCGGAGTAGACAAATGAGGAAAGGAAAACTATGACCCGTTGAATAAATCAGTTTTCATGGTGCAGATGGATACACCATAATGATCCACGAGTTCATAATGACGATCATAAAACTTCTATGACTTCAATCTTGTAGCAACATAACCCTGTTCTAGAAGCCTATTTGTTAGAGGTCTAGCGCGATACAAAAAGTCTGCGTAGTTTCGGCAAGCTCCGATATATCGTATGAGTTGTGATATGAACACTCCATACGCAGGTGCTGAAGGGATGTTGCCACAAATGTAAGGAAAGTTGACAATTTTGAATGAAAAGTCATCAAGGTTGTCGTAAAGTTTGGTCAATAGTTTTCCTATTCCATCGATTTCTAAGTGTAGGTCAAGATATGAGGCTGACTTCACAGTGTCTGTAGTATCCTTTATCTCAATTCTTTGGGGTAGATGCGATGTATCAAATCCCCGAAATTAGGATTGTTTAAATATAATACGTCATCTATATAGTGGAAACTGAGATTAAAGGATCTAGCCAAACAATGTTCTTTCTTTCGGATCAAATTAGCTATAAAGTCAGCCTCATAAGAGTGTAGGAATAGGTCAGCAAGAACAGGAGCACATTTTGTTCCCATTGGAATACAGACCGTTTGTTGAAAAACGCGCCCACCACACTGGACAAATATGTTGTCGATAAAAAATTCCAGAATATTGAAAATATCTTCTGTATTTTTGAAGATGATTTGGAATTATTCCTAATACAAAGTATGAGGAATCTCTACCAAGAACTATATAATAATACCTAGCTGTATCATCTTTGTTTTGGAAATACAACGATGTATTATGTGTTTGGGTCGGGATTTTACCTGAGTAGAAGGAAAAGAAGTATATATTGTTGAAAAATGATAGGTTTTAATGATATTATATTCTGATAATAATCTTGAATTGAAGGTCTCCAAAAGATCTTTCGATTTTTTTTAGGATCCACATTGAATTAATACGGGAATAACAAGTGCTGTGGTAAAACTGGAGACCCTTTTTGACAGTTGTGAGTACAGATGTCAAATTTTCGTTGTAATCCATTGAGCCATGTTGGGAGTTATTGCCCTTTTTCGACGTTGTTTGATATTTTCTTTTAAAAATCTTCTTCTTTGACACTATTCTACCAATTGGAACCAAACTTGGTATGGATGTTCCTTTGGGTATCTTGCATAGAACTGGTGTGTGGATTTTAGATTCTTCAAAAAAGTTTTAGCTTTACTAAAAATAGGACAGGGGTCAGACAGAAGTTTTTCGCATATATCTCCAAAAACGTCAGGTTAAGCCAAATTCTTTCAATTGCTGAAATGATCTTCATTATAAGACCTTGAAATGTCTCCAAGGGATCAAATTTGACATACGACTCCTTGAGTTATAATTGCCCTTGAAAGGTGATTTTTTTTTAGTTTTCAGCCAATATCTTACAAACTATGATAGATAGAAACTTTCAGTTGCTGAAATCATCCTTATGAAGTACTACCAAAATCTTAAGTCAAAGTTGTTTGATAACTCCTTGTTTAATATTTTGCCATTGAAAGGCAAAATTTAACCTGGTGAGCGATTCAGGAATCTGGGAGCCTCTTGGTAAATAAAACTATTCTTATTATTTGATTATTGTTGACCTTCTAAGATACAAGAACTGTTTAAGTATGCAAATGTGTGCACATTGATGCGATGATTACGGTTGTGGCAACGTAGTTATTGAGTTAACAGAGTTAACGTCCCTCTATATGCAGAGGAACTGGGGTTTTTACATGTCAATCAAATGTTTTCTAGATAGGTAATAATTTCATAACAGCTCAATGATATTATTATTATATGTGTAGTTTCATACTGGGGGGTGTAACGATGTTCGTACTCCGTTGAATAATCAGTGTATATGGCTTGAATGAATATGATAAATTGCCATATTCAACACAATATTTGGCAGACGACGCTAGTTTTTTTCATATTTTTTTAAAGAGGTGGAGGTGCGCCAATTACGCCCCCACCCGGACCCGCCCCTGAAAATGGTCTAATTATTCAGCAAAGTTACCGTCAAGACGTGATGTTTTGAAACATTAGCTATTTTACGGAGGCACTGCCATTTTGGTCCGAAATACGAAATTGACTTGACGTTAGCAGCTATGTTTTTTTTAGTAATGCCCTTTTATGGATTAAACTTCATGAATTTTCATTATGCGGTTTTTTCTCAGTTTTGATAAAAATCCATATTTATCCATTTCCGTTGTATAAGACTTACGCATCGTCACTTTATTCGCAGTCTTAAAAAAATATCCCAAAACCGACGTTTTCCCTAATAGTTCGCGTTGCTGGCAATCCTGACGTTCTATTACGCTTTCGTGTATGAACATCGCGCGTAAAGTTAAGGCATCATGATTGTATTTATAGGTAACCGTTGCAAAATAAATGAAAATCAACTCAAGTTAAACATCACAAACGATCCTCGGCTACTGCAAAATATATAGCCATCCAAAGACAGCGAATAAAATGACCAAATCAGTTAAACTTAATAGCCAAAAAATTGGACAAAATGTTACGTTGTAGGTTTTTAAAGAAGACTAATGTTGATTTGTTTCAAAACATCACAACAAAAGGTTACCATTATTTTAGGTATATATGTACTGTAAAAAATGCTTGATGTTTTACACAACTGAATCATAAAAATGTGTCAATACAGGTGTGAAACATACAAAAGACAGAGGGTGGATCAGTATTTTCAAGAGAAACTTTGTGAAATGAAAACTTTTGTACCAAAATGTTTTATCTGATTTTGTATCATTGAAACACATGGAGAACAAAACGCTGTAAAAAGGATTAGAGAAAAAAGCTACTGAGTTACCCAAAGAGCATCTCAACAAATCATCAAAATTATTGATTGAATAAAAAAACTGATAATAAAAAATTATCATGATTGATAATAAAAAATATCATTTTGAACGAAATATTTTACTTACATTTTAAGTAAAGGAAGATGAATCTTTGCATTGCAGCTTTTCATCACAAATTTAACAGAAAAAAGATTGTTCATGGACCAAGGGGTATTTCTACGTTCATCTTTTGAGTTGACAATACTTTTTTTTACTTTTTGCTGCAGATAATGTTACATGTAATAAGTAAATTAAATAATTCCCAACACATTCACTTTAACCATTATTTATACATTACATTATACTAGGCGTCACATAAATAACATACTGTTAAAATTTGAATTAAAATATTTTCTACGACTTTATTGACACCTACCGTCTTTTAAATTGTCTTAAATGACATGCTCATTCGTTTAGCCAAACGGCTTCTCCCTAAACATTGAATCGTTAAATTCCGGTCAAATTTTAATTCTCGGTGCCAATATTTACATTGTAAAAAGTCGGCCATGTTTACAGTGATCGGGTTGCTAGGAGATGTTGTTTACGTTTACATGGTTTGTCCAAAAACCGAAGAACCCAGAATGCATTTCGGCGTAAGTTCGGATATCTCGGATTTATTTTACGCGAACAACGTACAATACCGAGAAGTTGATCAAGCAGACGATTGTCACCGGAGTTCGACGGGAACTTACGAACTTGTAAACAAATCGTCCCGTAGAAACCAACATGGCGGATATTAGTATGGGATTTTCCCGTAAGGATTTGTTACGCATGATTTAAGCTAATAAGCGACTCGTTGGTACTAACACGTCATGCATATATGCGCACTATCTTCATATTAAATAAAAGAGAGACAACTCTAGCGGTAAGTCCCGAAGGTTTAAAAAGTAGAGCTTCAATTCGAAAATGTATTGTATGTGACGTCGAGTATAGTAAGATTTGCTTATATAGAGGGCAATATCGTGGCAAAATGACTGTCCAAGATATTGACTAAAACGTGAATAATAACCCGCAGCCGGGAAAATGGTAAAATCGCTTCCCTGCAGTCAATTTATCGATACCAAGGTTAGCTGCTATTTATTTCATTGATGAATTTAAAATGGGCAATGCCGTTTGGTAATATCTTGGACTTATCATGTGTCATCCTGTCATTTAAGACACAATAATGAATATCCATGACCAACAAGAATCTGATGTGAAATAATCATACTTTGTACATTCCCATGTTAAGCTAATTCAGCTGCTGTTCTTAATGTTAACAAATCTTATATTGATATTCTGTTAATATTGTATTTCAAATTGAGAAAAGATGTTAGCTCTGTTAATTTTGTCATCTTTCTTTGACAACAAGATAAGTGTTGTTTCAGGATTAAGTTTGACTATGTCACTTTTGTACGTGACGTCGATCCCTTTAATCTTTTCATATTGCAGCAAGTTGGAATGTGTTCGCCACTTTGTTTATACATATTATGAAAGCAGTAACTGTGAATACTAATTTATTGTGATTTCATAATCTGGTATGGGTGGAGCTGGTGGTAAATTATTCAAGGAGTCGTTACCGAGTACTTGTCTTGTTTGAGACGCGTCGTTGTGTAGGTTTTCTGGTTGAGGAACGTACTCGGGTAGGTTTTCTGATTGAGGAATATCCTCAGTTAAGTGCCCTGGTTGGGGAATGTTCTCGGGTAGGGTTTGAGGTTGAGGAATGTACTCAGGCAAGTTTTCTGGATGAGGAATAAACTCAGGTAGGTTTTCTTGTTGAGGAATGTACTCGGGTAAGTGTTCTGGCGGTGAAACGTTCTCGACTAGGTGATCTGTTTGACCCTGCAAAACGTTTACTTGGTCCATATTACCCTGAATAGCGTTTTCATAAATTGGCTCCGCCAGAGGAACATTCTCGTAAATGTTTTCATTCGGAAGAACGTTGTTTACTAAAGGAACGGGTGTGGTTTCATTTACTCCTACGGGCGGCAAATCGAATTCATTAGTAAATGAACTATCATCGAAGAATTCGTCATCTGTTGTGCCTGCTACTGGAAGTTCCAAAGATTTTTTATCCTCACTTTCTTCACCCTCTGCCTTGAGAAGAGGCTCTTTTTCATCTAAAATAAACATAGAAAGCAAATAAGTATATTTATATCTATTAAGATTATGTCCATGTCGGCATTCAGATACTAGAACGCATAAACTTTTACGATGTATCGATACATGATGTACATGTATCAAAATATTGATCAAAAGAGTTGTTCGAAAATTTCATTTCCACTGTCGACAGTGAAAACCTATCCCTCTGACAAGATAGAGAAAATATAATCATAATGAACGACAGACAAAAAAGTCTGTTCAACTCGTACCGCTGTGACATCAATGGCAACACTGCCTGCACAAAGTCCAGGGACCTAGACCACTCGGCTATATAGGTTACAGACCACCAATTCAACCAATGAGCATTTGGAACATACACAAAAATAGTCCTACGCAGAAATTACCCCTGTTCCTCATAGTGCTGTGAAAAAAGTTCTCATCTCATTTAAAAAAAAATTAAACAGTTTCTGAAAGGAAAAACATTCCTGTACATTTAATAGGTGCATTTGCTTCTTGTGATGTGAAGCCTAATCTCCATAATGATTTCTAAATATACCCCTATCTTGTGAAAACACTGGGATTTCCCATGCTATTTATAGACACTTCATTTCCGGTGACCAGTACTGCACTGCAAGTCTGCTAACCCCACATGCCATTCTGAGGATTATGAGCTGACATATGTAGAATCATGCTGTTATATAGTCCTCTGCAGGTTAAAGTTAAGGTAAAGTCCAGAGAAGCCATTGAATATTGTGAAATTAGCATAGAAGCCTATTGGAAGTGGAATTAGTGGTTATTAGCCTATAGCCTAGCTGGCCGACTGGTCTAGGGCGCTGGACTTTATGCAGGCGGTGTTGCCATATATGTCACAGCACGGTACGAGTTCGAGTCCAGCGGAGCGAACGACCAAAAATTTGCATCGCAAATTTGACAGTTCAAACATCGTTGGGAATTTTCCCGACCTTTCTATACGTTTATTGTATCTTCCCTGTATCAATTTGATCCGATGGGGCAGTGTAGCGAATAGAGTCGTCACATTCTGAGACGTTTGTATAATATTGATTTGCTGTGACATGCATCATTAATTTGATCCTCTATCCTACATAATAACATCTAAATAAACTGTCCCATACTACCATACATCGTGTACTAAGTTACAGCCCTAGATTAATCCTACGAGGAGGAATGACCCGGCCATCGAAAGCTATATTTTTATATAGCCTAGCTGGCCGAGTGGTCTAGGGCGCTGGACTTAGTGCAGGCGGTGTTGCCATAGATGTCACAGTGGTACGAGTTCGAGTCCTGCGGAGGGGACGACCAAAAATTTGCTTCGCAAATTTGACAGTTCTAACATCGTTGGGAATTTTTCAGACCCTGATGTTAGAACTGTCAAATTTGCGAAGCAAGTTTTTGGTCGTCCCCTCCTCTTAAATAAACACTCAGTTTATTTAAGGCACTGAAGAAGGTCATTTGTTGACTGAAAATTTTGCCCATTATATACTTTATTATAGTGTGTTAACACCTTTATCGGTATCGTTGTACAGTCCTTTAGACTTATATATATATACAATCCTTTAGACTTATATATATATATATATATATATATATAAGCTGAATCACGTTCCCTGTGGGTGATAGTACCTTTATCAAAGGCACACATAAGCAAATGATAATGAATCTGAATGAAAATAAGAAAAGGGGTGTTTTTATCAAAAAATTGAAATGAATTAATTGTGGAAAACAATTAAGCGAAGTCAAAATATAGTAGTACGGCGTATTGATGTAGTGCTGTACCAGCCTTAGACCAAGACCTAAAATTGAATTATTTTTTCTCGTTTATTCAACCTGGAGAAGTTGTTTGTAATAATTTCATGCAAAAGCTTTCCGGAGACATTCTTTTACATTTTGATCAGTTTTTATTATGTTCTGTGATCGTAACAACAATGCTGTGGAGATCCTCCTGGGTGTGACCGGCAGACTTAAGATGGCGAATTAGAGGGAGGTCTGGTTTACATTTGTAGTCCATGCGATGACCATTCATGCGCCTGTTGAAAGGTTGTTCTGTTGCGCCAACGTACTGCATACGTAATGCATGTGTGTGTGTGTGTGTGTGTTTATATTTCAGTAAAAATAAGATTTTTTTCTACAGATTTCATTGAAAATTTCGGGTATCAAAATAGCTAAGAAATTGGTCCTTCTTGCGGCTAGAATCCTTGGGAAAATTTGAAATAACCTTATTGTCTGACATGACATAACGCTGTACCTTTCTGTTTATTCTTGACTTGAGGGTCGTTATCAATTTTTTTACCAAGGTTATGCTATAACCATCCGGGGCAGTTTACTCTTCGCGGTTCGTGAACATGCATTGATTGTCCAAAACTGATCAGGTATCCTTGCTTGAGGCTAAAAACCACTAATTCCACTTCCCATAGGCTTCTATGCTAATTTCACAATATTCAATGGCTTCTCTGGACTTTACCTTAACTTTAACCTGCAGAGGACTATATATCAGCATGATTCTACATATGTCAGCTCACAATCCTCAGAATGGCATGTGGGGTTAGCAGACTTGCAGTGCAGTACTGGTCACCGGAAGTGAAGTGTCTATAAATAGCATGGGAAATCCCAGTGTTTTCACAAGATAGGGGTATATTTAGAAATCATTATGGAGATTAGGCTTCACATCACAAGAAGCAAAATGCACCTATGAAATGTACAGAAATGTTTTTCCTTTCAGAAACTGTTGAAATTTTTTAAATGAGATGAGAACTTTTTTCACAGCACTATGAGGAACAGGGGTAATTTCTGTGTAGGACTATTTTTGCGTACGTTCCAAATGCTCATTGTTTGAATTGGTGGTCTGTAACCTAAAGAGTCATTTTCTGTCTTAGAAAAAATATATAACTATACAAGTATCATCTTATACACATACTGAATGCATTTGCAAAGTTTCAGTGAAATGTGACAAGCACTTTTTTAAATATTTGATTTTTAAATATAGGGTAACCAAGTTGCGCGAGCAAAAAAGTGACAATATTCTACCATACTTAAATGCATTAAATATTTGCAAAGAACTTTTTCTGACTTTTCAAATAAAAAAAATCAATCACAACTTGTTTTTTAACAATATTTATAAAGAGATAGCCTTTAAAAATAGTCATTTTCTGAAAAATTGGTCTATTTTTAAAAATTTATGTCTGACATGCCTCCCCCTTTTTCTTGATCACATGTCAAAAACCCTAAATCTTTAAATTTTCGCAAAAGGTGATATCTTTGGCTTTAAATTTGTAAATACAGTGTTTTCACAATAAAACATGGCAAGTTAAGGGCACCTAAAGCAAAAAAAGTACTCAAAAATGCATTTTCCATGTTGCCATAGGGAAATGCTTATATGTCCTTAACCGCAGTAATGAAAGTGAGTTTTTCCTCATTTCTAATCAAATTTTTGCTCAAATTTACACAAAACTTGATTTCAAGTGCTGATTACCACCATATTTAAGTAAATATAGCCCTCAAAGTTAAATATTTGATATTTTTACTAAGTTTTCTACACTTTTCACAAGATAGGACATAAAATTCAGCCAAAAAGACCAATTTCCCATAATTTGGACCTATAACTTAAAAAATTGCATATTTTGAAGGATTTTTGTAGTGTATTCCTCTCATAGCAAAGTTTACAAGATCTTCAAGTAGTTTAAAGCTATTCCAAGAAACTTATCATTCTTCCATGGCCTCAGCTTAAGGCTAAAAACCACTAATTCCACTTCCCATAGGCTTCTATGCTAATTTCACAATATTCAATGGCTTCTCTGGACTTTACCTTAACTTTAACATGCAGAGGACTATATATCAGCATGATTCTACATATGTCAGCTCACAATCCTCAGAATGGCATGTGGGGTTAGCAGACTTGCAGTGCAGTACTGGTCACCGGAAGTGAAGTGTCTATAAATAGCATGGGAAATCCCAGTGTTTTCACAAGATAGGGGTATATTTAGAAATCATTATGGAGATTAGGCTTCACATCACAAGAAGCAAAATGCACCTATGAAATGTACAGAAATGTTTTTCCTTTCAGAAACTGTTGAAATTTTTTAAATGAGATGAGAACTTTTTTCACAGCACTATGAGGAACAGGGGTAATTTCTGTGTAGGACTATTTTTGCGTACGTTCCAAATGCTCATTGTTTGAATTGGTGGTCTGTAACCTTGACACACAAGGGGAAAAGAATACTCCGCAAATAGTCGTTAAGCAGGAAGTTGATCGATGATGTTGCTTCAGCCTGAAATCGAACCCCACGGTATGGGCTTAGCTCAATTGAAACTGGCTAGGCGCTCTGCCCACAGAGCAACTGGGATGTGTGCCCCAGGTGGTGGAATGAGGTACCCCTGACGTGTTAGATGCTGGGGTTGTTAGGCTATAATACGGAAAACCTGACAGCAAACCATAGTGGTGCATCGTGTTGGGAAAGATGCCACGTTCCTCGCACGTTAAAGAACCCTGCTGTGATAATCGATAGGAGTAGGAACCTTTGCGCTCCGCCACAGGAGACTTAATTGCCAGACCCTACCCATTCCTCCCTTGTATCTTGTGGCAATCAAAATTTGTCGACCCTATTATCCTTGTGTCCCATCCCTTTTTTCATTTCATCATCATCATCATTTCATGTTCATTTTATCATTCCTTTCATGTTCTACGCCTGAATGTAGCTGAAATATTTCTGCTCGGGCGTTAAACCTCAATAATCAATCAATCAATCAATCAATCGGAACTACTCGGCCATTTCCACTACACAAAAAGAAATAACTTTTAAGTAACTAGAAAGGCTTGAGGTGTTCCGATTGGGGAATAGCTATAAAAATACAAGTTTTACCTTTTCTAACATAAAAAGCTAGTCGTCTCTAACATATAGCTGTAATATTTAACTGTAGACATCAACATCTTTTAAAATTATTACATCGTTTTCGCATCTTCTTTGAACTTTTTATGATGTTTTACATGCTTGGATGTACCGGTATTTATTCATTTCGATGTTAATTGGCAATCCAATCACCTCACCAAATTTTCGATCCTACGTCTTTGAATGTTCTATTATTTTGATAAGTAAGTAATGGACTTGTTTATATGTTTTCTGTATGAATGAATCTGGTTTGTTCCATACTTCTGTAGCGACACACTTTATATTTTACCTTTCAATTATCTAGACTACATGCATGAAATCATTGCCTTTAGTTAAAGACATTGTGTTTTTTATTTTGGTTGGTGCTGATATTTCGCTCATGTTCTTCATATTATAAATTATGTGGTAGGACATTTAAAAAACAACGGGCAAAGGAGTGTCTATTCACAGAAATGGCAAGGAAATCGCGTTATAAATAGTGTTGGCGGAAATTTTTGAGTATTCGGATTAGATTTACCGATAATAATAAATATTATTACAGTTCATAAATGTATGTTGATTTGTGTTTCTTTTACACTGTTATGTGATTCTAAAATGCACCCAATATAATATTTCTTTTTCGAATCAAGTGAATGATTCTAACCGAAATTATAACCCGAGACTCAGTTCATTTGAAAATTGCTTTTTTCATTGTTTAAGTCTCAGTAAGAATCAGGCAGTGGCTGAAACATGGTATGAAAAAGACTACCATTTTGAAAGTTTAATTTGACTACATGCACCATCAGAATCAAGGAAAAAAAGAAAAGATTTTCCATATAACTTTGGTAAATTGAATTATAATTTCATTGAAATGCACTGAAAGTGAACATTTCAGGGGCAAATAACTGTCAAAAACCTAATTTTTCTAACATTCTATTTAAAAATTTCTGATGCAGAGATCAAATAATGGTCTTTTCCAAATAGAGAAAGCAACCTGGACTGAAATTATATTGTCAAATCGGTGAGGTCATTACAGCATGTTCAGGTCATTACAGCATGTTCCTGTTTTGATTTTACCACTTTGTCCGATTCTTACAAATACTTACACATAAAACATGTTTCAGATTCACGTAAAAGGAATACACCCCTGGTTCCCGCGGCAACTCCTAGCGCATAATCTCACTTCATGCCCATGATATCAATCCATTGCTTCCAACAACAAAATCAAGACGCTTCAACCGTGCTTGCTGGGACGTGGCAGAATAATCAAGGGAATCAGGGTTATAGCAGTAATCAAAAGAATGTAATCCAGGGACTAAGACCAGACATGGAAAATAGACATACACAACAACAAACATAAAGCAACTAAAACCATACATACGAAGTAACAAAAGCATGAATGAGCAACTCGGATTCTGCTAAAAACTGGGAGCATGGACCAGATGCACCGGTAGGGTAAGCGTCCTCTGCCTTTCTAGTAGTAATGTTAGATCTCTATCTCCTTATGTACTTGCTTCTTATCAGCTGAATAAAACGAGAGGCAGGGTTGCAATTTGTGGATTATTTGGTTAGATTTATCAATTAACATAAATTAATCAGCAGTACAAAATCATTATCGGTTAAGAAGAAAACGGTTAAGCAGAACAGTTATGGCCACTAACCTTTCTTTTCTTCTCCTTTTTTGCCTCCGAAAGGAAGAAGGAATCCGATGGCTTCACCCTCAGGGTCACCATTTGCCACAGCTTGCGCTATGGAGGTTTGTAGAAATCGGGTCATGATTACAAGTATAAGCTGAAATGCAAAAGAGATGGTTTCAAATAGGCAACTGGTTGCTACATTTTTGTTATTGCACACCGATCTTGATCGTTGTGCGCAATTAGATTCACTACAACAGCCATGCACTGGTTTCCGATTTTAGAGGAACCAAGGATTAAAATATTTCCACTTGAAAAAGGTGATGGGTAAACATTGACAATGTGATAAAGAATTTTGTGAAAGTTAATTTTAAATTTTATTCAGTATGGTGGCATGTAAGTGACACCGACAATAATTCAGCAGTTTTAAAGTAGCTCTGATTAGAATATTCCCTTTTTAAATCAAGAAACCTTAAAAGTCATTCAGATAGAAACCAAAATAAGACGTGTATAAAGGCTTTATAGTATTATAAAATTCATTATTTTTTCTGCAAAAAAGTCCATTATCATTACTTTGAGGCACGAAACTCAACAACTGAAACAGGTCTAACACTTATGAATAATATCAATTAAGAATTAAGCACGTATACGTTATACAACATGACTTGAAATAAGTTACTAGCTTAAATTGTGGGAGCCGAACAATGCAAACTATGTTTCATGATCCATCTTAAGTTGGGTATATTCTCAAATCCTTCTACTTGTATATGATTTGGTAAATTTAATGACCAAACGCTCATAGGACCTAAAACACAAGCATCCTATCATGTTAAAAAATAGACCCTGCACTACAAATAAAAAAGAAATGATATCGGTGCGCAATTTTTTTTTGGAAAGTCTTCAGTTTCAAAACTTAAACAGGACCGTAACTACCAATGAGACAGACAAGGAAATTCTCGTTTCGTGTGTTTCATTTTTTTATTCTTTGTTTTTATGTATCTAAGTAGATATT
Organism: Perna viridis; assembly: GCA_037379345.1. Lineage (NCBI taxonomy): Eukaryota > Metazoa > Mollusca > Bivalvia > Mytilida > Mytilidae > Perna > Perna viridis. The sequence goes on from CM074512.1 coordinate 60,027,692, forward strand.
GAGTCAGTCATAAATACGAACATTTGAAAGCCAAATGAATCACTCGATACGCACCGCGACAAATAAAGTGTTATAACATAAGCTGTTCCAAAAAGGTGAGATTCTATTACGTTAAAAGGTCACGCGACTCAAATAGAAGCTTGGAAGGAAATGACAAACAATTATGCTCAATATCAACATGTAGTTGCACGCGTTGTAAATTTCAAATTTGCTCAGGTATGTAAATTCTTGTTGTGAGAAAGGGGCTTCAGTCCAATGTCCAATAGAAGTACATTTTGAACTCTAACGACGTAATTCTATTTGCCTTTCAAATTCATGGTTGTTCTACTTCGCCAGTGGCACCGGTTGCATTGCAAGTGAGTATAATCCTGCAAGCACCAATTTCTGGGGGTGTAAATATGGTAAAACTTAAAAATTAACTGAATATATCGTATCTTTTCTGTCAAACAGAAACTTCATATCAATCAACCAAATTGTGATAACAATAATAAAAAGGTAGTGATGAAACCAACAATGGTTCAATAAACCATTTCATAGAAGCTCATTTGACAGTATCATCGCTCTACTAAGAAGGTCAGTGTACAAATCACATGCACGACAATAACGGATCAACTGTGACATAAATTGGAGTGTCAAAATCATCACGACACCTATGTCGTAAAGTTTCGATTTCAAGCGTTCTGTGTCATTTGCTTATACTTATGGTCTAGGTATGAAGCAGAAGGTGTGTCAGTTATCTTTTCAAGTTCATTTTAATAGATCAAATGTAGGTAATTCTTGAAATTAAGATTGTTCACAGATCATCTATATAATGGAAAATGAAACTGAAGAACTTGTCTAGTCGCTACCTTTTTTCTTGTAGTAGTCCTGGTAAAAATCTAGAATAATATGTATATAGAAACAAGTCGGATAAGAATGGGGGACAGTTTGTTCCCATAGGTATTTCAATTGTCTGAAAATTACGTTGAAATATCCATATCGATTTTTACAAAGTTTATTTTCCTGGCCATTTTATGTTAACTCGATATACCCCCTTGAGTTCAGGTTGGTGCATTACTTGTCGAAGTCTAATTAGTATTGCAAAAAAAAAATCAATGACATAAAATGACATTTAGTTGATACCTCTATGAATGAGATGCAAAGAACCACAATACCGACATCTTTCAGAACTACATCGCCAAAAAAACTCATCAAAGCCGTTGTACACCCAGTCTTGTATAAAGTAAGTTCTGTTTTGAAGTCGTAGTTAAAGTGGAGATCGTTATCGTGAATGTGGTGATGTATACATGGTCGTGTTTTATTTGGGTCACAACAGCTGTATGGTGCATCGTCATTCAAATACGGTTGTTTTGTGCTGAAAATTGAAGAAAATTTAAAAAAAAAATTAAAAATCACTTCTTCTTGTACTCCAATGAACATTTAATTGACTTTTATCTTATATTTCATACCACAGTGTGCAAATGTGGCTTCGATGTGCATACGTGTACAGTGTAACATAATATACATGTAATTATTTTTAACAATACTAGTAATCATGATGCTATAAAAGCGCATATTTTCATCAATAATATTTAACAAATATTGACGATAAAATTTTGAAGAAAGGAACATCTAAAAAATAAAACCGTGAAATCTTTAAGTATTGAAACTGTTGGATTGCAATGGTCTCTTTTATAAGGTCCGCGTAATACTTGTAAAACAAAAGAATGATAGCCTTTAGAAAACATAAGTTATGGTATACCATTTTTTTCGGATTAAATTATTTTCAATGATTTCTATGCGACATTCATGAAAAAAAGAAGAATAGTAAACATAAATTTATATTTCTTACTCCCCTTTTCTTCATAAATGTCGCATAAAAATCATTTAAAAAACTTTAATCCGAAAAAAAAATAAACGATAGCCACATTTAAAAGGTTATATGGGGAAAAAATAAAAATCCATAATAGCAACGAATTACAGCATTATGATGATTCGTATTGCTAGATATTACGACTCTGACTTCCCAACAATCCTTTTTCTAATACTTTTGAAATTGATAGGATTCCCCGGTTTGAAATAGATATTTTCCTCTTTCGCTTGACTAAACCTTCAATTGGTATTTATCTGAAGAAATTCCCCCTAGTTTGTACGGTATTCTTATAGCTTATTTTACCTCCTACACAAAAACAAATTCGTTAACATTTGGATTGGCCACCGTCATTTTTATATTCTTTCATCAAGGACCATTTCAAAGTTATGAAAATAAATTATAAAAGATGAATAACATTTCAACAGCCACGCTTCATGTTTTTATTCTAAGCCAGGATACTATCAATACACCAAGAAATTAACGAGAAAATCACCCACAAGAAGTAGAACGACTTCAATCAATTTAGCTTACATATAGATGGATTTCTTTTTTTTGTCTCCTGGAATGTAAAGCGCACAGCGGCCTTGTTAAGTTCAATGTCCTTCATATTGTTTAGTAAGGTGGTAATGAGGGTTTTCCTTCACGGGGTTCTCACTAGGATTTTTACATGGTGAGTTCTGGGACTCATCACTTTTGGCAAAGGTGAGTCCACCCTTTTCCTGGTTTAAAACCAGTTCGAACGCTTAATTCATTATTTTAGTGTGTACATAGTACTACATACACGCATGTACAATCATACAAAACCATATCTAACATCAATTATGTATGTCATCCATATGAAATTATGTAGAGTAAACTCGGTGTCTTTTTTATTATTTGAAAACAAACTTCTGGCTTCATGACGTAACTCAATACATAATGTGTATTTCGTACCATGTAACCTACATGTATCTACATTTATAATACTAACATACCTGCCAACTTCTGAAAATTCCATGGCGGTTTTATGCTGGACAATGTGTGAACCCACATTTTCGTGACATATTTTGCAAATTGCATTGGTTTTACTGTATCATTACAGTTCTATGAATATTAATAAGACTATCACTATAGCATTATAGTGCCCTTTTCAGTTGTACTACATGTGCATGCACTATAATAGATTGAAGTTTGTAAGTCCCCTTTTAGTGTTGGGATTCCTCCAAACCTAATTAAAATTCCAAAGTTTGGTCAAATTCCAAACAAATTAAATGAGAAAACTTTGATTTACATTCAAATTCATTTCTACTACTTGAGAATACATTGAGCAAATATTTCCTTCTTCCCATTGATGTCAGTTGAATGGGTTGGGATTCAAGTTTTGAAATTGAAGAAATCAAGTACAGCAAGTTTCATTTCAAAATAAATCTAACTTGGATTATGTGTCAGTGAGAGATTCTATAGTTTCTTGAGTATAAGTATCAAGAAAACTGTGAGAAACTCTTACTTTTAATTAAATGCATATCATGAGGTGCAGTATATGAGGAAATGTAACATATATTCAAGAATGTTGATATTGATTTTCCAAAATCATCACAATTTTAAAGGAATAGTATTTTTTTTAATTACTGCAAACAAAACTTATGGGAAAATAAAGCACTTTTGAAATTACAGGAAATGTGAAGACTGCAGGGGATGTAACTCATTTGTATAACCAGAGATAATCTCAAAATTTGTTTACAAAATAGTGGTATATCCAATCAGGATTCATTTTCTAATTGTCAAACCCTAATCAGCTAATTGCTCCTCGGAGATTATTTACCTGTCATAAAACTTACCCTTCTGTTTAGACAGCAATTAACATCTTTTGTCAGATTTATGACTCTTCCAATTAAAGAAATGAAATTGAAATTATTTGTCTCAATTTTTTATCGTATACTTCGTATTTAATTTTGTTTTGTAATAAAATCGTATGATGAACATCATGTGTAATTAACTTTGTAAACTTCCGGTTGTCCGAATTGTTAAAAACTGAGTTTTCAACGATTAGTTTTAAGGAAGATGTTTACAAAATGCTGAAATTTTTAATCGACAACATATTTGTCCGGTGTGTTGGACGTGTTTTTCAACAAACGGTCGGCATTCCAATGGGAACAAATTGTGCTCCTTTACTTGCTGACATATTTCTTCACTCTTATGACTTGAGGCTGACATTATAGCTGATCTGATCCGAAAGAAAGAATATCGTTTGGGTATTTCCTTTAATCTCAGTTTCCGCTATATAGATGACATATTATCTTTAAACAATCCTAATTTCGGGGATTTGATACATCGCATCTACCCCAAAGAACTTGAGATAAAGGATACTACAGACACTGTGAAGTCAGCCTCATATCTTGACCTACACTTAGAAATCGATGGTAAAGGAAAACTATTGACCAAACTTTACGACAAACGTGGTGACTTTTCTATCAGAATCGTCAACTTTCCTTTCATCTGTGGCAACATCCCTTCATCACCTGCGTATGGAGTGTTCATATCACAACTCATACGTTATGCCAGAGCTTGCCGAAACTACGCAGACTTTTTGTATCGCGCTAGAACTCTAACAAATAGGCTTTTAGAACAGGGTTGTGTTGCTACAAAATTGAGTGAAGATTGAAGTCATCACTAAAGAAGTTCATGGTCGTCATCATGAACTTGTGGATTGTTATAGTGTATCCATCTGCACCACGAAAACTAATTTATTCAACGGGTCATAGTTTTCCTTTCCTCGTTTGTCTACCCCGGACTTGACTTTTTATGAGCAACGGGTGTTTCTAGAAAAGCAGAGTACGCTTATCCTACCGGTGCACCTGGTCCATGCTCCCAGTTTTTAGTGGAGTCCGAGTTGCTCATTTGCTTTTATTACTTTGTATGTATGATTTTAGTTACTTTATGTTCTTTGTTGTGTATGTCTGTTTTCCTTGTCTGGTCTTTGTCCCTGGATTACATTCTTTTGATTACAGCTATAACCTTGGTTCCCTTGATTACGCTTTTAAATAAATTACTGATGTTAGGATGCAGCTGATATTGTGGAGACGTGCCCTGTGGACGCACGATGTTTTAACTTGGTGCGTCCAGCAAATTTTTCTTACGTCCAGGACGCCTTATCGAGAACCCTGCCTTCACTTTGTCTTTTCATCACTGGGTGTTCAAGTTGTCAAAGACATAAAAATGGTTTGATTATTTTCCGTATAGCGACGTAAAAAATAACCGATATTTAAATTTAAGAATTTGAAGGCTTAATTTAGAATAACGTTAACGGTTGTACCGCTATAACCATGGTTCCCTTGATAACTCTTTGTCCCTTGTCTCCAGCTACTGATAATGTTCGACATAGGCGTGGAAGTAATTCATTTTTTTGAAATGCAGAATCCCAATTTTGATTTAAAACAACTGATGTGGACTTATAATGTCTTTTAAAAAATAAAAACATATTTTGTTGAAAGATGAGAATATTTTTTGGAGGTCACGCCATTTTTTTCTGGCTAAGTAGGGAAAGGGCAAATAATTTTGATTAAAACAATGATGTGGATTTATAATGTCTTTTCAAAAATAAAAACATTTTGTTGCAAATGAGAATATTTTTGGGGGTTTAAGCCAATTTTTTCTGGGTAAGTAGGGAAAGGTCAAACAATTTGGGTCTATCCACGAAACACATGTTTATACATGTATTTAATAATCTGATTCATATTTTAGTATAATAATTTTATTTCATATAAATATGAATGGTCCCTGTTCTATACTGTTCTAATGAATGCATGTGGATGTGCCTACAACTATAGACACTTTTGTGCTAACTGTGGGACAGTGCGGTGGATGAGCATGCGAGGAGCATGCTCAAAATATACAACTCTGCAAGGAAAATCTTTTATTCTAACCAACCCTACCTCCCTTAAGTGCAGATTGAGCATGCCCAACAACTTACCACGAAAGGGTCAGTTTGCCATTTATAACTACAGTGAAACCTAGTACTGATAAAAAAGAAACGACTTTTCCATATCAGCGAGGTATGAGAGCTCTACGTCGACTACGGTAACAAGCATCGGCCAACGTCCGCAGAACGTCTTGTATGTGCTGAAATACACATGCATACATTTTGTAAAACATAAATATTAATCAGTTAATAACTAGAATCTTACTCATAGATGAATTTCTTTTTAGCTTGACCGAGGTAATCTTCGTGTATCCAGTTGACATGGAACCAGTCTGTATACGCCCTGCTCCCACAACACCGATATTCAAATTGTAACATGTCTATCTCCGACTTCTTATTCATATCCGAGGAATATTTCTTCATCCCGGAATATATACCTGCCGAAAATCCATCTTCTAACATTGGTATAGCGCCAAAGCACACGAAACTTGAAATAATAACACACAAAAATAGCAAAACACATCCTACTACGTAAACAAGAAGGAAACTAACCCACTTCGCCCGTTTTTCTGGATAACTATTAGTCCAACATACTTTAATGCCTATTATGTTAAACAAAATTCCAACGAAACCAACTATCATCATAAATATAGGTAGACTTTTCGCATTATATTGCTCTATCAGGTGAATCTTTGTTTTGATATTCATGTAAATGTAGATGCCGGTTGCCAAAACTACAATACAAAGCAGAATTCCAAGAATGCAAAATAACGCAGACATCTTCGCAAGGCGACGCCTGCCTCTTTCTTGTATGCAGATACTAGGCCAACCCATTATTTCAATGACTTTCCATTTCAATCGAATGTATCAATTGAACAGATGGACGTAAAATATCTTCACTGTCGCCATGTTGAATGTGACGTCATACAGTAAATTTTTTATAAAACTATGTGAAGAAGACTCGACACTTGTCGGTCTTGGATTTGTTTAATTAAGTAATATTATTCCCTATGAGATAAGAATAATCGAAGAAACGCGGTCGTTCTTAATAGCGTTTGAATTTCGCGGTACAAAAAGTTCAAATTTAAGAACTCTCCAAGTGGGAGGTTAAGAAATGGATAACTAGATTGGTGACATGGAAAAGAAAGTTATATTTGTTTTACAACTTTTACTTACTTGTTGTGCCTTTAGAGCAAAGTTATGTCAAATGTGCGATGTTGCAAATATTCAAGTAGAAAATGAAGATGGGGTAATCCAAGTTTTTGAAGTGAAACGTCTTGAACCAGTGAAAGGAGACACATGTGGATCAACGTGCAGTCAGCAAGCTGTGAATGCTGGGCCCCGATTCTCGGGGCTTGGTTCGAGTGTTTTTCTTACCATAGGAGAAGCTGCCCCAGAATGTGGTGTGTTTTAATGCATATTTTCTCAGACGCCAGTTCTTTAATCTATTAGTTTGCCTGAGGATTTATATATAGTTCTATAACATAAAACCACACATTTTATGTTTATCTTCCATGTTTTCATCTGATATTTTCATTTTTTGTTTATAGTCAAAATGCGAGGTTTTATCATTGGATGCCGATTTGCGGGAATAATGTTCCGGTGAATTGATCTGCAGGATGTTTTCGTCTAGATATAACGTGATATCAAATAAAAATATTTAAGAATGAATGAAGTAGAAAGTTAAAAGACGTGGCTGTAAAATAAATTTCATACCAGTTGCAGAAATTCCATTAAAAACATCCAAATTGGCTTTTAAATCAGCACATGTAAGATTCCATAAACACCAGAATCGATAAGTCCCGAGAAGCACATTTTTTAATAGTGATCAGCAAATATTTAGGAATTGTAATGGCGCAACGAAATTTATTCACACATCATTTTGTCAAAGATAAAATATATTTAAAAATCATGTGGTTAGTATGAAAGTAGTATAGTAAAATTAAAAAAATAAAGGTCTTCATAATTTTTTGTGATCATTGCTTTTGGAATGAAAAAAAAAACGTTTAACCTTTAATTGATAAAAATTTGTTCCACCATATGAATCCGAAAAATCTGATTACATGTTATTTAATTTAAACAATTACTTTTTAAAATACCCTATAATTCTGATTACTTTAAGATTACACAAAGATCCTATACAATTGTTTTAATGAATTTATTAGAAGTATAAAAGTAAAACCCAAGGGTATTATGACTATTTTCTTTTATATTCAAAGATCTACGTGGTTTAATAAATTTGTGAAGGTTGATGTTCTGCTTTACTTTAAAAAATAATGAATATTACTTGTTGAGTTCAAAGAATTTATTGCCTTATGAAAAGTACTAATAACAAAAAAAAAAATGTTCCAAACCATTCAATTAAATCGTAGTTATTTGCAATTTCATCATAATCAGATGTACATGTAATCATGATTACTTGTCAAAATAATCCTTAATTTAATCAATTACTTTTAGAAATGCTGTAATCATAAAATTAATTTAATAATACATTTCACAAAGTAATTGTAATTTAATTAATTATATTGAAAGTAATCTGACCCATCTCTGGTGTTTATGTAAAATTGATAACAGTTGGGGATCCTTAGCCTATAGTCTATGGTTTTAATCAATGTGGGAGCAGATTTTTTATTTGATAGATGATTACGTATACAAATGTATATGCGTCTTATTCAATCTGCAAATTATATCAAATATATTAGTAGTTCACATTAAAATATTGGTTTCTTAAAAAGATTTAAAAAGCTGACTTTATTTATATCTCATGTTCAGCAGGTACATTGCACTGTTGAAAATGCTTTCAAAATTGCCCTGTCAGTTAAATTTTACCTGGCACAGGCAATTTGGTGTTCAGTTATACAAACAGTCTTTTTCAACTTTTTCAAAACAATTTTATTTTGTATGATATTAGTTTCAAGCAAATTAAAATGTAAAGCTTGGCTAGACATTCCCTTGGCCTTGCATCTGCTGAAAGAAAATCAAACCTGTCCTTGCCAACCTACATATTTATTTTACTGGTATATGTATCAATGTGATGATCATTATATATTGTATGATTACTAGTTACTTTTTTTATTACATGCAATAACTTTGTGTCAGGTCCTTAGAAGGTGGTACATGTACTTAGTGTCATGTTATTGATGCAAAGTCTTGAGTTTTAAATATGGACACGTGCTTTAAACAGGTTTGGAGTTGGCATGTCTGTTAACTGCTAGTAGTCATTAGTTTGTACATTTGTGGAATTTATATACAGTTTCTTTATTTCTGTTGTAAGCAGGGACTCCAACCTTTTTTTATCTGATTTTTAGGTGTACTTAATTGTGTAGTATTTTTTCCCAGTAGCCAGAGTTCAAAGGGGGAGGGTTGTGATCATGACAAAGTATTTTAACCCTGCCACAATTTTTTTGTGCCTGTCCCGAGTCAGGAATTTCTGGCCTCTGTATGTCTTGTTTTGTTTATTTTTATGTTACTTGAATATATATAGTCAACTCTTTCGATGTACCTGTATATACATTATTTTGGTGTGTATAATACGCATTTATGTGACAAAAGTTTTTTTTAGATTACAGTAGAATTTTTTAAGACAAAAGATAGATATTTTGCACTTGATTGGTCAATTTATTTACCTTAATCCAGTATTTCCAACATACATTGTAAATGTGAAGGAAAGAAACTTTTATTCACACTAACACATCATGTAAAGATCACAAGCTACATAAATTGGATAATTTTCATTTGAAAGCATGATAAAATTGGCACAGGATGTATGAAATGGCTTATAAAACAAAATCATAAGTCAGGACATTCCTGGTTTTGGTTGTTTCTCAAATTTTGTAAGTTTTCATTCTAAAACATACAGTGATCGAATTCAAAGGGAAATACTTGCTAAATGCAAGTTGAAATTCAATTTTGCTGGTAGAAATTATTTCTACTTGCCAAAATTTGCTAGTGGAATTCTGTATGTCATATAGATAAAGTCCAGAAATAACCCAAAAAAACTGAAATTTAGCAAGTGTAAATTTTCAGTATTTTCTTAATTTAGCTAGTGAAAAAAATTCTGAAATTCAATCCTTGACATACTTTTAAGAAGGGAAATTACAATCAACATAAGTTTCAAAATAAATATTTTAACTACTAAAGTATTCAATAAGGAGGATTTAACAAAATAGGACTTTGTTACTTTTTTGGTTTTTTAGTTGTTTCATATTAATCATTAACCTTTTTTTATAAGAACAAAATATTGTACATCTGATGTCTGAAAGAGTAACCAAGGGAATCAAGCAGTGGTAATCAAAACAATGTAATCCAGGGACAAATACCTGACATGGAAAACAGATATACACAACAAAGAACATAAAGTAACTAAAATCATACATACAGAGTAACAAAGAAATGAGCAGCTCATACTCCACTAAAAACTGGGAGCATGAACCAGGTGCACCGGTAGGGTAAGTGTCCTCTGCTTTTCTAGAAACACCTGCTGAGTACCTCATAAAAAGTCAAGCCCGGGGTAGAAGAAAGAGGAAAGGAAAACTATGACACGATGAAACAAATCAGTTTTCATGATGGCGACCATAAAACTTCAGTATTGATGACTTTAATCTTGTAGCAACATAACCCTGTTCCAGAAGCCTATTTGTAGAATTCTAGCGAGATACAAAAAGTCTGTGTAGTTTGGGCAAGCTGTGGCATAATATACATGTATGAGCTGTCAATAGTTTTTGACATGTTGAACAAATCGGTTTTCATGGTGGGGACCATAAAACTTCTATGGTGATGACTTCAATCTTGTAGCAACATAAACCTGTTCCAGAAGCTGAAACATGTCATAAAGACATTTAAAACTGATTTGAAGACAATGATTACATAAACTTTCTTTCAGCAACATTTCACTTCTGGTTTGTTTGTTAACATTACACAGTCTCTTTTCTTTGTAAAAATCTGTCATTTCTTGGCCAAATCTTATATACAAAAATGTATTGATGCATGATGTGCAACTCCATGCTCTGGACATTATTTCTATGTAAAAGTATGCGCATTGTGAACACCAAATTACAGTAATGATGTATTGGGGCCAGCTGCAGTCTGCTCTGTGGTACAGCTCCGAGCATAGTCTTATAAATGCCAGGTATACCTCCAATACCTGGCATACCTGGCACAACTCTTAGAAGTTTATCTCTGTTATTTCTAATATACAACTCATTAATAAATTGGAAGTAAATTTTGGAATCTCAGGTAAATTTTCCTATTCACCTGGCCAGGTACAAGTGGCTAAGTTAAATAGGTATCTATGGGATTAAGATGACCATATATTACCAATATATACTTTTTATTTGTGAACATTTCACAATAAGATACAAGTAAATAATTAAAAACAATTATAAACATTAAGAAACTGTTTTATAAACAATTCTTAAATGGGCATGGATTGGACATCTTTTTGACATCTTACCTTAACTAACCTATTTAAAATCCATTCCTTATGGCAAAAGAATATTGAATATTTGAAGATTAATGAGCTTGTTAGTGGCACTTATATTTTAAAAATCAGAAGCTTCAAGCAGAATGATTACAATTAACATAATGTATGAAATTAAAGAAAAATATAAAGCACTGTACAGCTTCATTTTGAATTAAAACAATCTCAAATCAACATAAATTCTAATGTTCTGGATAAGAAAGAGAAATCTGGAAATTTCAATGCAAAATGTCTACATTATCATGTTTCTGAATCAGAATTCTTGCCTGACAATCAAACATTATAGGACTGTTTTCTCCACGTTCACAGCTTACATTGTATTTACAGATTTGTTTGAAATAAGCAACACATGTACACATGTATAACATCTCCCATAAATCCTTTTTTTCCATATTAATTCATTATTTTCAATCCAGAATTTCTTCTCTTAACATTTTATTGTACTTGTACAACTACAAGTACATGTATATACGGGCAGACCTAGACTAGATAAGTTTAACTCGAAGGGACCATACAAAAATGTTCGAGTTATCTGAGGTTCTAGTTATCCGAGGTCGAGGATAAACAAGAAATACTAGTAGTTTGGTTGATGATTGTTTCTGCATTTATTTCATTTGTTGTGCTTGTACATGTTCATGTACTTCACTTTATATGGTACTTTGTAATGTCTTACCTTGCATATTTTTTGTATGTTGTATATAATGGTTGAAAAACTGAACGGCACTGAATTTTTTAGTGAAACTTCCATTTTTTTTTCTACATCCAAAACATAAGTTCATAACATGCTGCTTTGTACGACTCACAACAGGAGAATTGTCAAACCATGTGCTCTACATTACTATGATAAAATTTCAAATTCACTAGCAAAACAAATTTAGTAATTGAAATACACTTACTATCGTCTGTTTGATGTTTAATTAAATAGTCAAATACCATTACAATTTATTTGTATTTTTAAATTGTTTAAAAAAATATAAAAATACAGTATACAATATCACTGTTAGTGTGAATTCTGATGGTAATTAATAAAATTCTTTTCTTTTCATTACATGTGAATTTTTAAATTAATTAAATACACAAATCAAGCCATAAAGAGGGCCAACAAATTAATTTCAAAAGCCACACTAATCGTTGTTAAAACACACTTCGGTCATGGTTTGTAATAAAGCAATCAGTTTTCTGACTAATTAGTTTACTTCAAGACATCAGGGTTAATTGACCTTGAAATCTTACTATAGGGTCTGATTGATTACGTTGAGTTCTCCAAGGTTTCAATTCATCTGAGCTGGAGCCATTTGAGGTAATATTATATCGGAGTAAGGGGAGTTTTGCTGGAACTTTGTAATTACTTAGAGTTATCTGTGATTTCGATTAATCCGAGTTTGACACATCAAGGTTTGGCTGTGTATTTAGTTTGCTATATTTGTTGTTCATCAGTATGATGATTTTTGATCAAACATCTGCAATTAGCCTTATACTCCACACAGGGGTGGGGGGTTAATGGTAATAAGGTTGTAATCAGTTGCATTTTCACAAGTAATCACATGCAATCTATGATTACATGTTATGTTATCACATGTAGTTAATGACATGATGTAAAAGAGGTATAATCATGATTACTATTTGATTACATGTTGATTACTTAACTCCAAAAATTGGTCTGTAAAAAATAGTTTATCAACAACCATTAACATTTTAATTGATTTTTAACAACTGAAAATTGAGATTGACTATACTTTATTTAACAGATAATAGTGGTGTTCCAATCCAATTAGATTTTTATTCCCTTTTTAGATTTTTTCCATTGAAAAACATGGCTGCTGTTACTAAATATAGAACATTGGGGTCAGACAGAAGTTTTTTGCATATTTCTTATAAACTGTTTAGTTAAGTAAAATTCTGACTAGGTTTAAGTGTTCAGCATGATGAGATCTATCTCTGGTCAAATTTTTGTTTTAATCTATTAAACCATTTTGGAGTTATTGCCCTTTTTCGACATTTTTTTCCCTATTTTTAATGTTATTTCTTTAAAAATCTTCTCCTCTGAGACTTCTTGACCAATATGAACCAAATTTAGTATGAATGTTCCTTAAGGTGTTCTGCATAGAAATGAAGTGTAAAATTTTGATCTGTTGAAAAACATGGTCGCCTTTACTAAAAATAGAACATAGTGGGTCAGACAGAAGTTTTTCGCATACATTGTATATCTCAAAAACCGTTAGGTTTAGCAGAATTCTATCTATTGTCGAAATGGTTCTCATTACAAGACCTACAAAAGTCTGCATTGAGTCAAAGTTGTCAGATGACTCCTTGTTAGTGTTATTGTGCTTGAAAGGTGAACAATTGTGTTTGTTTTTACAGTTTTCAGCAAATATCCTGAAAATTGTGATGAATAAAAAGAAACTTTCAATTGCTGAAATGATCCTTATGATAAGGCCTTCAAAATTGTGTGGAGATTAAGGTTGTCGGACGACTCTTTGTTAGAGTTATTGCCCTTGAAAGGCAAAAAAGTAATGTTTTTAGCAGTTTTCAGCCAATATCTTGAAAACTATAGTTAAAAAGAAACTTTTATTGATGATATGATCCTTCTGATAAATCCTTCCAAAGTCTTCTTTGTGTCAGAATTGTCGGGCAATTCCTTGTAAGAGACTTAAACAGACATACACTTAGTCTACTAATTAGAGTGAAATACACTACAGGGGTTAAATTGGGAAATACAAGCTGGTACCCCAGACCATATTTTTATGTTATCTGCACCAAGGAAATTAATTTATTTTCTTTTATTCATGTGTGGAAAGTACTGAAGTATAAATCATATGTAATTGATTATATTTGAAATTATGAGTAATCATTCTAATACAATTTTATCCCATGAAATCCTGATATAATCGATTACATTTAAAAATAATCAGCCCCAACTTTGACTCCACATCAACTAATAGGCTGAAAAATATGACATATATGTACTGGCCTACCAGGAGTAGTTATTCGAATTTTCTATTTTGTGTTAGGCCCCCAAAAACATGTCTGTGTCCAGCTACCCTACCTATCATTTCTTTTAGCCTACACTAAACACATTATGGCACTTTTGTATAGATTATTTCCCCAATAGTTCAATGTGAAATGTTTTTGAAAAAATATATTTTCTGGATGGTATATTATTTTTCTAGTCTTATTACCAAACTTATTATATGACTACTTTTTAGATAATTTTTTGGGGTTAATTTTTCATCAAAAGATGCTATTGGGAAATTTTATGTTAATTGCCAGATCTGGAAAATTTTAATTCAGTCAGTTATGTAACAATTTTCGTGAAATTTCTGGTGTACCACATGCATGATGAGTATTCCAAGGTTAATTAACCTGTGAAGAACGTTATACAATAAATCATAAAATATCTAAAATATTATTCTTTTCTATGGGTTCCATGACTAACGGTCTACTTCCCAAGTGTTTGACCAAATTCTTAGGAGGTTAATTGATATTACTTATTACAGAGGATAAAGATTACAACCCTCCAGTAGGACTGTGTTCCACTATGAGAGATAATGGGTATTGTGTGAAGGAAGAGACAGAGGGATGCCAGCACAGCCTTCAGGTATCATATGTAGATTTGGGAATGTGCCAAAATGTTTTCATGAAAACATTGCTTGGCTCAATTACTTTATAGTTATTAATTGAATTATAATTATTCATTATCCTCAGATACGAGTGTGGATACAGAAACATATTGTCGAAGGATTCATATGGAAGAAAATACATACGGTCTGAGAATGACATGTTGACGTGGCTCCTGAACTGTATCTCTTAACATTCTTATTTGTTGACCTATGAACCTTGAGAGCTACAATTCTGCAGCTATATTTGGACACTGTACACAGCAAAATGTGTCACACATGTGAATCATATGGTTTGCAATATTTGGTAATCATATGTTTTAGTTATCTTATGATTATCACATGATTATCATATGATCATCATATATTTTTCACAAACATATGGTTATCATGTTTTCAAGCCAAAATTGACATATGAGAATAATAGGATAATCAAATGACTACCATATGTAGATTATCATTTGATTGTCACATGATTGCCATATGATTATCATATGAATCCAGTACCATGGCTGTGTACGATTATAAAAAGATGACTATATCAAATATAGGAACCATATTATTATCGATATTAATTGGATACACTAAATGCAGTTCACATAAAAAAATAAACAGTTTGTTTTTATTCTTGATTTGTGCATAAGACAGCCTAGTATGAGATCGTGGATACAGGTCTGCTTTCATTAAATGTCACTAAAGAGTGCTATCCAAATTTTACAGTGTACATTATTGTTATACAGTTACACAGTCTTAATAGAACACTAATTGAACTGAAGCATGTCTTAATTTTCAAAAATTTTTAATGTCTATTACATTTGAGAAGTGCATTTTGAACCTCTATATAAATTTAAAAAATATCCAGTCATATAGGGACCTGGTGTTGTTTGTTTTCTATTGCAGTATTGCTCAGACGTAACCCCTTCTCATCAACTTGTGTAACCAACATGCATTTTATCAGATCTAATTCTGTTGTCATGCACATATGTGGTTTCAGATGCAACTTATTTGTTATAAAATTAGTCCAAACACAATATTGTTCCGGGAGCATAGGAAATTAAATGCTTCGAGAGACGCAGCTTAATATAACCACAGAGTTTTGGACCCTGAACAGTTGGGGCAAGTACGGACACTCCATTCAGACTTAATACAGCTGTGACAAAGAATAAGAATTTGATTCATTTAAGCACATACATGTACTTCCTAGATGGTTCCAATGGCAAAAATTTTGTGTTTTAGAGATCCATTCCATTATTCAATATCGAAGAAAAATCTTGTTTCTAGCACTCAAGTCACAACCCAGTCTCCTTTATGTAAGGTACCTTGAAGTACAGTTTTAAAGAGATCCATTCACTTGTACTCGAGTTATTGTCAAAATATCAGATAAAAAACCCACTTGTTTTAGGCACCTAATTCCTAAATGGTTTAAGCCATAGCCACAGAAATTGATCAAAGTCTTTCTCTGATGGTATGGCACCTTCTGGTATAACTTTATGAAGGTTCAAATACTTTTCAAGTTTTTCTGTCTGGGCATCAGGAAAATTATTGTTTTTAGTCCCTTCTTGCTAAAGGCTACAAACCACTAATGTCATTTCCCATAGGCTCCAATGTTAATTTCACTAAGGTCAATGTGTTATGGAACTTCTACCTTAAGTTTGACCTGAAGAAGACTATACATCACCTAAAAGCTGTATGTTTACACTAATAGCCCTGAAAATATTATGTGGGGTTTACTACCTTGCAGTGTGACACATGCTCTTAGAAGACAATGAGCTAAAAATAGAATGGAAATTCTCCTATACTTCATAAAAAGGGCAGAACTCATAAAAATTATTTAATTTAGTAAGTTACAGTGACCATTTTATGTAGAAATAAAGGAAATGTAATTCCTTGCCAAACACAAACTCACTTGTGCAGATTTAATGTACACTTTTTCCACAGCAACATAACACAAGTGCACTAAAACTTTTGTAGGAATATTTTTGTGTACAATCTAAAAGCTCATTGGTTGAATTAGTGGTATGTAACCTAAATTGTTCAAGTCTTAACCTCAAAAATCAATCCCAGAATCCTCAATATGCTTTTACTGGAGTATTAATATAGTAACATTATATGGCTAGCCGATTTACCTTTTTAGCCTCTTATTCCAAAAACGATGGGGGTTGGGGATAACCCCCAAAATCTACACCAACCTTCCTTTTGTGGTTTGAAACCTTGTTATGATTTTATAATCTTCAACCAACTAATAGTCATTGTATTACACAAAAAGTAAGTGTCTACAGACAAATGACAAAGATGACGATGCAGGGGAAGCTCAAGAAACTTTGAAAAGGAGGGGTGCCAACTGGGGATCCACAGAGAAAGGGCATGCTAGGACATTATTTGCAATTTTTGCCAATTTTACACATGAAAATGACAAATTTTCCAATAAAAAGGAGGGGTGCGAACCCCTGCACCCTATCCCTGGATCCGCGACTGTAACGACAGGGCCATAGGTTCTCTGGGGCCTACTAAAAGAAATGAAATTATCTCCCTTTAGTAAATTCAATTTTTTTCATTTTTAGCTCACCTGGCCGATTTTGGATCAAAATTACAGTTGAATATAGCTGAAATATTGCTGCTCGGGCTTTAAACTCAAACAATCAGTCAATCAATTTTTATTTCTAAGTACCAATTTAGTGTTGTATTGTTTGAAATTAATCTATCACAAATTCTAGTGTAGTTTTTTATCAATAAAATGTGTCATAAAATTGATGCTACATCAAATCTCCCTCTTCCGTAAAATTTTAATGGGAGGAGGTCTACTTCTATTGAGTTCCTGAACATTAATGCCTATGCAAATGGTATTTTTTCGCTAAACTGCCAAAAAAATTGTTATATCTTAAAATCACATTCAAAAACTTTTTCATTTAAATGTCACATGGATATTCTTCATACAAGACCTCGAATGGTTTTCGGCCAGGCCATGCTTATATAACAGAAAAATCCATAATGTATTGTTGCGCCTCTCCAAATCCTCGACCCAACCCGAGACGTGCTTGCCTTTGTTTTTCAAGATTTTCAAGAGGCGGATAACAATATTTTGAAAGACAAGAATTTAATACAAACATAAGGCATGATGTAGCTGACTGAAATAATAGACAACTTTGTTTAACACAAAATATAGATGCTAAAATTTGCATTAACATATTCGAAAACACACCCAAAGGCTGAACTGCTGACAACAAATAGAAAGATAAGGTTAACCAAAAAAACCTTTTTCCAGTAAAAAGAATATATAAATGCACACTTTCAGTTTCAATCTTTTTTTGGTTAATGCTGGATCTCTCTATGAAATAAGATGCAAAAGAGTGAAAAAATGCTATTTTATTTACTGAAAAGCCTTCAAGACGGTTTTTGTGCAATCATTTCTCAATTGTTACTTTTTAAATTACAAATTTAGTCCATAAAATTGGAAATTTACAATATAAATTAAATAATTATTCAGTTTTCTTCCAAATTTTTGACAACTTTTTTACCAATTATTTTAGTAGGCAGAATAAGGCCTTATGAGCCTTTATCCTTTGTGGCCATATGAAACAAATGTATGATAGATGAATCAAATAATTTTAATATTTTATTATTTTAATTTGATGTTGTACTCAACCAGTGCTTGTAAATTAAGTTGCGCTAATAATTATATACATGTATACGCAGATTCTGGGTTTGATGTGCTTCATTTTCAATTCCCTCAATAGCCTGTCCATTACTCTTCCTTAGTGTATTATCAGCATACATATCAACATTAGTATTATGCATGTCAAGAGAAAGATCATTAATAAATATAATAAATAAAAGCGGCCAAGTATGGAACCCTGAGGAACGCCAAAGCTAATAGGTTTTTTTGACGAGAAAGTGTTTAAAATATTTACTTGCTGCTTTCTATCCTTTAAGTAGGACTTAAAGAATTGCACAGTACTGTTATTTACACCATAGATCATTAGTTTTTTACAAAGTATATCATGATCAACAACATCAAAAGCCTTTATAAAGTCTAAAAATATAGCCAGATTTATGTTTCCATCATTCATCTTGCATAGCCATTTAGTAGTCACAAGAGCAGTTTGGCAGGAGTGTTTAGGTCTAAATCTAGACTGAGCTGGATGTAAAAATTCCCATTGAGATAAATATTCATATAAGTGATTAGATATATGCCGTTCAATTATTTTTGACAATGAAGGAAGTATTGAAATACCGGTAGGTCTGTAATTTGATACGAAATCTTTCTGACCACTCTTGTAAACAGGATTTACTTTTGCAATCTTTAGTGAATGTGGAAATATGCCTGAATCAATCATACGATTATATATATAAGTAAGACTTGGTGCAATAATATGAGACGTTGATTGCAGCACCTTAGGCCCAATATTATCATATCCAGATGACTTAGTCATATCTAACTTTAATAGTGCTTCATAAATTTCACTACATTGTACTGAAGGTATCATAAACTGTTTATGATCATAGTTTCTAACCTTTTCCTTAACATAGTTATGTAGTTTATGAAAATCATGGTTTGGCACAATCATCAGGTTTCTTAAATTCTCAATACAAGATGTGAAGTAATCATTGAAAACATTAGTTATTTGCTCTTTGTCTACTACTTTTTCCCCACTTTCAAGTTTCAGTTCCTTTGGTGTAGATTTGACTTTAGGATTTAAACTATGAATGCACTTCCATAAGTTTCTGGAGTCTTTACTATCCTTTACAAGATTTACATAGTAATTTTGTTTTGCACTATTTATCAGAAGCGTTGTTTTATATTATTATTATTATTATTATTATTATTATTATTTTAACGACCTGGACCAAAATAGTAGTGTGTGATTTGTTAAGAAATAACATCAATATGGTCTTTGTTTTTTACATTAGTCCTACTTAAACAGTTTTCTAGCAAAAGAGAATTAAACTGCATAATGTTTATTATTGTACATTCATTATTTCCTTTATTCAGCTGTTATTTTTATATTTTTTGCTTTTATTATTTTTTTATATTTTCATTAATTCTATTTTCGATTTCTTCTTTCTTCATTAATATTTGGTAATATTATTTTTCATCGTTCATCTAGCGTTCATTTAAACGCACATTGTGTGCGTTCATGTATCATGCATCTAAATTCATGCTAAGATCATTTGTTTATTGTGTGTTTAAACGCACACTGGGAGCATTGGTTTATTGTGCACAGTTTGTGCATTTGATGAGCGCTTATTGTATGTTTAGGTATCATACGTGCGGGGAACTTAAAAGTATCAAGGAGTATAGCCTGAAAAATGGTTCCTTGGACAAAAACTGTATACCACAGTACTTGTTTTGCAGCTGAATAAAATATATCCAGAAACACAACTAGTATCATTTGGTTTCAGAACCAATACAACATGTGTACATTCAGAACTTCACTACACTGTCATTAACTTTTCTTTAGAATCTCTATTTCATTAAATTCTGTAAACGTTCTTCACAATTTAACAAAACTTTGGGTTTTTTTTCAGCCCCATGTGCATTATTAATGTCTTGGGTTTTTTTATCTCACCATGTGTAATATTAAGTATACTTAATAAAACCCTCATCCTTTTAACAAAGAAGAGATTCATCCATATCTGCATATCTGCAAAAATGAGAAAAAGAGTAAACATTTATTTTTAATATTTTGCAAAAATCATCATAAATGTTGTTTTTTTTTACATTGTTGAATATCAATGGCCACATGTATTTAATGGAAATTGATGATTGAGTGTATTCAGTTACTTATATATCTTAAATCATACAGTTAATCTCACTGTGTGTAATTTAAAATCAATGTCCAATATTCTAATGAAATTACATTCTGATATCATTAGGGTAAACATTGTTTATAGAACCTTGCATGTATATTTACTTACATGCACATGTGTATGATATCATAACAGTATGAGTTCAGGAATGAAGGTTGATACAACTTCATTTCTATTTCCTTAACTATTTCTCCACTGGTATGCTTGTGGATAATTGAAATAGCAAACTTTTAAAAATGTTTAAAATAGCAATATATAAAAATGACGAAGAAAAACATGTCATTTTGGCAAATTTTTACAATAGCAAACTTTTAGCAAAATACAGGTAATTTACAGGTAAATCTTACATTTTTTGTGAAATTACCCCTTCTTTTAGCCAAAATAAATAGATACACTTACTGGTATATGGATGTATCTATTTATTCTGTTGTCCCCTGCTCACCAACAGGGAGATGGAAGTAGGATTTTGAGCAGGATATATATAGTTCAGAACACATTTTATTGTCAATTGTGGTAAAACATTTAAAACAGTTCAAGTTAAAGAACGATATTTAAACATTTGTGGCAGGTAAAGCTTTGTACGCCATTGCTTTATCAAAGTCAAGTCAATTTAATTCTCCCTCCAGGTCCTTTCTCTGAATTTCTCTCATAGCAGACTGATTTCCTTTTTCTTCTGTGGTCGTACGTAACGGGTTCACTGCAGCACGTATTTTCAAAAAGTTGAAAATTAGGATCTGTTTAATTTTTGCAATCGAGTCATATATATTCTGACTATGCCTGTAGAACATCTCACTAAATCGACTGTGGAATGCTTCACAACCGTTTGTAGTTCTTTTTAAATCTAAACTGGGTTCAGATCAAATCAAGGGGGATACTTAGACTCTGGACTTGAAATGTCAAGACAAAATCAGCAAATTTCACAGCCCGTGGATCTTCTTTTGTTTCTGATCAAATGTCACACTCTTCGACCTCAATTTTATTTAAAAAGTCTGTAAGAATGTTTCAATGATTTCCCTGTTGCAGAATCATTGGCTTTGTATTTCATCTGCATACCCAAGATTTTGGATTTTTCGTCACCAAGCTTGTGAAAGATGAAAATGGCATGCTCGGATTGAAACATCTGGCCAGTAATGATGTGCAACTTCAAATACACTTTCCTCAAAGTTGAGATGAATACAGTTTATTTTAAAAGTTAAGCCATGTGTTCTTGTAGCGTCGATAAGATATTTAAATAAGTTAAGATAACATTTTTTTTACTTTGACGGTAATAAGAAAAATATAGCTGGAATGTAATGGCCCTTCCTGTACCCAAGAAATTTGTAGAGTTGATAAAAAATCAAGGACATTATTTTAAAGTTCCATCACTAAAAATTTCCACGCCCTGCGATGTTAGAAATTCAAGAATTGTATGGGTTTTAAACATTATGATTTTGGTTTCGATATCATTTATGTGTGTCTCACCATGTAGAAAGTGCCTCGTATTCCTTCAAGTTCTACTGTGTTTTTTGTCTAGAGGTTGGAAGTTTTGGTTGCATTTTCCTTCTGGCTCTGTATATAGTTTGTCTAACTGCAAAGGAAAAGCAAGTTTTATTATAAAGATTGCTTAACTATAAACACGTTAAATTTGAATAAATTTGATTAAAATTGTGACAGTGTAATTGAAACATGCCTGTAGGAATTTTACAATTTTCTTATGTGATATTTACCTGCAGATATATCATCAGGAATCAGATTTTCATTTTCTGTTTTTCCAGTTTCTGCAATTATAAGCTTTTGTGGCCTCTTTTTCAGGTCTTCACTGGCTTTTCTCTTGTATGCCTGCCTCAACTTAGGTCTTTGGTAAGTTCTGTCATCTTCATGGTCATGACTGTGGTCTATCCTCCCCTCTAGTACCATCAGATCTGTTAGTTTTGCATCTTGCTGAGCAATCTGCATTGGTACATCTCCATAACTGAGTTCTTGCAGATCTTGTTGAATCTGTATGACTGTAGCTGTTGACAATAATACAGTCTTTTCCTTTGTTTGTCGTGTATTTCTCAATATCCATTTTTATCCAGACTAATTTGTATTATATGAGTTTCGTTATTTATTTTTAAGTGAATTGTGAACATTTTTCACTTTTAAAATTTTACTGGGTATTGTACTCATGTTGAACTTATACTTACTACATTGAACCGATTTAATCTAGTTGTATCCAGATGTGTAAAACAACTGTCTTTTTCAATTAAAAAAAAAAATTAACTTTTAAAAAAATGTTTCCATCAAATTTGTCTTAATTTTAGAATAAATTAATCTGTATTTACCTGTGTTTTTAAAAAGTTTTCCATCTTGAAAATTTTCCATATTGAGCTACATGTACTATTGCTATTTTGATATTTGCTTTTTTGAGAAGTTGTTATTTCAACATAGGCCATTTATGCTAAAACTCAAATGTTGAAAATTAAAATTTTTCCATTTCCAATGAAGAAATAATGTAAACCAATCATTACTGAGGAAGAATCTTGAGTGATACAAATACATGTACATGTATATGGAAACCTGAAAAACAATCAACAGGTTTATCAAGTTTTTTTTTATTTCGAAAGCCAGTAAACACTTATGTACTTTTGTACATGTATAAAACATACTTGATTTCACAATTGTAGATTTGAAGGACCCATTGTATTTGCACAGATTTTTCTACATCCACAATACTAAAACAGACACTTGGGTACATTGTACATTGTTGTGTAGCTTCATGTTCTGATGTACATGTTCCTTGCCTGGTTGTTTCTGAAAATTTTAATTAAATACATATGTAATGTTCATACACTAATCACACACAATTACATGTACACCAGGTTATAGAGTGATTATTTTCTATAAATTGGAAATTTAACAAAAATTGATAAGAAAAGTATTATAAAAGATTTGATATGGTAAACATCTTGAAAAAGAGTAATATTAGTGTACAATGTGTATGTATGAGGGTGGCTAAAATTCTTGTTTAAACTTTACTTTTTTATCACAAATTCATTGATAAAAATGGTTATATTATTAATTACATGAAGAGCTGTTGATTTCACAAAAAGTCGTAAGTGTAAAGTTGATTGTAAGTAATGACGTCACAACCTAAAATAGCATTGTGATGTCCTAATTTATGATCTATTTCATACTTACGACTTTTTGTGAAATCGATGCCTGGCCTATGCACACATAGCAAAACTATAAATCTTTGGATCTCCTCAGGAATGTACTACTATGTACATAAATGTACGCTGTATATGTAAAACTAGTAATGTACAAACCCCTGACTTCATGTTACAGTAATGAGCAGCAAGACTACCCCAACTTAACTCATTCCTCAATGCCATGTGTTGTGCAGCAAAATGCTGAAATTATCTACAGTTAAAGTTCTTATATATGATGTAAATGAACGTGTATGGTTACATACAATCCTAATTATGATGGATCCAAAGATATTTAAAAGGGAGGCTCTATATAACCTTAGACTCAAAATTTTTCCTCCAGCAACATGTGAAGAAGTATGGACCATATGTTTTTAATAAAATGTATTATGTAAAATCTGCCTACCTCCTGGACATTTTCCATTAAAAGATAATTTTTAACAGTTTAAAAAAATCAAGACCCGCTTTTGAAATATGAGAGTTCAAAACCAAAACCTCATATTCATAATATTTGTATAGACCATCCTGTAAATATAAACTTGATTGAAAAATAATTGACTGTTACCAATTAGTTGACTTACTTATCTGTCTTGCATGCACTGGAAAGCGTTAATTTATCCCAAAACTTAATGGTTCAGCAACATAGTTTCGATGTTCTATTGACTACATTGGATCCATGTGATAACGCATTTTACAAATGAATGTGGTCACCTTACAACTAATTTCCCTGACTGCACCACAACCCAAATTCAGTTGGTATGGTTGCAGGTATAGAAATTAACGTGAAATTTTAACCAGCCAGCAGAACCAGTAGACCAAAAAATCTACTGGTCCTAAAGAAAATCAAAAGGGTAATAATAGGTGTTTTATTAAAACCCATGTAGAATACTTGTTTTTTTAATTGTTCTTTTTTTATTGTGTTCCTTATTTAATTCAGGAAAACAAATATATCAGCAGATTTGATGTGTTATGGACTAAATTTTTAAGTTAAAGGAGGTCAAATTTGGTCAACACCAAAAACTTTTTTATGGTCCGATTTCAAAAATTATTTTTTTATTGCATGATGAGATCTATCTGTGATCAGATTTTGGTTTTAATCCATTGAGTCTTGTTGGAGTTATTGCCCTTTTTGGACATTTTTTTTTGCTATTTTTAATGTTCTTTCTTTCCAAAATCTTCTCTTCTGACACTACTTGACCAATTGGAACAAACTTTGTGTGAATGTTCCTTGGGTTATCTTGCATAGAACTGATGTGGCGGTTATTGATCTGTCGAAAAAAACATGGCTGCTGTTGCTAATAATAGAACATAGGGGTCAGACAGTAGTTTTTCACATGTATCTCCAAAGCCATTATGTTTAGCCAAATTTTCTTAATTGCTGGAATGATCCTTAATACAAGGCCTACAAAAGTAATCAGGGATAAAAGGTGTCAGACGACCCCTTTTAAGAGTTATTGCCCTTGAAAGGGGAAATATGACATTTTTTATACAGTTTTCAGCCAATATCTTAAAAA
The DNA here is from genome assembly GCA_037379345.1 of Perna viridis. Classification (NCBI taxonomy): domain Eukaryota; kingdom Metazoa; phylum Mollusca; class Bivalvia; order Mytilida; family Mytilidae; genus Perna; species Perna viridis. Next base: position 60,053,027 of record CM074512.1, read on the forward strand.
TGATAGATAGAAAGAAACTTTCAATTAGTGAAATGATCTTTATGATAAGTCCTACCAAAGTCTTCTTGAGTCAAAATTGTTGGACAACTGCTTGTTAAATTAATTGTCCTTGAAAGGGAAAATTCAACTAGGTGAGCAATTCAGGCTCCTGGGAGCTTCTTGATAATTTTTTATCTGTTTTGAAATTTTTTGTTTGAATTTCAAATTTTGTAATGTAGTGTCCAACTCATTTGATGTATCCATGATAAATTGTATGTCCTTATGCTTAAGTTTGTCAAAAACTAATATTGTGTCCACACTTGCCCCAACTGTTAAGGGTTTGACCACTGCATTTGTATCGTGCTGTGTTTGGCAAAGCTTTTTATTCAACTTTATTGTTGTAGTGTTAATAACAATCATACAAATTATACTTTTTCAACAATGTAACTGATACTGCAAATTACATTTTATTAGTAAATTCTAGGCAGTTGAAGCTCTAGATAATTAAATATAAATCAAACAATTCATCCCAATCTAGCCTATAAATAAATCCTTATTATAAAAGGACAAGCTCAGAGTCAGAATCCGACAACTGGACAATTGGTTTGATGATCTACAGATCATATCCATACCAGTTATCCCACCCATATCAGGGGTAAGAATTTAGAATTTAGAATTTCCCACATAAAATGTAAGATTTGTGGTAGGTTTTTGGTGTAAATTACTATGTTTTCTGTGCAAAATACAATTGGAAGGGAATCTTCCACATGAACTGTTACAAAGGTTAACAAATATGCATATCTCTGAAATCAGTATAAAGATTTACATTCAGTTTAAACATTTAAGAAGAAAGCATGGTAAATGCTAATGATTACAGTTTTATTTTACATCATGTAATCTTTGGGTTGTGTGAATTTGTGTGTATAGTACTATTTTTACAAGAATCAAAAACGTCCAGTTCTAACAGCACTTTGATTAAGTTTCCAGTCTTTGAAAAATGCACATGCAGGTGAATAAAATCAATTAGGATTCCTATAACAGATTTTATAATTACAAAATTCATTCTTCATAGGTTGTCAACTGAAATATCAATACCGGTTAATTTTTGTTCGTTTTTTACATCAACTCTTAACATCCAAGTATGATGGTTCTTACTTAACTTGATCAATGAATATTACAGATCTTTTCCTGATTCTGCCTTAATGACAGTGTCTACAGTGTATAAGATGACTGAAAGTTTTTCATTAGTTAATTTGCATTGAAGCCAAACTGGAGTTGAGTCTTTGAAACTAGAAGATAAAGAGAAGGAACTAAAATTAAATAACAGTATTTTACTCTTCTGATTAGGATTTGGCAGCAGAAATTGTTGAGAGGGATTTAGTACCATTGGCATCACATGAACCCAGTACTAACAGAAAATTAGGTGAGTGTCTTAGTACCCCCTTGTTAGTGAACATGTCTATCTAGGTTTTTTTTTCAATCAACATGATGAGTATCACAAAATTTTGTGTTCCTGAAAGAATAAAAGTTCAATAGAAAAGCAATGCATAGTGTGTTGGTTGCTGTCTTCTAATTAAGACAGTTTTTAAATGCTTGTAACATGAAACTAAATAATATTTGGAAATATAAAAGGGCCAGAAACCTGCATTTACCTGACATCTGAACAATATCATTATATTGTACCACAAGGTGTTATACCACTATTAAAAGAAGGCTGATATAGACTTTTTATGCAAACATTATTTGGGATGGGGCTGTTGTTGTCCGTATCTGCTTGTTTTTTGTGCGAAAACTTCAGTTGTGGTTGACCAATTGTTATGAAAACTTGATATGATTTTACTAATCACTAAAGGAAGGTTCCTATTTGATTTGGAGTTAACCCATGTAGAATGTTTTTTTTTTCCCGATTTTGATAATTCTTTTTTATAGTGTTCCTTATATAATTCTGATAAACAAACAGAAGAACAGTCTTCATGTGACTTTTTTCAAGTAATAAGGGGTCAAAGGGGCCATCCCCCCAAAAAAAAAAAATCAACTTTTTTTATTTTAAGTCCTATTTCAATAAAACAAAATTCCTTATGGAAATCCCTGCCTGCATTTTTCAGTCAGATTTCAGATATTTCTTATGGTTTTTGAGTTATAAGAGGTCAAAGGGGCAACACCCCAAAAAATGGGTTTCTTTATTTTTGGTCCATTTACAATTTTTTGGGGTGAATTTGATTCCTTATGGGAATCACTGCCTGCAATTTTTAATCAGATTTAAGACATTTCTGACAACAATAAAAGAACTGTTTTTAATATTGAATATTCTCTTTCTAGCAATGGGTCTTACTAAGGAAAATAACATAACTAGGTGCCTAAAAATTTTCTGTTTTGTACAAATCAGTATTTTTTTTTACCAGTATACAATTCTAAGCTTCTTAAGCTATATTTAACCTTTTCTCTTAAACAAGTCATACATAGTACAGTCATATCTAATTTACATTTATATACATAAAGTAAGCAACAAATTAAGAAACGAATTTTGGTCTGTGTATCTAAGTAACACATATTTTTTCTCAAAATTTATATTAAAAAAAAATATTCTGTAGAATACAAAGAAGTTTTCTAGGAATTCTTTTGTAATTTTACAATCATAAAACAAATGTTTAATTGTCTCATCATAACTGTTACAAAAAGTACATTGTTTCGAACTTACTTAGCCAATTTAAAAAAGTAATGTGTTTGTTGGCCAAATTCTGTGCAACAATTTATACTGAAAATTTCTAAGATATGTGTTTTTACAACATTTTTGTAATACATGTATAGGAAAAGATTTTCTCCATTCGTACATCTCCAAATTCACATTTTGTTCCCATAATTCTGTTTTATGAACAGGAGAAACAAAAATATTTTTTAACAATGCTATATATAAATATTTTACATTTTAGGCATGTAGTATTTTATCCAAAAATATATTTTGGACTCGCATTTGAAATTACATTTGCTGTCATTTCCTTCAAACCCTCACTGAGACTAATCTTTACTAATCTAGGGATATTTGCTAGAAGACAGTTTTACTCTCTTATTGTTTTCGAGTTATAAAGGGACCACATCCAAAAAATCATTTTTTTTAATGTTTGGTCTGATCTTGAAATTTTTTATTTGAATTTCAAATTTTGTGCAATACAGTGTCCAGACCGGTTGTTGTGACCATGATGAAAATTGTGTCAAAAACTAAAATTGTGACCACATTTGCCCTAACTGTTTAGGGTTCGACAACTGCATTTGTATTATTCTGCACTCTGTGAAGCTTTTTATTCAGGGTTATGACTCAAACTGATTAGGAATTAGGGGCAAAAAATGGACCACTTCTGTAAACCTCTTATCCTCTGCAAAACATTTAAACACATTCCAAATTTAGAGCTGTATCAAGCTTGATCATGGGTCCTTACTTGTTGATGTGTCCTAACTTGATGATGTGCCCTTCCTCGCCTCAACTGTTCATGTGTATACTTCTGTGATTGTATTGTGCTGCAGTACAATAGGTGCACCATTTTATTTTTAAAGAGAAAAACTTGTAGACTACAATGGGTGGTCAAGGATAATAGTTTATTTTCTCTCAGACTTGTACAATGTGTACTGAAAAAAGTGTGTACTTCAATGTCTTGTGTTTTTCAGCTCTTGGTTTTGTTCTTCTCAACCTTGGAAGTTATGATGAGGCCATGAAAACTTTCAATAATGTCATTTATGTAAGTACAAAGAGTTGTTATTCCCTTCACAAACAAAATGAAGTGTTGTGACCATAAAGCTTTGATAGAATTGGTTTTCACAGTAATCTGTACCCCTTTTTGAGAAGGGACTTGGTAACAATCATAGATACATGCTGAAAGATTGGGGGGAAAATTATGGATTTGTCAATCATTTTCTTAATTTAGTCAAGTAATAAATGTATGAAAATTCTCCGAGTCACTTCAATTAATTCGTATATATGCTATGGTGCTGCATGTTTACTGTTAATTTAATTATGCAATCAACTAATCAGATACACGTAAATCCAAGTGACAGGTGGCTGCACATTGGCTAATATTGATGCACACCTGTCAATTAATTTCCAATAAACAATTAGGAGACAGGTAGAAAGGATGTTTATACACTAATATTTTGGATATTGGTTTCCACAGACTCTTTAAACCAGTTTGTGTGAAAAGTCAAGATGAAGAAAAACAATCATTTCTTCCACTACCATTTGTCGACAAAGGTATAGATGCAATTAATTTGTCTAACATTCTCCATCACAAAAACGTTACCAACAAAATTCCCCCATATTTCAAAGACAAATCCATACCAATTATTTCATATTCCTATACTTCACCAATCACATCCAAAATTTTCAATTATAAAAGGCTATTGCAGAACCTCGAGATTGCGGACTTCAAGGCTAAACCACCTGACTGTTCTTGCAAAACCTCTCCATTCAAATATGGTCCTTCCGGTCACGTCGTTACGGGAGATTTAACCATTATCGAAAACGAATCTCTGCGTAATATCATTTCTAAAGGTCCCAAGTACCGTGAACCACGCTCCATAAATTGAAATTATAACTTTTAAGTTCTTATGGATGCCGTCGAGGACTAAGCAAGAAAATGGATAAAACAAGAACAAGAAGACATTGAATCTCTGTCAGACTGGTTGAAGGCCGTGAGGTCTTTAATTTTGAAACGAATGAAAGTTTTAAGTAGGTCAATGAGTGCCAAGGCTACATCAGTTTTCAAAGACCCCGATGTAGCAAAAACATTGTCTACTATACATGACAAGTATGTTGTCGTACCAGCAGACAAAGCCCAAAACAACATTGTTTTTGTCTGCAAAACGTTTTATATCCAATGTTTATTATCAGAGGTAGACGTAGAAAATAATAGCAGTGATAAGACCTACACTGCTACCACTCTTTCCAAAGAAGAGATTGTGGAAAACCATAAATCTGTACTATCCTCTTTTGGTCTCTCTACCAAGGACAATGATTGTGATTTACCGTCTATGTACTGGATTGCTAAACTTCACAAAAATCCATACAAACAACGTTTCATAGCTGGATCTGCAAAATGTACCACCAAACCTCTTTCAAAACTTTTAACTTCTATACTCACAGCTGTCAAAGAGGGTCTACAGTCCAACCACAACACTTGTTACTCCCGTAGTGGTATTAATTCAATGTGGATCCTGAAAAATTCGAAAGATCTTTTGGAGACAATCAGTTCAAGACTATTATCTGAATATAAAAGCATTAAAACCTATGATTTTTCAACACTGTATACTTCTATTCCCCATACTCAGTTAAAATCCCGACTTAAAAACATTATACATCGTTGTTTTTCAAAAAAAGATGGTACACCTAGATACAAATATATAGTTCTTGGTAGAGATTCCTCATACTTTGTAAGGAATAATTCCAAATCATCTTCCAAATATACAGAGGAAGATGTTTACAAAATGCTGGAATTTTTAATCGACAACATATTTGTCCACTGTGGTGGACGTGTTTTTCAAGAAACGGTCGGCATTCCAATGGGAACAAATTGTGCCCCTTTACTAGCTGACCTATTCCTTCACTCTTATGAGGCTGACTTTATAGCTGATCTGATCAGAAAGAAAGAATATTGTTTAGCTAGATCCTTCAATCTCAGTTTCCGCTATATAGATGACGTGTTATCTTTAAACAATCCTAATTTCGGGGATTTGATACATCGCATCTACCCAAAAGAACTTGAGATAAAGGATACTACAGACACTGTGAAGTCAGCCTCATATCTTGACCTACACTTAGAAATCGATGGTAAAGGAAAACTATTGACCAAACTTTACGACAATCGTGATGACATTTCATTCAGAATTGTCAACTTTCCTTTCATCTGTGGCAACATCCCTTCGGCTCCTGCGTATGGAGTGTTCATATTACAACTCATACGTTATGCCAGAGCTTGCCGAAACTACGCAGACTTTTTGTATCGCGCTAGAACTCCAACAAATTGGCTTCTGGAACAGGGATATGTTGCTACAAAATTGAAGCCATCACTACAGAAGTTTTATGGTTGTCATCATGAACTCGTGGATCGTTATAGTGTATCCATCAACACCATGAAAACTGATTTATTCAACAGGTCATAGTTTTCCTTTCCTTGTTTGTCTACCCCGGACTTGATTTTTTATGAGCAACTCAGCGGGTGTTTCTAGAAAAGCAGAGAACGCTTACCCTACTGGTGCACCTGGTCCATGCTCCCAGTTTTTAGTGGAGTCTGAGTTGCTCATTTGCTTTTGTTGCTTTGTATGTATTAGTTACTTTATGTTCTTTGTTGTGTGTGTCTGTTTTCCATGTCTGGTCTTTGTCCCTGGATTGCATTCTTTTGATTACCGTTGTGGCCTTGGTTCCCTTGATTACTCTTCCACACAGACTGTAATTTATAATGGTTGACAATTTTTCATATCCAATATTAGAAAATGGTCGTCAGTCATTTGCAAAATTTTTTGGCCAATGACTGGCATTTTTTACTGTTTCCGGACCCTTGATGCTGATGTCTTGGCTATCTGGATACAGCCTTTAGTTTTATGCTGGAAATCTATTTAACTAAGATGCAGAGTAGAAAACCACGAAAAAACTTTTATCACACGAGATGCATTTCTCAAGAAACTAAAGGGCCAATTGAAGGACATAGGGCTATGTAAGCTGTAGCATTTTTTTTTATTAATTTTTCAAAGCAAAATTATTGAAATTTAGTTCATTTCATATGATATTTTGAAGTAATGGAAATGCATTGAGTGCACTGGTTACTGAAAAATCTTTTTTTCAGCAAATGGCTATTGTACCTTTACAACTCCTAAGCTATAAATTTTTGGTATAAAAATCCTCCCCCAAAACATCAGTGAGTAAATCTGTAATTTTGAGAGTGAATCATATTTAATGTTATTCAGAATTGTAGTAGGCTATTATTTGAAGAAACCCCCCCCCCCAAAAAAAACAGATTTGCAGTTTTCTTTTCACTGCTGAATCTTCTTTTTGAACAGAAAATGTATATCAGTGAACAATATCAACTTTTTTATTCAGTAATTAATGGTTATTTTGTGAATATTGCCTTCCAGGATAGCAATGATAGCAAAGGTGGATATTATGGACGTGGTATGGTTTATGCTAGACAAGGACTACAGGTATTACTTCACTATCAATCTTAAGGGATGAAAATTTTCATTTGAATATCACAAATAAACATAGTTTGGAATAAATGTTTTCTGTAACTTGTGGCATTTTCCTTTGATCTAAAGAGATCGATAATGCCTGTCACAGCAGACTGGCCCTGACAAATAAGCCCTTTAAAGATATTCTTTTGAACGGTAAAATTTTGAATTTTTGTATTCTTTTTAAAATCCAAAACAGAAAGTAAAATGTTACTCGTATTACTAAACAGAATATAAGTTTTCAGGAGTGTGGAATCATGTTTTATATTCTCTGGACAGTAGTTATATAGATACAATTCTAGTGTTTGATTAGATGTCAGTCTCAATATTCAATCCAAGAAAAGAGAAAGCTATAAAATCAAGTATGTTGCAAAAACTGTGAGATTTCACTATAAAATCTTAACAATTTATTGTAATTTGACCCTTCAAAGAACAGGTTTTTTTAATGAAAAGTAAGGAGTAGGTTCAGTACCTACCAAAAACCAGCCACTTAAACAGTTACCAATTACTGGTTAAATATGAACTTTCATTGAAAACAAAAGTTGAAAGGAAATTTTTACATTCAGCAAAATTATTAAAATTTAGTTCATTTCATATATTGGAAATACTGTGCAAGTAGAAAGTGAAGAGCAGTGATTTTAACCAAATAAAATTGGTTGGAAAATTCAAATTGATAAAAAATTGTCTCGTTTTGAAAATCTTATATTGTTCCAGGAAATTTTTTTCTTAAGCTGAAATTGGTTCCATTTGATTATATGATATTACATTATAGGATAATACTCTGTTGAAAAAGTTTTGAATGTGATTGCAATTCATTTTTTGGACAAGTTTAAAAAATTGGCAGAAAGGTGAAATGGAAGACAATTTATAAATGTGTCTGAAGTTGGATACTGTTAATGGAAGAGAGTAAAATCCATACTATTCTGATTCATAAAATGAATGTCATAATGGTAGGGAAAAACAATTCTGATTATAAAATACTGGGAATTGTAAATGATTTTAATATACACAATGATAACTAATTTGGATTGTAAGTTGAATAGATAGATAGATCGATAGATAGAGAGAGAGAGAGAGAGAGAGAGAGAGAGAGAGAGAGAGAGAGAGAGATCAATAGATAGATAGATCGATAGATAGATAGATAGATCGATCGTTCGTTCATTCATTCGTTCGTTCGTTCGTTCGTTCGTTCGTTTGTTCGTTTGTTCGTTCGTTTGTTCGTTCGTTCGCTCGCTCGCTCGCTAGACGGTCGGTCGGCTGGTTGGCCGGTCGGTCGGAATCTGCCACCCAGCAAACTTAATAGGTATCGGATCGTCGAGTTATGATGATGCAGCCAGCACAAACAAAAAAATTATATAAGTCTGAATGATTGTACAACGATACCGATAAAGATATTAATACACTATAATAAAATATATATAATAAGCAAAATTTTTGGTCAACTAATGACCTTCTTCAGTGCCTTAAATAAACTGAGTATGTATGAAAGTAAATGGTCTTTGAACACAACTCACTACCTAATCAGGTGAATACCTGTGACGTAGAAAATGTTATTGACAGTTAACAAAGATCATAAACATTAAGTTATAGACACACATTGTGTGCTGATCTTGAACACTGAACTATAAAACTAAAAATATTTACAAACACTTTAATATTAAACTATACAAAATAGGAAGAACTTAATGTTTTTTTGTAAATTCTGTGTGGGTGTAAAACACAGAGTTCTTTTATCCAGAATCCCTCCCACTTATTTGTTAAATAATCAGATATAAAACCTATACCTATAGATATGTGTACCTATAGTTTTGTGGAGGTACGGCATTTATATTTGATTATTTAACACAGAGCGACAGCGAGGTGTTAAATGAGAATATAAATGCCAAGCCCATGTTAAAATTAGTACAAATCTACCCCCGGAAGGGACTATTTCTTTTCTAATAGGACAAATATGGTAATTTTTGTGACAAAAATTTCCTTAGGTGTAACCAAAGTAACAGCTGTTCTGTTTAACGTCCCCCATATGGAAGTTGGATTAATGTGTGTTTACATCACCTGTAATTTCCGTAGGTGGCAGTGAGAACACCTGCCAGGAAAATGCCGATGATGTGCTTTTCTGTAATAAACTTGTATATTTATGTCATCATATGTGTTAAATGTTTAAGAAATAATTCGTGGAGGGGGTAAACTTGTACTCATTTCGTTAAACATGGGTACAGCATTTATATTCGATTATTTAACACCGAGCGACAGGGAGGTGTTAAATGAGAATATAAATGCCAAACCCATGTTAAAATGAGTACAAATCTACCTCTGGAAGGAATTATTTCTTTTCTAATATGACAAAAAACGGTAATTTCTGTAACAAAATAATGGCTGTTCTATTTAACCTCTCCCATATGGAAGTTGGATTAAATTTATATATTTATGTAATCGTATGTGTTACATGTGTATATTTATATAATTGATTTCAATTTGATAACCTCTCAGCTGAAATCATTGTGTAAACGTTTATAAATGAGTGTTTTGTCTTGAAGTAACAGCGAAAGAAAAGAGACAGTGTGCAGGTGCTAAAGGTGGGGTCGTACCGACATATATTGTTTGACAATATGAAGATGTCATATTAGAAGTGTATTTATATTACTGATTTCAGTTAGATAACCTCTCAGCTGTTAAATCGTAGGGTAAATGTTTTAAACGAGTGTTTATCTCGAAGTGACAGTGAAAGAAAAGAGACAGTGCACAGGTGCTAAAGGTGGGGTTGTACCGACATATGCATTTGACGATATAAAGACGTCATATTAGAAGGTTGTCTCTCTATTATGAACAAATAAAGAAAAATTGGTATGCTATAAAAATACAGTATTAGTCAATTGTAGGAGAAAGCAAATGCAGCTAAATCAATCAGAGAATTTACAGAAACCATTCATAGAACTCAAGACTTCCATGAACCCTATGCTAGAAGAGGAGAGGTGATATATTATATTTAATGATTTTGTGATTTCAATTATATTTAATGAAACTTTCACAGAACCTTTATTACATATTCCCATTTTTCACCTCCTATTTCAGAGGATTTTCAGACAGATATGTTGTCGTTCCAGTAGACAAAGCCCAAAACAATATTGTTTTTGTCTGCAAAATGTATTACATCCAATGTTTATTATCAGAGGTAGACGTAGAAAATAATAGCAATGAAAAGACCTATACTGCCACTACACTTTCGAAAATCCATAAATCTGTGCTATCCTCTTTTGGTCTCTCTACCAAAGATGATGATTGTGATTTACCGTCTATGTACTGGATTCCTAAACTCCACAAGAATCCATATAAACTAATTACAAAGCTGGATCTGCAAAATGTACCACCAAACCTCTTTCAAAATTTCAAAACTTTTAATTTCTATATTCACAACTGTCAAAGAGGGTCTTCTGTCTTACCACAGAACTTGTTACTCCTGTAGTGGTATTAATTCAATGTGGATCCTGAAAAATTCAAAAGATCTTTTGAAGACACTCAGTTCAAGATTACTATCAGAATATACTAGCATTAAAATGTATGATTTATCAACATTGTATACTTCTAATCCTCATACTCAGTTAAAATCCTGTCTCAAAAACATAGTACATCGTTGTTTCTCCAAAAAAGATGGTACACCTAGATACAAATATATAGTTCTTGGTAGAGATTCTTCATACTTTGTAAAAAAAAATTTCAAATCATCTTCCAAATATACAGAAGATGTTTTCAAAATGCTGCAATTTTTGATCGACAACATATTTGTCCAGTGTGATGGACACTTTTTTCAACAAACTGTTGGTATTCTAATGGAAACAAATTGTGTTCCTCTACTTGCTGACCTATTCCTACACTCTTATAAGGCTAACTTTATAGCTAATCTGATCCGAAAGAAAGAACATTGTTTAACTAGATCCTTAAATCTCAGTTTCTGCTACATAGATGACATACTAGCGTTAAACAATCTTAGTTGATACATCACATCTACCCCAAAGAACTTGAGATAAAGGATACTACATACGCTGTGAAGTCACCCTAATATCTTCACCTACACTTAAATTTCCGTGGTAAAAGAAAACTGTTGACCAAATTTACGACAAACGTGATGACTTTTCATGCAAAAATGTCAACTTTTCTTTCATCTGTGGCAACATACCTTCAGCACCTGTGTATGGGGTTTTCATATCACAACTCATATTTTATGCCAGAGCTTGCTGTAAAACTACACAGACTTTTTTATGGTGCTAGGACTCTTACAGTTAGGCTTCTGGAATAGGGTTATGTTGCTACAAGATTGAGGTCATCAATACAGAAGTTTTGTGGTCGCCGTCATGAACTCGTGGATCGTATTCATCTGCACCATGAAATTTAAACAGATTTTGTTTAACGTGTCATAGTTTTTCTTTCCTCTGTCGTCTACACTTGACTTGACTTTTTATGAGCAACTCAGCTTGTGTTTCTAGAAAAGCAGAGGACGCTTACCCTACCAGTGCACCCGGTCAATGCTTCCAGTTTTTAGTGGAGTCTGAGTTGCTCATTTGCTTCTGTTACTTTGTATGTTTTATTTTTCTTACTTTATGTTCATTGTTGTGTATGTCTGTTTTCCATGTTTTGTCTTTGTCCCTGGATTACTTTCTTTTGATTTCCACTAGAACCTTGGTTCCCTTGATAACTCTTTCCTAACAAATGTCTGCTTAACTTCAAACTTGAGAGAAATTTCATATTTGTCCACATGGAAAAAACTCAATGAATCTGTATTTTCCAACAGCCAACACTTTGAAACAGGAGAAATATGAATTCTTCAAAACATTTTATCAAATCATATTTTATAGATGGACCTAACGTTATATAATTCAAAGACATTGTCGTAACTACATGTAAATTGACTTTTAAAAGTTAATAATTTTTAGAGAATTGTTGGTTGTAAGTTAAGCTCTCTAGGAAAGTTTGTACACACCTTTCTAATGTACTTGTTTATAACCACCCCCCCTCCCACAAACTTGCAAAGTGTGGATAATATAGTAATAGAGATGTCTGTCCCTCCTCATTGTCTTATCTGTTACTCCTCCTACAATGCAGAAAGAAATTTAATGAAACTTATACAGAATCTTTATTACATATTCCCATTGTGCACTGCCTATAATAGATTTTAATCAAAACTAATTTTGGGGTTTCACATAGCAAAATTTGATGTGATTTATATTTAGTTCTGTACTAAGTATTTTGTTCTTACAGGCATACATGGCGATTCGACACTATGCAGATGCTTTAAAAGATTTTAACAAAGCTATATTTTTAAAAGCGCCTACAAGGATACATTTTCTACGTGGAGTTGTCAATCTGTTGCTAGAAGTAAGTGGGTGCTATTGTTAAACCAAATGCAGAATACCCCCAGCAAACGAAGTTCCTGGGGGCTTGTAGGTTTTTGTCTGTTTGTCTGCCATCTGTTCAATTGTAGACATGATTTTTTTATCTGCTTTAAGATTGAATGCTTATGTTTCGAGTTTTTACCATTCTGTTTCTTTTTTACATGTGATTACTTCCAATTTTGCCAATTCCTGTTCTTTATTGGCTTTTTAAAATCGTGTCTGCATTTGTCCAATATTATGTTGTACACAATTCCTTATATATTATTATACTACCACTCGTCAGAATGCGGGCTTGTAAAAAGGTAAAATTAACCAGTAGTCTTGCATATAATATAGTAAATATAACCACATAATTAAATTAGCCATAGTCTTAATTTGTCTGTTGTCTGAACCGTGTCATCATGCACCATCGGAATAGCCATCAAAACTTGCGGAGGTAACTTCACTTTTAGTCACAGTGTGTCTCTGAGAGGTCATGTTATAATGATGTTAGAATTCTTGAGTTAGTCTTATGAAATACTTTAAAATGTATGCTTCAAAGTTATTAAATGGATTACTAAATAGTTAATGAGTGTGTCTCATCCATTTATCAATTTTAGACTTACAGTTAGTTTCAGTCTCAAACTTGATAATGATGTAAAAAGTAGTAACTGAATACTCTTTTGGCTTAGTGACTAAACTAAATTAGTTAATCTGTGTGTCGAATTTCATTTTTGCAGAGGGCTATATTGCAATCACCTTGTCAGTCCATCGGTTACACTTACTTTGTAACAAATTTTTCTGCTTCTGCTGGAGGGAATGCTTAGATATTTATTAATTCATTGCTTTCTCATGATGACTTGTTCCCTGCCTCCCCCTTTCAAGTGCATCGCTTATCTATTTCCAGTTTACCGACCAACTTTGTAGATATTTAGGTGCTGCAGAGCATGGAAACTTTCGAAACAGATTTCTCAGCTTCTACTGAAGGGAATGCTTAGATGTATGGTTAATTGCTTTTTCTTGATGACTTGTAGCAGGTCTCTCCTTTTCAGTTCGTCACTCATCAGCTTCCTGTTTACCGATCAACTTTGTTGTTTTTTAGGTGCTGCATAGCATGGAAATTTTTGCAACAGATTTATCAGCTTCTACTGAAAGGGAATGGTTAGATATATGGTATATTGCTTTCTTATGATGACTTGAACCATGTGTCTCCTTTTCAGGTTCATGGCTCATCTACTTCCTGTTGACCAATCAAGTTAGTAATTATACCCGACTCCGAAGTATAGGGAGGTATACTGTTTTACCCTTGTCCATGTTTTTGTGTTTCCATAAAATTTTGTTCTGTCAGTTTTCTCAACAACAACTCATCATAGCAGCTTGAAATTTCAAAACATTCTTTCTGTATGTATGCCATATGATGAAATCCATTTTCAGAAAAAATCTACATGTATAACAACTTCCTGTTTACAGAAGACTGTTTATTTTTGACACATTTTATAAGTTGAAATTTTCTTGATGTTTGATATTTTAACACATATTTCATGTAGGTATGCCATATGGTTGGATACATTTTTGGTAAAATCCTTCTTACTAATGGTTTTGTTCATGTTCCTAATATATTGTTTTTGAAAATATCACTAGTGAGCCATCACACAAAGATTTCTTGTTTTTTGGGTTGTGTATAAAGGAATTTTTGTAGCAGAAAACTCAGCTTCTAATTCAGAGAATGCTTAGATATTTGATGTATTGCTTCTACATGATGACCTGTACTGTGTCTCCCTTTCCCAGCTTCAGTTTCATCACTATGTAGTGGTGTGCAAATTTTCAGGAGTAAGGTTTGGACTGAATTTATAATGACATAATTATCGTTGATCGAATTTCAGAAATTTTTCAACTAGCTTAATTTAGCAAGAACTGAAAATTTTCACCCACGAAATAGTTATTTCTGTACTGAACTTATATAGAACATACAGAATTCCATTGGCAAATTTTAGCAAGGAAAAAAAATTTCTTCTAGTAAAATTGAATTTGAACTTGCATTTAGCAAGTATTTCCCCTTAAATTGATCACTGATTATGGACATAGGTATTTTTTAGCTTATTATTCGATATACAGTTAAACTTACTTATAACAAATTTCAGGGGACAGATAAACAAGTGCACTGTAAAAATTATTCACTATATTGTTAAAGGGATTTGTTATTTAATTAATTAAACAAACTTGTTGTAAAGGGTGTGTAGGGAAACTAAACAATATATAAATATTTATATTGTGTACACAACACATGCAAGAAAATTTATTGTCCCCCGTGACATGTTTGTTGTGAGAGGACTTGGAAATGCAGGGCGTCCATCCGTCTGTCTTGTTTTGTAATGCTTTACCAAATAAGTTTGTTTTTGGTGTGTGTCCTTATTATGAAAAGTTACAGATTAATTTCGACTTTGGTTACGGTTGAATTATTTTTACGGAAGTTATGGCCCTTGGACATAGAAAATTTCAGTGAATTTAGTTTTCCACACTTTTTTTCTGTAATGCTTTTACCAATTGATTTTATATTTTGTATATAGTCTTACAATGAGAAATTTTTGATTAAGTTCGACTTTGGTTATGGTTGAATGCTTTTTATGGAAGTTACGGCCCTTGCACTTACAAAATTTCAGTGAATATACAGTTTTCCACACTTTTTTTTGGTAATGCTTTTATCAATTAATTATATATTTTGTATGTAGTCTTACTATGAGAAGTTACAGGTTAATTTCGACTTCGGTTGTGATTGATTGATTTTTATGGAAGTTATGACCCTTGGACTTAGAAAATTTCAGTAAATTTAAAGTTTTCGGCACTTATTTTTTTTCATGGGGGACATTGGAACGCTGTTCTTTTATCTAGACTTTTTTTAAGAAACGTGAGATGTTTGTTTGTTTTTCTTTTCCGAAACCTTGTAAACCATCCATGTTTGTATTGTATTTTCTCCAGTGGGCTTGTCAATGAATTCCGAATCATTATTGTCAGATTCTGTATTATAAATAGCACCTATTACATCATCATCTGACTTTGATTCTGTTGTGATTGCTTCATTGTCAACATTCATTAAATTTTCCATTGTGACTCGCATCTAATCAAGCTTGTTACAAATATTGAGGAGATTCGCATCATCATTTGATTTCACACTTTCATCAGGCAATGAATCAGACATTAAAGACAACTAAGATCTGGATTTTCGAAACAATGTTGGATAGTGGTAGGAAGGAGTTATCAAGGTTTTAGTGGAAATCAAAAGAATGTAATCCAGGGACAAAGACCAGACATGGAAAAGAGACAAACACAACAAAGATCATAATGTAATGAAAATAATACATACAAAGAAACAGAAGTAATTGAGTAACTCAGACTCCACTAAAAACTGTGAGAATGGACTAGATGCACCGGTAGGGCAAGCGTCCTCTGCTTTTCTAGAAAGACCCGCCAAGTTGCTCATAAAAAGTCAAGTCAAGTGTAGACGAAAGAGGAAAGGAAAACTACAACACATTAA
Source organism: Perna viridis (assembly GCA_037379345.1). Lineage (NCBI taxonomy): Eukaryota > Metazoa > Mollusca > Bivalvia > Mytilida > Mytilidae > Perna > Perna viridis. The sequence goes on from CM074512.1 coordinate 60,069,113, forward strand.
ACAAATCGGTTTTCGTGGTGCAGATGGATACACCATAATGATCCACGAGTTCATGATGACGACCATAAAACTTCAGTCTTGTAGCAAACTAACCCTGTTCCAAAAGCCTAATTGTAAGAAGTTTTGTGCAATACAAAAAGTCTGTGTAGTTTTATGGCAGGCTCTGGCATAATGTATGAGTAGTTATATGTAAACTCCATACACAGGTGCTGAAGGAATGTTGCCACAGATGAAAGGAAAGTGAACAATCCTGAATGATAAGTTATCACATTTGTCTTGAAGTTTGGTCATTATTTTTTGTCAAGAAATATGAAACATTCTGATGGCCTTTAAAACATGGATACATGGGTCATCACACTGATATAAAGTTGGACTGTGTTAGCCTTAGATGTATTTGTCAATCTATAAGAATATTGAAACACCTGCACATACGGTTGACATGTTATGTATTTCAGCTTCAGAATTTTTATTGAGATTATTTCACAAAATAAAACATCAGCATTGAAAATATCACAAGCCCTAGCATTTTTCAACAAATTTGGAAGCTTCTTGTTAAGCCAATTTTCACATATATATATGTCAACAACACTGCTTTCACCGATTCCATGACTCTCCTTGAACCTATCGAGCCAGCCTGCATTAGGAGTACAAGTCCTTGTCTACAAATTTGTACCAAATTCCTTGGATTGGTCCCCTTATTGGAATATTTTCATTACATTTTTCCTGAAATCACTCAAACAAGGTGGCATCAACATGTTCATGGGTAGAAGATAGGTGTCTTTTACTTGTGGGTGAAATTGTTAAATTTTCGTACAATTCCATAATTTTTTCCTTGCATTTTAAATTGTACTTTTAGTGTTTGGAAGAATGTCAAATCTTGCCACAACATTCTTTTTAGATCATTGCTCATCTGAACACATTATATGAAATCATGTTACTTTGTTTCCAGACAATAGCTTTTCTATTTCTAGTCAGCACGAACATAAGAAACAGGAATAAATTAATCTACCTTTTTTAATGGTTTTTTTTACTATGAAAACATATCACCCTTTCATTCATTACACATTTTGATCTTTTAATGCATGTGGGACAAATTTCTCTCTGCCGACTGGACATTTAAAACTCATTTTAACCAATGATCAATATGTGTAATTGTTAATCACTCAGATTAATATATACTTCCCTGTATCAGGAAATTCGTTGAAAGTGAATTGGCTGTAACGACTTTTAAAAGACTTTGGCCAGGGATTTTTTTTAGAAAATTTCCTATAAATGTGAATTTGTTTTATGTGTGTTAGCTATAGTCAAGTTTTACCATTGTTTAGTGTAAGAAGCTGCAGAATATATTGAGAAGTTTTACAAAAGATAACCAACTGAAAGGGGAAGGTCAATCATAGTCTAAATAATTATGCCATCTTCGTTGGGACTATTTTTTGTTTTACTTGATCACTTCCTTTGGTTTTTCAATTGTAGGTTAGTGCATATGTCCTGAACATGTTCTATATTTTCTGAGTCTTACAGAGCAATCAAGATTGAATATCTTTTTATCCCCTTCAAAGATAGGATAACAGTTGTATACTGCTGGCTTCCAGTTAAGGTCAATTTCATCGTTGTGCATTTCCTTTTTGACACATTAGGCCATACTTAGGTACTACATTTGTGTAATCTCCTTTGTTCAATTAGCATGGTTTGCTTGAATATTTATGGTCACAGTGTCCGTTCTTTTTATTTTACAGAACTTTGCGGATGCCGAGAAAGATTTCAAGACAACATTGAATAAAGATAGTCCATCTTACATAACAAACTTATACCATCTTGGCTTAGCCCAATATTACAGAGGGAGGATAAGGGTGAGATTTTGATGTTCCACCAACATATATATATTTCCAACTTGAAGGCATAAATATTAAAATAAAATAAAAAAATTGAGTAAAACTTAATTGTGATACCAGGAAAAGGACTCACAGTCGTCTATATGTTTATTACCATTTGACCACAGCTGTGGCCAAAAGACCTTTAAAACACAGTATATTAGAATGTGTTACTCAATGCATCATACTGTGTGTTTTTGTAGTTCACTTATTCAGTAGGTAAACTAAGGCATAATGATGAGAATTGTGGGTAAATAAAAAGGAATATTGAAATCTAGCAGATTCATCAGCATTTCTGGTATTAATTGTAAATTGAAGCTATTTTTAGAAGGAAATATGATTTCTTTTCCTCCTTTTTTGAAAAACAAGAGGTATATAATGATGATGTTGTCCACCCTGCACACATTCTTCATCACATGATGCAATTATACATCTACTACATGTACATTGAAACTTCTCCAAACCGGCCACCACTGGGACAAGAAAAAATGGCCGGTTTATAGGGATGGCAGATTTTGTGAAAAATAGCAATGCATTCTAAGAGTTGTTTCAATTAATGTGTTTTATTACCCTATACCTTGTCAGTTTGTTGGTCAAGACAAGTTTAATGCCAATTCAAAACTTTTGTCCTTTTCTTATATTTCAAAGCTTGCATCATTTGTAAATGATTTGATTTTACAAACCGTACTGCCGACAAAATAATGTTCACGGATTTGAAAGAAGCTGTATTAAAGGTCCAGGGCTATTGATGGTAATTAATTCTTTGTATTGTTTTTTTTTAAATAAACTATCAACAAAGTCTATAAATTTCACCCCTATGTTGTTTTGGCTTGGGTACAGGTGACATTAATTGATAGTTAAAAGATCATAGTGATCATACTATTAAATGACCCCAGTTGCCTAACATGTGTACACACCAATTAACAGCCAACCAGTGACAAAATGTAATGTCTGGATTAAATTTATTGTCTAAACTACTGTCCCCTTCAATTATCATCTGTCCACACATTTTTTTATCATCACATGATATCATTTGGCACCTCCCATTTTGTTTTTTTATTTGAATATTTTTGGAGTTTCATTATGCAGTACATGGACTTTGTTGATCAAGAAATGACAATTTTCTCTGCACTGCTTATCACAGCCATTATTTGACAGAAGCTTTATGTACATGTATGTGCCCTTTCATGGTATTTTATTTCAGACTTGGGGACATCAGACTTCTTGTTGGACAATTTTATCCTCTTGGTAGCTTTGCCCTAATCTCTTTAGGAACTAAAGCAATGTTGTGTTTTTTTATGAATCCCTGATTTAAATGAACTAATCCTAATATTAAAAAGTCTAGAAAATGTAAAAATTCAGGTGGCTGTCTTTGCTGTTTAATTGTTCTGAATTGAAAGTGGTAAAAACGGGATGCGTAAATGTCAATTTTACAACAAACTAAAACCATGTAAAAACCTGAATATGACAAACATACTGTATAATCTATTTCTGTTTGAAAGAAAAAAAAACCAACAAATTAAGTAGTCCCTAGGCTATCTAAGATGACAATTACGTAGTCCTTAGGCCATCTTTGGCTAACAGTATAATCATTACTTGATGTATTTTCATCCACCATGACCCATGAATTTTGAATAATACCTGATTGGACATCTTAGTCTATTGTCTGACTTGATTTGCCTGCTGAATAATTTTGGCTTGTTGTATTCATAATCTTGCTATAAAATTCATAAAACCACATAAAAATTCTCTCATAAATAAAAATAGGGAAACTCAGTATTCCATGTTTGTTGTACATCATAGTTTGAAAAATTATACTAGAATGCATTGAATTATATTGTTCAACACTCCTTAGTTCAAAATACTTTCAGAATGCAGTAGAAGTTTTTAAGGAGGTACTGAAAGCTCAACCAGACCACATTGATGCATGTACTAGTATTGGCCAGGCATACAAGTAAGCATGTTTAACAGCATGTAGAGTTATGTTTGTTGATGTTTAATGATGTTTTCAGTAATTAGGAAATGCATAAAAAAACCTTCAAGGTTGGAAGTGATGTGCTCATATAAAGTCCAATTCATTTATCAGATTCTCAAATTAATGGCAAATAAAAATGTTTTTTGAACAAGATCTAACAGAAGGTCACATTTAACATTAATAAATAATCTTGGTATGTAAATTCTTTTCTTATATTTGTATGGAGTTGTTTCAAGAATTCATATACACTCCTTGAAACTTTTAGGCCCCTGGCATTCATGATGCCTTCACGAAACAAACAATCCCAGCCTGTGTTTAAATGCATGATAAACACTCTGAGTGTGTGATTTAACATACGATAGACAAATAATAAAAAATAATAATACTTAGTATAAATAAAGGTAGAAAAATAAGAAAATATTTTGATATAAATAATACAAAAATGTTATAGTAAAAAATATAAAAACCGCAATTAATGAGTTTACAAAAAAAAACCCAAAAAAACTAAATGCTTGTATGGTGTGTTAAAATATGAATCTATAATGCATTTGTTGTGTGTTTAAACACACACAAAAAAAACCAAGCAGACACACAATAATCAATGCACAAATGTAAAATGTGAAGTGAAAGCATCTCAAGGAGTGTATAAATACATGTATCAAGGAGTGTGGTCTAGGGTGCTGGACTTTGTGCAGGCAGTGTTGCCATAGATGTCAAAGCGGTACCAAAAATTTGACAGTTCTAACATAGTTTGGAATTTTTCAGACCCTTCTATCTATAAGTTTACATTATGTTCCCTGCATCAATTTGATCCAATGGAGCAGTGTTTTCACATATATCTATATACTGTTAGGGTACATTGTGTTCACTTATATACTGTTAGGGTACATTGTGTTCACATATATATACTGTTAGGGCACATTTTGTTCACATATATATACTGTTAGGGCACATTGTGTTCACATATATATACTGTTAGGGCACATTTTGTTCACATATATATACTGTTAGGGCACATTGTGTTCACATATATATATACTGTTAGGGTATATTGTATTCACATATATACTGTTAGGGTACATTGTGTTCACATATATATATACTGTTAGGGTACATTGTGTTCACATATATATACAGTTAGGGTACATTGTGTTCACATATATATATATATATACTGTTAGGGTATATTGTATTCACATATATACTGTTAGGGTACATTGTGTTCACATATATATACTGTTAGGGTACATTGTGTTCACATATATATACTGTTAGGGTACATTGTGTTCACATATATATATACAGTTAGGGTACATTGTGTTCACACACACACATATATATATATATATATATATATATATATACTGTTAGGGTATATTGTATTCACATATATACTGTTAGGGTACATTGTGTTCACATATATACTGTTAGGGTACATTGTGTTCACATATATATACTGTTAGGATACATTGTGTTCACATATATATATACTGTTAGGGTATTTTGTATTCACATATATACTGTTAGGGTACATTGTGTTCACACATATATATACTGTTAGGGTATATTGTGTTCACATGTATATACTGTTAGGGTACATTGTTTTCATGAATATCAATATTTAAGGTTTGTTGAATTTCATTCTTTCTTTAGTTTTTAAGTTTCTTCTTTTATTGGAGCATCAAAGTTTTCAATAACAATTTTCACTTCCACTGGAAAATTTAATTTGTGCTTTTAGAATTCTACAGAAACAACAAAATTGGTGTCTGTAAATATTCAATTCAATGTATTTCTTCTTTGGTTTGGTTTGTCTCATTGACCATAAAGAAATATTTTGTACAAATCTATTGCAGAGAGCTTGGTAATCTGAGGGCAGCTAGAGGAAAGTTTAACAGGTCTTTAGAGATAAATGGCAATCATACACTTACATTACAGCTTAGAGGCAACATGTTTTACTTTAGTGGGGATACCATCAGTGCCTTAAGAGATCATCAGGTACTACTTGCATCTATAACTATACTCGGCGTCACATAAATAACATACTGTTAAAATTTGAATAAAAATATTTTCTACGACTTTATTGAGACCTACCGTCGTTTAAATGGTCTTAAATGACTTGCTCATTCGTTTAGCCAAACGGCTTCTCCCTGAACAAGTCGCTTTTAGCTTAAATCATGCGTAACAAATCCTTACGGGAAAATCCCACACTAATATCCGCCATGTTGGTTTCTACGGGACGATTTGTTTACAAACGAAGTTTGTAAATTCCCGTCGAACTCCGGTGACAATCGTCTGCTTGATTAACTTCTCGGTATTGTACGTTGTTCGCGTAAAATAAATCCGAGATATCCGAAATAACGCCGAAATGCATTCTGGGTTCTTCGGTTTTTGGACAAACCATTTAAACGTAAACAACATCTCCTAGCAACCCGATCACTGTAAACATGGCCGACTTTTTACAATGTAAATATTGGCACCTAGAATTAAAATCTGACCGGAATTTAACGATTCAATGTTTAGGGAGAAGCCGTTTGGCTAAACGAATGAGCAAGTTATTTAAGACAATTTAAACGACGGTAGGTGTCAATAAAGTCGTAGAAAATATTTTTATTCAAATTTTAACAGTATGTTATTTATGTGACGCCGAGTATAGTACTGGCCTTGTAAATGAACATGCTGACCCCAAGATCACCTAATGTATTAGCATGCATGAAAATAATGTTAATCTATTGTGACTATGACTTTAATATATGAAGTATACATGTATACTCAGATAATCCATAAGTTGCTATAAAGTGACTTGTGTGTTTTTTCTCATTCTGCTCTGCTGATTATTGAAAAAAATGTGGTCTTTAGTATGAATGAAACCTGCTTTGTTTATTTTTGCTCTGCTAAAATTGGTTAGATTCCACTATATAGATAGGTCACTGCAAATAACTTTATGACAATTTGTGGAAATAAAGCTATATTGAGACACTTAAACAAGGAAATCCTGTAAAAAGTATATATTTTTCAAAACCTTGCATTATGAAGATCCATGAAAAAAGATTCTCTTTTCTATTTTGTCATAAAAATCTGTAGCCATGGTAACATAATAAAAACTTCATATCAGTTTTCATAACAAATTTTGGATGCCTTTCCAAAATTAATTGTCAAAAAACAGGTTTCTAAAATATCAGGCACTTTAAAACTGCCAGAAAAAGTAAGTGGACATGGTATTGTTGTAAAAAAAACAAATAAAAAGTGTACCTTTATCTGCTAATTTGATTTTATCATGATTTTAATTCTTCAAGTTTGTGCAAATGTGGCATTTTTGAAAAACAGCCATTTGGTGCAGGGAAAAGAACCCAATCTGCCGAGGACCTGAATCTTTCTTGGTGGCTTAAAGCATGCATTTTACACATCTTTAACTTCACAAGTATTGCATCTATTTAAGTAAGAATGATTTACTATCCCCAATCAATATTTTCACTAAGTTCACTTTTAATTTTAAGTTTTTTACAAAATCAGATTGGGTCAGTTTTGTTTACGAAACAGTGCACCTCAATCCCATTTGTATAATGCAACCTTATGTACAAATAAAAGTATTTCCGTGATGGGATAAAGGTCAGGCTTTTGGTTCATTCAGCTACCGGTGTGCTGATTTTTTTTTTTACAAGTTATTGGTTTATTTACTTAAAAGTTTCATAGAAATGACACCTTTATTTTTTTAATTATTTTATTTTTTAATCATATTCACACCTTGTCAAAAATAATTGCTGCATCAAATTCTTAATTGGAGTAAAAAATAAGAGGTCTACTAAGCTTGGATATAGAGTCCAGAATTTCCCCAATAATCAATATTATTCTTTGTAAAATGCAAAGTTATGTAATCTCAGTTCACCAAACCATGGAAATTTAACTCGGAAAATACCATGGAAGTACTATTATTAATGGGCTACCAATTTGTGGTTTGGTGAAAACATAAATTCAAATTTCCAACAAAAGGATGTTAAATATCCAATTTAAAAACTTTATGGTCTTATGAAATCAATGAATTCAAGAATCAGCAGAAATAACAAAATGTTGACAAGCCATGAAAAAGGATATCCAGGAGTGCCTTCACCATATGCTTTTCCTTATTTCACTTAATGAGTGGGATTACATTGGGCTGGCTGTCATTATGCCTTTCCATTCATGTGTCCAAGATCCTGTCTTATTTATCTTGATTACATCTTATTGAGTAGATTTTATTATGTTGCTAATAGATTTCAGCTTTCTGTTAAGCAATACCATACATCCACCATTTTGTGTAGATACTGCATTAATATCAGAGTTGATTTTGGAATGCTTCTGTACCTCTCTGTGAATTATTATCTAGCTGCCATGCAAATACAAAGATATATTGCAAAATAGTTTTTTTTTTTTAATTTTCTATTGAAATTAACAAGCAAATATTCATTATTATTTAATAATATAGTGTTGTTGCACTGTATAACCTCATAAGTGAGACTCCTCCTAAACTGCTCAAGGGATTTTGATAAAACTTTTTAGGAAGGCCGGGCATCATATGTAGATGTGTACATAAGGAATGTAGTTACTGTTAAGGGACTGTTAAGGGAGAAAATTGAACTTACAGGGTTATACATACAACTGCATTTGAAGATGGGGTTATTTTCTTTGTCAGTTTGCTCACATTACTTATGTTTATATTTATCTCATCTATATTGTTATATCCATCTGATTTGTATTTGTCATTTTGTAGTTACACTTGACAACAATTTTTTAATATTAAAGTCAATTTTAGAATGGCTCTTTGGTGAAAATAAAAATATAACATATATTTGTAACTATGTAATCATACTTTTTTCCAGAAATGCTTAAGATTAGATTCTGCTAATATACACTGTCAGTTTATGGAAGCATTGTCCTATGTTGCTACTGGTCAGTTTTATGAAGGACTGAAATCAACTACAAAGGTATTATCTTGAATATTGTTTCTGGAGAATTATGGTATGTAGCATCATATATGTGCATGATAATCTTTGATATTACTAAGTAAAGATTTGTACTAAACACCAGTGAGATGTTTGAAGGTTTTTAGATTAAGATAAGAGAATTTATCTAATCTAAGGGAAATGATTGATTTTTTGGTTCTGTTTTACACCTGTTCATTTTTTATAAATTAGACCTATGGAATGCTTAAATTCTAGTCATAAGCTTCAAACTTGTACAAAATTCCTTCAATCTCTTCTCACTTACTGTTAAACTTCCCTAATCAAGAAGTTATTGGATAAGTTTGTAGTACACATAAACCTAACGCATATCTCTGAGAACTAATGGAAACAAAATTTAGTAACTATGACATTGCAAGTAAAGCAATCATATTTTATCATTTAACACACATTACTTTCTCAAATCAACTGTCCTAATTAGTTGTCTTCCCTTAACAAGCTCCTCTGATACTAGCTGTGGTCAAGCCACTGTAGGAAAAACTACTTTTTTTTCTCAGAAATGGAAGACAAATTGTCAGAAAAATTTAGAAAGTTGATCAAAGTGTACTTTCCTGTTACTTTTGTGTGAGCTTTTTCATTTTTTTCAGGTGATGGTCAACAGTACACCTTTAATAAAAGTTACTCCAGAGTTTCTGAAAGCTCATTATTTACGAGGTATGGTCATGTAAGTGTAAAAGAAGTTTGGCTGGGATTCAGTGCACATGCTAATGCTGCTCCTTACTTTTCATTGAAAATTTTGAGTGGTCATTGCAAAAAATGAGTAGCCAGATTTAGGCACTTTCCTTGTGTAAAATTTTTATAGTTGCTGAAACCAAATGATTTAATGATTTATTAAAGACCCAAGTAAATGCAAGACAAAATTTGGATGAAAATTGGCAGCAGAAATATAATTAAAGGAGGAACTGACAAGATGACACAAATTTTACAAACCGCCATGAATGAAAGGGCTGATAGGTGTTCAACTGGTAACAGTAGAACAAATTCTGTGTTGCCCTACAGAAACAATTGGAAGGACAACCCACAACTTCACTGGACCGCATTTTTCAAGCTTTATTCCCAAACCCCGTTTGAAGGGTACATGACATGAATTCAGAACTAGTAACAATAATGAACCTGCTGTCTTGGTGACAAGAGGAAGCCTTGCCTAAATTCCCTCCTCCATCCTGTGGTACCACTGGATAGTGTAAAATATGATCCATTGAAGTAATCTAGGGTTACACTCCCGTTTTCATCTTGTCAGCTCCCACCATATGAGTATGTCTATACATGCTCACACCAAAGATAAACAATCAAATATTATGGACAAGAGGAACACTGGGAAGACATTAAAACCAAATCAGACATTTTAACTCATATCTTACACTTATTCAGGGAAAAGGTCTTTTCCCCGATCTTATAAATGACTAGAGCAGCCTGAATATTCTGTAAATATATATCATTTCCCATGTTGGACAAGTGGATACCATCATGCCTATATAAAGTGTGCTCTTTTCCCCTGATATTGGGATGACCAATTACAAAACCATTCTGAATTTCTGCCATAATTATTTTCTTAACTGCCGTATTTATCCTTTTTCTAGACTTTTTGGCTGCAGAGTAAACCGTCTTGGTAAAATCTCACTGCAAACTATTTACAAAGAAGGAAAAAGAGCATGGAGTCTCAAGATATCCAATTTAATCATTTCAATCTGTGCTTTGCTCTTTATTACACAAACATCATTAGACCCAAGTTGAATTATCAACCAATTTTGTTTTGGTTCAGTTTTCATCTTAGTGTCAAAACCAGGCTTAAAGTCCTCCCAATGCATTCCTCTTGTCCCATACCAATGTAGGTGCAGATTTCTATAGTAAAGTCCAAGGTGAGAACCCCCAGTAGGATGCCTAGCTCTATTGTTGGCCCAATTTGTAATAGATGAACCCAATAACCATACATGCTGGGTACCTGGAAAGTAATACAGATTATCCATACAATTACCCTAAATGACACGGAGTCTGATGTAGCCTGAATATGCATCTGAATCCTATCACCTCATTTTTTTTATTTCAACATCCAGGACCCCTTGTTTTGTAAAATCACTAGCCCCACCTATACGGAAAGAATGAGAAAAAATTCTATCTGTCACACTTCAAAATTTCAAAGTTTTTGTAATACAGATGTAAACTGAAATCGTGTAAAGGCTGATGCATCAAAATGAATGAATAATGGAAGTAAAGGGTTAAGAGAACATCTAGTTTCAACATAATGTCTAATGTGATGGACAGGACAACTGTCTGAAACTTGACTTTTCAAAACCAAAATTACTTTGTTACCATGTTGATCTGACTTAGAGCTCCTAATTGTTAAATGTAATTCATCTCCTATGAATGTGACATTGTGATAGGAGATGGTATGGACCCCTTTGTTGTGATGACTATCTGAGGTTATTTCCCCAACTAGCAATATTACAAAAAATGACAAACTAAATGCTGCCGCAAAGAGAGAGGATTCATAACTAGAAGATCACACTGACTTAAGTAATTGCATTAATTTCCACAAATGTTCCCTTGAAATTGGGAAATGAGTGTTCCTTTTTGTGCCCACTTTTCGACGAACCCCCTCGATCATTTTACATATAAAGAAACTACCCGTAGGATCTGGTAAACATAGCATTTGATGTTCATTACCTGAACTAGATATATAAGAAGATATAGTTGAAGGGGCTAGACCTGAGCATGAAAGGTAGGCTATATAAGTCGTAATATTATCAACTGGTACCGGCCAAACATTAAATAAACCATATTCCTGCCTAAATTTTTGGAATGATTCTACTGCTGTTTCATAACATTTCCAGGTATTGTTAGCTTAAGAACAACGAACTAGATTATCAGTTTTGAGGGTTAAATCTGCCATAGGTGGTTTGGGATCTGATCTGGTTCCTTTTTATACACCTGTCAAAGATGGAAAGTATTATGGTATACCATTGTCTGTCCGTCTGTCTGTCGTCCACATTCGTACAATAACTCAAAAATGTTTTCACCAACTTAAATGAAACTTTGGTGAATTGTTCATATCTATTGACTCCCTTTCGATTTTTATAAATTTCAGATTTTTCGCTTCCGTGTTATGAATTTTTTTTTCATACAAAAAGGGTGATTTGTAAGTTTTCAGACAATTACTCAAAAACACTTTCACCAACTTTTATGAAACTTTGGTGACTTGTTCATATCTATTGAAGTAAGCTCCCTTCCAATATGTATAAATGTCAAATTTTACGCTTCCATGTTATAAAGTTTTACTCTTTGAAAAAAGCTGGCAACGGCCAAGGAAATTTTATTAGAAGAGTCATCTAAAACAGATCATTTTTTATGATGATTGACTAATAAATATAAAAGATACTTGGTAACCTTGTCAGAAAAGTATGTTTTAAACGAGATGTATGGGTGAAAAATCAAGACAACTAGCTTAGTTAAAATTGAGGTAGCCTTGATAATGCCAAATTTTTTGTGCATGTTTTATTTACTTTTTTCTTTGGGGGGGGGGGGTGAGGGGAATCACTGTATTTCTAGTTGATCATATAAATTCATTAAAAGCATAAGGACAAGTTAAAAGGGCAACGGGCATACCATGCTCTTAAAGCACAGCTTTTTATCTGCCTTGGTACCAGTTTTCTGAATAGCCGTATTCAAAGGCATGGCTACTGATCCAGTTACTGGTCTTGATGCGGGGACAACTGGCCCTGGTGTAACAATCTGCCTGTTTCGGCCCCTGTCTGTCTTTCTGTGTCAGCTGCTTGTGTCTCCATAGTGGATGCTGTCAGCTGTCCACAACTCGAAAAATTGTCTTAAGTCTCTGAGTTAGTTCTGTTTAGAGGGTGAATGAGTGTCACTTCTGAAGGTTGGGCCACACCACTAGCTTGCTGAGGAAGATGCCGAATTTTCATTCACGAGGTTCTTTTGTGTTTGATGGCTGTTATTGTCCGCTTTTTAGCTCACCTGTCCGAAGACCATGTGAGCTATTGCCATCATTTGTCGTCCGTCATTTTCGTCGTTAACAATTTTTCAAAACTCTTCTCCTCTGAAACTACTTGACCAATTGGAACCAAACTTGGTATGAATGTTCCTTGGGGTATCAAGGATAGAACTGATTTTCGATCTGTCAAAAAACATGTCCGCCGTTACTAAAAATAAAACATGGGTGTCAGACAATAGTTTTTTGCATATATCTCCAAAATGGTTAGGTTAAGCCCGATCCTGATTGGGTTAAAGTATTCAGCATGGGGAGATCTATCTGCGGTCAATTTTTCATTTTAATCTATTAAGCCATGTTGGAGTTACTGCCCTTTTTCAAAGTTTTCTGCTATTTTTAATGTTATTTCTTTCAAAAATCTTCTTCTCTGACACTATTTTACCCATTGAAACAAAACTCAGTATAAGTGTTCCTTTGGGTATCCAGCATAGAATTGAAGTGGGGTATTTTGATCCGTCGAAAAACTTGGCCACTGTTACTAAAATTAGAACATAGGGGTCAGACAGTAGTTTTTTGCATATATCTTCAAAACCGTAAGGTTTAGCCAAATTCTTTCAATAGCTGAAATGATCCTTATTTTTAGGACTACAAGAGTCTTCAGGCATAAAATTTGTCAGATGCCTTGTTATAAGAGTTATTGCCCTTGACAGGGGAAAATGACAGGTTTTTTTTTACAGTTCCTATTCCTTCACTCTTATGAAGCTGACTTTATAGCTGATTTGATCCAAAAGAAAGAATATCGTTTGGTTAGATCCTTTAATCTCAGTTTCCGCTACATAGATGACATATTATCTTTAAACAATCCTAATTTTGGGGATTTGATACTTCGCATCTACCCCAAAGAACTTGAGATAAAGGATACTACAGACACTGTAAGGTCAGCCTCATATCTTGACCTACACTTAGAAATCAATGGTAAAAAGAAAACTATTGACCAAACTTTACGACAAACGTGATGACTTTTCATTCATATGTTATGCCAGAGCTTGCTGAAACTACGCTTACTTTTTGTATCGCACTAGAACTCTAACAAATAGGCTTCTGGAACAGGGTTATGTTGTTACAAGATTGAAGTCATTACTACAGAAGTTTTATGGTCGTCATCATGAACTCGTGGATCGTTATGGTTTATCCATCTGCACCTTGAAAACTGATTTATTCAACGGGTCATAGTTTTCCTTTCCTCATTTGTCTACCCCGGACTTGACTTTTTATGAGCAACTCGGGGGGGTGTTTCTAGAAAAGCAGAGGACTTTTACCCTACCGGTGCACCTGGTCCATGCTCCCAGTTTTCAGTGAAGTCTGAGTTGCTCATTTGCTTTTGTTACTTTGTATGTATGATTTTAGTTACTTTATGTTCTTTGTTGTGTATATCTTTTTCCATGTATGGTCTTTGTCTCAGGATTGCATTCTTTTGATTTAACCAGGTGAGCGATTCAGGTCCTGGAATCTTCTTGTTGTGTCTTACTCTGCTTATTGGTAGTATCAAACGATTTCTGTGTTGCACTGCGTTTTCTTGTTGGTGGTTTCATTCTTCTATGATGCCTATTATCGTAGATGTTCGCAGATTAAACTTGCGAATATTTTTTTCAACAGCTTTAACCACCAGGAAAGCAGTGAATGACGTCACAAATTTGATCAAATTGAAAGGGAGATAACCCTAATAAAAGTAATTGACTTTGAAAGTCGGCATTTATATGCCATAGTACATGTAAGATAATTTGTACTTTTATTAAACCTGCATTATCTTAGAAAAGATAACCATACTTAATACAAAAATTTAGTTGCCAGAGTTAGGAACCATGGTGGAAATTGTTTATTTCCTGTGTTACATATTTAAGGTTGTTTAAACTTGCCAATGGAGCTAAATGATGAACACACAAATAAAAAGAAAACTGAAAGACAGCTCACTAGTGATACCCCTGCTTTTCATCATGAATAAAGGAATATTCTTTCTTTTCTTTTTGGCAAGCATGAAATAGAAGTGACAAAAAATTTTGTGTATTACCACCATTAAAGGAAAAATGAAGTTTTTACATCAAAAAGAGGAAACAGATGTAAGAGTATGAAAATGCATTCCATTATTCAGCATACCCATATGAAGCTTTGTATAGAATATCAACAGCCAGTGATTTTCAAAAGCTGGAAATTTTGTTGTGAAAAAAATGTGTTACTGTATAATGGACTCAGGCAAAGCAATATACTCCCCCTCATCTACCAAGCTGGGGTAAAGATACACAGGAAAATTCACAACATAATTATGTTTACCGGTATATTGTTAGAAAACAAATTTTTAAAAAATGTTATGGCGATATAGGTATAATCCTTTTTGTGCATATTAAAACAAATAAAAACATTTGATTAGAACTATATTTATTTCAAAAGTCATATGAAAAACATATAACTACAATATGATTTTTATGACGTGTTATGCCCACGCTCACACTTAACAATATGTTTGATTTGTTCAAGACTGTTTCATCTAAAAACATTATCGATTTCTTGCGGGACATCGGTTTATTTAATAAAATCTAAATTGGATACCTTCCTTGATTTTTCAATATTTTAAATGTTTTATCGAAGTTATGTTTCTATATGTATTTTATGTCTTAGGTTCACCTTTTATGTACCTTTTTATAAGTAAATAGCTGTTTGTTTTAATTTCATTATTTTATGAAGAGACTTTGATCTTGCTTTTAATATTTCCATTTCATTAAATGTTCTTGCCGTGATATGGCCCTAGTCGCCAAAACGGCATTAAAAGATAACAATCAATCAATCAATCATCAATCACACTTAACAAGTAGGTGGAATATTGGACTCACCATGTCCGTTCGTCATTCAATCTCTCATTCTGTCATCCATCTGTCCATCCAAATTTCATTGTAATTAACTCTGCTCCCAATGGATGGATTAATTTCAAATTTGATGTGTGGCTTCATATAGATAAGGCATACATTGAAAGTGATTTTGGGCACTCTTTTATTTGAACTGGACTTTGCCATTTTTGGTGGGGCGGGCAGGCAGGAAAAACATTTTTGTAACTACATATATAAATCGCAGCCACTAGATATTTCATATGCAACTTCAGTATGGGGTCCCATATCATGGAATGGAATTTAAGGTCTATTGGGCTTCTTTTTCATGTTTACCGACTTAAAGCAACTTTGCCATTTCTGTCTGACCTATTTTGGACGAAATTTCTCATAGTAAAAATCAGTTTATAATATGGTGAAAGTTGGTTGGGCTGGTGGAGGATGTAGGGGAAAATTATTAGGGCCCTCCCATGAAAAGTGGTGGTTACCCTATAGTGATCACTCTGTCTGTCCATCTGTTACTAACATGTGTCTGAACTATACTTCTACATTTGCTCATAGTCTTGATTATTTAATTTGTTTTCAGAATATGGAAGATATTTACATGCACATTTAGAAAACCCAATTACAGAACTAAATTTAGATGCTGATTTGAATAATGAATTTAAAGACCATTGGGCAAAAGGTTCATCATTTACTTTTAAAACACCTTATAAAGAACAGCCTGGATTACAGCCAGAAATTCGGTAACTATATCATAAAACCTTCCCGAATTAGTGTAAGGTAAAGGAACATTAAGTTTTATCATTGAATTACATTAGTATGGTGAAATGAATCAATCAATATTGTAATGTTGTTTATTAGCTCTAGTTTCTGATGCAGCAAAAACCGATTTAATAACTAGGTTATGTTTCTGATTGATCACATCTCATTAACCGAAGCAGTTGATTGAAACCACAAACATTATTTCACTAATCAAGGCAGTTGATCAAAACCACACACATTATCTCACTAATCAAGGCAGTTGATTGAAACCACACATTATCTCATTAATCAAGGCAGTTGATTTAAACTACACATTATCTTACTAATCAAGGCAGTTGATCACAACCACACACATTATCTCACTAATTAAGGCAGTTGATTGAAACTACATATATTTTTTCATTAATCTTGAAAGGCAGTTGATCAAAACCACACATTATTTCATTAATCAAGGCAGTTGATTGGAACCACACAAAATATCTCCCTAATCAAGGCAGTTGATTGAAACCATACATTATCTCACTAACCAAGGCAGTTGAGCCTCATATAATAGTGCGCTTTAATGTTTCTACAATGAATAACAGCTAGCCATATTATTAAATTTTAGCTAGACTTTGTTTTTTTCTGCTATAGTAACTTCTATGCAGCATAGGTACCTGGCCATAATTAACATTAGTATTAAGAGTTTTTAATTACTGAAAGTAGTTGGATGTGAGGAATGCAGTAACAGTGTGTGCTATGACCATAGTCACATTTCCTCTTAAAATGTGCATTGAGTGACTAATGTGCTGCATCATGTGCATGCTTTTAACAAGGTTTTTATTAGCCTCTGTTGGATGTTTTGATCGCTATGTTTTTTAGGGGATTTAATTATATAAGGACTGGGGAATGAAACAGTACTTTATCGTTGAATAGATGAAATATTCTTGATTATTTACGCGTTTGAAAGAACATTTAATATTGTTTTAAAGAAAAGAACATTTAATATTGTTTTAAAGAATATAAATAATTTAAAGTGTGGTCTGGCGGTCAAATTTGAAATTGAAAATGCCACCAATGACATTTTTTTAATCTAGACCCAAAACAAGAGAAGTTTCCTTTTTCATAGCCTAAAGAAAATATTAATGATGGTAACCAAAATCAAACTGCAATTATTGTAGTTCTAACTTGGCAGCTGGACATGATTATGAATCCCCCATCGAAAATATTAATACTGATGATGATGATGTCATGTTATCTGGTCCTAAAGCCCACAAAAAAAATTCCAAAATCTGATTTTAGCTAAACAAAGAAATAGGCGCTTGCCTATCAATTGTGATAAATGACTTATGGTCAAACTAATGGGGATCTGTGGACTATGATAAAGCACTAGACAATACATTAGTATAAATACAACAGGAAAGAAAAGTAAAGAAAATGTCCCATTGTAATGAAGGGTAAGGGACCATAGTCCTATTGGGAAAATTTTAGTCCTATTCACTGCAGTAAATATGACTTCTTCATTCATATTGGAAGGCATGTTGCTGTATTCGTCAGAATAATGATATTAAATGCGTTCAAATGTTCAGTTTATTAGGTGAACTTTTTTTTTTTTTAAACAAAAATTGAATTATAAATTTATAGCGTGTACATATTCTTCATTTTTCTGTGCATTTTTTTCTAGTTCTTTTGTGACGAATGATTTGTTTTTCATTAATAGTCTATTTTGTATTTCTGTTGCTGTTTTGTCAGTAGATTCCCTATGTTTGTTTTGTCTGTAGGGTCCCATTGCTTATTTTGTGTATTGATTCATTTTGTTTTGTCTGTAGATTCTGTATGTTTGTTTTGTATATAGATACCCTTTGTTTGTTTTGTCTATCGATTCTTTTTGTTTTGTATGTAGATTCCCTTTGTTTTGTATATAGATTTCCTTTATTTATTTTGTCAGTATATTCCTTTTGTTAGCACTTATGGCTAAAGGCCATGTGAGCTATTGCTATCACTTGACGTATGTTGACGTCAAATAGAAGAACTTGGCTGCTGTTACTAAAAATAGAACATAGGGGTCTGATGGAAGTTTTTTGCTTTTATCGCCACCACTGTTAGATTATGCCAAATTCTTTTAATTGCTCAAATGATCCTTATGATAAGGCGTGCAAACGTCTGCATTGGATCAAAGATGGCGACCTCTTGTTTTTTTTGTCTATAGATTCCCTTTGTTTATTGTCCCCCGCAACGTGTCGCTGTCATGCTTTTACCAAATAAGTTTGTTTTTGGTATGTGGCCTTATTATGAAAAGTTACAGATTAAGTTTGACTTTGGTTATGGTTGAATGATATTTACGGAAGTTATGGCCCTTGGACTTAGATAATTTCAGTGAATTTACAGTTTTCTGCACTTTTTTTGTAATAATTTCATCAATTGATTTTAAATTTTGTATGTAGTCTTACTATGAGAAGTTACAGATTAAGTTTAACTTTGGTTAGGGTTGATTAATTTTTATGGAAGTTATGGCCCTTGGACTTAGAAATTTCAGTGAATTTAAAGTTTTCCTCTCTTTTTTTTTTGCAGGGGACATAGGAACGCTGTTCTTTTATTTAATTTGTAAATTTCCCTTTGTTTGTTTTGTCTGTAGATATCCCTTTGTTTGTTTTTTTTTTCTGTAGATTCCCTTTGTATGTTTTGTTTTTGGTATTGATAATAATGAAGGAAACTTCAAACTCATAAAATATTCAGTAATTTCAAATGTCCCAATGTTTTCATATGAAACTGAAAAATCAATCTCTTTCTCAACTAATATTTTATGATTTTCATTATATTAAGAAATTAAAATCTATCAAAAATTTTACAAACCAGTTGTTATAATTGTCTTTAGGGTCTAAAATCTTACAATAAAAAATTATAATTTTGAAAATGTTTATCTTCCCTCACTTATACAAATGTACCCAACAAGAGAATCTGCAAACAGCTCAACATATTGTTAATCCAAATTATCATCCAAAATGAGTGGTCTCTCAATCTTGGATATAGAATCCATAATTGCCCTTTATATTCTTGGTTCTACATTTGCTGTGTTAGTGTTTGTGTCTCTCTGATTCATTTATGCTCATGCATTTTTGTAATTGTAATTTATAATTACTCCTCTCCCACAAATTAAGTAATCAGTATATTTAGGAGTCACCCAGGTTGTCTGTCTGTTTTGTTGTTCAACAGTTCACACATCCTGTAAGCACAACTGATTTATGTCCACTGAATCCTGTCTTTCTTAGCTTGCTGTTTGTCATGATACATGAATAGATTCTGTGCAAAAATGTGCAGTGAATTTATATTTATCTTAAAATGTGCCAAATTTTTAATAAATGAAGTTTCCAGTACTTTGTATTTTGTAAGATTTTCTTTGCTCCTATTTTTATTGTGTTGTCAATTTAAAATCTATCACCGGTTCCTGCCTGGAACTTCCCTATTGTTTCTGAACACTACACAAAAATATGGTACGAATGTAATTCATTTTATATCATTCAATACAGTCGAACCTCGATGTGTCAACTTGGATTAGTCAAAATCTCAGATAGCTCAAACTAATTGCAAAGTCCCAGCAAAACTCCCCTTACTCCAATACAATTTTATCTCGGATGACTCGAACTCCGATGAATCAAAACCTCAGATAACTCCAGATAATCAATCAGTCCCCTCAATAGGACTTTGAGGTTAATTAACCCTGATGTCTCGAAGTGAACTAATTTGTCGGAATACTGATTGCTTTATTACAAACCATGATTGAAGTGTGTTTTAACAACAGTCAGCGTTGGCTTTTAAAATTAGTTGGTTGACTTTCTTTATAGTTTGATATGTTTATTTAATTAATTAAAAATTGCATGCGTTTTTAAAAGAAAGGAATATTTAAATTATCAATAACAAGTCGGAATTTACACTAACAGTGATATCGGATATTTTGATATTTTGAAATTAAAAAAAAAAATACAGATGAATTGTTATGGTATCTGACTATTTAATGAAACATCAAACAGATGATAGTAAGGGCATTTCAACGACTACATTCGTTTCGCTAATGAGTTTGAAATTTTATCGTAATATTGTAGAGCACATTGTTTGACGATACTCCTCATTGTGAATCAAACAAAGCAGCATGTTATGAACTATGACATTTTTGATATAGAAAAAATATTTTAAAAAATCACTAAAACACTTGGTGCCGTTCAGTATTTCAAACATGATAAACAAAAACATACAGAAAATATCTTCTGATATGAAACGCGTAACATTACGAAGTACCGTGTAAAGTGAAGTACATGTATATATACAAGCACAACAAATGATGTAAATACAGAAACAATCATCAACCAAACTACTAGTATTTCCGGTTTATCCTAGACCTCGGATTACTTGAACCTTGGATAACTTGAACATTTTTGCATGGTCCCTTCGACTTCAACTTAACGAGGTTCTACTGTACATTTTTTATAACCTGTAAATATATTTCTGGCAATTTTTCATCTCAGTAATATTCTATTATTTCTATAAATAAAGTTCCAAATCAACTGAAGATTTGAGAGGCTCCTTTTTTGGAAGTTTTTAGAAGTAATAAATTAGCATTTAGGGAATGGAATTCTTGCATCAATGTGACAAGAAGCATTAAATGTGCTGAGCATGTTCCATTTAATACAATTATCAGTCATATTCTCCATCCTGTCATCAGTATTTTATAATAAATAAACAGGAAGTGAAGAGCAATGATTTTAATTTATTTAAATTGGCAGGAAAATTCAAATTGATACAAAGTTTCCAGTTTTGAACATCTTAATATGTTGATGAAGGAAATTATTTTCTTAGGCCAAAATTACTTTCATTCCAGTATTATTTCAGTATAGGATAATACTCTGTTGAAAAACTTTTGAATGTGATTGCAAATTAGCTTTTGGATAGGTTTAATAAGTTGGGAAAAAGGTGAAGCAGAACATTTAAATGTAAATGTGTGTAAAGTTGGATACTGTTTAACTATCGATTACAATTTTGACTTCAGATATTGGTAATTGACTGGATATTCAGTTTATACATATTAGGGAAAATAGTTCAAAATAATATGGGAAATGCAAATGTATGATTATAGTTTTATTTTACATCATGTAATCTTTTAAGTTATGTCCGTGATTGTAATTTTCACAAGAATCAAAAACCTCCAGTGCTAACAGCACTTTGATTTTTAGCTCACCTAGCGAAAGGCCATGTGAAATATTGCAATCACCTGGCGTCTTGTTGTCATCATTGTTAGCATTATACAAAACTCTTTTCCTCTCAAACTACTCGACCAATTAGAATCAAACTTGGTATGAATGTTCCTTGGGGTTTTCAACTGATGTGGGATTTTTGATTTTCAAAAACATGGCTGACATTACTAAAAATTACTAAAAATAGAATGTAGAGGTCAGACAGTAGTAGGTTTAGCTAAATTCTGACATACATGTAGGGTAAAAGTGTTCAGCATGATGAAATAAATCTTGTGGTCAATTTTTGGTTTTAATCGGTTAAGCCATGTTTTTGCCCTTTTTCAACGATTTTTGCTATTTTTAAAGTTATTTCTAGTTAGTTAATCTCCAAAACCGTTTTGTTTAGCTAAATTCTGACTTGATTCTATCTGTGGTCAAATATTTGTTTTAATCTGTCAAGCCATGTTGGGGTTTTTTTGCTATTTTTTATGTTATTTCTTTCAAAAATTCTTCTCTGACATTATTTGATTAATTTGAACCAAACTTGGTATGAATGTTTCTTGGTGTTTCCTGCATAGAACTGATGTCGGTTTTTATCCTTCGAAAAACATGACTGCTGTTACTAAAAATAAATCATAGGGTCAGACAGTGATTTTTCGCATATATCTCCAAAACCGTTAGGTTTAGCTAAATTCTGACATAGGGTAAAAGTATTATTAGGACTACAATAGTCATCAGGGATAAAAGTTGTCAGATGACTCCTTGTAAGACTTATTGCCCTTGAAAGGGGAAAAATGATGTTTTTTTTTGTGTGTGTTTTTTTGCAGTATTCAGTCAATATCTTGAAAACTATGATAGATTAAAAGAAACATTCAATTGTTGAAATGATCCTTATGACAAGTCCTACCAAAGACTTCTTGAATCAAAAATGTTGGACAACTTCTTGTTAAATCTATTGTCTTTGAAAGGCAAAATTCAAGAAGGTGAGCGATTCAGGCTCCTGGGAGCCTTTTGTTATGTACCCACCACAACTTTCTTTTTTAACCAGCATATACTGTATTAAAAATATTCTTATTTTATACCTCCACTCTGAAGAATTTTGGTGTTGGGTTTCTGTTTCAGGGGCTGCTCTGGCTTCTATTCTTTTGTCGCCAATTTGCATTAATAAGAGCCAAAGGGCGCCCAAAAAATATAATTCTTTTTTATTCTTTTTAAATATGACAGTTTTAAGTCCACTGATGAATTATCTTTGTCAATTCATCAAAATATCCTCTCCATTTATGACATACATGTACCCAAGATTCACTCTTGATGCATGTATAAAGCAGGTTTTTTGCTTTAGTCTGTCACTTTCATATGCATAAAAAAATAAAGTACTACTCCAGAAACAGGTGTTTTATTTCTATCAAGGACTTCATATTACTATTCTCATATAGTCTCTGATTTTAAAACATGTTCACCTTAATCCTTTATGGTCCAATTTATCTTACAATATAATTTGATTTTTTTTTTATTTTATTTTTAACAAACTTTTTTTCAAGTGATAAAATTTCTAGCAAATACATTTTGTACCATGGACCATTAACTGTGTCCCTGTTTAATTATCTTGATATCTGGAAAGTATTTCTTTAATTAGATTTTGGGAATCCTCATTCTATTTGTTTACCAATTTTCCCGCCCAAAAAGTCACATGGCAAAAGTGTAAACAAATGTCATCCATTTTCTTTTATTTATTCTTTCATTTCGAAATGTTTTACTCTTGTCTGTTTTTTCCGTCTCAGTTTTCTCAGCAACTACTCATTACAGCGCCTTGATATTTTAACACATTCTTCCTGTAGATATGCCATTTGATAGGATACATTTTTCAGAAAAATCAACAACTACTTGTTTACAAAAAACTGTTTATTTTTATCATATTTTGAGAGTTGATATTTTTGTTGCATTTTTAAGCAACTACTCTTCACAGCAGCTTGAAATTTTTAGATGTTCTTCTTATAGGTACAGTGCCTGAACCCATTTGCACAATTATTTGACAGATTGATTATAACTGACTGAATGATCTCTGATGGATCGAAGATCCAAACTTGATGACTGATCTGGTGATTGCAAATTTTAGAATTTCCATCGCAACGAATCCAATATCATACCATATCAAATTTATCTTAAATTTAAGATGTGAAATCCACATATTGTATTTTGTTAGAAATAAAGCAAATATGAATTAAAAGTGATAAATTGATGTTTGATTGATGCATTTAGTAAATATGTGTAAAAATTGAGCAACATAGTGATAAAAAATCAATTTCGTGTGACTGTTTTTCACAGTTTTCTGTTCACCGTGAAATAGCAAAATTAGTGCATTTATAGTATTAATCTGATGTTCTGGATACTTTTTTATTTTTGAATTATTGAATTTTTTATTGATTTTTTTTGTAAAAAAAAGTAGTTTTTTTTTTACATTTTGCATCGTGTGAGGGGAATTCAGGAGGTGCATTGATCCTTAAAGAATATATATGTGAGGTTGATTCAAAACAAACGGCCTTCCAACCCCCCCTTACATTTATTGATGGAATAGCCCTTAGAAAGAGCCAATATGGGGAATTTATATAAGAAGGACCTTATACCATGAACACTGAAACATGTTGTAACAATTTTTGTTTCCTTCTTCTATCAACTTTCTGTTTCGTGGAACTTTGAAACTTTTAGTTTATTTATTGACATGGAAAATTTTCATTGCAAAAATCTTTGCTCCGTTAATCAGAGTAATTGTTTCAATTTGGTATCATGTAAAACTTGTTTTTAATAATTTTTGTCTGTCTCTTGTATAAACTTCCTATTGAGCGGGATTAAGGAATGTTAAGTATCCATCTGTATTAAATTGCATCAGTTAGAGTCAGGATATACTTAGCATGACATCCTGTACAACCCATTGTTATTCCTGCATAGAACTGATGTGGGGATTTTTGATTCGTCAAAAAACATGGCCGCCATTACTAAAAATAGAACATAAGGGTCAGACAGTAGTTTTTCACATATATCTCCTAAACTGTTAGGTTTATCCAAATTCTTTCCATAGCTGAGATGATCCATATTATAATGACTACAAAAGTCTTCAGGTCTCACTAACCACTTCTAACGTTTCCATTACTTTACATGTTAAAAAAGTAATTTTCAAAGTCTCACTGTGAATTCCCAGGACAAATGGCATCTTAAAGTTGCATACCGTTGCGAAGCTTGGAAAGTAAGGCTTCCAAAATCATTATGCTAATGGTACAATGATTATAGAAATTCTTCAAAAAATTTACTTGAATAAATAATGCTGAAAATCCATATTTTCACCTGTTCTGCTAACTGACAGCATGGAGGCAAATTACTCACACATGTAAACATTATTCATACACTTTTGTAGTTAATTACATATATGATTTTAAAGTACACATTCTCAGCTTTATTTTGACTACTTTTAATCATAATACACACAAATAATGCACTTACAATGCATATGTCTAGGTTCAGTGTGTTTTTGATACTACATATGGGGGTGGCCATTTGACCCAGAAGTGGTTAGTGAGACCTCAGACTCCTTGTAAGAGTTATTGCCCTTGAAAGGGCTTTTTTTTTTAAATAGTTTTCAGTCAATAACTTGAAAACTATGATAGATTAAAAGAAACTTTCAATTGTTGAAAAGATCTTGTGATAGTCCTACCAAAGACTTCTTTAGTCAAAATTGTTGGACAACTTCTTGTTTAATTTATTGCCTTTGAAAGGCAAAATTCAAGAAGGTGAGCGATTCAGGCTCCTGGGAGCCTCTTGTTTTGTTAAAGTGAAAAAAATGCAAGGATACTGGTAATGAATGCAGTTTTTTTTTATAGGATTTGACTTGAATGGAATGTTTTGAAGTTTCATTGTAGTACCACTTTATCATTTCAGTGATGTGAATATTTTAAAATTTGAAGAATTGGATAAAAATAAAGAAATATTATTGTGTAAAGCTGATACAGTTGGTAAAATGATGCAAGTTAATACAGATGGATACTCAACAAATAAAAGACACCAATTAGCCATGGGATTAGCATCTATACACATAGCTCAATTATTAGAGGTAGGTAGTTCATTGGTCAAAATTAGTAAACATCCGCCTGTGTCCAAATTAGAATTTTTCACAGGAGGTCTTCAAGGCCTAAGCAATTTGGCAGAAGGGGCTATTTCTGGAAATATGGGGTCAATAAAATATAACATCTAACCACAATAACCTATACATGTATCAGAAAAGGGATCTCCAAAAACAGATTGGTGGCAGTCGTAGATGATTTAAGTGGTGGTAATAAAGAACTGTAACAAACTGAAATTTGAAGAAAATTGATGTTCTGAAAAGAAAACACCAAGCATTTAAGTTATTCTTCTTTAGGAGCACAGAGATCTACACAATAATCGTCTTCCTGCAGCAACTTTTTTAACTTGGAATTGAAAGCCATCAGAGTTAGAGAGTTTCTGTAGGGAGTTTGATCCATAAGTGTTCAGTGAACAAAGCTAATCCATCAGTTACCTTTCATTTTGTGACTGATCAATGATCAGTTTGACCGATTAATTCCAGGTATGTCCAGATATTTGATAGTCACCGACCATTGATGGAAACAAGTGTAAGTAATGGCTGTGCCACTTACAAAACTTGCCAACATATACAATTGACAAATTTTCAACACAGTTCAGATTTCAGTCATGCTGCCAATACTTATGCAAGGTTCTTTTCAGTATCAATGGCATTCACTTGTTTCTTCCTCATGGTTCTGTAATATGAAGACAATTTCCTTTTTCTTTCCAAACTATACTCAAAACATTTGATTGACTTTGCATCCAGGGAAACAGAAAGTTACATGTCTTCAAGTGTCATACTGACTCAGACTTACTACTTTTCTTAAATCAGATGCATTACGGAACCAATTTCAGGGATTCATAAAATGGAAGATCTTGAAAGATGAAAGGTCAATGCTCCTGATTCAGCCCAGGTTACCATTTCCATTGCCCCAGAATGACAAAAAATTGTCGGAATCCCACTCTAGACAACCTCTTGTTAAATGGCTGGTTTTGAATCCTTTGTCTTTAAAACTGATCATTAGCCTTCTTTAGTAAAAGCAGATAGTCCATGGGCTGGGAGGGTCCACCGTGCACCTAACCCCCCCCCCACCCCCTTAATCAACTTCATGGTGATTTTTAGGTATCTTTATACCTCCTATTTCTGAATATTTTTGTCACCATAGAATATTCTCAGATTCATTTTCAGTATAAGTCTATACTTGTACCCCACTTGGTCAAAATGCGAAGATTTTTGTGACTCAATTGTTTGAGTGTCTAAGCCTTCCTGGGACAGCATGTGTGAATAAACTAAACACATTTAGGTATCACCATGTAGTCCAATGTCTCAGCTATACATTGATACCAAGAAAGTTGTGGTAACACTTGGGGTTAAGGGGTAAAATGAAAAAAATGTACCCCTACTCCACCGAAAAATTGCTTAAATTAACATATTTTTCCATATCAAAACCCCTAGAGTATTTGTGCTTTGGTAAAAAAAAACTTATTTGGTATTTTCTGTTTAGTATTATCGCAATTTATATTTCTGGGGTTCTTTTGATGAATTTGGCAATTTTTGTAGTCAGAATTTATCAAAAAAAGCAAAAAATGGGATTTTTAATTTTTCCGTAAAAAGTCACATGAATTCACCTCTTCAAGCTATTTCATAACTTAAACATCTCAAATTTGGTATCATTTGATAGATAATTCAATTTTCCACATAAATAAATCACGAAAAAAATAATTTTCAAGAAAATTTTCAAAAAATGTTAATAATATTACCCCTTCCCCTTACAGAGTTCTCATTCACCACATACTGACACCACAGAACTCATATTTTAGGCATTCACAATTAAGATAATGATGTACCCAACATATCTGATCAATTCAGGCGCTAAGATTTTCCTTTTGGGGTGACAATTATTGTAAAATCGAAAAAAGGTGAATTTTCAGAATTTCAGAATTTCTTCTATATCATCTGTTATTTTCCAATTTTTCAGAATACCGTAGTTCAAACAAGCTTTTGTGTGATACGGTACATTATAATAATGTCTTAGCTTCCAAAGGAGCCAAAGTAATAAATATTTGAACTTTTCCAAGTAAAAATAGGTGGAAAATTGCCACCCCTACCCATGAAAAAAATACCTCAACACGAACTAAAATGTTAATTTTGGCATATAATCGATGTACAATAGACATGCTGGTTACCATTGTTTTGATCATTGGGAAATTGAAGAAAACAGATTATCACGCATTTAAGCAAGTAAATTGTATATTTTTTGTTTACAATATCACGGTTTTAACATGATTTGTAGCCAAGTAGTAGTAAAAAAATTAGTATGCAGCTACTATTACTTAAGAATGATAGGGTTAAAGCATAGCTAATAAGTCAATGTAGCTTAATGCCAAAAAAGTTAAAATTCCGGAAATTTTCAAGTTTCAAAGTAATTGCAAGTGCAAAGTAATTGATTCAAAATGAATGTACCGGTATACCAATTGCAAGAATTAAGTGATGCTGATTTCATATTTGTGTTGATGATTTTATCATATTCATATTGATTATCTTTCAGGCAAAATGGAAAGGATTGCGACAAAATAAACAACAAATGGGTAAGAATTTTTGAAAGCTCTTATGTCTTTACTTACTGAATGTCATCTCCAGTCAAGGTTACAACATATGTATATATCATATATTTTGTTATCCCACGTCACCGAACACTGCCACCTGTCAAGCTGTGAATTATCTCCTCACCAAACACTGCCATCTGTCTAGCTGTTTATCATCTTCTCATCAAACATTGCCATCTGTCTTGGTGTTTATCATCTCCTCACCAAACACTGCCATAAGTTAAGATGTGCACCACTTCTCACAAATTACAGTCATCTGTATAACTGACAATCCCCTCCTCACCAAACTCTGCCATCTCTTTTGCTGTTTACCCCTTCCTCACCAGAAACTGGACATTGTCTAGCTGTTTATAACTTTCTCACCAAACACTGCCATCTGTCTAGCTGCTTATCCCTTTCTCACCTTTTGAATGACTTATTGGGTTTCCTATATGTTTTCTAGGGAGGGGATTGAGGTATCACCTTGCAAGTTTTTCTGAATTACTTACATTTTATTATCTAAATTAGTAACTTTTTTTTTCATTAAAACTCTAAGTTAATTTGATGGTTTCTTCCACAGTTATTCCCTATTTACATCATAAAGTATTACAGTAACCATTCCCTTTCTATGGAGGAGGTACTAGTAGTTTGTACTTGATCATATAGGGCATATATCTACTTTCATTTTTGCTTGAAAACTCAAATAGTCTGATGGCATTTGAAAAGCCTGTAATTTACCTGAAAGGTCATTAACTATCATAGAAAATTTTAATTGTTACATTTTTTTTTTTTTTAGAAAGAGCTTTATGGCGGGATATATTTAACATAGCTGTACAATACAGACAACTCGTTGATCCAGAACAAGCTGTTTTATGGTTAGATATGATGTCTTCTCCTCCCAATGAAGATTTTAGGACAGAATTTAACTTCATTAGGTTTGTACAATCATTATTAGTCTGCTGGTTTCAATGAGATTCATTTGTGGTTTTGACTTCTACTTGAATGAAAAAAAATATATCAATATATCATTGTGGAATATTGACCTGAGTTGTTATAGTATACAGAAGGAAATAAATTGTTTACAGTGTGGAATATAATGTTTACAGAATGAAATATATTGTTTACAGGGTGAAAATATCTCTACAGAATGAAAATATATTTCATTCTATTCTGTTGAATTGTTATATTAATAGCCCTTTAACCTAGAATTAATTTCATAAAGATAACACCTTTTTAAACATTTTTTGTTTAAAATTGTCAAAGTTTATCTGATAATTTTCTTGATGTAGTTCAGACTACAGTTTATGTTTTGTTCAACTTCTACTTAAGTTAATCTGTTTTTGAGAATCCTTTTGTATACTTCGTACTCAGTTCAAGAACATAGACATTTTCTTTTTAACTTAAGAAAAAGCAGTCATATGAATGGTACAATGTTGTTGTCACCAACAGCAGTGGCTGTACAATTACTTGAATATAAGTGTATTGATCTTTATATGACCATGAGTTTCCATGCAACTGAAGGAAGGTGTGATTAGTTAAGTGAATAGTTAAGGAATAAGGGTTCTAAAAGAGGCTAAAAATAACATTATTCTGTTTCCTTTTTCAAGTCATCCATCATGGAAAAAAGTAAAATTTTCAAAATTGCAAACTCGAATGCTCAGGAAGGACCTATATAAAACATGCCAAAATATCCTTTCACTGGAATATTTCAATTTACAGTATCATCTATGGCAAGCCAAAGTGGACAAAAATGAGTGTTTTCTAATATTAAAAAAATGATTTTTTAACATTACAAATTTGATTTCCAATATTACAAAATCCCTTCATAATGTTAAAAAAAATCATTTTTTTTAATGTTTAAAGTTCAATTGATTTTCTAATATTAAAGGAGACGTGACACAAAAAATTATTTTTTCAATTTTTTGTTACTTGATTTATTACACCTAATATATATATAATCAAAATGCCCCTTATAATCACTTATGTCGTTTAATTGAAGATAACTTGATTCAAAGCCGGTGATGACCCAAGCCATACAAATTTTGATTAGCCGTGTGGTCATATGATCGTGTTACATCATTGGTTCTCAATTTGTAGATCGAAATGCATTGGCTTCTGCATTTTTTCACATGATTTCTACAACAGAGAGTGAAAATATTGAAAGTTTTGGTTTGCCAGCGAATATATACTTACAGTTGTATCAGTTTAAACCACTTCAAGAAGAAAATGATTGATTAACAATGTCAGAAATATTAAACTATTACATATATGAAGACTAGACTATCCACATAGTGAGAAGATTACATAGAAATATTTCATAATGTTTTGTAATGTAAGATTGAACTTTTTACATGAAGTAAATTAAATTCATATTCTAAGATTTAAAATGTTCAGGTCTCAATCTTCATTGAAAATATTGATTTCACCAATTGTACCAGTAACATGGAGTGTAATATAAAGTAAATGCAAGTACGGAGAATAATACGAACATGTTAATTTTTTATTGGTTTTTGATAATTTTATTTGATAACCCGTAACGGTTTAGTGCTGAAGCCTCCTCATGTTCTAATCCTTTTTGCTAAAATTAAATATTTTAGCTGACCTATTAAAATTTTGTCTGCAGAAGAAAAGCTCCCTTAAACCCACTTAGGGTCACCTATTATATACTGTATATTGTGTCAAATTCTCCATGTAAATTGTTTTATTTCAAAATCCACAGGACAAGAGAAATTCAATTAAATTTTAGTTATTATCAAAGTCATACACCTGCATCGACACCTTTCATGGGTTGCCGAACCATGTGAAGATAAAGGAAGCCACCTACGCTATCTCTTGGTCATAATCCAGTCTACTGGGCTTGTTTATTACCATAACCCAGCGGCAAAGAAAGAACAATACACAGAGTGTCACTATTTTAGTTGTACCTTCCAGTTCAAGTCCTAAGTAGTGTTCAGAGTAGTTGTATATTCACCAAGCGGGGATGTATGCCTAACGAAAATGTAAACCTGACAGAAAATGAGAAGAACTTATGTCTTCTTATCTTCTAAACACGATTATTGCACCTATACACAGGTCAGTGGAGCACTCTGCATCATACTGGGAGATATATACAAGCTATTTTCAAAGATTTTAAAAATTTTTTGGGCATGTGTATACATTTTCAATATAACCAAATAGAAATTGAGAACCAATGATATAGCACTTCCATATATCGTTGTTGGGCTTCCAAAATGTCGTACATCGCAAATTTGACAAGATTTAGTTTTACACATAGGAAGATTTGGCCAGTCTGATTACATGTTCTTCTAAAATGGCACATGTTTAAACCAATCATATTCATTATTTGAACACATATGACAAAATTTCCAACATTCTTTGGTCTCCTACTGTGATTCCAAAATATTGTATATTTTTTTTCAACAAGTTTGTTCATCATGCATGGCAATTTGAAAGATTCAAGTGATGGCTGCACATATAAAAAAAGAAATGTAACCTTATCAAATACACTTCTTCACAAAGCCTTTGCTAAAAGGATAACAATCATTCATAAATTCTTGGAAAAACGGACACACACAGATGGAGTTCGATAGCATACACAGTACAATTGAACAAAAACAAGCCAATTGTTCACATGTATGTAGATCTTATTAAAGACGCAAGACAAAACCAGCCATACAACGTTTTATATTTGTCGTATGAATTCTTCGGAAATTATAGTAGTTTAAAGTATTATTCTTCCATCCGACCAAGAAGTAGAGTAGGAGACCCTGTTGTTACAGACATATGAGTACTGAAATACACTGAAGACGGTTCAATTCAGTATTAATTGAACTTTTCAGACCAATACCAGGACCTTCCGAGAAGATAAAAAATTGGTCATCCTAGCATGGAGGATACAATTATTGATAGACTATACAAAGCTCAAGTGCCAATTAAAAACACTAAATACCAGCACCTGCAGGAGCTTAAATCTGTAATTCCAAGGGACTACCATCCTTTTTATGACAGTTTACCGCTTAACTGATTCCAGGGGGTGGATCCAAGATTTTAGATTTGGGGGTGGGGGTGGGGGGTGCACAGTTAAAATTTTTTTAGGTTAAAATTTTGAAATATTCTTCCAGAATGGGTGCAATGTAGATATTTTTTGTGATAAAATCAGCAAGAAATTAAAGTTTCAACTGCAATTCGCCTACATCTACCCCTGACAACCCATGCTTTAACAAGTTTAGGGGGGTGCATGCCCCTGCCTGTATCGGCCCCTGGACTCCTTTGCATGACCTTTACAGAAATATATTGAAACTGTAAACTTTATGAACTTTTATTGGTTTTTTTTTTTCTTTCTTTATTTTATTTTCGTTTTCGTTTTTGTTGTTTTTTTTTTTTCCTACACAAGTGTTTGCAAAGGACTGAAAAGGCCTTGAATAAAACTTTTGAATTTCATTGATTTTAATTCTTAGTTTACCATGTCCAAGTTGCAGTTTTCACAACTGGCCTCACTGAAATTGATTGTAGTCTACATGTATTGTCTGTTGTAATTTTCATAGTCTTAAACAACTTACCAGTTGTATTGTCAAATGGTTTTGTCTTCAAATGGCAGATAAAATACAGCACAGACAGAATGATATAATGATAAATCAATGTGATAGTGCTATTACTGTCCTACTGATTTAACTTCATGCCTTTTAAATTCATTAGCTTACTCTCTCATGCATTTGGTATATGTTCACTGTCATCACTCGAAAAATGAAGTAGCGAAATCAGATAAATTACAAAGAAAAATATGCCACATGGTAACATTTTTTCTGTACTGTAATCGTGAAACTTGTTACACATATTCAGTTTATTTCATATGTTACTTAAACGGGTGCATGATTTTTCATCCTGGTTGCTATGTCTTACAAAATGTATATCATTTTAAATTTGCATGCACATGTATGCCTTGAAAACAATATCTTAATTGTTTGAGAAAGCAGTCGTAGTACAAATTTGCTTTTAAAAGACTTTGTAAAGGATTTGTTGTAACTTTTTGAAATTACAAAAAGTTGTATGAGGGCAATATGGAACCCATTAAAGATCAAAATGTCATAAGTCAACATTTTGGTTTGGTATAAAAAGAGAGGTTCTAGTAATATTACTTTGATATCTGTACCGTGCTGGTAAAATAAATTTAGACTTTCAGTGAGAAAGCATATAGAATAAAAAAGTTAAAATTATTTTTGCCCCTTCTGTAAAATTGTCTTAACATCATATATGACATATTGGAAGCCCAGCGACGATATGGTAATTGAGCGTTACTTCCGGTTTTCATTTATGCATATTAATTAGGTAGTTGTGAAAACACATAAATAAATCATTTTAACTTTATTAAGCACTAATCTAATGAGAAAATGTTTGTTACACTTGTTTCTAAACATACTACTCCTTTTATAAATATAAACGTTTATGAAATGATATTTTTTGTGTCACATCTCCTTTTAAAAACGATTTTTTAATAATATGTTTTAATAATTTTCTAATATAAGAAAATGGATTTGTTGTATTCAGTTACAACTTTTTAATGTTAGAAAATCATATTGTAATATTAAAAATTGTGACTGATTTTGCAATATTGCGAAATGATTTTTTGATATTAGAAATTAATTTTATAATATTACAAATTCAATTTGTAATATTACAAAATGTGATATGTATTACTAAATCAGGAATTTGTAATACATGTATTATAAAATGAATTTTTAGTATTAGAAAATGAATTTAAAATATTAAAAAATATTTTCTGATATTAAAAATGATTTTGTAATATTAAAAAAGAATGTTTTCTGATACTACAAAATAAATGTTTTCTAATATTAAAAAATGATTTTTTTATTATTACAAATTCATTTTCTAGTATTACAAATTTGATTTCTAATATCACAAAACCCTTTTTAAATATAAAGAAATCATATTTTATATTGACAATTCAACTGAATTTTTAGTATTAAGTAAAACAGATTTTTAATATTAGAAATTGATTTTCAAATAATGGAAAATGGATTTGTTGTATTCAGTTACAATTTTTTACTATTAGCAAATCATTTTGTAATATTAAAAAAATGTGACTGATTTTTGCAATATTGCAAAGTGATTTTTTAATATTACAATGTCAGTTTCTAATATTACAAATTTATTTTCTAATATTACAAGTTAAATTTGTAATGTTACAAAATCAGGAATTTGTAGGATTAGAAAATGAATTTTTAATATTAAAAACATAATTTTCTTAAATAACAAAATATTGTTTTTTGTCTACTTTGGTTTGCCATAATCATCATTAATGTGTAATGAGATTTCCTTTCACTTAGATCTTGTCATAGTACTGACCTACTTCACTTAATATTTAGATGTCATGTGATTGGTATAAGAATTATGAAGTTAAAAAAAAAATAATTAAATTTGTTGAAAATTAGTTTTCTTATTTCAGAGGTTCTGTACATAATGTGAAACTAATGCAGTATTTTGATCTTGTATTCAAACTGGCTAAAACCATGCTGGAGCATTACTCAGGGTGAGTTTTCAGTAAATTATTGTATAGTCTTAAGGTAGATCATACCTATTATACACAGTATTCTTTTCTGTCATCTTGCAAAATCATACTGACTTGGATGTTTTCTGAAAACTAATATTGTTTGGAATGATATAATAAATAATATAGTTAAGTTATTTCAATTGATTTTTTTACATTATAGTACAATGATAAAATTAAAAACATTATTTTTAGAAAGCTTTTTCAAGGGAAGATAATTAGCAGGAAAATTCTTTCAAAGGGGAAATAATTGACCGAGGATATTTCTGTAGTTCAGTGGTGACCAGAGATCCCCGCCTTATCACAACCTCTTTTAATACGCCAAATATAGTTCAGCCACTATGGAGCAAGTGAAAATGGAAGAAGGGAAAAGGATAAACATAACAGCATATTCACTATACAGTAATAGCAATAAAAACAAAATATGCAGATTATAAAAAAATATAGAGTTTTTATAACAGACAAACAGAAGCTGTGCTTGTAACTCATCGTTAAATATATTACTGAATGATTATGATATCATTGGTTGGCTGATTTCAGAAGACTAGCCTGTTAAATGCAGCTCCAAAGTTGGATTTTAATTGATTTTTAAAACATTCTGTTATATTCATTTTTCCACTTTTCTCAACTTTCTTAATTGACTATAAAAATATGCAAGTAGATGTTACATTCAGTTACGAATGGTCCTGTTGGAAAATACATAGATATATCATTGAGATACCCATGGTCTTCTATAGGAACATACCTATAGATAAAACATTGGGTTACATATTGTCTCCTATAGGAACATACATGTATATATAAAAGATCTGGTTGCCCATGGTTCCTTATCGGAACATACTTTTAGATTTGGTTACCCATGGTCCACTATAGAAACATACATATGGATATAACATTGGGTTACCCATGATCCCCTATAGGTACATACATATAAATATAACATTGGGTTGCTCATGGTCCACTATAGAAACAAACATTTATATGTAAATAACATGGGGTTACCCATGGTCCTCTATAGGAACAAACATAAAGATATAACATTGGATTTCACATGGTCCTCTATAGGAACATACATATCGATATAACATTTGGTTACCCATGGTCTACAATTGGAACAAGCCTATAAATATAACATTGGGTTATCCATTGTCCCCTATAGGAATAAACATATATATAAAACATTGGGTTGCCTATGGTTCCCTATTGGAACAAACTTATAGATATAACATTTGTTTACCCATGGTCCACTATACATGCTATAGGAACATACATATGGATATGTAACAGTTGTTTACCCATGGTCCACTATACATGCTATAGGAACATACATATGGATATGTAACAGTTGTTTACCCATGGTCCACTATACATGCTATAGGAACATACATATGGATATAACATTGGGTTACCCTTGACCCCCTATAGGAACATACATATAGATATAAAACTGAGTTACCCATGGTCATATATAGGAACATTATATATATATGGATTGCCCATGGTTCCAAATTGGAACATACATATGGCTTTAACTTTTTGTTACCCATGGTCCACTATAGGAACATACTTATAGATAAAACATTGGGCTACCCATGATCCACTATAGAAACAAACATATAGATATAACATATATTAACTAACAAATTGTCCCCTTTGCTACAGATAGAAAACGATACATTGGTTAACCATAGTATGAGTGGCTGTTCATGTCAAAATAGCCTTATTTCCATATAGATGTTATGTACTACCTAGATACTGTAAACAAGTATCTTGATACTTCTCAAAAGTATCTAGATACTTTGCATTACCATCTAGATACTTTTAACTAGAATCTAGATACTTCTAACTAGTATCTAGATGCTTCTTACAAGTGCCTAGATACACAAAAACACCTCACGAGTATCTAGATACTTCGCAAAACCGTCTAAATGCTACTCACAACTATCTAGATACTTCCCACAACTATCTAGATGCTTCTAACAAATATCTAGATGCTTCTCGTAGGTATCTAGATACTTAGTAGCTGATGCATCTGGATGCTACTCACAAGTATCTAGATACTTTTAACTAGCATCTTGAAGCTTCTAACTAATATCTAGATGATTCTTCCAAGTATCTAGATGCACAAAAACTCCTCACAACTATCTAGATGCTTCTAACAAATATCTAGATACTTCTTACAGGTATCTAGATACTTCTTACAGGTATCTAGATACTTGACGCAAAAGTATTTATATGTTTCTCACTAGTATCTAGATACTTAGCAAAAGCATCTAGATACTTTGCAGAAGGATCTAGATGCTTCTCACAAGAATCTAGATACTTCTCACAAGAACCTAGGTTCCCCAACAAGTATCTAGATACCTCGCAAAAGCATTTATATGCTTCCATCAACAATCTAGATACTTTACAAAAGCTCTAGATGCTTTTCACAACTGTCTAGATACTTATCAAAAGTATCTAGATACTTCACAAGTATCTAGATACTTCACAAAAGCATCTAAATGCTTCTTACAACTATCTAAATATGTCTCACACATATATAGATAATCCTTCCAATTATATTGGTACATGTACTTTAAATGAATAAGTTACAACTAAATAATATCTGCAATGTATCTTTGTGACAGTATACATAATTCAATCTTATTTATACAGTTATACTACTTGTTCGTTTTTTTAGTCCCAGGTTGAATTGCCTGTCCATGAACAACAGGCTTTTCAACCGGGTCCAGTCAAAGAGACACTGCTTAACAATTTTGCGTTTATGTGAAAAAAAATCTTCTCCAGCATTAAGTCCAAGTCCTAGCCCAACCCCCACCCTCAGGATAAAAAATGGTTGGTGCCTAAGAAATCCGCTTTCAGTATGCGTAAAATATTATAGAGTATCCAACCTGGTCCCCAACTTACATGTTTGCAATTGTATTTTTTATGCCTCAGCATACATGTAGCTCTCTATTGACATTGTTTTACCACGATTCCTCTATGGTCTTCTACAGATTATGAGTTGTGAATTCAGGAGTTGGTGTTACTGGGGTATGAGTCACTCATATGTCAAGTCCGGTAGTGGCCCAAAGTGGAAAACTATGCCATAGGAAACAAATAAGTCTGTCCTCATAGCAGATATCGAACGCTATATGATCCTACATTTATCCTATAAGGACACTTTCATTTTTCAACAAGATTTTTCTAATGTTTGATTTTGCAGCAAATAAGACAATTGACCTTTTTGGACCATTTTACAGAAGTCTTGCCCCTACCAATTTCTGTCAGAACATAACTGAAATATTGCACAAAGCATTTCTAAACAGAATATAGATAACTCAGGGTACAACATTCCTACACTAATGTAAAAATCAATAGCAGATAATTTGATTATAATAAACAGAGCATTGCAATCCTCACTTCAGGTAGAAATTCAGAATGGCAAACTGACAAATCAGAATCTGAATACCCTACAAATGAGAACTGTAACTTCATACACTTAACATGAAGTCATAACGTTAATCAATAACATGATTCCAGTGATGAAAAATGTCATTGTGTGTGTAACCACACAACCTCCAGCTTTTGTACACAGCTCATTTTTAGAGTGTATGTAGTACTTCTTTAGGTGCAAGGATCCAATATTTAGCCTGTACACAGGATTTACTGTGTAAAGTTTCAAAATTACTGCCCTTTTTTGATGTTTTTTTTTTTTTTTGGTATTTTTAATTTTATTTCTTTCAAAAGTCTTCTCTGACACTACTGGAACCAAACTTGGTATGAATTTTCCTTGGGGAATCCTGCATAGAAATGGTGTAGGGATTTTTGATCGGTCGAAAAAACATGGCCGCCATTACTAAAAATAGAACAAAGGGGTCAGACAGTAGTTTTTCACATATATATCCAAAACCGTTAATCGTTAATCGTCATTCGTCTGAATATAGCTGAAATATTGCTGCTCGGATGTTAAACCCCAACAATCAATCAACCAAAACCGTTAGGTTTAGCAAAATTGTCTCTATAGCTGAAATGACCCTTATTATAAGGCCTTCAGAAGTCTTCAGGGATCATAGTTGTCAGGTGACTCCTTGTAAGAGTTATTGCCTTGAAAGATGAATTTTCACAATTTTCAGCCCATATCTTGAAAACTATAATAGATAGAAACTCTATTGTTGAAATGATCCTTATGATATTCCGACCAAAGTCTTCTTGAGTCAAAATTGTTGGACAACTCCTTGTTAAATTTATTGTCCTTGAAAGACAAACTTTAACCAGGCAAGCATTTCAGGCTTCTGGGAGCCTCTTGTTGAATTTTTTTTGCAATTTTTGTCAAGGAAGGCTATTTATAGCCTGAACTTGACTTAGAGATCGTCAGCAAGGGGATTCAACCGGAAGTGGGATATTGCAAGATGGAACTGCCTAAAGATTCTGTGGTCTGTTCTCTTTACCCTCCCCCTTTTCCACCTTGCAAAGTTTACGTAGTATATCGCTCTGCTGCCGATCATTCAATTATCGACACTCCCGTGTCAAGGTTTAATATGTGAATTTTTATTTTTCATAAGTATTATGACATTAAAGCTTTTGTAATACATGTTGAATTGCAATATTTCTATGATTATGTGCTTCTAAACTATTTGAATTTTGTCTTAGCGAGCAGGACTATTTTTTTCTAATTGACCTGATGCAGGTCAAACACGGTACCAAATGAAAACTGGGTGTATATATCTGAAAACCTCAATGAAATACGTTTTTGGTTGTATAAGTGCTTCTTACATTATTTAGATATACAATTATGAAATTTTTTTTGTAAAAAAATTGTTTTTATGTATATTTCAACACTTTCTAACTACCCAACAAGAGTCTCTAATAGTTTAGTTTAAACATATTTTATATGTCTAATTATTAAATCTCTAATAATCAATATGGCGTCGGAAGGACAAGTAACTAATTTCAAAGTACTGACGCCATAGTGATTATAACAGACTTTCGTTAGGTAACTAGAAAGTGTTGGAATACTAATAAAAAAACTTATTTGCAAGTGTGTTTAAATAAAACATTGAGTAATTATACCTCCCAAAAACATGTTTTATTGAGGTTTCCAGATTTATTCTGGTTTTCGGTTAACACCGAGGTTTTTGGTTATTCGAGCATTCCGGTCAAACATTCACAAGAAGATGTCGGAAGATTTTAATGACAGATTTTTAGACCAGCAATGTACACTCTTTGAGTTGTTAGTATATTGTGAATGTCTATGATTACAAGATGGGTCCTGTAGGTTTGAAAGTGTTGATTTTTTATTAATCTTACAAAGGTGTTAAATATAGACTAATATCATGACTAAAAAAATCCTTGATCTTACTCTGTTATTGAGAATGTCGGGAGCTTCTAATAACATGAATAACGGATTTTCAGAGCTGCAATGTACGCTTTTTGTGATGTACAAAAAATGTAATTATAGTATTAATGTTTATGATCACAGAGAGTGCAAGGGGTTGGCATCCCTCCTTATTATGAGAAAATTTGTAATTTTCATGTGTAAAATTGACAAAAATGGCTAATAATGACCTAGCACCCCCTTTTTCTGAGGAACCCAAGCTGCCAACCCTCATTTTCAAAGTGTGTGGATCCGCCTTTGCCAGATGGATCCTGAAGGTTGGAGAAAGTGTTCTAGTGTTTGTTAATTACAGGTATTTTTGTGAACAATTTTGATAAAAAAAAATATTTTTACACATGCTAAGAGTTTTCAAGTTGTTTATATTTTATACACATTGTACTTTTAAATACATGTATATCCCATATATATCATGCGTGTTTGATTTAATCCCAGGAATTTAAAATGCAAGCAATGTGTATATGTACATGAATAAACATACACTATGAAGTATTTAAACTAGAAAATAAACATTCAAATCATGGAATTGTTAAATTAGTATGATTTCAAAACAGAGACATAAACAATGTCTGTTTTAAAGGTAAGAATGAAAGGCAATATAATTAAAATTAGATCTTATTTGCTCCCCCTTTTTCTATGTCACATGAAGTCATGTGACAAAGAAAAAAGGGGGAGCAATTAAAATCTAATCTGAATTAGATTGGGATGAAATGAGGCCATGTGGCATATTTATCACATTCAACAGTTGGATCTTGATCTATCAAAAAGGGGAATATCTAGTGAAAATTAAGTATTTATATGTAGCCAAACAAACTTTTAGAGCATAAAGAGTCCCCACTTCTGACATTCCTGCTGGAAATTTTCCTAAATATGTTAAAAATGATTTGATTACATTTTAATTGTATAAGAAATTGCCCCATTCTTAAATTTTCAATCATTATCATTGTGGCCGACCTGTGATTTGAATACCCTATATCACACCCCTAGACCTATATCACATATCCTATATCACACCCCTAGACTTAAAGTGCAATTACCCTATTTCACAAGCTTAAACCTATTTCTCATACCCCTAGACCTACATGTATATTGCATACTGTACAAATGTACATGTATATCACACCCCTAGACCTATATTGCATACCTTATATCACACCATACACAGTACACACTTGAAGTATAATTAAAATATATGATTTAATGAACATGACATGCCAAAATCTGTATCTGATGCAGTATCAATCCTCGATACTCAAGCCCTCAGTAGGTTGACATAGGAGTCTTGTGTTGATACCACATGTGATACAGATCTTGGCATGTAATATTCAGCATGGAATATAAATGTGTATTATACATGTATCCATATACATGTAAGTCATAACTAATTATCAATATGGTTCTTTTTTTTAGTGCATTGTCAAGGTATACCAGATACATTTATATAGAATGCAGATCATAAAGTTAGATACAGGATTTTCATGACACATGAAAGACACAGTCAATTAGGTTAGAAATTCTATGTCCATGAAAGTAGATTGAAAATGTGATGGATATCAAGGCACCCAAAAGTAGACCTTCCCTAAGAGCTGATTTTCAGGGACATTCATGCATGTACAATGGATTAGGTAAGCGAAGGTATACATAAGTTCATATACTTCCAATGTACACAATAATTTAAAATGTTCAGAACTGGTGATAGGTCTACTGTAAGCATTGCTAGTGTAGAACAGTTGTCATATTTCTTAGCAAAATTTACAGTTTACATTTGTATATCTTTGAATAGGAAATTTATACTGAAAACTACAAAATACGTATGCATGTACTCTAACTATGGTTACTGGCATATGCAGTACAGTATTAATTAAATATTTTATACATGAAATTATGTTATTTGTAATATGATAATACATGTATCTAATTTGTTATATACTTTACAGTGTGATATTAATTGCTCATAAATAAATCAACATACAGGGATGGTTCCAGATATTTTGAAATGGGGGGTCCAGACATCTTTATAAATCATCAGGTAACTAGAAACCATACACGGGAGAAGCCCTAAAGCAATATCATTGGTATACTTTCCATTTTCTGTATTTAGAAGATTTTTGTCTAGTACATGAAATGACATTAATTTATTGTTTTAAACTCACTACTTCAAACCACTTAAATGATCTTCCTGGTTATGAGGGGATGTTGTGTTTGACAATGACCACCGGTCAGCCAGGTGAAAAGTACCCTGTGTACTCTTACTTATGTTACCTGTTATTTACAGTTATTGAAAGAAAGATGTGCTCATGAAGTACACTGTACTACATTTTTGTAAAGTTTGTTACATTTTATTTAAGATAAATTTGAATTATTTTAGAGACAGGAGTGTTTATTTTTTCTTAATACAGTGATAGAGATATTTAAAGGATATCTCTATATTTCAGAACACTAAAATATAGTATATATTTATTGTATTAACATTTTATAATGACAGAAATTATAATGTTACAGAAATACTGTTTGCAAAATTTCAATCAACCAGTATTGACCGGGTGACTTAGAACCAGTAACAACTTGGGACAATGATAACTGCCCAACCTATATTTTTGCCTGATTTTTCACACAATTATATGTACATGTAAGAATATTTCTCATCAAGAGGAGGTTTCTGTACTTCCATATCATATGGTTAAAACACATGTATATTTTCATCCATTTACATTGTAACATATTGCTTTTATCAAAGACACTGTTATTATTTTTTCCTTGATTTCTTTTCAGTGGTTATCCCTTTTAAAATTTCACTAGATTTAGCAAGAGGAAAGCAGAAGCAAAAATGGACTATTCTTTTGCTGGGACACTATTTAAGCATGAAACAAAGTTCATGATTCTCAAGTGCTGGTACATGTCAACATCTCTTAATAAAAACTACAAATATGAAGTCTCATATGATTGATTTCTTAGCACTTATTTGTTTGCAAAACATAAGAGTTACTTATTGTAATCTGATACATAATTGTGAAAGAATCATGCAGAAAAAAATGAAAGAAATGCACATACATTTTTGAAGGCAGACAGGTATAAAACACTCTTGGCCCATGAGTCATGGGGTATGGGTTCACTAGTAACCTTTTTGTTTTGGAGAGTAGAAAAGATGGATTTATATTCAAAGTGCCTTTGTTATAAAGAAAGGCATATTTCCTGTATTCACTACATCTCTTTGTCCTTGACTTTCCAACTTGATTGGAATCTTAAATTGCAAAAATATATGACAGGTACAAGGTTTTTTTTTAGTTTGAAGATACTTAAACTGCATAGTAGTTTTGATAACAAGAATTTGTATCCTTGTTTGAATTGAAAAATTCCTAGAGAAAGGTAATCATTTATCGTAAAAAAAAGTGTATAGTTCAGACATTTTCAACTCAGGGCCTACTCTAGACAACTATTACAAGGACAAGTTTTAGTAAATTATGTTTGAAAACTAGCAATATTGACACATTTGTTCATTTAATGTATTACAAATCACTGTCAAAGTAAACACAAACAAGGAGAAGTTTTTTGCTCATTTCTCCCTTTAGATTAGGTCCTTGGTCAACCCTCCCTAGTCCACATGATTCATTCCTACTAAAGCATCTCCAACCCGAAATTTCAATGTGTAGATTCATTCTTACTTGGAAAAATTCATCTAATATTGATAGTCAGTGATACCCAGTGGAGATAATATTTTTTAAGAAATGCTGGTTTAGGTGTAAAGTGTCAAGAGGACATACACGTTCACAGCCAGAAATACCAAAAGCAATAACAGAAAAGAAGATCCATAAATACATTAATAAACTGGCAGTATGGATATGCATTTCATTAAAACAGGTTGTTACTCATTAAAATGATTAAGTTTTTGATCGGTTTATTTAGCTTGCAATTTGGTTACATGAATATTTATGAGGTCTTCCTTGACTCAGTGCCTCAGTACTTTGACTAATGTTATTTCTTTCAAAAATCTCCTCTGACACTATTTGACCGATTGGAATGAGACTTGGTATGAAAGTTCTATGGGGTATCTTGCATAGAACTGATGGGGGAATCTTGATTAGTCGAAAAACATTGCC
This sequence comes from Perna viridis, assembly GCA_037379345.1. NCBI lineage: Eukaryota > Metazoa > Mollusca > Bivalvia > Mytilida > Mytilidae > Perna > Perna viridis. Next base: position 60,113,461 of record CM074512.1, read on the forward strand.
ACCGTTACTAAAAATAGAACATAAGGGGGTCAGACAGTAGTTTTTCGCATATATCTCCAAAACTGTGAGGTTAAGCCAATTCTGACATGGGGAAAAAGCCAATATCTTGAAAACTGTAATAGATAAAAAGAAACTTTCTATGCTGAAATGATCCTGATGATAAATCCTACATAAGTCTTCTTGAGTCAAAATTGTTGGACAACTCCTTGTTGAATTTATTGCCCTTGTAAGTAATGAGGCCTGGGTCTCACAGGTTAACATTCTCACTCCCTTGAACCTATTTCAATAATGAGGGCACTCAGGTTAACATTCTAACACCCTTGAACCAATATCAATTAGGCCTGGGTTATTCAGATTAATATTCTCACACCCTTGAACCTATTTCAGTCATAAGGCCTGGGTTATTCTGGTTAACATTCTCACACCCTTGAACCTATTTCAATAATAAGGCCAGGGTTACTCAGTTTAACATTCTCACACCCTTGAACCTAATTTAAGGCCTGGGGTTATTCAGGTTCAACTTCATTATCAAACTGACTTACTGTACATCATAGATACCTATTACTCAAATGCCATCTTGTCTTGTAGGAATGGAGCAGTATTTTATCCCGATTTACAAGATGATATTGAAAAAGCTAAAACAGTAGATGATTTATTGAATGTAGCTAGAGTAAGTATTTAATGCAAATTGGTTTTAGAAAGTTGTAAAGAAGGATCAAGCTTAAATGTTGTGTGTTTTAAGGAGGTTGACCTAAGGTAAGGGACATATCATATTCAACTTCATGAAAGCCTATCAAGCTTTCATTTGAAACAGAATGAAAATCAGATCAAGTTACTTTGATGCTTACATGATATTAATGTAAAATGCTAGGATAGGCCTGCAGCAGTGCTACGCAACTAAAAAAGCACTCAGAACCCTGGCAGGGGGTTGGGGCCACCACCCAAGGAACAACTGAATTGGTAGCCCCAGATGGTTGGATTGGATACCCCTGGCATTCTACATGCCTCATTTTTTGCAGATTTAAAGGAAGCTACTGTAGTTCTCAATTGGAGTAGGAGCTTCAGCGTCGCTACAGGAAGCTAAATTGCAGAATCTTACTCACCTACCTTTTTTTTTTTTTTCAGTGACAGTTGACTAAATTATCTTTGTGTCCCGTCCCATTATTTATACCCCTCACTTGCAAACATGGCTTGCAAGTAGGGGGTATATACTGACAGTGGTGTCCATCCATACATTCTTCCTTCCTTCCCTTACACAGGGTGACCCATCTCTTATCCCTTATTCCTCCTAAACCGCTGAAAGGAATAGAATGAAATGTTCATAAAATCTAATCTTTGTTATATATTCTGATTGTTCACCTCCGATATTAGATCTTGATCCAAACCAGTTTGGGGGTTTCACATAGCAAAACATGGACTTTGTCATTTAAGATTATGGGGACATGGGGGACCCATCCCATATTCATTACTTCATTAGTTTGTCCTCTTACATCTCTGAATGGAATTAAATGAAACTTTCACACAATCTTTATTACATGTATCTATTGTGCATCTCCTATTCAAGGCTTGATCCAAATTAGTGTAAAGTCAAAAAGTGCATGTTATCAAATAGTGAGTGTGGGTATCAAGTTAGTGAACATCGCTTACAGTTTTTCTGGTTTCATTTCATCATTTCATGTTCATTTTAACATCCATTTCATTTTAATCGCCCAGACATAACTGTAATTGTACTGCTTGGATATTAAATGCTAATCAATCAGTCAGTCAATCAATCTTAATAGAGTAACAAATCTTTATCACTTCCTACCTAAATGACCTCAAAAGCATGTCATATGAGAATTATAATACATGTGTCGTCCATTGTTGTTTTAGACCAAGTAATACTAGACCAATTATGAATAAGAACTGAACTTAATATAAATGTTCCTTAGGATAGATATTCTGCGTAGAACTGGTGTGGGATTTTTGATCCTTCAAAAAATATGGCAGCTGTTACTAAAAATAGAACATAGGGGTCAGACTGATTTTTTTCGCATATTATACCTGTCAACTTTTGAAAATCCCAATTTCGGTTTTTACGTGAGACAACATTTGAACCGACATTTTCGGGACATAATTTGCAAACTACATGGGTTTTACTGTACTAATGTATGAATGAGACAACCGCTATAGTATTAAAAGGCTTTTTTCAGTTGAACAACATGTGCATGCACTAATATAGATTGAAGTTTGTAAGCCCGTTTTTGTTGTGGATTCCTCCAAACCTAATTGAAATTCTGAAGTTTTAATTCAAAAAAATAAATGAGAAAACTTTTATTTATAATCAAATGTATTTCTATTATTTTAAAATACATTGAGTATATCTTTCCTTCATTCCATAATTGATTTGACAGTCAGTTTTCAGTTTTGAACTTCAAGGGGTTTAGTTTATACAGTTTTCTGGACTTAACAAGCCATTTTTAGCTGGCCTGGTTAAAGGTTATGAGAACTATTGCCATCACTTGGTGTCCTTGTTTGAAAATTTGAAAATTCTGTCTGCTGTCGTTGTTAACAATTTTTCAAAACTCTTCTCCTTTAACACAACTTGAACAATTGGAACCAAATTGCGTATGAATTTTCCTTTGAGTATCCTGCATAGAGGTGATGTGGGGATTTATGATCTGTCAAAAAAGATAGTGAACATTACTAAAAATAGAACATAGGGGTCAGACAGTAGATTTCTGCATATATCTCCAAAAGCATTAGGTTTAGTCAAATTCTGACAATGGGTTAAAGTGTTCAGCATGATGAGATCTATCTATGGAGAAATATATGGTTTAATCTGTTAAGCCATGTTGGGAATTATTGCCGTTTTTCAACTTTTTTGCTGTTGTTATATGCCCGTATTATGGTATACTGTTGTACATCCATCCATCCATTGTCAACTCTTCGGACAATAACTCAAAAACACTTTCACCAACTTTTATGAAACTATGGTGAATTATTCATATTTATTTACCTAAGCTCCCTTTTGATTTTTATCAATTTCAGTGTTTTTGTTTCTATGTTATGAATTTTTATACTAAAAAACGGAGGATTTTTATGTTTTCAGACAATAACTCAAAAACACTTTCACCTACTTTTGTGAATTGTTCATATCTATTGACGTAAGCTCCCTTTCGATTTTTATGAATTTCAAATTTTTTGTTTCTGTGTTATGAATTTTTATACTTAAAAAAAGGGGGACTTTCAAGTTTTTGCACAATAACTCAAAAACTCTTTCACTAACATATATAAAAAATTGGTGTATTGTTCAAATCTATTGAAGTAAGCTCTCTTCTGATTTGTATAAATATCAAATTTTACATTTCCGTGTTGTGTAGTTTTACTCTTTAAAAAGAAGGCGGAAATGGCCAAGGAAATTTATTCATTGAAAAATTGTTGAAAATGGAACCATTTGTTATGATGATCAACTAATAAATATAAAAGGTACTTGGTAACCTTGTCAGAAAAGTGTGTTTTGAACAAGATAGAAATGTATGGGTGAAAAATCAAGACAACAAACTTAAACTTGAGGTAGCCTTGATAGTGCCAATTTTGTTGTGCATTTTTTTATTTACTTTTTTTTTTGGGGGGGGAGAGGGAGGAGGGTATTTGACAGGGCTCACAGTATTTCTAGTTGATCATATAAATTCATTAAAAGCATAAATACAAGTTAAAAAGGCGTATCATTTGCTTAAAGTGCAGCTCTTTATTATTAATGTTATTTCTTTCAAAAATCTTCTCCTTTGAAATAACTGGACCAATCAGAATAAAAATTTTTATGAATGTTCCTTATGGTGTTCTTCATAGAATTGTTGAGGGGATTTTTTATCCATCCAAAAACATGGCTGCTGTTACTAAAAATAGCACATAGGGGTCAGACAAAAGTTTTTCACATGTATCTCCAAAACACAGGTAAGAGTATTCAGCATGATGAGATCTACCTATGGTCCAATTTTTGTTTTAATGTTTTGCCATGTTAGAGTCATTGCCCTTTTTTGACTTTTTTCTCATATTTTTAATGTTATTTCTTTCAAAAAATCTTTCCCTCTGACACTACTTGACCAATCAGAATGAAACTTTGTATGAATGTTCCTCAGTGTGCTCTGCATAAAACTAATGTTGGGATTTTTGATCTGTGAAAAAAAAACATTACCATTAGTAAAAATAGAACATAGGGGTCAGCCCCTTTTAGAGTTATTGCCCTTGAAAGGTGAAAAATGATGTTTTTACAGTTTTCAGTCAATGTCTTGAAAATTATGATAGATAGAAAGATACTTCTTGTTGGTGAAATGCTCCTTATGATAAGGCCTATAAAATACGATGTTTTAGTAGTTTCCAATCAATATCCTTAAAACTATGATGAATAAAGAGTGACTTTCAATAGATGAAATGATCCTTATGACAAGTACTACCAAAGTCCTTTTTGAGTCAAATTGGCAGACAACTCTTTATTAGAGTTATTGCCCTGGAAAGGCAAAAATTTAAGGAGGTGAGCAATTCAGGCTTCTGGGAGTCTCTTGTTGGTCTATGTAATTAAATGATGCTTTATTGTAATTGGGAAGATGAAAACTTCGGCAACTCATTCTTTTCACTAAAGCATACCATGTGGTTTAGTATATGAGGAAGTGTAACATATATTCAAGAATTTTGCTACTAAATTTCCTAATTCATCACTATTTAAAAGGAATAGTATTTCTTTTAACTTTTGCAAACAAACTTTTTGAGAATTATACTGCACTGTTGAAATTACAGGAAATGTGAAAAAAGGGAGGTAACTCATTTTGTATAAACAATGGTAATTTTATAATTAGTTGACATATGCGGTTCTACAAATTTTAGACCGGTTAAATTGAAGGTATTTGTCGAAATTAGTTGTGTAGTGATCCTAAGATAATGGTTTGCTCTTCATAAAATAGTGGTAGATCCAATTTGGATTCATTTTCTGATTATTTACCTGTCATAAAACTTACCCTTACCTGTTTAGTCCACAATTAACACTTTTTGTCAGATTTATGACTCTTTTTATTAAAGAGATTTGATTGCAACACTAATTTAAGTTTTTTTAAGGTAATTTTGACAACATTGGGTTTTAGGACAAATTCAACCTGAAAAATCATATTAGCAGGGCAAATGGTCAGATCATGAAAACGTGATTAAATCATGTATGTGAGCAGTTATGCATAAATCTTCAAAATTTGGACAACAAATAAAAGTGTTCAGAATGATTAGATCTATCTATGGTCAAATTTTCGTGTCAATTTGTAAGCCATTGTTGGAGTTACTGCCCCCTTTTTTTTTTTATGTTTCTGGGTATTTTTAACGTTGTTACTTTACAAAATCTTCTACTCTTAAACTTCTTGCTTAATTTAAGCCAAACTTGGTATGAATATTTCTTAAGTGTATTCTGCCCAAAACTGATGTGGGAATTTTTGATCTGATGAAAAACATGGCCACTGTTACTTAAAATAGAGTATAGGGGTCATACAGAAGTTTTAGGCATATATCTCCATAACTATTAGGTTTAGCTAAATTCTGACATGAGGATCGAAGTGTTTAGCGTGGTGAGATCTATCTCTAGTCAAATTTTCCTTTTAATCTGTCATGTTGGAGTAATTGCCCTTTTTTGACAATTTTTCCCTGTTTTTAATGTATTTCTTTCAACTGCCGAAATTATTCTTTTTATAAGGCCTTCAAAAGTCTGCATTGGATCAAAGTTGTTATTGCTCTAGAAAGGTGAAAAATGACTTTTTTTTTTTACAGTTTTGAGCCAATATCTTGAATACTGTGATAGATAGAAAGAAACCTTTCATTGCTGAAATGATCCTTATGATAAAGCCTACAAAGTGTGTGGGGATCAAAGATGAGGGAGAACTCCTGGTTAGAGTAATTGCCCTTGAAGGCAAAAAATGATGTTGTAGCAGTTTCTATAATAGATAGAAACTTTCAATTGATGAAATGATCCTTGTGATAAGTCCCTACTAAGTCTTTTGTTTCAGAATTGTTGGACAACTCCTTGTTAGAGTTATTGCCCTTGAAAGGCAAAAATTTAACCTGGAGAGCGATTCTGGATCCTGCGAGCCTCTTGTTAATATAAAAATAGGAGATGTGGTTTGATTGCCAATGAGAAAGTCATCAACTAAAAACCAAGCAAAGAACAGTTAAACTTCTTCAGCTTGAGAGGCACATAAAGTATGTCAGGGGGTGGGGGGCTTTAAACATGTTTGTGACTGTTCAATCCTCACGTAACCTGGGACAGTGGTGGGAAAATACGACAATAAAACAAAATTTAAAATTCTGTTGAAATCAGATTTAACTCTTGAGATACAAACACCTTAACAAATAGGACAAAAGACAACATGCTGTACCCACCTCAAAAGTCAAAAAGTATGTGCTGTGTCTGTAAGCCAGTTCAAAATTCAAGAGTAACTGATAAGCACCTAGTTTACTTAGAGAAAGTATCAATAAAAACATATCCAACAGAACTTAGTGAAAACATACCATAAAATGTCAAAAAAAATATTTTTGTGCCAATGCCAAGATAAAAAGTATTGTCCTTATAAGTTTTAAAGTTAATTGCTTAGGGTAAATTTCAGCATTGTATTTGAAAAAGTCAGGGTTATTCAACACAAAAATATTTTCAGTGTAGCATTAAGAATTATGAAATGTGTCTTTTGAATCAGATTTGGAAGGATCTTTATAGTAATAAATTTGGCCAGAAACTGAGATAAGAAACAATGCAGGAATAGATCTGGAACTAAAGTAGCACAATTTGTGCCCATTGGAATTGCTACAACCTGGCAATAAATTTCATTGCTGAAACGGATATAAATTAAGCCTTCTTTACATAGCAAAAATGTTAGCTTAGTCTTTTGAAAACATTTTTTACTGTTTATTCAGAAGCGACATATTAATCAACATGGATTTATGGTATCAACACAGGTCCCTAGTAGTAGAAAAGATGGCAGTAAAAACAGACTTGATGGAGCAATGCTCATATTAACAGATAATATGTAAGCTCATTTTTATGTCAATTTTGTGGTTGTGAAATGGGATCATAATCATATTCATTTATAGACAACTGATGTTTGGACTATAACTTGAATAAATTTGAACCTTAATGTGTGTATGCTTAAGGCTCTTTATTGTTCCTATCAAAAAGTATTTGAGAATAATCAAAATCCACAAACAAAATTTTGTGAAGTGTAAAGGAATGGCTCTTTCCATCTGTTTGTATGTCCACAAGTTCAACTTCTTATAGACTCCAGTGCTGAAGGAATTTAGATGAAATTAGATGGCTCAAATTTGTTTAAGAACAAGATTTATTTTAATTGAATTTTTAATTCCTAATGACTTTGTACTAGATTTTCATTGTAGTTTTGTAAGCTGGCATGGACATGTTTTAGGTTCATTCTAAAAACATGTTTTTTTAATGTTATTAGCTTTTCTACTGTAGGTGGTTTGAGAGTTATGAAGGGGATACAAAAGTGTTCAGCCAGACAGATGAATAAAGTACTTAATTCATTAATTCACATCATTAAATCTTTTTCTTGATTTTTTTGGGGTGAAAAATTTACTATATGTAAATTTTGATTTACAGTACAACTAAAATGATGTTTGCTATTCATGTGGTGCATACCACATCTCGGAACACTGCTTACCATGCTGAACTAGATGCTGTATTTAATCAACTGCAGGAAGAAATAAAAAGAACTGGAATCACTAAGTTGACAGTAAGGTTTTTTTTTAATTATCACCATTCCTCTTTTACCTAAAATTCACAGTAGTTGGTACATGTAATTCAATAAAGTATTGAACAATCTTCTTAAGGAAAATTTCGCACCCACATTTTCTTAAACATACCTTCACAAAACACAAAAAAATACTTGTTATGTCTAACAACAGGTTTTAAAGTTCTTTTACCACTTAAATTGGTAAGAATCTTGTTAAACATCACAATCAGAATTTAAAAGCAAATTTGAATGTTCGGGGTTTCATCTCTACTGTCATATCAAGCTGTGCCCTGTGAAGCATTTTAGTATGCAGTTATGATAGGTTATCATACAGTTTAGTGTACAATGTACATAATTGTATGAGACCTTATTGTAGTGGAAACCACTTTTGGTTTAACTCTGATGCTCAGTACAGTTTGGACCTGTACACAATTTTCTGTATTGTACACTGAAATGTACTGCAATTATTTTTGAATCATTTAATATTGATATGCTGTTTTGTATGACCCTTTTTTCTAGTGTCCAATAAGATTTAGGTGGTTATCTATTATGGGTAACTATTTAGGAATATTTATGAAATTACTCAACAAGGTTCCATACCACTGAGGTCATATTTGGATTTGTTTAAGAACCAAATTTATTTTAATTGAATTTTTAATTCCTTGTGACTTTGTATTAGTTTTTCATTGTAGTTTTGTAAGCTATTTCCATCACTTGGCGTACGTCCTCATCCTGAACAATTTTTCAAAACTCTACTCCTCTGACAATACTTTGATAATTGGAACAAAACTTAGTATGAATGTTCCTTTGGGTATCCTGCATTATATTGGTGTGGGGATTTTTGATCTGTCAAAAAACATGGCTGCTGTTACTAAAAATAGAACATAGGGGTCAGACAGTAATTTTTTTAAATATTTCTCCAAAACAGTTAGGTTTAGCCAAACTCTTTCAATTGCTAAAATGATCCTTATTATAAGGCCTTCAAAGTTGTCGGGCGGCTCCCTGTAAGAGTTAATGCCCTTGAAAGATGAAAAATGACGTTTTTGGGTTTTTTTATACAGTTTTCAGCTAATATCTTGTAAACTTTAATAGATAGAAAGAAACTTTTATTGCTGAAATGATCCTTATGATAAGTCCTACCAATGTCTCTTTTGAGTCAAAATTGTTGGACAATTCTTTGTTTAATTTATTGCCCTTGAAAGACAAACTTTAACCAGGTGAGTGATTCAGGTGAACCTCTTGTTGATGAAACGATCCTTATTACAAGACCAACGAAAGTACAAATCCTTGTAAGAGTTATTGCCCTTGTAAGGTGAAACATAATGTTTTTTTTTCAGTTTTTATCCAAAATCTTGAAAACTCAGGTACATAGAATGTAACTTTCAATTGCGGGAATCAAATTTGTCGGATAACTCTTTGTTAAAGTTATTGGCCTTGAAAGGCAAAAAAAAAATGATGTTTTTTGCAGTTTTCAGCCAATATCTTGAAAACTATAATAGATAGGTTGAAACTTTTAATTGATGAAATGATCCTTATGATAAGTCCTACCAAAGCCGTTATTGTGCCAAAATTGTCAGACAGCTCCTCGTTAGAGTTATTGCCCTTGAAAGACAAAAAAGTAACCTGGTGAGTGATTCAGGTTCCTTTGCTTAAGAATAAGCAGCCTAATTTCCAGAAAATTGTATTAGTAAATGTATAAGGTTCTATTTGAAGTTGTACAATATACTACAAAAGGATTTGATTGATTGTGGGTATGGTGGCCCTAAATCAAGTTTTTAGGCACAGACCATAGTCAATGGGAAAGAGTATCGAATGGAAACGATTAAAAATAAACACAAAATTCATTAAAATTAAGATATAAGAAGCTGCATATACTATCTTTTGGTCATGACTAAGGCTTGTTTATTAGTATTTCCCAGTCACAATGGAAGTATTATACACAGGGTGTCAATATTTCAAACAGTTCTTGCCTCCTAATCAACAGTCCCAAAAATGTGTACAAAATAGTTCTGTTGTTGATTCATCAAGGTCCCCCTTGCCTTCCATGCTTTACAAAAATGTAAGTACAATTATTGCACCTGTACACAGGTCAGTGGATCAGCCTCCATGATACTGTATAGTGGGAGATTGTCACTATAATTACAAAGATTTGGAAATCATGAAAATAAAACATCGCCAAATTTTAGTTTTTCATATAATTTCAGACAGGAAAAAAAGACTGGGAACATTTCCTAACTCAATTCATAGAGTAAATTGCCAAATGTGGCATCCTCAAAAATTATTCGCTATATGGTTTATACATGTACTGGCTATCTTAGAAGATGTATTAATTTTATGGGCAAATCTATCCATTTTCAGTGTACCAAAATGATGACTAAGCACTTCAATATGTGGTAATGGGGTGTTACTTCCGGTTTTCATTTATGTATATTAATTAGATCATTTTAGAAACACAAATACATGTAAATGGGTTAAAAACATGCATTTTCCTGTTATCCACGCAATAACTTGAGTACCAGGCTAAATATGTATGGATGTTTTTCATGGTACTTCAAAGTTCAGGTTTATTTTAAGGGGTTTTGGCCATTACCATGTAGGAATTTGGGGAAAAGGAGTCAGAATCATGCATTTTCTTAAACCATTTGTAATTTGCTAACTTCTTAGGTGTTTTTTTGATATTTTAAGTTTCTTAGACCACTTTCATTCTATCCATGAACTTATGCTGTGTTAAACATTTAGGTAGTACTATGCAGTTAGGTCAATTCTGCAAATTTTGTTGAAATAAAGCTGTTTTGAGGCAATCCACACAGAAATTTTAAAGGATTTTTTTTCATAAAAAGTACACATTTTTCTAATCCTTGGTGTGTGGAGGCTCAAGTTAATTTTAAGTAATTTAGTGATTATTGTCATAAAATACAGTAGCCATGGTAACATACTGAAAAAAATATTTAGTGCAAATCAGGGGTGTCTTTCCAACACTTAACAACCAAATACTATGTTTTATAAAATATCTGGCACTTAGGCTCCAACACAAGATGAAAACATGCATGCAGGTGCTGAAAAAAGGGTAAAAATAATAACACCCTTTTTTATTCATTTTCTCACAAATTTTATTTCTAAAGTTCATGCGAAGTATGGTATTTTGAAAATCAGCCAGCTAATGCTAAGGAGAGAATCTAATAGGGCAGGGGACTGAAATGTTCCGGATACCATTCTTCATTTGAATTACACCTGTTTACCATTACGTATATTACATCTGTCTATGTGTAAACATTTAAACAATATGTCTGGCATATTTCAACTTTAAATTTTAAGTTTTGCAAAGTTTGACCAGGTCAAACTGGTGTGCAAAACAGTGAGAAATTCAGGCTCCTGGGAGCCTCTTGTTTTAAGTTAGTTTAAGTTAATCACAAATCTTATATCACTGTAATTTGAAAATTATTTTTTAGTTTTTTGTGTTTTTGCAATGTAAAGTTTGCTGTTTTCATATTTTGTGCTATGGAACTTTGAAGTACAATTTCATAGACATCCATGCATTTTAACTCAAGTCAGGATTCATAAATGTAAATTTTAACTATTAAGATTACAAATCTTTTACATTTTATGCATTAAAAATATTGTAATAATTTCCAAATGTCGAAAGGACTAAATGGAAGGACTTCTACCAATGGTCTTCTTGAAGTTTATGCTGTTTTAACAAAAAGCTACCAGAAGGTCTCTGCAAATACCCAGAATTTTTTTCATAGTGACAGTTTTAATAACAGTAACTTACAGCTAGTATGTAGATTGTTTCTTTCATTCAATGGATATTACCTAGCCACATGGAATGGCTAGGTATTATTTGAAATTGTGTTGTCTGTCTGTCCTCTTACTTTTTCCAGTTGATTACTTCAAAAGATATTAAAAGAACTTTTTCAAACTTTGTATAGCTATTGATTGTCATTGTATACAGATCACATTTAAATTTCAGTTTTATTGATGTATTTACAACAAGGGAATGGTCATTTTCAGTTATTTTTATCCCCACTGCTCCATTGGATCAAATTGACTAAGGGAAGATAATGTAAGCATAGAAGAGTCTGGAAAATTCCATGTTAGAACTTGAACTTGTACAGCTGTGATATCTATGGCATCATCACCTGCACAAAGTCAAGTGCCCTAGACCACTCGGACAGCTAGGCTATATAAAAATATAGCTTTTGCTGACCGGGTCATTCCTAATCATAGGATAACACGATCGTTCCCTCAGCGGTACACAAATGCATTACTCCTGATAGAATAAATCTGGGGTTGTAACTTTATATACATACATATAATTTTTTTCATTACTTTCAGGATGTTGATTCAGTTGTAAACATTATACTGACTTTAGTCTACTATTTCTACAATTTGATGCCTTTAACAAGAGGTTCCAGGTATGTATTTTTTTTTACAAGATACAGGTCAATATTTTAAGTATTTGTTATTATACACTGCAAAGTGTTGGGGTATATATGAATTACTGTTTCCATTTGTCTGTCCACATTTTTTGTTAGCACATCTTCTTAAATACTGGATGGATTTTGATGGAATTTTATAGAGAAGATTAAGGCATCTTGTATAAATCTGTATGGACACTGATAAAGGAAGGCAACTTTTTTGTGTGACGCATGCAGAGGGAAATATCCAACATAAAGAATGTTCTTGCTGAAATTTATTAAAAGGGTATGCCATCATGATTATGTTGATATGCATACAGGAAGAGACTAGTAATTACTATGATATATATTGAATAGGAACGTTGCACATAGTTAAAGTTCAAACATATTTTATTTGTAGAATAACATACATAAGGGATTAGACACAAGTACATCTAACTTACGAGGTCTTTTCCTATTAATTAAATATACAATAATCTTGTGAGCTTGTGCAAACAGAAATATACATTTTTGAAAAGGATAATTAAGGAATTAGTCATATAAAACAGAAGAAGAAAAGGGAGAAAAATGTGTTCAAAAGGTAAAATATATGGAAACAAAAAATAAACAAAATGAGACTTGTGTGCTTTTGTGTCATGGGGTGTCTGTTCAGTGGAAGTAATAGAAACTTAAGCATTAAAGAATCTCTGAGTTTTTTATATAGAACAGACTTTAATAATTGATATCTTGTTTTGTTCATCGGATAGATCCTTGTGTCATATGTAGATGAAGGAAGATTTATACTGTCTGAAGCCTCCAAACTGACACTTTTCAGCATAATAACTGTATTGGTAGGAGACATCTTATGAACTTTCAGGCTCTTTTGCTTGAAGAGATATCTCATCCCTGACAATATTAATATAATTGATTTACTAATTTTAGAGTTATTGCCCTTTTTTTTGCTGATTTTACCTTTTTTGCAGATTTGCCTATTATTTAGACAATGAAAGCAGATTGATGATTAATGTAATTGATAATATGTTTAGTATTTCAATATCTAGTTTTGGTACAAATTTCAGAAAAATCTGTTGACCCTTATTGGAGTTATGGCCCTTGAAAGTGTAGTTTTGGAAGTTGTTAGCTCACCTGGACATAGGCCATGTGAGCTATTGCCATTTCTTGGTGTCCGTCTTTGCTGTCAGATTTGTTAGTAATTTTTCTAAACTCTTTTCCTCAGAAACTAGTGAACCAATAAGAACCAAACTTGGTATAAATGTTCCTTGGGATATTCTACATAGAACTGATGTGGGGATTTTGATGTGATGATAAACATGCCTGCTGTTACTTAGAATATAACTATAGTGTAGGGGTCAGACAGAAGTTTTTCACATTTAACTCCAAAATAGTTATGTTTAGCCAAATTCTTTCAATTGCTGAAAAGATCCTTATGATTCTTATAATATGGCCTACACAAGTCTGGGTTGGATCAAAGCTTTCAGAAGACACCTTGTTACAGTTATTGCCCTTGGAAGGCAGAAAAAAATTGTGGTATCCATAGTAATCATCTGTCATCGTCATTGTTAATAATTTTTCAAACTTCTTCTCGTTTGAAACTACAGGTAGAAAAATATGGCCACTGTTTCTAAAAATAGAACATAGGGGTCAAACAACAGTTTTTCTAAATATCTCAAAAACTAATTGGTTTAAGCAAATTGTGGTAGCTGTATAAGAGTTAAGCATGTTGAGAGCTACTTGTGTACTGATTTTCTGTGATAATTTGTCAACTAATGTGTGAGTTATTACCCTATTTTCAACATTTTTGGCTATTTTTGACCTTATCATTTCAAAACTCTTCTTCTCTGAGACTACTATTCAGAATCAGATGAAACTTGGTAAAATTGTTCCTTAGGATATTCTGTACAAACTGACATTTAACATTTTTGAAACTTCAAAAAACATTGTTGCTGTTACTAAAAATAGAACATATGGGTCAGAATACAGTTTTTTTTGCAATTTACTCATAAACAATTGAATTAAGCAAAATTCTGATGGGTAATGTTTTTCACCTTCAAAAGATGGACTTGTGCCAAAAATTTCAAACTTTTTTGCCTGATGAAGGAGTTATGGCCCCTGAAACAGATTGTTTTTGGTTGTTTTGCACATGTGCAACTTCGAAAATCTTCATCTCTGAAACCATGTGACAAAATTTAGTGAAAGGTGGTGTAATTGTCTTTTAGGGTTATCATTTAAAATTTCATCAGTCAAAAAACATTGCAGTCGTTACTAAAACTAGAACATAGGGGGTCAAAATGCTTTTTATGCTATTTTTTCCTCAACTATAGGAAAAAAAAAAGAAGATGAAAGCTACTCTTAAGATAAATATGATATTATGAGTTGAATGGCTGTATTGAATTTTTTTTTTAAAAAATGGCTGCAATTTCACAACCATTTTTATCATTTCCTTGGATTCCAATAATTTTTGGTTGCAACAGGAAACATGGCATTGTAAGTTGAATGGTGATGAGGAAACTTTGTTCTGGACAGCCAATTTCCCGCTAATTTTTAGCTTACCTGGCCAAAGGCTATGTGAGCTATTGCCATTACTTGGCGCCGTGGTCTTCGTCATCCGTCCTCTGTCATCTGTTGTGAACAGTTTTTCAAAACTCTCCTGCTCTGACACTGCTTGACCAATTTGACCAATTAGAAAGAAACTTAGTATGACAGTTCTTTGGGGTATCCTGTATAGAATTGAAGTGGGGATTTTTGATCTGTGAAAAAACATGGCTGTTGTTATTAAAAATAGACATAGGGGTCAGACAGTGGTTTTTACGAAATATATATCCAGTATTGTTAGGTTAAACTTACTCTGACATGGATTAAAAATGTTCAGCAAGATGAGATCTATCTGTGGTCAAATTTTCTTTTTAATCCGTGAAGCCATGTTGGAGTTATTGCCCTTTTTCAATGTTTTTTTGCTATTTTTAATGTTACTTCTTTCAAAAACTTCACCTCTGATACTACTTGATCAATTGGAACTTGATAAGAATGTTACAAGGGGTATCTTATGTAGAACTGATGCGGCGATTTTTTATCTGTCGAAAAAAAATATATGGCCACTGTTACTAAAAATAGAACACATATCTCCAAATCCATTAGGTTCAGCCAAATTTTTTCATATCTGAAATGATCCTTATTATTAGGACTACAAAAGTCTGAAGGGATAAAAGTTGTCAGACAACTCCTTGTAAGAGTTATTGTCTTTGAAAGGGGAAAAATGTTTTTTTAAGTTTTTTCTGCCAATATCTTGAAAACTACAATAGATAAAAAGAAACTTTAAATTGCTGAAATGATCCTCATGTTAAGTCATACCAAAGTCTTCTTCAGTCAAAGTTGTTGGACAACTTCTTGTTACATTTATTGCCTTTGAAAGGCATTATTCAATCAAGTGTGAGTGATTCAGGCTTCTGGGATCCTCTTATTTTAATGTTATTTCTATCGAAAATTTTCTCCTCTGACACTTCTTGAAACCAAACTTGGCCAATATCTTCAAAACTATTAAAAAATAGCATGACTCTTAGTTGACAAAAAAAAAATTGTCCCTAAATATACAGTGTTCAACAGGCTGCAAGGAGGGTGTATTAGTCCCATCAGGGGCTATATCTAGTGGATACCAATTCAAGTTACAGTACCTTAACTGATCCGTGCAACAAAAATTGCAATCGGTCATCGATCACCGATCAGTTTCAGTTCAGTCATCAATCCGTCAATTCGGTCCATTAAACTGGTGATCACATCACGTGACTACAGAGTGGTCATTGTATTTTACATTATTTGATATAACAAAACTGCGATCAGATCGGTCACCGGTCATCAGTCATCAATCCGTCAACAGTCATCGATCCGTCAAATCATTGTGCGGATCAGTTTAAGAACTGTGCAGATCAAATTTTAAGTTTGTTCTGCTTTGTTAATTTTTTGCTTAGTTATGGCTTTTGGACTTGAAAAGTTAATAAAAATTTTGGACTTGAAAAGTTAATAGAAAAAAAAAAAAAACACTTTTTTTTCATTAACAAATTATGCATGAAATTAGCAATCTATTATCATGTTATTTTCATGACCTGTAGATAACTACCACGAACATATGTGTGACATATAGAAATCACTACAGTATAATCAAAGGTATAAACATGTATAGACCTGTTGTGAGCAGTAAGGAAATACTTGCACGATTAGCAACAGAGCCAATTAGTAAATGAAGAAAAAATGTAATATGTTCAATATTACTAATAATACTTGAAAAACACTTTAGTGTGTTGACTGAAATGTGGATTTCTGTCCAAGAGACCCTCCCATTTTTCCGAAAAAGTTAGTTGAAATGAAAGAAAATCACTAATGCGGGACAGTGCATGCCCTCATTTTTCTTCTCACCTGGCCATCCGTCATCATTGTCATTGTTAATAATTTTTCAAAACTCTTCTCTAATGACACTTCTCGACCAATTGGAACCAAACTTGGTATGAAGGTTCCTTGTGGTATCCTGCATAGAGCTGTTGTAGAGATTTTTGATCTGTTAAAAAACATGGCCTCTGTTACTAAAAATATAACATACTGGTCAGACAGTGGGTTTTTTTGTATATTTTTCCAAAACTGGTAGGTTTAGCCAAATTATGACATAGGTGAAAGTGTTCAGCATGATGAGATCTATCTGTGGTCAAATTTTTGTTTTAATCTGTTAAGCCATCTTGGAGTAATTGCCCTTTTTCAAAGTTTTTTTTCTTTCCAAAAATGTTGTCAAAATTTTTGGACAACATCTTGTTAAATTTAAAGGCATAATTTAAGGTGAGCGATTCTGGCTCCTGGAAGCCTCTTGTTTAATTCCTGTATTTGCCTCTAGCCTTCTTTTATATTGAGTGACCTAAATTCTTTTCAACTACTCATCTGCTATACTTGTAGGTTTAAAAGTTTTGAAGATTGCCTGTCTGTAGACTTGTTAGAATTTGTTCAGCCTTTTTATAACTTTAAATTCCTAACCTTACTTTATATATTCTGTATATTTTCTTTCAGATTGTTAAAATTAACCTTTCGTTTGCAATTGCACATTACATGAAACAGCATCAAAAAATTGTATTTCTTAGTAGAACTGAAATTATTAAACCCAGATACTTTAATAGAAGACATCACTTTTCAGTGTGGTTGCCTACTCAGTGGCACTAGGATTGTTAATGTCTGTTGGCAGACAAATTACTGGTAAAATACCAAATGGGAAGGTAAGGGTTATGCATAATCGATGTTCATAGTTTGCATGGTTCAGTTCATTTAGGTAAGTTTACTAATTGTTTGATTTTTTCTGTTGATAAAGGGGAAGGGGCGTTAAATACTCTGATTGGTCTAAAATTCAACTGAAAATTAATCATCTTGTGTTAAAAGTGTTCATTGTGAATTAAGAGGCTTAATAAATGATGACTGAGAATACATAAGGACATCGCAAAATTATTTCATTAAAAGTTTGCCAAAAGTGAGATATTCCATTAATTTGGTACTTTTTGGTCACTTTCTTGTCACATTTCTGGCAGAAAAATGGTGTCTGCACCCAAGAAACAACTTCATATATAGTGAATACATACATTATTACATACATGTAGTTTATCATATGTGAAAATACAAAGTTGTTTCTCATGTGTGGACATAGTTTTCTGGATTAGGTATACAGAGCTCTGCAAAATATGTCCAAACAAAAAACAAAATTTAGAATTCTCAGCAGTTTTTGTTGAATTATGTATAAGTTTGGCATCATTGTGATGTCTTTACCACTCATTTATCATACATTTATATATTTCACTTTGTTATTTGTCATTACAGCTGAGTTGATATTTTAATCCTCTACCGGCTTTAGCCAAAGGGGACTTTATATTTGCACTCCATCCATCTGTCTGTCAGTCCAGAAAAAAATGAAGTTTTTGCACCTTTTTTCTAAATGCTTGCAGATATTGAGCTGATTTGTGGTATGTGAGTCAACCTTGATGAGTTACAGATCAAGTTTACATTTTTTTCCGCTTTGCTCAGTTTTATGCGCTATACCATTTTGTCATTTATACTTGATGATCCAAGGTAGTATTTGGGTTAGTGATATAAACAACCGGTATGGGATCATGTTTTGTTTTGCATTACTCTCAGAATGCTTGTTTTACTATTTTCATAGCATAATGCCCCTACACCTTAGTGGCTGTCATGAATATCAGGAAGTATAAATTTGTGTGAATGAAATTGTTAGATAACACAAAAATGATACCAACATATGAAAATATTAACACAAATGATAGATAAGAGATTTGGTTTTTTGCCAACAATCTTTATCAACTTTTGAATTGTCACATCAAATTAGTCATCATGGTTATGGCTACATGGACTAACATTTAATATGAATATCCCTAATAATAGCAATTTTATACATGTTTGACACTATAAAATATCTCTTCTTCATGACCATAACTTTACTGATTTTACAGTTGTTAGAAATGGAAGCCATGTTGTCTGGGGCACCTGATGCTTTTATTCTGGTCACAAAACAATGGATGCAGAACAAGAAGTGAGTTTATCATGTGTTACATCACAGAGTAGGTATACAGAGCTCTGCAAAATATTTGTCAGGCATTGCATTGTCTTCATTGTCAAAGTTGTTATCCAGCCTCCACCTGAGAACAGCTTGAGTATAAGTGTATACAACAACTTGTCATGACAAAATTTGTGAGACATTTTATGGTTGAACCCTTATTAATAATATATTATTGGACTAAAATGTGTCTTAAAATACTGTAATACTTCTGAAAAATGTATACATGTACTTGCTTTTAAGATTGTTACATTTTGTTCTGTATATAGTAACTACAGCTTTATACCTGTACAATGATAAAATTGATAAACTCTGTTTTTGTTTTACAGATTAGCTGTGCCAGTGTCACAGTTACCCATTGTAACAGAGGTTTTTCCCACAGTCCGAAGTATTGTTGAAGTATTAAACATCAATACAGAATTGTGCTCATAACTGCACGATTGTTTTGTACCAAAACCTAAAGGTGTCTTTATATTAACTTGGCTGTGTTAGTGCAGTACTCAGGAGCAAGTTACATCTGCAACACAGTTCATATTTAATACCTGGTATAAGTGTTTGTTTTCAACTCAAATCAATTTGCATACATTGTATATAGTACAACCAGTCAATGATCTTGTAAATTTTGCAATGGTGGCTGTACATCATTACACAAGCAAGTTGTGTATGACACACTGTCTTCCTTATTTAATTGGTTTACATTTTTGAAATAACTGAAACATTTTTTAACATAATTATTTATGCATTTATTATTTTATTTCCTTTTCATACTTTTGAACTGCTTTGTTTTGATTTTGGGTTATGAAATATCACTTTAGAAATGAAAAATTAATAGGATAATCAATTGGAAAGAATGAATAACTAAAATATGCTGAAGAATGCCATGATTTAAAGAGGCTGTCTATATAAAAAAATTCTTTCATTGTAACATTTGATCATAATAAACCATGGCAAGAATATTGGTCTAGGTAAACTGATTAATTCTTATGGCTTCTAATGTTGTTCAGTAACTTAACATGCAGCTGATTCTGAAAATTTTTTTTTTGTCTGAATGTCTTGTAAAACCATGATGGAAGATTTCTATTTTGTTTGGGCTACTTTTTCACAATCTTATACAGTTGTGCCCTAATAAGTAGACATGGTATATTTGTAACAACTGAGAACAAAATTTAATTAGTAGTTATATATTTTTTTAATGAATATAATGCCCTCGTGAACACTTACTGTACATGTACTTTGAAAAGTGGTTAAAACAATTTAGATAGTGATTTTTTTTTTTAAATTAGTTGAATTATTTTTTCCTTTCCCTTCTAAAACTTGCTTTCAACAAATTCCTTTCTACTTTGCTTGCATTGTTGGAAGCTGATAAATAATATATAATATAATCGAAGTTACATATACCTATTGATTTTGAGGTGAAAAGTCAATGTCACCATTAATTATGATTTTAAGTAGGTTATGATGAGTCAAGGCCTTGATCCTTGTGATGAATTTTAAGAAGAAGACTATGTTATCATGCAAGTCATGAATATCAAAAGTAATCTGTTAAATGTTTATGAAAATTAAATTGAAAAAAAAAAAATTTTTTTTTTTCACTAATTCAACTATTTTGAAAAAATCACAATTCATAATTAGGGAATTTGAATTTCCGGCACCTATGGGTGCCACCATTATCGGTTTAGCTGTGACGTCACGAAGTCAGTTTGTAAAGTGAAAGTAAATAGGTAATTTATTACGATGTCCGAAGTAAGCCCAAAGCTGAGACTTTTCCCATATAATTTCAATCCAAAATATACAGTTGAAGAGATTGAGGCACAACATATAAGTAAAAGTCAGGAAACATTGACGAACCGTGATATTTGTAGATAGAGGTTACAGACCACCAATTCAACCAATGAGCATTTGGAACGTATGCAAAAATAGTCCTACGCAGAAATTACCCCTGTTCCTCATAGTGCTGTGAAAAAAGTTCTCATCTTATTTAAAAAAATTAAACAGTTTCTGAAAGGAAAAACATTTCTGTACATTTTATAGGTGCATTTTGCTTCTTGTGATGTGAAGCCTAATCTCCATAATGATTTTTAAATATACCCCTATCTTGTGAAAACACTGGGATTTCCCATGCTATTTATAGACCCTTCACTTCCGGTGACCAGTACTGCACTGCAAGTCTGCTAACCCCACATGCCATTCTGAGGATTGTGAGCGGACACATGTAGAATCATGCTGATATATAGTCCTCTGCAGGTTAAAGTTAAGGTAAAGTCCAAAGAAGCCATTGAATATTGTGAAATTAGCATAGAAGCCTATGGAAAGTGGAATCATTGGTTTTTAGCCTAGAATACTTAGTATTTCTGAGGAAAATCTAATAGGAGAGTTCTTCCTGATGTTATTACTTACCTGTGATGTGGTTTTGGTTGGCAAAAAACCCATTGAGTGGCATGGGGCATCAGCTTTCAATCATCTTAACCTTTTTATTTTTGTAAGATAATTGAAAATTATTTTGAGTCCCTGAACTGCAAATAAAACCTTTTTCTTCATATAATTTTTAAATTAAATATTCAGTAAATAGACTAAATTAGCATATAAATTTAATAATATTTTTTTCTGGAAATAGAGGTTTATATATAAATATCTTTACAAATTTATTTTTTAAAGTAAAAGAGTTATAAATTAACTTACAAGACATGAATTATTTTAGCTGAATGAAACATTTTACAGAACCAAAATTGGATATAAATAACAAAGTTATGTAGTTTTGAAAATTAGGATTCTAATCATGAAGTTGTCAATTGTATAATTGTTTATTTGCTAACCCATTTGCAATTGACACTTAATGATGTACAAATTAGTGAATATGACATCACTAATGAGATTGGCAAACTCTCTTTTGGCTACTTCCGAAGAGTGTTCATGTTGCTGGTTAAGGAACTGTTTGAATATTTTTTCTTTTATCATTTGTGCAGTCATAAGCTTGACAAGACTGCATGTTTTGGTGATTAGAAAAACAGGACCGTAAAAATATTTACGGAATATTTAAATATGCACAACTTGTGTATCAGTACCAAACCGACTTATTGACATCACCAGCTAATTCGGAGCCATCGGTAAAAATCAATCGTCTTGCATATGATCAACTCTATTCCTTCGAATAGAAGAGTTTTGCAAGATAGCTTTTCACATATATCTCAAAGATTTTGGATTTTGCATAGCCTTGTGCGTTTTACAAAAGTGAATTTTGGGTTATTTATATTTGGTAACATGTATGATTTTTCATAAGGGTCTAACTTAATGTAAAGGTTGTCTTTCCAAGTTCAACTGCTATGTTGAATAGTTTCATTATTAAGTAGCAGTCTTTATAAAAATCAGACAGGAGGTGATTAATGAATATAAAAATCCACCAAGTTAATTTTCAATTTAATTCAGAAACATACAGTTACAAGAAGTCTTAGTTTGTCGTTAGTCATTTTGTTGTTGCAGTTCGGAGATAAAAATTACATAGACTGTGTAGAATTTGACACCCGTAAGAGTTCTAAAAAATACAGGTCTTTATACAGAAAGACTATATTTATGTAAAAAATGTAGCATATGAGGACTGAAAACACTATGTTAATTTAAAACCTCTACTTTTGGCATTGTCTGAATTTTATATGGATTGGTACTTAATTGCAATTGAAATAATATGGAAAACTAGTCGGTAAAACCATGCACAATGCTACATAAACGGTATTTATTCCACTCATATATTACCAAGTTTTGTGCTTGAAATATCAACATTTTTAAGAGTTCTTGTTTGTATTTTTTTTGTATGAAGTTTAACACTCAAATTTTCTCTGTTCGCGTGGTTTTGTAATTAATATTTCTTGTGATAATACACTTATTTAATAAAAAAGACATCTACCTCATGTTCATGTTTTATTTTCCAGTCCATAAACAACGGCAAGATGTAACTTTCTTATAATAGTACGAGGCGTGATTCTCCTATTGCCTGAACCATAGAAGCAAGTAGTTTATGGTGCCGTCCATAAATATTTCTTTTAAGCTGTTTTGTTACATTTCATTGTTTTGACATACTATATCATTCCTTGCCGAAGGGATGTGATTACCTGGTAATTTTTTGGGAAGGGGGTGGCAGTGCCATTTCAATATTGAAATATATGTAATTAGGACCTTCTATACCCTTATGAATATTTTTTTTGTAATTTTTGTTTGTACATTACTTACATTGTCCTGTCTTGTATACATTATATTGTCTTGAATGTATGTTGAGGAGAGTCACTATATTTATAGTGGTCTTTGGGCCGTTGGTAATCCTCGTTAAATAAATAAAGCATTAAATTAAATACCCTGATAAAGGCCTTATTGACTGAAAATTAGTAAATACGTGCATTTACTGTAACAGTTATATCAAGTAAATGCTTATATTAACTAACATTGTTAGTAAATTAAAGGCATAATTGTTATATTTTTTCTGTCTTTGAAGAAATAACCTCAATCTCGTGGTGACACTAAGTAACCTGCGTAGCAAGTGTACACCACGGGCATTTAGGTTATTTCAAATAGACCGAAAAACTAAATTATTCCTAATAATTAAATTTAAGTATCAAAATTCAACCAGTAAATCATTAAAAAAGTTTGATGAGTCACATTCATTACAGAATTTGGTAGACGATTTTTTTTTATCCAATCAGAACTATTAAGTTCGTCCGTTACAAGTACAGAGGACAAAATGCCTAACGTACCCTACCGGTGCACCTGGTCCATGCTCCCAGTTTTTAGTGGAATCCGAGTTGATTTTAGTTACTTCATGTTCTTTGTTGTGTATGTCTGTTTTCCATGTCTGGTCTTTGTCCCTGGATTACATTCTTTTGATTACCGCTATAACCTTGTTCCCTTGATTATTCTTGCACATGCGTGACACATGTTTTTCACATATATTGGAAAGTCCGAGACGTTTCTTGCCACATGATATATGTGAAAAACGTGATACGTATGGACCACGCATGTAATCATGCATTTCGCATGCGTTTATCGTGTGTGAAAGAATACACATTTGTCACATGCGTAATTGTTTCGTGTAAAAACCTTTGGTGCATGAACTTTGTATTTTCAAAATGTCCTGCTTGTCACACTATCAGGATGGTTGACCAAGTATCATGGTTTTCAAGTGCAGTATAGATCTTTTGTGTAGGATCTTTTATTTTTTTCCCAGTTTATTCATTATTTTAACTGCTGTAAGTGATTTATGAACAGGAATATGCTTTACCCATTGAGTTCTGCTTTTGCAAATCCATGCTTTACCATGAAGATTCTTTTTTTTAACTTTATATATGCTCCCCTGTTGTTCATTGTACTATATATAAATAAGCTACTATATATAAATAAGCAAAGATTATTAAATTAACCCCCAAAATGAATCGCCACTTAGTTATGCTACATATACTTGTATATAAGGGGCTGTATTGTGTTTAAATTCCTATAAACAAACAATGGAAGCACATTTGTTGACATCTTGATTTTCTTCCAAATATATTATAAAGGATGCGATAAAGGAACCATTTAGTTTCAAGCAAAGTATGTAGTCATAACTTTTAATAACTTATGACTTGACTGACAATGTTACTAAACATGCTAAAATACAAACATAATAACTGATGAATAAAATGCTTCACGGCGTGCCGCTTATTCCAACCCTAGACGTCAAACAACCAGTTTGGACAAAGCATTCAAACTTGATTCAGCTCTAAAAAGTTAAAATCTCTGTTGTGATTAGATGTTTAACACATAGAAATCATTATGACGAGTAAAAGAAATAAAAAAAAATACTTTAAAATTTGCTGTTACAAATTTGCTAATGACAACAACCAATTTATACAAAAATGAAGAAAATGCTTATTTCTGGCCCTTTAGACCCTTAATTCCTGAACTCTATAATGACCCTATAAATTCATCGAAACTTCACGTTTATGGTATAGAAACTAGTACAGGTGGTAAATAATACAGTTTCGTGGAGATCCATAGACTTCATTCCTCAATTAATTGCTTGCCGGACTGGTGGAAACCAGGAAAATGTTATTTTCCTTAATTCCATCCTGGTTATGGTTACCAAACCCCAAGAAAATATCCCAAAGCCTGACTTTGATGGTATGGAACATTGGGATAATATTTTATAGACATACATACACGAATACTTAAGTTATATCATATTTAGTAATGTTTTATAAAATGCTTGTTTATTGTCCCATTCTCTTAACAATTACAACTATAGTTTGGGACCAGAAAAATACTTGTTTTTGGCTCTTTTCAATCCACTAAACGGTTCAAATTATAACACCCCCCCCCCCATTTTTTCCCCAGTGTGAAATATTGTAGTAAAAGATTTGAGAACCATACAATTATAACTGAGTTATATAGTGAAATAGTGTGAAATGCTGGTTTTTGTCCCATTTGCCTTTGGTCCCTGATTACTTAACGGTTGGGGCCATAACACTCAAAACCAATACCGACTTGCCTTTTATTGGTAGGGAACCATAATTAAACAAATTCAAGTTACCGCACTAAAGCCAAGTGTTTAATATGGACAACGCACACACACAAGTACTACACTAAGCGTACATGTTCATAGCAAGTATCAAAGTCAATATTTTCATAGAATAGGCTTGAGGGTTACATGTAAGACGGAACATAAACCTATAGTCCCCTTTGAATTCGTTGGAAAATGACAAACTATTTTGTTATTGATGTATTAGGACTGTACATTAAAGTGTGGTTAAATAAAAAAAATTGAAACTGTACATGCATACATTTAGATTATTGTGCTGTAAAATACTTTTTGATGCACAGCAGAGGTCGCATACGGAAGAGATGGGGCAAAATGGACACAAAATGCAAGATTTGAAGCAGCTCTAATTTTGATTGTGATTAAATGTTTGACACAGGATAAGATTTTGACCAGAATGGAAGTGTTAAAAAAACAGAACTACTTGCAAATTGAAATTTGAATTGTATTTGATTACAAAAACAATGTTGAGCAGGGTGCAGCTTGGCACGACCGCAGCGGTCGAACCCTTACCATTAGGGGAAAATATAGACGCGACATTCAGCTTAACACGGTTCAGGGTTGACTGTCATTAAATATTTGACACAGAATATTAAGCTATAACTACATAATAGAACAGTTATTATGATTGGTTAAAATTCCCAGTGTAATTTCAATCCGTGGTATAAAAGGAACACTGTGCCTAGACACTGCATGAATTGATAAACTCCTAGATGCTGGTATCTGTATACTTTTGAGGGAAGTCAACTAGCTCGGACTGGTGCACTGCCAGCTTTCGTGCCATATATGCCAAGAAGAGATATTTACTTAGATGCCAAAAGGACATTCATTCAGTCAGAGAGTCGCAGACACCGAGGAGAGAATGAGGGCCTTTTAAGGGCTACCTAATAAATTTCAAAAAGATTCTTAAATTGAAAAATAATGAAAGAAAATGTTTCTTCTTGTATAAACTATATGTACAAGGTAGAGATTTGAGCCCGATGAAATTCATTTTTATGTGTCAAAATGCACAGGAACAGAATGTAACATTGACCAAGGTTGTACCTGTTATATATGTATATGAAGGAGGAGTAGGGCATATGCAACGAAGGTGCGTTCCTAGGACAGTGAAAGAAATTTCAAGAAAGTGGAAGCATAAGACACCTCAGAAAGGTGACGCAGAATGAAACTGTTAATTCAAAGAACTTTAAATTTCCATTTTTTTAAAACATTTCCTTAATTTGACCTGATATCCTAATTCAAAAACTAAACATGTCAAATTGTACGGGAACAAATTTATAAATACATGGACCAAATACCACACGACTGAATTTGGTATCATTTTAAAAGGAGCTTCGTTTAAAGTTTTCGAAAATTCGGGGTCAAAGGTCAACATCAAAGGCTCGGTTGGGTAACGAAATGTGAGCATTTATGATTTTTCTTTGTAACCGTTCGACTTAACTTGACGAAATTTGAAATAGTTTTACTAAGGCATTTCTGCGAAGTGTAAAATAATAAAATTTATCTTCTGTATTTTCGATTGATTACCCAAGAAATTCAGAAATTGTAAAAACTAATGCGACATTTTAAGATTATTCTTTAGACTTGGCATTTGAAGTACAGTCAATGGTATATAAAAACCTTTTGTGAACATGCTGAATGAAATCCTCCAAACAAAAACAAATCGGAAAATGTAATGTAAAAAATTTTAACATCAGATTACATGTTATGGTAAAAACGGTTTTGATTATGTTTTCCAGTTTTTGATATAATTTTCAAAAAAGACAGATTTGAATTTATGTTGGCCAAATCTAATATATACATACATTAATTTTCAGATTCGTTAGTCCTTACAGTTCCGTATTTGATGTCGATCACTGATCTGATGATTTACTGTTGATATTTTTTTCAGTTAATGCTGTTTAAGAATAAAAAAAACCCGATTTTATCTCTAGCACAGTTTTACAAGGGAGCGGATTCTTTTTGTAAAGTCTAAATAAAAGAAACCACCGAAATTCAGGGCAAAATGATATTAATTAAAGGCAAGGCCTTTGGTGAAATAAAATACGATTTGGTAGGAATAGAAAAAGTGAGGATTTTGTGAATAAGACTGGTCATTCAAGACAAGAGCAGTAATACAACAGAATAAAAAACAATTGTGTTTATTAATGATTTAATCAATGGGCTGTGTAATTCTAATCAGGTAACAGGTGTAAATAGCATAAAATGTTGTGCCCCTTCGCTTGCTGACGATATTACATGCATTGCTACAATACCTAAAGCATTACAACGAATGCTTGATGTGTGCACCGACTATGCGAATAAGTGGCGGTTTCAGTTCAATGGCAAGAAATCGTGTGTGATACAATTTTCTAAATCGTTCGTAAAATCAGCCTTAAACTGGACAGTTAGCCAGAAAATAATTCCAATTTTAGAAAGCCATGTGCATTTAGGGATTGAACTAAATGGTAAATTTAAGTCTCTCTCAAGGACAACGATCGTTTGTAGGAAAGGTAGAAGCACTTATTTTGCAATTGCCAATATCAGATGTGGAAATACAAATCCGTCAGTGCTTATAAAATTAAACATATTATACAGATCTGTTGTTATACCCACCGTTCTATACGGCTGTGAAGTGTGGAACAATTTAACGAATACCGAGCTAGCACTTCTAAATAGATTTCAACAGAAAGTATGGTTGGGTTACGCAGCATAACAAGTGAAATCGAAAAACGCAAACTTCATTTTTTCGGCAAACTTTGCAAGTTGGGTAATAGCTGCTTGGCGAAAACTATCTTCCTACACAGACTTTTTACATGATTAACAGACAATCGAAATCGCATAGGCTTTATCCCAGATATTTTAGATATCTTAATCAAATATAACATGTACAAGTCCCTTGCGATCTTTATCAGAGACGGTGACTTTCCTGGTAAATTACAATGGAAACACATGGTGGTAAATGCGGTTCATACAAAACATGATAATGACTGGAAAACACGTATAAACTCAAATAGTGGCTTTAGTCGATTCAGAGAAATCCACAATTCCATTGCTGTTGCTGACATCTGGAAGTACCCTACAAACTGCTTTGATTTGCGTACCGCTCACATTATTGCTAATTATATTTCCTCTGTACCAAACCTAATCGAACAATCATGTAAATTATGTGATCAAATATTCACCGATATGCTTGTCCATGCTACCAAAAACTGTACAAGTTCCTTAGAGTTGTTTAATGTTTGGATGGACCTTATAATTGAACATTTTCCCCTAGAGCTGTACGTAGAACTAAGCGAGTATGATGATGAATCGCTTGTCCGAATTCTCCTCGGTAGAAAAACTTCCACTGTGATTCCGATATAGATGAATTCAGACGACTCTGCCACATCCATATTGTAAAGTCAACAGGCGAATATTTAAGATGCTTACGTTGTTGGAATACATTTTTGTAGCTAATGCATGTAATGCCACCAGTACACGAACATATCTTGCTCACTTTACTTGTATATAGATATGAATTAGTAATACAATTCATTATTATTATTATTTAATATTTCCTATTTGTGTCTTAATTAATTTGTAATTATGTAATTGTAATTCATGTAATCTCTATTTTGAGGAATTAAAGAATGAATGAATGAATTTTATAAGGTGCGCGGAATTAGTCAAAATTATCATTATTTAAGGAGGTCATTAATTATTTATGGACCTCCACATTTCGAATTTGGAACCTCTTGAACTATTTCAGGACATGCATAGGTAATTGTTTTATTTCAGAAGGGTCTTAAATTTTTTTTGGACCTCCACAAATCGATTTCGGGACATCCAGAAATATTTGATAGGAATTGTGGAGACCCTGAAATATTTGATTTCCTGAAATTGCATTGTGAAGATCCAGCAATAATTGAGGAGGCCCTGAAATCGAATTGTGGAGGTCCATAAATAATTAAGGATCTTCATAAATAGCATGCACCTTCTTAAATAATGATTATTGTGGCTAATTCCACGCCTCATACTACTAGTATTACTCAATATGAACGTCAGCCCCTACCCAGAATAGATGACACGCTCAGTGGAAATAAGGGGTTTCCGGAAATTGGCAATATGGCCTTGAATAACCCTTGATACCCAGGATCGTGAGAAAACCGATTGATATCTGTACAAGTAATTATTAAAGCGAATCTATGGTTTGGCCCTGCACGTCTCAAGATTTGCCTACTGGTGAAATATTTATTCATTACATTAACAAATCATTATACGACTGCATATTGTTCTAAGTAAAAAAAAAAACAACAAAAAACAACAAAAAAAACAAAAACAAAAACAAAACAAAACAATAAATTAAATTTTATTATAATTGTTGGAAGAGATTTCAAGTTATTATGTGTAGTGTGAACTTGCAGATTTGGTTTTCTTTGAATTCTGAGTTTGGTGTCAAACTTATTTCATTTTAAAACTTAAATGAAAATAAAAATAAATCTCTACCTATCGACCCTATAAAATTTTAGAATGGTGATCGGAAACATTATTATTTTTTCGGCCTTCGACATGAAATCATGTGATATGCATTTGATGAATGAACCTGGTCACATGACAACTAATTACTAAATTCCCCGAACACACCATGACCCATGCCTGGCTATGCCTGGGGACTGTATGAACGGTTCGATGCATAACACCGGCCGTGAGAGACCTTGAATGATAGCCAAGGGCTTTAAGAAACCCCCCAGGCCTTCATATATTACATATATCACATATGAGTGCAAACCGGGTCTGACAGTATTGAGTATATTATATGTTAGCAAGAAAACGATTATTAAACCAAGTATAGTAACAGTCTGCTGATGGTCAGCGTCACTCATATCGTGAAATTGATTGGTTAACAATGTGTTACGAAAGACTTTTGAGGATTTTAGTGCTTTATATCCACAAAGACTGTCAAATTATCTGCTAGAAATTAACGATGTTCTAGCTTTATAATGCACGAAATGAAGGATGTAGGCGCTATCTTTTTCATTTGTTATAGTGTTATTTAAATAGAACATTTGATGCATCATTTTAGAACAGAAAACGATTTTTTTTCATGTCTAGTTGATTTAGAAGAAGCAAAGAATGCCTCTTTTATAAAGTTTTTAAATGTCACAGTTAATATACATTAAAAAAAACCTGTCACTCCATGAAATTAACGGAAAAATTGTTTGACGTCAGTTACGCTCGGAGGTACGAACATCGCGCGTGACGTCTGCGAAGTATGCAAATGTTTCAGAAGGTTAATGTGTGCGTCCTAGATCCTATTTGAAGAACCATGAGACTTTTATTTCAACGAACCAGAAAATCAAACAAATAGCTACAAAAGCAGAACTTTATTTGATTTGAAATGTATTAGATTTAAAGACCACATTTTAATCTATCTCTGCTAATAAGAGTTCTCAAATCGGAAACGAGTCTTGAAATCTGTTCAAGATCACTAAGGGCAAACAAGTGGTTTTTCCGCGGTTCTGTTATAATCTTTGAAAGTTTGGTTTTATCATCCTCTGAGGAAATTCCGATCATCATGCCATAAATATCTGCAATAGATTGAAGTTCTTTGGCCGCGGATATTACATCGTTTTCACTTCCGCAATTATAAACACCATCTGTTAGCAACAAAACTTCCCTCTTAACATGTTGTTCCTCTCTCCTACCTAAAACCAGGAAGATTAAATGTGAGTAATTCCAAGTTGAAGCTAAAAGCCATACACATTATGTAGCAGCACACTTAAAAATCAAGCGGTTTTCACTGTGGGTATTTATTGTTGTCAGATATATGATCCAAACAGACTTTCAATTGGTTGGATATATAGGAAAAACATTAAATAAATGTAAAAAAAAATATTTTAACCGTTACCATAGCAACGAGCACTCCTTAGCAACCACCAATTTTGGGCTTAAAAATCACAAAAATGTCACAATTTGAATATAATTTTTTTTTCTAAAGGTGGAAATTTGTCAAATTACATAATTATATTAATGAAATGTGTTTACAGTTTACAATAAGTACAAAACAATCTGTTTAAATCTGATTACCATAGCAATCAAAATTCTTAATTTTGGACATTTTGAAATGTGTAAATTCAGACCCGTTTTGCCAAGACAATAAGAAGATATTATCCAAATATAAGCATGACAGTGAAGGCAGGACCTCTCCATTGAAACATATCAAAGATAAAAATATATAACCTATCTTTGTTTTTTGGTCATCTAAACCCGAAATGACCCCCATGCAATATTTGTCCAGGCCATAATTTTTGTGTCTTTTGACTTAGACCTATACTATTTTAGTATGTTGGTATATCCTCTCAGGTGTTGAGTGTCGCATACTGAGTTGACGAGCTTTGACCTTTACCTTTAACCTCAGGGTCAAATAACATACAAAATGTTGGCAAAATACCTAACAAAATTTTGTCCTGGCCATAATTCTTTTGTCTTTTTACTTAGACATCTGATATTAGGTATGTAAGTATATAACATCAAGGCAGAGTTAAATGTTTTAGAGTAGAGTAGATGACTTTTGACCTTTACCTTTCATTTAAAGATCAAATAACATACAAAATTCTGTCTGGGCCATAACTTTTTGTCTTTTTACTTTTCACCTAGATATCTGATATTTGGAATGTGGGTACATCAGCCAAGGCGAATTGTCTTGTACAAGGTGGGTGAACTTGACCTTTGACCTCACGGTCAAATGAAATACAAAATTTTGGCTTAAGGTTAATGAGACAGTCATGTGACTATTTACATTTTTTAGCTCAAGTCATTGGTTTATTAACAAATGTACATATATATTCTTGTTTTTAATTTCAAAATGCTAGGGCTCATGATATATTGTGACTTACTCTACATGAAGTCTGGTTCCAGATTTGATAAATAAGAACCATTAGAAAATCGATATTTATAAATATACCATAGAAATATTACTCATGGATAAAAATAACAAGTGTTTATTTACTAACCTGGTTCCATACATCTATCAATTGTAACAATTTTGCAACTATGAATAAACCAAACATGGGGAATCTACAATTGCATATTTCATCTCGTAGTAGCACATAAGAATCAGTTACAATATAGAAAATGTGAACAACTTTTATACAAGCTAGTATACAAGGTAACATGTTCCTTCTACTTATTATTGTCCATACATGAGGTCAGAAGTAAACTAAAACATACTAGTAGTCAATGAAATGTAAAATATAGGTTGCAGATACTTCACTTTCGCTTGGATGTTGATTCACTACCTTTGATCATCAGTATATTACAACTTCGGTTATATAATCCTATTTTTTATATCTATTTCAGACTGAAAATATATAACAGTCATTCCTCATAATTTATATTAAGTATCAAACTTTAACGAGTTACATCACTAAAAAAGTTTGATGACGTCACATTTATTACAAAATTTGATTTATGAGATGATCGACGACATTGTTAAACTAATCAGAAACCGTGTCACTTCTGAAATTAAATTATTGAGGTTTCATACCTGAAGTACTAAATCATGATGTTTTTACCCAAAAGTTTTTTGTGTGATTTGACATATTTCTTTATATATTTTTCCTATTCAATCAGTTGGGAACACAGACACAAACATGCACTCAGGTTCTCCGATAGTTCTTCCTTAACTTTCTAATCAAAAGATATTACTAAAGTGAAAAAAAAGGCAAAGTCATAGTGAACCGGGTTGTGATTCCTAATATCTATCTAATAATTAGGTATAAATTGTTTTTCATGTCTGAACCTATGTGCATGTTTGTGTGGTTGAAT
Source organism: Perna viridis (assembly GCA_037379345.1). Classification (NCBI taxonomy): domain Eukaryota; kingdom Metazoa; phylum Mollusca; class Bivalvia; order Mytilida; family Mytilidae; genus Perna; species Perna viridis. The sequence continues at coordinate 60,146,566 of CM074512.1, forward strand.
AGGTAAAATATATTAAGTTATCCTAAAATGTCAAATAAGACAAAAAAAATATTTTCGGGGTAAACACATTATGATTTAGTACTTCCGGTATCATTACCTAAATAAATATCAAAAGTAGAATCATATGACCAAAGTTATAATATACTGATGCATCAAGGATAGTGAATCAGCATCCAGCGAAGAGTAGTATCTACAACCTATATTTGTTACATCTCATTGACTACAGTGTACTGACCTCATTTATGGGCAATAATAAAAGGATCATGTGACCTTGTATACTATCTAGTATAAAAGAAGTTAGCATTTTATATATTGCAATTGATTCTTAAATGCAACTGCATGATAAAGAGTAATCAAGGGAACCAAGGTTATAGTGGTAATCAAAAGAATGTAATCCAGGGACAAAGACCAGACAAGGAAAACAGACATACACAACAAAGAACATAAAGTAACTAAAATCATGCATACAAAGTAACAAAAGTAAATGAGAAACTCGGACTCCACTAAAAACTGGGAGCATGGACCAGGTGCACCGGTAGGGTAAGCGTCCTCTGCAATTACATATGTTTCTAAATATGTAATTGCAAATTACCCGTGTTTGGTTTATTCATAGTCTCTAGAGAGCTACAAGTGACAGATGTATGGTAACAGGCCAGTAAATAAACATTTGTTATTTTCATCCATTTGTGATATTACAGTGATATATTTATAGATATTGATTTTCATTTTTTTCTTATTTATTATTTCTGACACCTGACTCTGTGTTACATTATGTTTGGAACAACTAAATTAAAGAAATTTTTAAATGTTTCATAAACAAATTCTACATGTTCATGTTTAGAAGAGTAATTAAGAGAAACAAGATTCTAGTGGACAAAAATCAATAATTTGTAATATTAGGAAATGATTTTTTTAAATATTACAAAATCATTTTTTTAATATTAGAAAAGATTTTTTAATACTAGAAAAGATTTTTTAATATTAGAAATTCATTTTGTATTATTAAAAATTTATTTTATAATTTCATTTTCTAATATTACAAATTCCTGATTTAGTAATACTATAAAACATCACACATTTTGTAATATTACAAATTGAATTTGTAATATTTAGAAAATGAATTTGTAATATTTAGAAAATGAATTTGTAATATTTAGAAAATGAATTTGTAATATTAGAAAATTACATTGCAAAATCGGTCGCAATTTTTAATATTACAAAACTATTTTCTAATATTAAAAAATCGTAATTGAATATGACAAATCCATTTTCTAATATTAGAAAATCAATTTCTAATTTAAAAAGTCGTTTTTTTAATATTAGAAATTCAATCGATTTTTTAATATTAAAAAAGTGTTTTGTGATATTAGAAATCTAATTTGTAATATTAGAGAATGAATTTGTAATATTGAAAAATCATTTTTTAATATTAGAAAACACTTATTTTTTAATATCAGAAAATATTTTTTAGCATTAGAAATTCATTCCGTAATATTAAAAATTCATTTTCTAATATTAAAAATTTCTGATTTAGTAATATTACAAAACATGAAACATTTCGTAATATCACAAACTGAATTTGTAACATTAGAAAATGAATTTGTAATATTAGAAAATCACTTTGCAATATTGCAAAATCAGTCACATTTTTTAATATTACAAAATGATTTTCTAAAATAAAAAAATCGTAATTAAATACAACAAATCCATTTTCTAATATCAGAAAATCAATTTCTAATATTAAAAAATTGTTTTTTAATATTAGAAATTCAATTGAATAAAAATGATTTTTTTAATTATTAAAAAAGTCTTTTATAATATAAGAAATCTAATTTGTAATATTAGAAAATGAATTTGTAATATTAAAAAATTTTTTTTTTTTAATATTATATAATACTCATTTTTGTCCACTTTAGCTTGCCATAGGATATCAAAAGCGTGTAATCCAGGGACATCTTGATTAGAATCTGTTCATTTCAGTAAAGCTTGAGCTCAAAAAGAGGAAATGATATATATGTCAAGAGAAGAAAAAAAAAACTAACAGAAGAAGTATATCTCTTGGGACTACTTGAATTTCTGTCAATATACAGATATTTATAAAAAAAAATTTATATAGTCAGTCACATGACCTTTGTACTCATTAACATGAAGTCAAAATTTTGTATGTTATTTGACCATAAGGTAAAAGATGAAGTTTCAATGTCAACCAATGTAGTACATAACGCCTCACCTTGAAATGATATACCCACATACAAAATATCAGATATCTAAGTAAAAAGACAAAAAAAAACGGTATGTCCCAGAAAAAAAAGGATGATCAAGGATGAGGGTACACAAGGCGCTGTAGAAGAAATGCAATTATCTCCTTTTAATAAACTTAAAATGGTTCCATTTTTTAAATTAAAACAATTTATTTCATCTTTGTTTTTAAGAAAATCAAAAGAGAAAATTTATTTTGTTTATGAAAGAAATAAACAAAGTTATATGCATATTCAATCAGTATATGTTGAATAAAGTAAAAAAAAACAATCACACCTTAGTGTTATGTTTTACGCTATCTGTTAAAAAAAAAAAAAAATATATATATATATATTAACAATACGTGGGGTAAACACTCAACACGTTGACGTACTCCCAAACAGCTAGAGTAGGGAATCGCTCTCGGACCCACGTGGGGTCTGGGAGTTGACAAGAGCGTCTACACAACAGCCCAGCCGCTAGTAGGCTATACTCTGAGTTCTTCGGTCAGGTATCCTGAAGTCTGGGGTCCGCTTCTTTCTACTACTAACTGGCATTACTAACAGAATCCCCGTAAAGAGCGGTCGTGCCAGATCCACAAGGATAGTCAAGACCGTAAAAACCCCCAAATCATCATGTGGGGAAAACCTGGTCATAGAAGCGTACGTATGATGACATTTTTTCTTAGCCCTATGAAGAATCTTTACTTTTAATTTCATAAAGCTTTAGGCAATTAATCGTTTTTGTCTCCCTTTCCATAAAATAGCGCTTTACTTGACTCAAACTTGTATAAAATTCGGTGATCATCGAGCCTCCGAGTATATTTCGCCGAAAACAGAATCAAGAGAGATGGGGCAAATATACAAATCACGTGTTACCGTTTCTACCTCAACCACATATAACACTGCATGAGTCACTATATATATATATATATATATATATATATATATATATATATATATATATCTTCATATCCAGTTAAGAGTTACTAAGGTTTCTCGTGCTTAACTACAGATAGACAGACAAACAGACAGATCCCTGATGTGTTAAAACTTTTCCGAGTACAATAGCTGAAACATAATAAGCACGTACATGCACAAATCATTGTTGATAAACTTATCATTACTTTTAGTTAAACCAACAGTTCTTATAATATTTGCAAAGTTTTAAAATATATAAATGAGAAAAATAAAAATGAAACTTTTTTTCATTAAAGTTTATGATTACGAATAATAGTAAATTAATGTGGGAGCTTAAATCCTACCGCTTTCGAAATTTTCGCTATTCATCAGTCATAATAATGGGGATGAAACTGGGAAGTTAAGAAGCCCAGAAGTGACGCACTTCAATTTTGATAAAAATAAAAGGGGTCCCCTTTTGTAGAGTTTCCGAAGATTAACATCAATGCTAACCGTATCTCCGCTAAAATGCATGAAAGCTTGGCATATGTTAAATTATATGTTCGAAAACTAATTTCATATTCATATTCATACCAATAAACCTCAGACGGTTCACGGTCAGACCATGTTTATTTAACCTGACAACCTACATGTATAAGGTATTGTCGCACCCCATCAAATCCACCACCCGGGACGCGCCTGTTTTTGTTTGTTTTGTTTTTTTTTTCAATAAATTCAAAGAGGCGGATAACAAAATATTCTAGACATGGATTGAATATAAACGTTATAGACAGAGGTGACTGAAATAAAAGACAACTTCGTTCACATAAAATATAGACGCTACAATTTGCATTAAATATTAAAAAAGACGACAAAAAGCAGAACTGCAGACAACAATTATCACGACAGGACCGCTTGCCACGAATATTATATTAAATCTAGCAGTCATAACAAATACTAAAACTACATGAGGGCTGTTAAGCACAGATATTTACACCTGGACGTGAAGAATTTACATGTACATGTATCCATGATCCTCCTTAGCGGTGCATCATAGTCATAGTACTTCCCTATGTAACAGTTTTGATATAAATACAGATATTTTAAGTGTCTACATGTTTTCTGACGTATGTGTAGGTGTACACAAAATACGAAAGAAGTGTTGGAACATTTACTTTCTATACGAGAAACTTAAGCAACAGGATTTTATACACCCAAAATTGTGTACAATTGACCATTATTTTGCATAAATTAACTTTGCAATAACGAATACATGTTAGGACAAGTTTAATATGACTGTGCACATTGTAAATGTATATGTATTGAAGATTTTTTTTCGGATAAAGAAAGTATTGTTGAAAGAACTTTGTTATATAGAACTGTGCTGAATCATTGTAATAGATAAATACCCAGAGCCTGGATTTTTTTTTACAGGCAAACAAAGCAAACGGCTTTTAATTTTTCTACTTTCAAAATAAAAACAAGAGCGAGTAAAAAGCTTTATTCACGCTTATCTTATAACAGCGTTTCCAATTTGCCGGATCGCATAAGGGAATAAAATGCATTGCAAAATTTAATAACAAAGTTATCTTTAGACAGCGTGCTACAAGTTTCTATACACTAATGCTTTTTTACGAGTTTATCTAAAGCATCTCATTTTGTACTACGTTCCACGCAAAAGAAAATCATAACGCAGAACAATTATTCAAAAATTCAAATATTAAATCCATAGAAAAAATCCCACGTAAATGCGGTTCAAAGTAAGGGACCGGTCATTATTTATCTCCAGGGGTGGGCCGGCAAATTGAAATATGATCCCGGAAAAAATAACTGACCCCCCCCCTTTTCCTAACACAGAGATATTCTTAACCCCCTCTCTCAAAAAAAGTCAACCCCCTGCAGTTTTTAAAAATGAAATTTCAATGTATGTATTGATTTATTGAGAATAGGAAACATATAGTACAATCAAAAGTTATTTAAGGAATGTTTCCAATATTTGAACGGGTTATACAATATAACCTGGTTTGGGGCAGTTTACGCTTAATAGGCCACGAAGCGATCTCTATTTTAGCGTAAATATATTAACTTCAGCGGTCACAACAAGACCTTCATCATGAGGATAACCTCATCTAGTACATGAAAACATAAAAAGCTTTATACATTATTTTGATTACCGCTATAACATTGGCTCCCTTGCTTACTCTTGCACACGACATTATGTATAAAATTCTAGATATTGCACAAGTACATGTACATGTGTAAATGATTTTTCTATAAAAAAAAATCATGACCCCCCCCCTCATCAATTTGTCAAAAATGCATAACCCCCCTTCAAGTACTGCTATTATTTTGTAGTAATTTTTGAAGCGATTTTAAGCGTGATTTTTGAAGGTCTTTTGTTAAATGCACATAGAGATCCAGAGTTAACCAAAAATTCCCTTTTCCTGTAGAAAGAATTAATAAATGCACATGTACATGTGTAAATGATTTTTCTATAAAAAAAAATCATGACCCCCCCCCCTCATCAATTTGTCAAAAATGCATAACCCCCCTTCAAGTACTGCTATTATTTTGTAGTAATTTTTGAAGCGATTTTAAGCGTGATTTTTGAAGGTCTTTTGTTAAATGCACATAGAGATCCAGAGTTAACCAAAAATTCCCTTTTCCTGTAGAAAGAATTAATAAATGCACATTTTCAGTTTCAATCTTTTTTTTGGTCTACGCTGGATCTCACTATAAAATAAGTGGCAGAAGAGTGAAAATAGACAGAATAGCCTTTTTGGGCATTCGTTTCTTTATTGTTAGTTTTTTAATCACAAACTAAATGCATAAAATTGAAAATTTACAATATGAATTACATCATTATTTAGTTTTCTTCCGTATTGATGATATTTTTTACCAATTATTTCAGTAGGCAGAACAAGGCTTTATGGACCCTCATTCTTTGTATGGTATTTGTCCAAAAGTTTGTATGTATTTGTCATTTGACAATGGGGTCAAATGTAAACCTCGAAAGGCCATCCACTCTAAAACATTACACTTTGTCTTGATGTGGTTTACTTACTTACCAAATATCTGATATTCAAGTTAAAAAAAATATGGCCCAGACACAGTTTTGTTTGAAATTTTACCAACATTTTGTATGTAATTTGACCTTGAAAAGAGGATTCAAGGTCAAAGGTCATCCACTCAAAATACCACATTTCACCTTGATGTGATATACTTACACGCCAAAGATCAGATATCAAGAAAGACAAAATAAAATTATGGCCAAACCAAATTATCTATGGTATTTAAAAAAAATGTATGTTATTTGACCTTGAGGTTGAAGGTCAAGATTAAAAGTCACCTAGTCTGGTACACGACACTCCGCCCTGAGAGGATTTGCCAACATACCAAATATTAGAAGTCTATGTCAAAAGACAAAAAAAGTTTGGTCCGGACAAATTGTGTATGAAAAACATCAAGAAGAAAAAAGTCTTCATGGTGTCATTTCGGGACCAGATAAGCAAAAAACAAAGATAGGTTACATTTTTTTTATTTTTGATATTTTTCAGTGGAGAGGTCCTGCTTTACTGCCATGCATATATTTGGATATCTTCTTTCTTGTCTTGGCAAAATAGGACAGAACAAAACTTAATTTAACATAATTCATAATGTAAAAAATTAAGAAATTTGGTTGCTATAGTAACCAGATTTAAACCATTCAAATTGTTTTGTACTTTATTGTAAATTGTTTAATTCATAGCATATTTCATTAATATAATTATGTAGTTTGACAAATTTCCACCACAAAAAATTACATTCAAATAGTGACAGATTTATGATTTTTAGGCCAAAGATTTGTGTTTGCTAAGGAGTGCTAATGGAAACGGTGAAAATATTTATAATTTTATATTTTTTATTCTTTTTCCATTATATCCAAGAGATTGAAAGTCAATTTGGTTCAAAAGTCTGACATCAATAAACCACCTACTGCATAATTCTTAGGCGGACTGCTACTGAAGAAACCAACATCAAAACCAGATCAACAACAAAACAGAAAATACTTTTCATTATTTACCAATGCGGCTTGATACATAATTATATTGAACTTTTTTCATTAGCAAGTAATGACTTCTGTTTTTCCAATCCTGACTTATCTTATTCACTGACTTGTCTTTAAACGTTTGACACAGCCAAGGTTTCAAACATAATTGCAAAATTTGATATGATCATTATAAATGTATCGGATCGACGGTCTCGTGGCAATGTCCTACACAGTGGGTATATTTGCTATTTCAAAACTAATACCCCTATGCCACAAACAGGACAGTAGCTTCGGGAATTTGTTACGAGTAGCGCTTAAGTCATGTCAATTTGTCACATACTGTATGGCAGTATTTTTCGTCAAAACTAACGGAGCCGTCCCTTGCACAGTGCATGAATATGACGGAATTGTCAGTTACGTTGCTTTCGGCGGAATTTATGAAAACTTTCCACTTAGTACAAGAACTGTAAAAAAAAACGCTGCCAGGAGACCCGAGACAATATTTATGAACGAGAAAAGATCATTCCTGTGTCGTTAAAGATAAAAAAGGCATGTAGCGAGCGGTTTGACTATTTTTTTGTATTCAAAGAGAAGTAGGTAGTGAAATCCAAGATTGCCGCCTTTTTCCCTTGTAGTTTTTTAGTGTATGGCAATGAATAGTAAAAAGTAAAAAAAAGTAGTTAAAACAGCATTGCAGTACAATTTTTGCACATCTAATGGATCAAACTCATGACCTCAAGTCCCTGTGACTGGAGTGATATGTAATGAATCAGAAAGCGATTATATGGTATCGTGGCAGCGTGCTTGTCTCGATTGTTTCTATCCATGGCTGAGTCATACCAATTGACAACGATTTTATATGTCCACAAGCATGTACTTAAATGTTAAAAATTCTGTTTCATGTAGTATAAATAATATTAGGAAGAAGAACAACAAGAAGAAACTGATCAAAACCAATATGTTCCCCTTTTCGTTTAGGGAAAAATCATGTAAACTGTAAAGGGTACTTATAAATGTATAATAATATGTTGTTATGTAATTCATGTAATGGAATATAATAAAGAAAGAGTTTAACTCTTATCACTTGTGCTTGATCTAGTTGCCGCTTTTGTATTGACAATAAAATCTGTTTAAACTAAATTATACCTATCGTTAAAGTCAATTTGTTCACGATTAGAAAGTCTTAACCCCCTCCTTCACGGTCATTTCAGTCATTTTATACTTATAAAAATATAAAAAATGACATAATAGATACACCATCTCAAATGTTATTCCTTAATAAGAAATAAATTTTTAATATTTAATTGATGGCAAAATTGAAGAAAATTGAAGAAATCTCAATAAAATGTGCTTATTTCCATGATGAAATTCATAGGGCGAAATGATGCCCTATGTATTTTCTGACAAAGTGTTTATAAAAATCAATGATACTGTTACGCCCTCACGGGTGTGTAGGTATATTTCAAGCGCAAGTGTATAGGAAAGTGGTATTTCACTGGTAGCGTGGCCTTTGAAGGTATTACCATATACTTGTTCTTAATACACAACTCAACAGAATTTAAACTTATAAGTAACATTTCTAAACTTCTCAGGAGTCAATATTTTAATACATACAATATATAATGTTAAAACCCTACCACTGAACGCTAAAGAATATAAACGGAGGTCCCCCCAAAATATGATACGGGCTGCTAGTTTCTATAGGTTATGTCAAGGTCAGGTCGTAGTAAAAATATTTACTACTAAAAATACAGGGGCATACCACGGGTGTTGTTCTCCTGGCGAGCTGGTAGCGCTCAGTGGTCAAAATCGAGCTGAATAGTACTAACTGCTCTCAGAATAATTCTGCCGGGATTAATTTCAGGACGCCGGCCCACAGTTATGTATAACTGCCCCACTTGTTGGAATTTTAGGCCCACTTTCAGGAATGTGGGGATTCGGCTAATATCATTCATTGGTTTATCCTTGTGGGCCTCCAAACAATATGATTGGTTAAGAAATCTCTGCATTCCCACAGAAGTCTATATTCTCCCAACCAATTACTTCCGGTCTGCCAAATATAAACATGGTTGACATCGAGGGGAAAATATAATAACGGGATGGAAAAGAAGGAAGACGGGACCTACTACAGCTTATAATACGGGGAAATAAGCCCATAACAATCATATCCCTTAGTAGTATATATGAATATAAATGACAGGTGAGAAATATGAATAAATAGACGAAATAAAGCTGGGGACTTGTCGACAGCCTGGGACTGACTGGACACGAGGGATGCAACAATGAGAACGAACTCTGTCTTGACCATTAGAAAACATTCCCATTATAGTCCCAATACAATAATACAAATACAATCACATAACTATGTTTAAATTGTCCATATCGCGCATGCATTCACTCAGACGGACACGAACAAACAAGAAAAAGGAACCTGAGTGACACTCAAAAATATATCTTCATTATAAACCTACTGACCTAAACCCTACTTTGTAACAATACATTACTTCATATCCTTTGTAAATTGTGATCATTTTGACAGACACCATTGCTTTGTTTGTAAACGTTTCAGTTTTGCTGTAATGGTTGAAAAAGTAACGAAAATGAACTGATAAGCGCCTAATTCTCAGACTTGACTGATGTAAACGTTCATTTCTCTCAATTGACAGTATGGCGGAGGTAATATAATACATCTTACCTTTAGAAGATAGAAACATTTTCCTTGCAGCGTTGAACGCTTTTTCGAGGCACGCAGTTCCTTGACCGTAACCTTTAACAGTTTTAATGTTGTTTATAGCTTTCTTGGCCTGGAAAATGTTATTAACACCATCGAGCTTAAGCCATATCTCCACATCTTGCGAAAATAATATAACAGACAATTTCATATAGTCATCCGGGTTATCATTTGAATCCAGTGGATCTGGTAAAGGACAAAACATACTTATCAACTCCGCCAAACTTTGCCATGTCTTAGAAAAGGGTAATGTTCCTATACTACCTGATACATCAATTAATAATACTAAATCACGTGGTCCAACTGGCGGGCGGACAAACATGGCACCAAAATTTTCCGATGTTATCTCTGTTGTTATATCTGTAATAGTAAAATGTATTTTATAATAAATATACTAAGACACCAATATTAGTCTATGATGCTGTGACTACACTCGAATTCACCTCTGCCTGTTTTCATTTTTTGTTAATTATCTTGTAAATTACTCAGAAGTTCCTTTAAAAAATTGCCATTTTATTCATGTCGTTCTGTACTACAACTCTCATACAATTATTTCTCGTTCTTACCTCCGAGATCGAAATATTTCCATATTTATTTTTTCTACGAGAATTTTGCACTGAACGAATGGTTTATCCGCCAACTTGTTTCTATGGATATTATGAAGTGTTTCCTATTACCTCACAATTGAAGAGCTGAAATACCATGATTTCCCGCCATATTTCTGCTCTTTACCTTTAGTGAAAGAAAAAAATTCGAAGTTCCGAATGAAAATATATCAACTGGTACCTAATATGAGACTTACCACATATAGTATGGAATTGGCAGGGAATCAGAAATATGACGGGAAATCATGGTATTTCAGCTCTTCAATTGTGAGGTAATAGGGAACATTTCAAAATATCCATAGAAACAAGATGGCGGATAAACCATACGTTCAGTGCACAATTCTCGTAAAAAAATAAATATGGAAATATTTCGATCTCGGAGGTAAGAACGAGAAATAATTGTATGAAAGTTGTAGAACAGAACGACATGAATAAAATGGCATTTTTTTTAAAAGGAACTTATGAGTAATTTACAAGATAATTTAAAAAAAAAACTGGAAACGGGCTTAGGTGAATTCGAGTATAGTTAACTTTTCGTCCTCATACTTCAGGTATTGAGTGACTTGCATCTGATCATAAACATGAATATTTTCACAAAGCTACTACTTTGCTGTTCATTTCATGTAAAATGGTAAAACAAGGCAATATTAAACTAAATTGTGTAATTGACAAAAATTTTGAAATAATCGAAGTTTACAGAAGACATTTATCTTCGTCAGAATCAATAGAAAGGATTTTTCCGAGATGAATATAACAACTAATTGTTTGAATATTCTGAAACTGAAAAAGAAAAAGACACTTACTAACTCTTCTGGTTTCCTTCAGATGAGGACAAGAATTTTCTTTACTGGACAATGATAAGCGTCTATACCTTTCACTGGTACCAAACCCATAAGGTTTATGCCAATGACTCCAGTCAGTAAATTTACAATGTACTGTAAGAGTAATCAAGGAAACCAAGGTTATAGCGGTAATCAAAAGAATGTTATCCAGGGACAAAGACCAGACATGAAAAACAGACATACACAACAAAGAACATAAAGTAACTAAAATTATACATACAAAGTAACAACAACATTAACCTGTAATTTATGCCTCGTTTATTATGAAAGTTTCTTCAATTCGTTGGCATATCTTCATTCCAAGTAAGTTAATTATCTCTCCTTCAGATTTTAATATTTTATATACCACATAAACACGGAAATATGTCACTTATCTTGACCTTTGAAAAAGACAGAAGATAGACAAAGAAGGGTTATCGAGAATTTGCTTCAAACGAAGCAAATTCTCGATCAAACAAGGCATGTTAATCAGTGGTCAACATTAGACCTGTTCATCAAGTCATTGGTCAAAACAAAGCCTGTTAATCAAATCCTTAGTAAAAACAAAGCCTATTAATCAAATACTAAGTCAAAACATAAGCCTATTTATCAAATACTTAGGCAAAACAAAGCCTGTTCATCAAATACTTAGTCAAAACAAGGCCTGTTAATCAAATTCTTAGTCAAAACAAAGCTTGTTAATCAAAGCCTTAGTCAAAACAAAGCTTGCTAATCAAATTCTTATCCAAAACAAGGCCTGTTCATAAAAAAGATCAAACCATTTAACACGAAGAATATAATAGAACCCTCAAACGGAGGCAAGTCCTAGTTCAAAACAAGGCCTGCATGTTAAAAAAAAATATCAAATCACATACATTTGTGTGACGTAAAGATTTTAAACAGTACCCAAAAAACTTAACTCCGTGTACTCTGAAACGGGGGAGCTTTTACCTCTTCTTACCTAATGAACACAGAATGTAGGATTGTCGAAGTAATAATATGATAATAATTATGTAAACCTACATATTACTTGTTTGGAAATCACTGAGTCCTATTAAAGTAACTGTCTTTATAAAAATCAGACAGGAGGTAATTCATGCATGTCAAAAACCCACGGAAGTTGAAATGCACTTACATTCATTTTTTTGGAATCGTAAACCGACCTCAGTTATTTATTTGGGTGTTGCGCTTTTGAAATAAAATGTATATAGGTAGTACATAAAATTAGAACTTTGCAAGAGTCATCGCTCTTGATATGGTTTTAATTGATTGATTTTAGTAAGAAATTTAATTGTGATTTTCTGTAAAGTACAGATCTAAATACAGAAAGGACTATTGTCACACAAAAAATAGTATATGTAGACCAAAAATCAGCGTCTCTTCCGTGGTTTTTTTCTACACCATGAATTACCTCACTATAAGCATTGTTTAAATTTTATATGGCCTGGTACTTAAAACATCAGCGTATTGGTAAATGTATAAGACAAGTGCAACGACTTGATTTCTCCAGTGTCAACTGTCTGTTCAATTATAGTATAATTTTAGCTTATCACGCTAATGTGTTTATCTCATAGCTCCTTCATTTTGCTAAAAACTGTGACATCGATATTATTTCGATTTTCTGAATATGACACATTGGTCTATGACTGCGTTTGTTACCGTTATCCGATAGAGCGATATCCGTTTGTAATCGTTATCCGATAGAGCGACGTTGAAGGTCCGTTTGTCATTGTTAACCGATGGAGCGATATAAATGCGATACGGAGGTCCGTTTGTCATCGTTATCCGATAAAGCAATGAGGAGGTCCGTTTGTCATCGATATCCGAAAGAGCGATGTGGAAGTCCGTTTGTCATCGTTATCCGATAGAGCGATGTTCAAGGCCAGTTTGTCATCGTTACCCGATAGAGCGATGTGCGTTTGTAATCTTTATCCCATAGAGCGATGTAAAGGTCCGCTTGTAATCGTTATCCGATAGAGCGACGTGAATATATAGTTTGTCATTGTTATCCAATAGAGCGATGTAAAAGATCAGTATGCGATTTGGAGGTCCGTTTGACATCTTTATCCCTTAGAGCGATGTGGTCCATTTAAAATATTACGATAATACCTCCTACATGCTCCCATTTCATCAACCAACACAACAGATGTTAAGAAAGAAGCAGAAACTGCTGATTCTCTCTAAATATGTATACGCCTTCATATGTCATTATTTATAATGATTTATTCATTTGCTAAACCCTAAGAAAAAACGCAGAACATAATAGACAGGAGCACCATCTTACCCATCTGAGTTTCTATTTTATGCGGACAAGCCATTCCATCATTTACATTATATCTTACAACCTCTCTAGTCCTTTTACTGATGCCAGAACTATTTGGTTCATTCCAAGCACTCCAATGCCCAACCAAGCATGGCAGATCAACTGTTAAATACAACTATCCATGATGTTAAACACATAAATCATGCAACTTTAAGCATATAATGTTTACAATAATTGCGATATTTCACATCACAGGAACTGAATGTTTGTGCATTTTTTACGTCGTATTGACTGTAGCTTGAGCTTTTCCTATAATTAATTCAGTTCCTCAATTGCTCAATATATTTAGGTACATTGTATTGTTATCTGTTTTGTAAAGTGTTCTATTTCTATATATGAAACGCATTTAGTGATTGGTTTAGATGCATGTATAAAGGTTATTGTAAAGCAACAATGTATAGGCCAAAGAACCCCTAAAGACGAATTTTTGCAGACCTATATACATGTAGGTCGATAGAGCATAAATCCGACTGTTTGCCAAAATATAGGTGCAGCATTTTCGTGGAAACCAGGGACCAAAAGTAGGTCATGACGTTATTTCTAAGTGTTCGGTTTTTTTTTGCTTCCATCCAAGTAAAACAAATACTTTTTGTATATAAAAATGGCATGAAAAGAAAACCAAGATATTCAAGCATAAATATAATATTAATTTAGAACATTACATACTTCATCAGAAATTTTTGATAACTGTTAACGATAAAATTATGTTTCCGACACAATGAAACTGATTCTCAGAAATATACTAACGAAATGTAACCGACTTCCCTTATTAAAGGTTTCGAGCATATTACTTTATAGTTATCAACTTAAAGTTTAAAATTTACCATTAGGTACTTGTTCTTGTTTTGGTTTTTAAGTCCTCATCAAATGGTAAACTTCGGATTAAAAAAAAATCTTTCAAGAAGAATTTCGTCGTTGGTTAATAGATTTCAAGGAATATGATTGACAAAGTACGCTTACCAATCAAAAGCATTTGTAATGGATTCTTAATACTTGGGAAAGGTTTAAAAGGCATATGAGTATGGAGAACATCCCATAATTAACAAAAATAGGAATTCTTCTGTTGAAACTATAACATCCATTTACCTCTAAATGGTAATAAAGCATCTCAAAATTAACCAACTTCTTTCTTGTATGATAATCTTTACCATATACAGCTCAACCCTTTTTTCGGACACGGGTATCTACTTTTATTTTAATACGACTTGTTTAACCAGGATAGGTCTATATCATAAACATATGAAATATTTGATGTATTGATAAGTCATTATCGTTTTCAGTTTCCGCTTTTAGTGGTCATTACATTCAATTTTCTTTCAAGCACAATAACAAATTAACAGTTCACGAATATTTCGTAAGTTCAAAGAATATTACAATTTCGATGAAATGATCGTAAAAAGTTTCATTTTATATACTTATTAAGCTACATTAAGTATTAATTGACAAGTTATTTATGATCTAACCCAGAACTTTCTAAATCACATAACACCAATCTTAACTTCTTTTCCACAATGCAGATTCCATATTAAAATATCTAGTCATCCTTTTTAGAATAGAGTTGGGCTGATTACTTTCAATTGTAATCGATTACATCATGATTACGTTTGGCAAAGTAATCATGATGACTTCATGGTTACATATGATTACTTCACGTATTTTTTTTTACACATGATTAAAAGAAAATTGATCAACTTCATTGGTATAGGTAATGTTATGACCTATTTAGCAAAATAACATATAACATTAAAGCAGAAGTAATAATTTGTGTATTATATACATAAACTCAAAGCTGTGGTAAACACGATTTTTGAAAATTGTACATTGACAGTTACATTGATTTTTTTTTTTATTTTTCTGTTTGTTTTACTCTTATTAGTAGACCAAGTGTGTTTGACTCTAATTATGTAGACTAAGTGTCTGTTTTAATGAGGCGACAAAATTTGACAAACAATTGTATAGCCTTCAGGAAAGTTAATTATAAACAATATCATAATAGGATTGAAAAGCTATTTTTGGTCGTTCATACATGCATGAATGACAGAAAAAAGCTGTTCAATCCTTATAATTCTATCCGACAGTCAAAGTTACTCTCTGAGAGCCTCAGTCGGTTATATTGATACACTGTGTTTATGTTTACACTTCAATACATACACATTCCTTTGCACACGTATGGAAGCGCGAACGAACATTTACACATAATCGTCTGCACAATGACAGTGAAGGCGGAATGGACAAAGTGATAGTTGGCATTGAAAAATACGAGATGTAAACAATTCAACAGGAATATAATTGTTAAGGAAATACAACAAGAAAGAAGGAAAATTACAACAAGGTTTTTCCAAGGGTTCAGTAATTACTCTCTGTAAACAAACTTGACCGATAAAATCATTGTGTATGTAATTAACTATTCTTATGGCTATATTATGCTGTTCAGCTTTCGAACTACATGGCCGCCATATTGGTTTCAAGTTGACTGGCGTTCATGAAAGCGAAGTTCATGCATGTATGAACTTTCTGGCAACGACGTTCTCGACCAATCAAAAACGGCTATAAGCATGATTAGAATTATTGAGTAATATGTTTGTGTGGTCATTATGTACATTAATGTATTCATTCTTGACATTATTTAAATCTTTTAATTAAATTTTGATTTACACACATATTACATAGTGCACGTATTTTAGGTTAAGTGTGAAAAAAAGCTTCTCTGAAGCAAAATTAAAAAAAAAGATTATGATCATAGTTTAAAGTATGGGATTCCACTAACTCATTTATAAACATTGGATCAAGCCACAACAAAATAATTTACAAATAGACAAAATGCTAATTTTTAATCAAAATCATGATTACACCACACATCCGAGTAATCGATTATATACCATTTCTTGTAATCATTATTTACAATGATTACTGATTACATATGATAACTTATGAAAATGTAATGGATTCCAGTTGATGTCGATTACTGATCACGACTACCCCATCCCTGTTTTAGAAACAAAAGTTTGTGTAGGTTTCTGTGTTACAAAATTCAAACAAATATTATGAACTAAAAAAAATCGGTTATTGCATTTTTAAAACAAACCTATCGAGCTTCCTGTATGAAAACAAAAAAGTGTTTAAAATTATAATATTGATATTAAATATTTGACTTTTTCAATTATTTAAATGGTATTATTTAAAAAAAAAAACCAAATTTTTCCTTCTGACAGATTAAAAAAGGCAGAAGATAAGTATATCGCGATATATAATTACATTGTACAATAATAATATCACAAAAAAGAAGATCAGAAGATAAAAAGTGAAAGCCTAATAGTGGTATGAATTTATTTTTTATATCAAACACAAATAATATGTGATTGTAAAACAAACAAAGAACTTACAAACGACAAGATTGAGCAAATAATAATTCGTTGAACAACTTTGGGTAGCTGTTTATCAGGGCATCATTTTAGTACCAAAATCTAATATATAGGCATTGAATTGCATTGAACGATTACCTAATTGAAGCCAATAGACCTATTCTAGTAAATGGATTTTTATGATAAAAAAAAAATATTTCAACATGATTAAACTTTTTCCATATGAAACCATTAGCCTCTTCGAAGAGTTTTATTTATATGTATCTCTGAAATGAATTTTATTATATTCTTTTCGTGATCACCATAAATACTCAAGGTTAAACCCTTTCATAGATATATTGACTGAAATGGGTCGGGCTCATTCAAATAGCCTCACACAAGCGTACAATGCTGCAGTTATCTGTCGGCAGACACGCAGGATTATGTTCTATTAATACCAGGCTTTAAAAATAATTATGCTTTTGCAAAACAAATCTTTAAGGATTAGCGGGTCAATACTGTCCCAATGTCACCTAAAAAATGGAAATTTAGGAGGAAAGGTAATGTTTGTTGACTTTTGGCAAAAAAACTATTAATAATAAACTCATAATAGCTTGAAAACTGATTTTTTTTCAATAGCATCCAGCTAAACATGTTTTAGTATCTGTATTTTCTGAGTTTACGAAATTTCGGCATTTCACTACTGTTTCTTCAATCCTGAGTTAGCGCTGCAATTTAAATATTGGAAAACATGCAGAAATGTATCTTTATTATAATTAATGATGAACTCTGTAAATGTCTACAAAATTCCATCTAGAGGGGTTATGCTGGTCCATGGTCTAAGAGGAAGGTATTAAAGTATCTTAGTCGCAATTCTGTTCATTCACTAAACAGACTATGCCTTTCCACGATTTACGATTTGGGACAAGTGTTCTCGTTTTGTAAAGCTTTTAGAAAAGGACAGAAAATAATATTTACTTGACATGATCAAACTTCATTTTTATTAAAATGTTTGTTTACAGCATAATTTTCCTAATATTGAAATGTTTTTCACGGCATAATTTTCTTAATATTGACGTCTATGAAAAAGAATAATAAAAAAACAGTCGACAGCAAAAATAATATAACTTTATATACAGTGAAAATGAATATGACATCACTACAAAATTGCAACTTGTACACAGCAAACGTGTATAAAAATCTAAATGACAAATGTTATGTCCAACAATAAAAATTAAAATTACACGTACTTAAAAATATTATAATGTTTTAACTTATCAGTTTGATTATTTAATTACCCTTTGTAGACTGTACTAACGGCGGACACAATTTCCCGTTATTTAATGTAGCTTGTATGACGAAACGTTCTCGTCTACTGTTACCATCATCATCCGGTTCTGTCCATACCGACCATTCAGACACCTGACAATCTATTGAAACTAAAATGCATAATTATTATAATGCTCATCAACATGTGATTTGCGTTCCTAATGCTCATCAACATGTGATTTGCGTTCCTATGCCAATCTGCATAAAGCAGATTTGAAGCGCACCTAGATTAAATGAAATCCAAAACACTATCACTTCCAAACAAGTTCAGACAACTAAATATTGCACAAGTTCAATCGTCAGACTGACTGAATTAGATCACTTAGTCTTTGTCTACTCAGTGTGTAAATCGAACATCCATTATCATTTTCAAACTGTCTAAAAGAAGGTTATCCATGTATATTAATGTTGTCAAAACATGACTTTGACTTTACTTACATGTACTTATCTTCATAAATGATTGTCAATCATCTGCCGTTATTTAACCGTTATACGGAAAATATCTCATGAAATTGTTTATTTTCCAAAATAAACACAATCGGGTACTTCTATTAGTGCTGCGGACAGATATCAAAAAAGTGTTTTAGTTTTCGTGTTTAATGGGTCTAGAGGGTATACGGCTATAGCGCATGTTAATGGAAAAATAAATCAGTGTAGTTTTTGAACATCGTTCTTTTCAAAATGAAAAACGGTAAAGTTTTCTGCTAGTTTGCATTGATTAGTTGAGGGGTCAAAGATCAATCGGCCACAATACTTTTTGATAAGTAATTTAAGTGAAATCGTTTATTTTATGTATTGGAAAACAAGTAACATGTAAAGATCACATGTATAAAATTTCAAAAATGTAAAAAATGATTGCATTTTAGTGCATTTTCAATGATTAAGAGATAATAAGACACCGTAGAATATTACAATGTATATCTAAATATTTTTTACTGAATAACAAATAAAATAAACACAACGTTCCCGATTCGATATGCAACATGAGCTTTACAAAATGTGTTTGAAGTTGCAAATTTTCTCATATTTTAACTACTAATTATACCAAAAATGTAAAATACGAAATCATTTCCCGGACAATCTGTTCTGTTTACGAACTGTTGGTACAACAGAAAAAAAAAAATGAATATTATCTAAAGTAACTTTTTTTAAGTGCTTTTTAAGCAGATTGATAAAAGTTTGACGTATTTTTTCTGCCATTTCTGTGTTTTTCCTTAAGCGCCCGTCGATCTGTTCTTATGCAAATGATATCATTCCGGATCTGAACGATGGAGGGAAACTCTGACATTGTTTAAAAGTCATTTAGTATGTGACGGTGAAAAAGAGAACGTTACAACGGTTTTTTTTTTAAATGGATTATATCAAATGAAATTGGCCTTTACTATTATATAGACCGATGAAAAGTTTCCAAGTTACATTTGTATGAGTGGCTTATTTCCGATTCCTAGATTTAAAAGCATCTTCACTAGGCAAGGATTACGGTCCTGCCCCTCGCATTGCGTTGAGGAAGGGGGCAAAACCATAACCCTTGACTAGCGAAGATGCTTTTACAGTTGAGATCCATATTCACTTTAATTCTTGTTGGTATTTAGATTACAACAAATCAGAATTAGAATGAACCATTACGTGGCTCACTTATTCATTCTTCTCTTTTACATTGTCAAAATATGACAACAGAAGTAGCGCACAATTCAATGCACAAACCACTTATTACAACTGCTCTGTACATGTATGTTTACGCAGCAAAAAAGTAAGTTTATAACAACTTACAGACAGTAAATAAAGCAAACGATATTGTATCCTCGGATTATAAACGTCTTGATCAGAGCCCCTCTCTTTTTCTAACATTCTTGATCCGCCCCTGGTCTGGACAATGATGTTTCCTTTGAACTAATATTCTATAACAACTATGTTACCATTGTGTACTATTCATACGGTTACTAAAATGGAGTCTTTTTGAGAGGTAAAAAATCTTAGCAGTATTTATTGCGTCTGAATTTCTTCAGGCGAAGTTTAAAGTTTATGTATTGTCAAATTTATCATGAAAATGAACCGCCGAGTTGCATTTTTTGTTTGAGAGCCCCTGATTCATGGTTAAATCTTTAACGTTTTATTAGAAGTCCAAGCATATAAAGAAAAATGCAAACAAAAACTATGTATGTTTTGTATGCACAAAAATAAATCTCAAAACCTTAAGTATTTCCATCAAAATGTAAGGTAGACTCGATACTTTACATGTGTCTCTGTTCATAAAACAGTCTAGAAACTTTTGGCCTATTGTGTCATGTCTTAGAGTAAGAGATCTTGTATAATTACATTCATTTTTCTGAATAACTTGCAAGTCAAGTACATTATTAAGAGAATAACAGGGTTAAACTCTATACCCGGTACTACTTTAAAGGTCCTGGTGGTACTAATATCTGTATTTTAAATGTGTAAAAAGTGAGTTTTTCTACTCATGGGTTTTGCCGGGTCATCAACGGGAATACATGTATAACAT
The DNA here is from genome assembly GCA_037379345.1 of Perna viridis. Taxonomy (NCBI): domain Eukaryota; kingdom Metazoa; phylum Mollusca; class Bivalvia; order Mytilida; family Mytilidae; genus Perna; species Perna viridis. The sequence continues at coordinate 60,167,383 of CM074512.1, forward strand.
TTCTTTGGGAAATTATTTATTGATCATAAAAAACAGTGTACAAAGTCATGTTATTGATGCCACACAACGTGCCTTCACGGTATAATGCTGCAGATGAAACTGCATATTAAGTTAATCCCTTAAATACTGAAGTTGTGTCTCGACCTCAAACCGCACATTGTTGTGTATTTGTAGTTTTCATTGGTTTAAACAATAATGAAACAAGCAGTGGCTAGCAGACACTCACAATAGTTATCATGTATACTATTTTTGTGGATAAACTTTCCAAATTTCAACCATTGACTTTTAATTGTCTTGTTTTTGCTTCAATGCGCTTTGGGGTTGTGATGGTATTTAAGAAGTGAATTTTTAAGAATAAACTGAAGATTTACCAGTCCCCATTTTGATCGTGTGTGTGATCCCAATTACTCTTATTTTGTTTTTCTTCGCTTTGTTTAAAGGCCTACGAGGTTCTGGTGTCGCTGTAAAACGACTCACCTACTTTAGATTGAGTAGTGTATGGACAAGCGGTTCCATGATTGATTGGCTGTACTATAATTCGTCTAAAGCGAGAACAAACACCTTTGCCAGACGGATTGCTCCAAGTCTCCCATTCTCCAACAATACAGTCTCTCCTAACTAATACAAATGAATGTCATTATAATTTGTTAGGAGGTAACGCGAACCTTTGGGAAACGTAACTCAATATTCAAGTTCACAAAAAAAAAAAAAAATACATAAATAATTAAACGAATAAAATGCTAGCTTATTTTGTAGAATAGGAAAATTTATTATTATTTAATAACATGTTGTTTTAGGTATTTATCGGTTAAAATCCTTTTGTCAGAAGAACATGACAAAGTGATTTATTTTCTGATGATAAAATCTAACCAAATAACTCATTAAAGTGCTATTTAATATTTTAAAAATCTAGAATACAGAAATACCCTATATAACAAACTGTAAACCAACTTTCTGAATTAAACGATACAACAATCTATGCAACCTGTGATATCATTTTTTTCTGGTTAAGTTACTATTTATTTTAGTAAACAATAATTTTAGCAGATATCAAAGGTTGAAAGAAAAAGCAAATTGATACATAAAACGCTTATAGTTTATATGTCCAATAGACTATCATTATCCGCAAAATTTAAATGAACATACCTGTTCTGTGTGGAGTCGAGTGTCCTCGATGAAGCATTGTTCACACAAGAAATACACACAAAAATATTTGAAGGACCGGTGGAAAGAGACATGGTCGTTTAAGGTAAGAAATATGGAATACTAAGTCTTATATCATTTACCACACAATTAGGCAATATTTGAAAATATCATTGATCATTAACAAAGCACAAAAGCAAACTAAGTTAGACATATCACATTTAAATGCGATCTTGTTTGTATGCAGTTGGCTGATACACTCCTTGAGATGTTTTGGTTTCCTGCAAACACGATACCCAAACGCACGCTAAACGCTCACCAAACGCACGAAAGACGAACGCTTCTATCTGGCGTTTAAACGCACGATAGATGAACGACGAAAAATAATAATATTAACAAATAATGAAGAAAGGGAACTAGAAAATAGAATTAATAAAAGTATACATTACATTAATTTTAGCAAAAAATATAAAAATAACAGTTGAATCAAGGAAATAATCAACGTTCCTAGCGTGCGTTTAAACGATTACAAAACGATGTGTAAACGCATGACAAACGATGCACGAACTCAAAAATGGGAAACGTGAACGTTTCAAGAAGTCTAATTAACGACAATTTTACTTTGTTATTGCGACTCTATTTGCGCATTTGAGAGACAATATTTATATGACCAAATTAACATCTTTTTACAGAAAAAAAAAGTAACCAGTACGAAAGATTACATGCATACGATTATTTATTTCTTATACAAATGAATAGAAACTTGAAATTACATTAAATAATAAAATACAGTAATACCAATAATTTCATTACATATGTTAATTATACTAACATTTGATACACATGTAGTTGCATTGGAATTGAAATAACTGTATTGTGGTTTAAGATTTGCTGCCATTCAGTCGGATGTGGTGGACATATAACGCGTCGCTAGTAAACTCAAACTTGAATGCGATATCTGACATCCAAACATTATATAAAAATACTAGCACATTTACAGTCATAAGTTGTCGCATAACCATATAAACATAGTAACGTTTACATTGAAAACAAGCCTACGTGTAGAAACGTTACTTTGTTGGAAAAATTGAAGATGTTATACTGGTGAATGTATGCTGTAGTTATTATTTGATCATGTTTTTAAAATGATTTATTTTTTTTATATATTAAAGTCAATACATGCACAGTGGCATTTGCGTTAATATGAGCGCATTGTGAAAATGTTGTATTTAAGACGATTGTCTCAAGACAAAAATGTATATGATTCATATATTTTATAGCTTAAGCCATTTATTTTGTAAAATTAAATCAAAACACCCAGAGAAATACATAATCGTTCGAAAAGCGTTTAAAATTACCCATAATGCATTCTAATTACTAACAAATATAGTATCTTAACCAGACAAAAGACAATTTACGATATCGTAGATTGCATAGATTGTACGTTGTTATTGAAACATTTGAATTGTCAGTTGTATACAGTAAAACTAATTTTTGTTTCCCATAATCTCACTCTGTGACATTAATTCCGATGTTAATACCGATGACTTTCTTCACTTTTTACCTTGGTCATTTTCAGTAAGAGGCGGACATGGTTTGCCATTGTTAAGAGCAGGCTGAATAATTACACGACTTCTCATAGTATTGCCCCCATGGTCTGGTATGGACCATGTAGTCCACTCTGATACATCACAGTCAACTATATCTGGTAAACAAAAAGATAAAACGTTCACAAAGACAATGAGACTAAAATTAATCATTGAGACAAATATAATGAATGAAAATGGGCTTCTAAAGTTCAGTTTTACAAATGAACGCGTGCTTGGTCTAGAACTGGGGTATGTCCGGATTTTCAAACGAATTTACCACTCATTTTAGTCTTGGCATGACCAGTACAATCTACACAAGTTATCCATACAATAAAGTTCAAACTTTTCGACAGATTATCTTCATAGAATTGTTCTGAAACAGTAAAATTAAACAGTAATTGTACGAAATGTTTTTTTTTACCTAATTTAGTTTGTTCAATCGGTGGGCAGGATTTTCCTTCATTTTTATTTTGTCGAATAACAGAACGCGTTCTTGTCATTTTGCCATTTTCATCCCGGCTGCTCCAGGATCCCCATGCGTCTACCAAACAATCCAAAGGCACTACGAGACAAAGCAAATCAATATGATAAATTCTCTAGCCGACTAGCTATAAAAATAAAATGAATAAAATCTTTAATCTAAATCCTAACAATCAGATTTCAGTTATACACAGGCAATTATTATTAACTGGAAATTCACAGGAGTTCGATTAATATGGCCTTCATGTCAAAGATTAAGTTCAAATGAAGTTCACGTAAATTCTGTCACAAATTTTATTTGCTAAATTCAGGCAAAAATCACGAAATAATTTTGCTTGGTTAGATTATAAAAGATACTGCTTTCTATTTGTAAATTAAAGAATTCTAAAGAAATGCGTTTAACCTTTTTTTGCCCGTTTCAGAAGAGGACATGCTTTTCCTTTGTTTAAAGGGTATCTCTGAACAGTTCTGAATGATTCCATAATTCCATCATCATTAGCTTCTGTCCAGTGGCTCCAACTGCTCACCATGCAGTCAACGTCAACTTCAAATCAAATTAAAAAGTGGTTCAGAATACATATCCGAATTCCAATATCCAATAAATATTATTTCATTTAGCTGATGAGTCAGAAAATAAAGATTGAAATGTTTAAATGACTTTGAAAGGTATATAAAAGTTCATGTACCGTGATCATGATTTTTTTATTATTTGACCTTGCACGAAACATTAACGTTGCTTTAACTAATTTGCTTTCTTGTAGACATTATCTCTTTACGTTTATACTTACCATGTTTTTATACTTACCATGTTTTGTTTCTTTCAACAGTGGACACGATGTCCCACTGTTCAGTGTGTCTTGTACTATAAAACGTTCCCTGAATGTTAATCCTGTGTGATCATGTGGATACCATGCTCCCCAGGCAGTTACCGTGCAATCTATGTCAACTGTTGCAAACGAAAAATTGGAGACATTAACAAACCATTTAGTTTTTACAAGGCTTTGGTACCAATTTTAGTGTCTTATTCACAGACCGAATTAAAATTAACAAGGCAGTTAATAGATGTACTAAGTTTTTAAAGGTTCCAAATGTACAAGGACTTTTTGTAAGACGCCTAGTAACTTCTTCCAGATAAGCTCTAACCTTGTCAACTACATTTAATAATTATCACTACAGAGTGTAACAACTTAGAACGTGATACAGAGTAGACAATATTATTCCATTTTATCATTTGTATCTTTTCTGTATCGTATTGGACATGGCATATTGCTTTATCTTATATAAGTGACGGTCAAAGGTGGAGGGAAATGAGAGTGAGGGGGAGCAGGAAATAAGGGAATGGGATAAGGATGTTAACAGGACAGTTTTTCTTATATCCACGTCTGAGTAAGTTTTATCCTTCAAAAAAGTAGATGTTGAAATTTCTTAGTAAAGGTTACCTTTTTTAAGATCGGAAAGCTTTGGACATGGTTTTCCATTATTTTTTGGCATCTGAGTTACTATTCTCTCCCGGATACTTTGTCCGTTATCATCAATTTGGCTCCATTCCCCCCACTCTGTTACACCACAATCAATGGGAACTGAACAACAAAAAATATTTACACTAGCTCATTTAACTTAAAATTCATGGCTGCTAGTTCATTCTCCATTCAGTCAATTTTAACTCGGAGGTCATTTGATTTTTCAGTCGTAAAACAATCTGATGTCAATCAAAAGGACTTAATCGCTTTATAAGTACTTCCAGCGCGAAAGAGATCTGGCGGACGAATATTAAAATGTATCAAATTGATTATTTCGTATAAATATATTGTCCGAATTTACAGTATACGTTTTCACTCTACACGTTGATGTACTCCCAAATAGTAAGAGCAGGGAAGCGCGCTTGGACTCACGTTGGGTCTGGAAGAGTAATCAAGGGAAACAAGGTTATAGCGGTAATCAAAAGAATGTAACCCAGGGACAAAGACCAGACATGGAAAACAGACATACACAACAAAGAACATAAAGTAACCAAAATCATACACACAAAGTAACAAAAGCAAATGAGCAACTCGGACTCCACTAGAAACTGGGAGCATTGACCAGGTGCACTGGTAGGATAAGCGTCCTCTGTTTTTCTAGAAACACCCGCCGAAATGCTCATAAAAAGTCCGGGGTAGACAAACGAGGAAAGGAAAACCATGACCCGTTGAATAAATCAGTTGTCATGGTGCAGAGGGTTACAGCATAACGATCCACGAGTTCATGATGATGACCATAAAACTTCTGTAGTGATGACTTCAATCTTGTAGCAAAATAACCCTGTTCCAGAAGCCTATTTGTTAAGAGTTCTACCGCCATACAAAAAGTCTGCGTAGTTTCGGCAAGCTCTGGCATAACGTATGAATTGTGATATGAACATTCCATACGCAGGTGCTGAAGGGGTGTTGCCACAGATGAAAGGAAATGACAATTTTGAATGAGAAGTCATCACGTTTGTCGTAAAGTTTGGTCAATAGTTTTCCTTTACCATCGATTTCTAAATGTAGGTCAAGATATGAGGCTGTAGGCCAGAGCGCTTGTAGGAATACTATGACTCAGTTCTTCGGTCAGGTATCCCGAGGGCTGGGCTTCGCTACCCCCAACTACTAACAGACATCTACTAAATTGTAACTCAATGCGCGTCAGAATAGGATAGCCAAGACCGTAAAAACCCTCACCACACACTATACGATTGAAATGATATTTTACATAAAATCAACAAAAGACAAAATAAAAGACAAAAATCAAATATAAAAATAGAAGTTCGAACTATATTTCATTAATGCCTTTGATATCCATTTATGGATTCCACGTGACTGGCTACGTTTAAAACTAAAAATAGGTTGTTAATATTACACATTGAGAGACAAAATAAAAACGAAATGAAACGAAACAAAAACATCAGTATTGAGAGGATGTGTAGTTTTGGTAGTAGTGAAAACGTTGCTCCCGTTGTAAATAATTAATCTGTTTGGAAATACAGAAAGAACAGATTATATAGTTTTAAAATACCTTTAAATATATCATGACTTCCGAGGTTCAACGCCATCGGCGCTTTGGTTATATTTACAGATTTCAAGTGTTGGTTACTTCTTTATAAACCCAAATTACTAAGAAATCTTTGAAATACGTTTTCTTAATTCTAATAGGGAATTAAGCAAATATTTACCTAATTTAGTTTGCACAAGTGACGGACAAGGCCGACCATTGTTCAGACTTTTTTGAGATGTTTTTCTGACTCTCGTTGCGGTTCCATTCTTGTCATGTGGCAACCATCTACCCCAATTAGACACTTCACAGTCTACCGGTCCTATTAAAACACGGTCATATTTCAATCAAATCTTACATATAACATTTACCGTATGGTAGAGGATGCACGTAGAAATAGAATACGAAAGAAATTAAATATGAACTGTACTGTTAATTATGCATATTTCAAGAATCCTAAAACAATTCTTTTATATCAAGTCATACTTACATTTAACCTTTATAAACAAGTTTTTTTTTCGATTTAGTCTTTCATATTAAATACAATTCATTATTGTCATCCGCCTCGGCAGTGACAATTTATAACGATGCAGCATACTTTCGTCTTACTATAAGGTTCGTATGTGAAGTGTTCATTTTTTTAAAAAATAGAGTAAAGTTAAAAAACTACTTGCCCATCTTAAAATGACAAAAAAAAAAAAAATAATAATCATTTAGCAATATTCAAGTCCTTATAAAAACGAAAAAGGTACATTTTTTGTATTGCGGCATTTGCAGGTGCATTTATAAAAAAAATGATTTTTTTTAAATTGTAATTGTTATTTGAGAATATTCTTTGTAAATTAAACTTGTAAATAAATAGTCATTGTCTACCAGATTTCTTGAATTTTCATGTAGTCTAAATTTCTGTAACTCAGTTTTACTCCGTTAGATAATTACAGGTTCATGATACAACGAAAACAAGTTGAGTATGTAAATGAGAATTAAATCAATAAAAAAAAATCAGTAAAAAAGACTAACAGCCGTTCCACAGGGGCTTGCTCCCACTATCAAATATGCAGCACAACTAGTATATAAATACTAGTCGGGCTGCATATTTGATAGTGGAGCAAATGATATGAACCTTTTACATTCCAGTGATTTGATTGCATCGCGGAGGCTTGCTCTCACTATCAAATATGCAGCCCGACTAGTGTTTATATACATGAAACAGTTGCATATTGAATACTGGGAGCATGTCTCTGTGAAGCAACCAAATCACTTGAAGGTTATAATTATGAATATACATATCTTGTACAACCAAATCAGTCAATTCTTTTATTTTTTGAAAAAGTGCGAAGCGAATGACCTTAGATTTTTTAAATGCCAATCTTGTACATTGTAACTTATAGAAGTGCGCAGTCATATTAAAATCCACAAGCAATAACCCACTCGACAAAAGCTGTAACATAGATATGAGAGACTTCTAATTTGGGTCAATTTTGTCAATAAATGAAATTGATGATAGTTTTAGAACACTAACCAATCTTAGTATCCTCGAGACGTGGACATTTCACTCCATTGTTGATGGGCGTTACTAATATGGCTCTTGTCCTTGTACTGGTTCCCTGTTTGTTTACTGGTCCCCATTCATTCCAGTCAGTAACCAAACAATTGATATCCACTGCAACATGAGAGAATTTTTTTTGTCACTAAGAACAATTATTTGAAGCCATTCTAGTTTAAATCCCATTTTCTACGTATCGGAACAAATAAAAAACTGTTATCTTGTTTAATTTAATGAACTAATGACTAATATTCATGATGATACAAGAATGATTAATGATGCATGCGCGTGTGGCCAGTTTTTGCTCAGTTGCTCAATTGTTTAGCAATAATAACTGATTTTTATAATTACCCTACATTATACATTTGTTTGAAATAGTGTTCTGTGGATAAGAACCGTATTTTATTGACTTAGCTATTACGGGGGTGTTCCATGTAGTAATTATGCACCGAAAAAGACTGTTGATGAAATTATTTTTTAAGTTGCTTTTGAATATATATACCAAACATTTTGTCCGCTCTATAGTCCGACGGTTGGATGGTCCGACAGGTCGATTGTCCGACAAAGGGCAAATATCAATGCCTCAGTTCAAAACACTAAACACGAGCTCACACTATGAGTGAGCTATTGTCATTATTTTGCGTCGATCGTCCGTCCGTACCTAAAGGTTTTCGTCCAAGGTTCTTAATTATTATCTGAAATCACAGGATTCGGAATCAACCTGATTTTATTCTAGAACCTAGGCCTTAAAAATAACAGTAAAGTCCATGCCAGAACTTGGTCCTTTTCTCTCATTTTTTGTCTTCAAAAGTTAAAAAATAATTTTGACAAATAGAAGCCTACATGGGGCGCCAGGGCTATATTCGTGCCTACTGACCGCTTATGGGTTTCATTTACTTTGTTTCCGTAGTTTTCATTGGATATATATGCGTTTTAAAGATACGTGACAGACAAACAGTCAGGACAAATAAAAAAGTTTTTAATTCCAGCTGCAGCTTGCACGAAAAACCATAACTAACTCAAAATATAATCCAAGTCGAGAAGAAAATGGTCTGTGCCTTAATGAGAAATCATAATAATGCTTCATGTACTTTCGCAACAACAAAAACACATTCGTACGAGCGATCAAATAAAGCAATTCTTGAGTGAACACCACGCAGGTATTATAAGAAAGAATAAAATAATTAAATAATTATACACGACTTCTGTATCGACTTCTTTTGAGATATGACATAATACCGAATTGTTATAATACACATGAGTATTATAACAAACTGAACATCGGTTAGAACATGACGTTTCTATGGAGAACAAAACTGCTTTAAAAGGTAACGATCTAAATATAAAATTAGAAAAAGAAGCAGGAATAGAGAAAAAGTCTATTTCTTTTAAACTGCAAAATAAGTCCAGACCTAAGAAACATCAGAAAACAACCACACGGAAATGCTCGTTTCTGACGTATCTGACGGCAGGTTATTTATAAAAATGTTCTGTTCATACTGGTGGAAACTTAGTCTGTAATATAGCTTGTTTGGTATTTACAGTGGTTGACTGCACAGAAAGTTCGTCTTTTGTTACTAGGTATTATATACCTAATAAGAACTGTTTTTGGAAGCTACTTTACCGAATTTAAAATCATGTAAACTTTGGCAATCTTTCCCGCCATTGAGATTTTTCCGTAGTACTGTGCGCCGTCGTTGAGACATTCCTTTCTCATTGTGAGGTCCCCATTCACCCCACATGTCCACCACACAATCAATAGGAACTACAAAAAATCTTATGTATATGAGAAAATGACCTTGCAGTCGTTAAACACATCATTTATCCAATGGAGTTCTGATAAGAAGATACAAAAAAAAAGGAAAAAAAAACAAAAACAAAAAAAAAAAACAATACGTTGTGCGCACAAATATAAAAAAAAGAGATGTGGTATGATTGCTCATGAGACAGTCATCCACCAAAAGCCAAACAACGAACAATTAAACTTTTATAAGTCACCACACGGTATTAAATCATGGGCAAAACCCACACCATAAAGCAAACTGTGACAGGCCCAAACATAAACTTAGTGAAACTTTCATAGACGAAAATCGACCTAATCAATAGAAACAAACGTAAAACGAATAACAATGAACATAAAACTGGACAACAGGTTCATGGCTAGGGACAGGCACTGGACAACAGGTTAATGGCTAGGGACAGGCACATACAGTAAGTGGTGGGATTAAACTCAACCCCTAACCGGGGACAATAGTGGGAAAACATAAAAATAAAACGAACTATAAAAATCTGTTGAATTCGGATACAGAATACAAAACTTAAACATATAGGACAAAAGACAACAAGGTATACCATGAAAGAGTACTCGCTTTTTCTGTAAGCTACATTTTAGTTCAAAACCCAAAAAGCAATTGATAAGCACACCTTGTTTACTAATTAAAAGCAAAAAATATCAATATATGCATGTTCAATAGGATTTAGTGAAAATACATCATAAAATATCAAAGTAAAACAAGGTTTTCGTGCAAATGCCAAGATAAAAAGCAATGACATTCACATAATAATCAATATGAATAATATTACGTGGAATTCGTTAATCGTGGACGTTGTGAAAGAAGTATAAAACGCCACTGGCATACTACACAGTATGGAATAGAATATATGAGTAAAGAACTTATTAATTCAATTGATCAAACAGTTGTCTTTCCTTGAAATAAGCTTTCATTTTGTTTTTCTCTACTTACCTTCCGGTGCAGCCCATGATCCATGCTCCCAGTTTTGAGTGGAGTCCGAGTTGCTCATTTGCTTTTGTTACTTTTGTGTATGTATTATTTTAGTTACTAAGCATTCTTTGTTTTGTATGTCTGTTTTCCATGTTTTTCCACGTTTGGTCTTTGTCCATACACTTCTTTTTTTAGCCTTGGTTCCCTTGATTACTCTTATACATTACTCTTGATAAATCTAAATCTAAAACAGATTAAAATAAAATCAAATTCCATAGATGTTCCGGATTTTTTACCAAGTTTAGACTGGTATGTTTCAGGGCATTTCGTTCCATTATTCTTTGGTTCCGTCATAATAGACCTTTTTCTGACTACTTTCCCAAGGTTATTAGGAATAGACCATGATGACCACTGTGTTGTTCTACAGCCAAGGGGAACTTAAAAAAATGTATTCATATAATAAACAATAGTTACTACTTGTATAAAATAATATGTTATACCAAAAAAAAAAAATAAAAAAATAAAAATAAAAATAAATAAATAAATAAAACAAAATAAAATAAATAAATAAAATGTTTTCATATAATAAACAATAGTTACTGCTTGTGTAAAATAATATGTCATGCCTTAATTATGAAATAATTATTATTTAAAAAAAGATGACATTAATGTTTTTTTAAAATTGTTCTACAGTTCTTCTAGATAGAAACAATCCTACCAAATTCTGTCTCAATTATGGAAGGACACTCCTTTCCTCCGTTCCAAGGTTTGCGTTTCCTTATTCTAGTACGCATGCGTACACCTTTGTCACTAGTCGGGCCCCAAAGACCCCAGTATCCTACTACACAGTCTATAGACACTGAAAAAAAATCAAGATCAATACATCAATCTGTAAGTAACTAAAGCAATTCCTTTTTTTTTTTAAATAAAGGAGTTGTTCTTTACATCATTTTTTAAAAAGAAATATTGGTTCAAAGCTGGCTGGCACAAGTATGTGACTCTTTACAGCAAATAAACATCTCTCCGGACACGTCTCAAATTTTTAACTGTTTTATGGATATAGTCCTTAAATATATATATACATATGTCAGAAAAATTTCCAATGATGTTAGAACTGTCAAATTTATGATGCAAATTTTTGGTCGTTCCTTCCACGGGACTCGAACTCGTACTGCTGTGATATCTACGGCAACACCGCCTGCACACAGTCCAGCGCCCTAGACCAGTCGGCCAGCTAGGCTCTATAAAAATATAGCTTTCGCTGGCCGGGTCATTCCTCCTCGTAGGATTAATCTAGGGCTGTAACTTAGTACACGGTGTATGGTAATACGAGACAGTTCATTTAGATGTTAATATGCAGGATAGAGGATCAAATTAATGATGCATGTCACAACAAATCAATATTATATAAACGTCTCAGAATGTGACGACTCTATTCGCTACACTGCTCCATCGGATCAAACTGATACAGGGAAGATAACGATGTTCTAAAATCGTTGGGTCTAGCGCGCTGGACTTTGTGCAGGAGGTGTTGCCATAGATGTCACAGCAGTACGAGTTCGAGTCCCGCGGAGGGAACGACCAAAAATTTGCATCACAAATTAGACAGTTCTTACATCGTTGGGAATTTTTCAGACCTTTATATATATGATTATCAATGCAGTGACTACAAATGTAAACCAGACATCCCTCTAAGTCGCCATCTGAGATATGGGGTAAACGATATAGCCTAAGGATTTAAACAATCACTTACAATGCATAAACGAAAAACGTACTTTTTAATCTAATTATATGATATATAAAGATACATGGGTACATCTTCCTGTCATAAATGGATTTGAAGTCGTTGGAAAATCTAAATAGCACCGTTGCCTTAAAATTGCGTTTAAAAAAAATATAATACGATACGGTAATGTTGAAACGTGTTATTATTTTAACCCTATCCTTTATCACTGTTCGAAAGAATCTCGGATATAAAGTCTCAGTTTTGATGCACGAGCCAATTTGGACAATCCTAAAGAACGTAATAATCTTTCAGTATTGTTCTATCATGACATATTTCAACAACAAAGTTCTATTACTGTTACTTTACCAGATTTTGATTCGTGAATAGGTGGACAGTTCTTTCCGCCATGTAAAAGGTTGGTTTCTATAGATCTGTGTCTAACCATGATACCTTTTCCTATGTCATGCCATTCGCACCATTTTGAAACGGTACAATCAACGGCAACTAGATGAAAACAAAGAACGTAGTGTTCACTTTACAGTAAATAACTTATTTCGATTTCTGATTTAGAGTTTTAACCACTCCGGCGTGATTTAAATGATACATGCCATGTATTTATAAATAAAGAATATACTTTTCAAATATTTCATGATAGACAATTTTGTTCATTCCTATTGTCAAAAACATAATGAAAGTTCATATTAAAAAAAAAACAACAAAACAAAACAAAACAAAAAAAAACAAAAAAACAAAAAAACAAAAAAAAAACCCAAAAAACAAAACAGGATCTGTACGCTTTGTAGTCTTAAAAGATATGACAACATAAATCAAGCGTATATGATACAAAAACAAGCATACAAAACCCTCCTAATATTTATTCATTGTGTTTATGTAAGGTGTGTTTTCGTGAAAAAATGCAAAGCCAGAAATTACGTTACCTTTTTCCTTTGCCTCAAGAGCAGGACAACGCCCACCACCTCTTGGATGCTGTGTTATTGCTCGATTTTTTACCCTGAAACCTTCAGCGTTGACCAAACTCCAAGAGGTCCAGGAACTTACTTTACATGGTACAACACCTGTAGAGGGAAAAGTATGAAAACATTATGTTTTATTGGGTATATATCACTCTTGGTTGTGCTACAATTTGTATCGTTGTCAAAATGGTTGTTAACACACACACACCAACACACACCTTTGAGCTACATGTATAAGGTAAAGTGATTCATCTGGGATTTATGCTTGGGTTTATTTGTTTTAATGGGATTCGGTAACTTTATTATACAGTCTTTGAACAGTATATGGTGCCTTATTTTACATGTTTATTCACGTTTCTCCAACATTTGATAAGTAGACTAAAACAACATTCAATTAAGGTTAGGGATCATGCGCCCTCAAAAGGGATGGATATTTAAAATATACCTGTACTTTACCTTTTCCAATATAAAATGATATATTTTAAATGATATCATTGATAAAAGAAACAAAATATTTTTGTAATATTTTTGGTTGAATATTCAATTTTTTTTTCTGTTTTTTTTTCAATAAATACTTATAACATATTAAAACAATAAAGCTTGCACTGTTAGTAGCTCACGTGGCAAATTGGGCTGAGATCACTGATGCCCTATAAGACAATGTCTGTCAGTTTAGGTTCATTTAACAGAAATATGGCAAATTGTTGCTTGCAGTGAACTTTGTACCAAATAGGTTCAGCAGATTCAGACTACAATACATGGTTAAGACAAGATTAGGCGACAGAAGACATTAGAAAATGTATTGTTCCATTTTAAATGAAACTGCCTATATTCTACAAATCCTATCTGTCAGATGAAGAATTAAAGAATCGCATACACGACCACCAGTACAGACATTTAACTTAATGGCAAATGGACACAGACACTTGCAATTTATAGATTTATTATAGTTAACGATGGCGACGCACAGAAAATACTTATACTATCTACCACACGGAACCTTGCCAAAATTTGCTCAATCTGCAGGCATCACTAATGGAGACGGAACCTTCCACACTTCACCAAACCATTTTACCCAGTTAAACATGCTACAGTTGACGACGTGATGTACCCACTAGTATTCTCCATTCTTCCTTGAAAGAGCGAACAAACATACGTCCGATTCTTGAACGTACTCAAGATTGCATGCAAGTAACGAGGAATACCGAAACATCGATTGCCCAATCTACAGGTGACAGTCCAAGATTATGCAGACCTTGCATCATTTTGTATTCGTATATGGAACTTAGACAGCAAAAATGTGTTTGACATTAAAGTAACTTTGTGCTATGCGTACTTCTGAAAGTGCTTCTTATTTCTGTTAAAGAGTACCAAGGGAACCAAGGTAATAGCGGTAATCAAAAGAATGTAATCCAGGGACAAAGACCAGGCATGGAAAACAGACATACACAACAAAGAACATATAGTAACTAAAATCATGCATACAAAGTAACAAAAGCAAATGAGCAACTCGGACTCCACTAAAAACTGGGAGCACGGACCAGGTGCACTGGTAGGGTAAGCGTCCTCTGCTTTTCTAGAAAGACCTGCCGATTTGCTCATAAAAAGTCGAGTCCGGGGTAGACAAACCAGGGAAGGAAAACTATGACTCGTTGAATAAATCGGTTTCCATGGTGCAGATGGATACACCATAACGATCCACGAGTTCATGATGACGACCATAAAACTTCTGTAGTGATGACATCAATCTTGTAGCAACATAACCTTGTTCCAGAAGCCTATTTGTTAGAGTTCTGACGCGATACAAAAAGTCTGCGTAGTTTCGGCAAGCTCTGGCCAAACGTATGAGTTGTGATATGAACACTCCATACGCAGGTGCCGAAGGGATTTTGCCACAGATGAAAGGGAAGTTGACAATTCTGAATGAGAAGTCATCACGTTTGTCGTAAAGTTTGGTCAATAGTTTTCCTTTACTATCGATTTCTAAGTGTAGGTCAAGATATGAGGCTGACTTCACAGTGTCTGTAGTATCCTTTATCTCAAGTTCTTTGGGTATAGATGCGTTGTATCAAATCCCCGAAATTAGGATTGTTTAAAGAAAATACGTCATCTATATAGCGGAAACTGAGATTAAAGGATCTAGCTAAACGATATTCTTTCTTTCGGATCAGATCAGCTATAAAGTCAGCCTCATAAGAGTAAAGGAAAAGGTCAGCAAGTAAAGGGGCACAATTTGTTCCCATTGGAATGCCGACCGTTTGTTGAAAAACACGTCCACCACACTGGACAAATATGTTGTCGATTAAAAATCCCAGCATTCAAACGAATGTAATCCAGGGACAAAGACCAGGCATGGAAAACAGACATACACAACAAAGAACATAAAGCAACAAAAATCATGCATACAAAGTAACGAAAGCAAATGAGCAACTCGGACTGCACTAATACTAGGGGGCATGGATCAGGTGCACCGGTATGGTAAGCGTCCTCTGCTTTTCTAGAAACACCAGCCGAGTTGCTCATAAAAAAGTCAAATCCGGGGTAGACAAACGAAGAAAGGAAAACTATGACTCGTTGAATAATTCAGTTTTCATGGTGCAGATGGATACACCATAACGATCCACGAGTTCATGATGACGACCATAAAACTTCTGTAGTGATGACTTCAATCTTGTAGCAACATAACCCTGTTCCAGAAGCCTATTTGTTAGAGTTCTAGACCGATACAAAAAGTCTGCGTAGTTTCGGCAAGCTCTGGCATAACGTATGAGTTGTGATATGAACACTCTATACGCAGGTGCCGAAGGGATGTTGCCACAGATGAAAGGGAAGTTGACAATTCTGAATGAGAAGTCATCACGTTTGTCGTAAAGTTTTATATATATTTTTTATCTGTTATATGCAATAACTGCAATGCTTTTTTGTAATAAAATGTGTAACACAGATTGAGAAAATATTTCATGAAGATAAAGACATACTAATAAAAAAAACAGCAATTATTTTATATTTACTATAACTAGAAAATTAAGAAAAAAAAATATAAAAAAAGATGAAGGTACTCCTTTATATAGCTTAATAAAACTTTGTCATAAACAATTAAAAAAAAACTAATATAAAAAAGCAAATGATTTATATGTTTGAATGCCTTGAAATGGCCCTTTAATGGAACCCTTAATCCCCTGCCTTGATTGATTGTTGTTTTAGTCTGAGGTCTGAAAAATTAAAATGTAGGAGAAACGTGAATAAACCAAATGAATATACATCATATCTGTATACGACAAAAGTAAAACCTTTCCAGATACACAGCTAGACTGAGTGTAATTGGAATAGTCATTACTGTGGGATCTTGCCGCTTTATTGAAACACTGGACCCTTACATTTTTTTGAACATGTTAGAAACAAATCATCTTTGTATGTATGATCAAAATAATGATAATGATTCTTTTAAGTAAATACCATTTCAACAGTCCAAGTATTTTAAATTAAAGGGACATGTCAGGGGCCGATTTATCTTCAATTCGGCTTTGAAAATAAACTGAATTTGACGAATCATTATGGATAACGCATACTTTGGGAATTTTATATATGTATAACATGCCAACATGACGTACGCAATAATGCAATAAAATGTGTTAGATCGGGCAAATTTGAAACAACAAATTCAAATGAAGAAAATACATGTGTATTGTGACAGAATGTGCCAATAATTGTAATATTTCAGTAAAAAGCTACCTGTATATATATATATATATATATATCGTCTCAGAATGTGACGACTCTATTCGCTACACTGCTCCATCGGATCAAATTGATACAGGGAAGATAACATAAACTTATAGAAAGGTCTGAAAACTTCCCAACTATCAAATTTGTGATGCAAATTTTTGGTCGTTCCCTCCGCGGGACTCGATCTCGTACCGCTATGACATCTATTGCAACACCGACTGCACGAAGTCCAGCGCCCTAGACCACTCGGCCAGCTAGGCTATTTAAAAATATAGCTTTTGCTGGCCGGGTCAATCCTCCTCGTAGGATTAATCTAGGGTGTAACTTAGTACACGATGTATGGTAGTACGGGACAGTTCATCTAGGTGTTATCATGTAGGATAGAGGATCAAATTAATGATGTATGTCACAACAAATTAATATTATACAACGTCTCAGAATGTGACGACTCTATTCACTACACTGCTCCATCGGATCAAACTGATATAGAGAAGATATCAATTGCGATGCAAATTTTTGGTCGTTCCCTCGAACTCGTATCGCTATGACATCTATGGCAACACCGCCTGCACGAAATCCAGCGCCCTAGACCACTCGGCCGGGTCATTCCTCCTCGTAGGGTTAATCTAGGGCAGTAACTTAGTACACGATGTATGGTAGTAGGGGAAAGCTATATTTTTATATAGCCTAGCTGGCCGAGTGATCTAGGGCGCTGGACTTCGTGCAGGCGGTGTTGCCATTGATGTCATAGCGGTACGAGTTCGAGTCCCGCGAGGGAACGACCAAAGATTTGCATCGCAAATTTGATAGTTCTAATATCGTTGGGAATTTTTCAGACATATATATATATATATATATATATATATATTAAGCTTGTAGAAGTGTGTGGTCAATATTTCAGGATGATCCGCAATCCCCTAGTTTCATAAATATATTATTGGAGAGTGCAATGAATCAATGATTAGTGGTGTCATTATTATACATTGATGAAGCACGGGAACCTTCACATTTTTGTTTGGCTTTAGGTAAGCGGAATTTTTCTCTGTAAGACGGAAAATGATATAAGCAAATGACCAAATCAGTTTATTGAAGGTAACTAGGTAGTTTTAGAAAAAAAAAAACCAAAAAACAAAAAAACAAAAAAAAACCCCAAAAAACCGCGATTGGTCCTTTCATGCTATATTTGTATGTACTGCGGTATACATTAATTTATGACTGTACTGCAAATGGTGTGTAATCTTCCGACTTTAGACTAAACTTACAAATTCTGCTCTCTGTAAGATCAGGACATGGTTTACCATTATTTGATGGGTGTTTATCAACGTTCCTCCACCTCTCACAAATTCCAGTAAAGTATGGAGTACTCCAGCCTGACCACTGCCCTACTACACAATCTTCGGGATCTTTTTGAACTGGCAGAAGAGTTAAAATAATGATGTAAAGAGTACTTCTATATCAATATGCCGCATATATAATTAAACTGGATCGAAAAGGCCAAAAACAGTATAAAATTCTAATTAAAACTTCAGTGCACATAGTCAATCTTCAAAAAGGGGGACAAGGCCAATCTATGTACCAGCCTCCGAAGTGACGACTGGACTAGGTATCCGTAGTACATCTTGGGACTGGTATGGGATTTTAAGCGTACAAACGGAGTGTTTTTCTGCAATTTTACCCGTCTCAGGATAGATTAATGTCGTCAATTCTGAAGTCGAGGTCCCCCTTTTTGATGTTCACGTTATGTGAGACGAGGATATGGTACTTATTTCTTTGGCTGGGGAATAGTTACAAGAGCTGGACTAATGGACCTTAGTCACGACCGTCGAAGTTGATGTATACTTTTTTGACTTTTTTCTAACGCCTTTGTTAATTTACAATTATTCCAAGAGAAAAAGTGGGTAGCGTAAGTAAATTACTCTGATATGTATGACAGTTTAAATAATCTTTTCTGTAGATAATAATAAGTGTTTAATCTTCTATGTGGATGAGTTAAACCTTTGTATTTTGGATTTTTAAAGAAACTTTACAAATTGATAATACAATTTTTGTAATATGAAAAAAAAAAAGATTTATACAAGGGCTGATATTTGTGGTACGTTATCGTGCGTGGATATGCTAAATTGACGTTGCAGTTTGTAATTGTATGCATCTTTAGTGACGTCAAATCGACGTAATTTCTCTTTCGCGCCGCTTGATTACAAGCTGGGTGGAAGCATATCATTTGCTAAAGATTATTAAAAAGGTAAAGTACCCGTAAAATTTGTAGTGTTTAAAAACGACTATTTGTATTGCTTGAGTTGTTATACAATTTGTCAAAGACTGAAGGTAAATTTGATGAATTTTAGAAGATGTAAAGAAGCCTGAAGGCTACCTCATCCATCCGGCCACGGTTATAATATTTAATTTGGGACGATAAGCTTGATAAGTGTAAATGATTTATGTTCTTGGAAGTTAAATCAAGTAGATGATATCTTTCTATGCGAGAAAAAAATAAACGAATATTATGACTGAGGATTGAAACAGTATTCGGATTTGGAGCATATCTACCAGAATCATCTTTAAATTGCAAGTAAATCGTCGTATTTCGAAGGTAATGCTGTCGTCTCATGCAATACCAATTGTATATACTGTACACACAGACAATAAATACAACCACAAATCCAATTCATCGCCAGTACAAATGAATATGGTCACACAAAACCAATTCATCACACCAAGTATGACAAAAAGTGTCAATGATGAAATAGCATTGAATGTTTCACAACCAATAACAGAAAAGATAATTAAAGGAAAATATGTAGATTTGTCAAGACTGATCAATAATTCTACAAATGATAACCAGAAACAGAACATAAGTTTCAACCAGGGCCAGTTGATTGTCGAGCCATCAAAACAAAAAACAAAAATAAACAAACATTGCAATGTAGACTGATGCATTTATTGTGTAATTAAGCATATATTGCTCGGTTCACAAAACTGGATTTCAGGAGTTCTTAAAAATTCTGAACACTGTTAGGCTTGGGGCAAAACGCTGTCCGGAGAATGGTTGAATATCATATGACCAACAATACAGGTTAAAGAAGGCCCAAGACCATACCAGTTCTTGAGGGCAATCAACTTAGGGCAGTGGTTACTTTGTATGTAATCCCAAACATTTCCCCAAACCTACCCAGTAAATAGAAACGCCTACAATCTAAAATATTATGATTTTAACTACTCTGGAACTTGTAAGCTGTTTTTATCAGCACGCTTGTTTAAGCTGTAATGAACCTCAAGCTCAGATTTATTGTCATATGCAAGTAGATGTATATCAAGGTCCTAATAAGTTTTCAACAAATAGGCAATTCACCCCAAGAACCAATGATTCTTTTCATGCCTAAATTACTTCCGAATGTCAGAATTATATAGTCTGAGATCCTGCCAAGATCGAAGTGGCGTAATTCAGAAAATAAGAAAGCAATGAATTGAATGAAGCAAGGAAAAGGATAAACAATTATATGGGTGCATTTGTGGTCAGTCTAGGCGCCATTACTTAGTTATAATGGCATTTCCTTGACAGGCGGCTTCATTAAAACCGATGGCGTATATTTGACAGATATGGGGAACGACATTTCTCTAAATACCCTTCAAGGGCTCTAGAATTGTTCCATTGTTACGGAATTCCTGCATTTCCGCCACAAAATTATATCAACTGGTGAAAGGCTAATTTACAGTACATCCATGTATCTACTTTTGCTTTCATACATGAATGGCAATGACTAAAAATGCCGTAGCTTTCTAATAAGAATCTCTGTAACCCAGAACTCATGTTTCATTTATCTTTTCCCCCATATACATTACAGTTATTTACATTTATCTGTTTTCTCCCAAATATACATGTAATACAGTTATTTACATTTATCTATTTTCTCCCATGCGTGAGCTGAATTTTAGAATCTCTGTATCCCAGGATTCTAGTTTTGGCATTTGAATGTTCCCACACGAAAGAGATGAAAATCACTGTATCCTAGGTTATCACGTTATTTACAATTATCTACATATGCATACGAAAAGATGTTCGTACATAAAATAAAATATGCTAGTTTGTTGTATATAGTTGTGAACCCAGTTAAATGTGAATTTCAAATATTAGCATGATAGCGGTATTGGTCACAGACGCTCAGACAGCACTTTGTGGCGGTTTGACTGGTGGTTAAATAAATTTGGGGACTCCTGTACCCCCTGTCATTGGCATACTTCGCGCAGTGACATAATTTCATTGAAACAGTATATTATCTGGACCTTTGTACCCCAGGGTCCAACATTTCTTTTTAACACTTCTGGTTAAATATTCAGTGATATATTTTACAAGTTATTCGTATCAACAAGAATACAGGTTATACCTATTCAACATTAAGTGACAGTGATACGGGAAATCTCTGTATCCCAGGATTCCACAACTTCCGGTTTAATAAACAAATAATTCTTTAAATTTCCATAGAACAGTTCTTGCATCTTTTCAATTTCAAGTATTGTTTTATATTATATGTTTGTATATAACTTAATTATAATTGTGGCCAATACCGCCCAAAACTTAAACTCGTTTTACTTTAGTACGCATCTTGGATAATCATATGTGCAACACGCATTTTGTTAACCAGCAAGATACAGTGATCTTTAAGCATAAACAATAAGTTAAACAAGATCATTCGATTTTGCAAAAAGTAAAATTTTACTTGAATTAAAATTTTGAAAAACATTAAAATAGTTTTCAAATATTGAATGGAAGTTGAAGTTTTCATATTGCAAAAGAAGACGATTTTTTGCCAATTTGAAAAGTCAAGAGTAAAAAATGAAAATAGAGTTACGATATCTCAATAACGTCATGCGATATTTACGTTTCTACATTTTGTGTATATGGTAACAACATTCTTTGATGTAACATTGATTTCTTGTGTTGTTCCTAGTTTTCTTTTTTTAAAAATTATGTTTTACCTGTTCTTATATCTGTAAGATCAGGACATGGTTCCCCGCCATTTTCTGCCGTTTCCACAATCCATCTGTATCTCCTCTGTTGCCCAAAATAATCTATTTGTCCCCATTCCGTCCAAAGTGAAACAGCACACGGAATTGCCGGTTTGTACACGGGATGACCATAACCGTAATGGCTCTTTAGAACGAGACTATGACATAAAACTATTTTTAACAAAACCAAGAAAATTATTAAATACATCCAGATTCTTGTAGTTACTTTTAAATGGCCGTGTTTATCCAAATGAAAATGAAGTCTTTGAAGAGTTTACGCGATCAAATTTTGCTGCTCATCCCAATAAGATGCCAACAAGTATTATTAATAGGTTAAATGTCATCCATTAGAGCCGTTTCAATGGTATTGTTATTGTAACATAAAAGTCAATCACAATTGTTTCCCTTACCAGATCCAGGTGGACTTAGTTCATAAAAATAATCTGTTTATTTCTTATTTATGTTGTTTTCATGAGACTTGATAGATTTTCTAAGCTTCTAAATTGCTTGCAAATGTTGCAATTTTGGAATGTAATCCTTTCTCGTTGGCGGATTGAAGGTTGAAATAAACGTTTTAATCCTATTGATATCATAAATATAGTATTTAATTTCATATTATTCACAATTTTACACCGGAACTTTTGTCCATACATATAAGAAGTTCTTTCGTTCGTGGCCTTGTTTGTCATAATAGAAATAGGCGCGTTGTCTGGTAATATGTAAATAATACTGAAATTAAAAATAATACAGTAAAATAGTGAACAATATTTGGTTAAAGTCTACTGATAGGGTAATGGTCTTTATCAAAAGTCTTTTTTTCGTTAGCTTTTAGTGAACCAAAAACTATGAAATTAAGATTTTTACATTTGTATATGATGCAGATTGTATATTGTTGAAATAATGGTACTTGGTTGAACAAGTATCTAAGCGCAGCATTTTGTCTGTTTCTAACCAATATGTCACAACATCTTAAATTTGTATATTTTATATAATCACGCGTACACCATGCGAAATTCGAACGAATTGTTCAAAAAGGCAAATAGTGTTCAGTCGATTACTTTATATACTTAAATCCGCGAGAGATATATATCTCAAATCTGATTGAAAAGTGCAGACAGGGTTTGTTGTTTATGGGGAACCTAATGAGAAATCCAAGGAAATAAAAAAAAAAACGAAATCGGACCAAAAACAAGAAAGTTAAATTTTTTGGGCCTAGCCCAAATTTGTCCCCCTAAGACTTGAAACGGCCCAAAACACAAAAACTAAAACAAAGAGTAATTAAATTAAAATTAAATACAAACAAACATTTTACGTGGGTTTTAATAAAGACCTATTTTTACCCTTTTTGGCCCATTTTCTTAGACGGTAAGGGCCATCAATTCCAAATAAAATAGGAATCTCTTCAGAGGTTAGTAAAATCATATAAAAATTTCAGCATAATTTAATATGTAAATAATACTGAAATTAAAAATAACACAGTAAAATAGTGAACAATGTTTGGTTAAAGTCTACTGATATGGTAATGGTCTTTATCAAAAGTCTTTCTTTCGTTAGCTTTTAGTGAACCAAAAACTATGAAATTAAGATTTTTACATTTGTATATGATGCAGATTGTATATTGTTGAAATAATGGTACTTGGTTGAACAAGTATCTAAGCGCAGCATTTTGTCTGTTTCTAACCAATATGTCACAACATCTTAAATTTGTATATTTTATATAATCACGCGTACACCATGCGAAATTCGAACGAATTGTTCAAAAAGGCAAATAGTGTTCAGTCGATTACTTTATATACTTAAATCCGCGAGAGATATATATCTCAAATCTGATTGAAAAGTGCAGACAGGGTTTGTTGTTTATGGGGAACCTAATGAGAAATCCAAGGAAATAAAAAAAAACGAAATCGGACCAAAAACAAGAAAGTTAAATTTTTTGGGCCTAGCCCAAATTTGTCCCCCTAAGACTTGAAAACGGCCCAAAACACAAAAACTAAAACAAAGAGTAACTAAATTAAAATTAAATACAAACAAACATTTTACGTGGGTTTTAATAAAGACCTATTTTTACCCTTTTTGGCCCTTTTTCTTAGACGGTAAGGGCCATCAATTCCAAATAAAAAAGGAATCTCTTCAGAGGTTAGTAAAATCATATAAAAATTTCAGCATAATTCGTCAACCACAACTAAGGTTATCGTATGGAAACGAAGTGTTCCCAGACCAAGACGACACCGCTGCCGAACACGACGACTTTATAATCAAAAGGGGAGATTTCGCACTTAAATTTTCTCAAAGAGAATTTGCTATGGTTTTGTTTTCTCAAAATGTTTTATGTTAAGCAACAGACCTTATAAAATTCAGAAAATATGTATTCGGAAATATCAACAAGGCAACATACTTCTACATTAGAGATATGAAATCAAATAGGGAAGAAATAAATTCACTTTATACGCTACCACAGTTTGATTTCCGGGGAGGAGTGCTGACATTTTTGCTTGTAGTTTTGTTTGTTTTTTTGTTTTAGTGAGTGTGTTTTAATTATTTTTATAACGCATCACGAAAACTGTGTTCATAATTCATAACATTTATCTTACAGGGATAACATTTCCTTCAAATCATGTTTAAATGGTTGATGCCAAACTATTCACCATATCAGGATGTATTGACCAAAACATACCAAAAATTAATACCGAATCGGATAATTAAATAATAAAACATGTCTTATACGTTATTTCATGTAAAAAATGAAATAAGCACACTTCTTTATAACTATTATAGAATGATGTATGTCGCAATAATAACAAAACGTCGAAATTTTGCCGATTTCGATGTTACTGACACCAACACCGTACGCAACGTCAATAAATTTCGAAAATTTTAAACTTGCACCAAATTAGGTCATTTTGTAAAACTTTGAAGATGGACTAAGAAGAGATGATAAAGGACTTGGACAAATTTATTTAAATAACACTATAACAATAAAGTTGAAAAAGATAACACTTTCCGTATATCCTAAAATTACACCATTCATGTCGTACATGATAAATCGAAGACTGTGTTTCTTCGAGCAAAAACATTTGACTGTCTTTGTGGATATATACCCCAAAAATCAAACAAAAATCATTCACAACACAGTTTTAACCAATCAATTGCACGGAATGAATGACGCTGACCATCTTTTTACTTGGTAAAATTGACGTTTTTGTGCTTACATATAATTTACACTCCATAACGCTTTGCATTCAAAGGTAGTATTTGTTATACACGACTGTGTGTAAAGCTTCGGAATAATTTATAGTCCCCGGGCACAGCCATTACCGTTGAATTGGGTCATAATGTTAGCTGTCATGTGACCATGTTCATTCGTAAAACGCATTATCGCGTAATCCAATGTGTTTACGCTTTAAATAATATTAATTGATATTTTGACCAGACATTTTTGTAAAGGGAAGTATGTAATTGCTGTCTGTAATGCGTTAAGCTTTTTCAATGTATAGCTGATACACGAGTCTTTCATTTTTGACTGAACATTATCCTATAAATCGCATACATTCATTATGTGGTAATGGCCATTATCTTAATTGAATAAATTGTTCAGATATATATTTCCTACCAAGTAGTTAATCAAGGTAAGCTGTATATATAAAAAAGTTTCGATGTAATAATCCACCTTGGAATTATACATGCTGTAGACAAATAATATCTTAATACTACAGGGTATAAGAAGAGGAATTGAAAGAACAACGGTTCAATGTATATAGTTATATACATTTTAGTTTTAAGTCAAAGGCTTCTATCACATGTTTACTGTATTTATCTGGTCCTCGTCTTTGCTCCAATGTTTCAGATTATTTGGTCCTTGTCTTTGGTTCAATGTTTCAGATTATTTGGTCCTTTGTCTCAGGTCGAATTTGTATAAACTTAGTTCATGTCTACCGCTCAACGTGTCCTATAATATGGTCCTTGTCTTCCACCCAATGTTAAGTGTTTTGGTCAATGATTACTTATTTGGTCCTTAAGTGTTTTGGTAAATGATTACTTATTTGGTCCTTGTCGTCGATCCGATATTCAATTATCTGGACCTTTTCTTTTATCTGATATTTAGTTATAAGTGTATTAGATCCTTGTTTTTGATCAAATATTGATTTACTAATCTGGTTCGTGTCTGCTGTCCAATGTTTCAGATTTGTTGGCCTTTGTCTGCTGTCCAATGTTTCAGATTTGTTGGCCCTTGGCTGCTGTCCAATGTTCCAGATTTGTTGGCCTTTGTCTGCTGTCCAATGTTTCAGTTTTGTTGGCCTCTGTCTGCTGTCCAATGTTTCAGATGTGTTGGCCCTTGTCTACTGTCCAATGTTTCAGATTTTTTTGCCATTGTCTGCTGTCCTATGTTGGTATGGTTTAGATTGTTGTGTCCTTGTCAATGATTGTATATACAGTTATTCGTCCTTGTCTTCCTTGTTTTGTGAATTTTTCCTTGTCTTTGGTCCAATGTTTCAGATTAAATGTATTTGGTTCTTGTCTTCGTACCATTGTTCAGTTATTTTGTCCTTATATCACCAAGTGAAAATCAACAATATTAATTAAAGAGAAATATTTATCTTTTGTATTTTTGAAAAATACTTTTCACTCTTATGAGGCTGACTTTATAGCTGATCTGATCCGAAAGAAAGAATATCGTTTGGCTAGATCCTTTGGTCTCAGTTTCCGCTGTATAGATGAAGTATTATCTTTAAACAATCCTAATTTCGGGGATTTGATACATCGCATCTACCCCCAAAGAACTTGAGATAAATGTTACTACAGACACTGTGAAGTCAGCTTCATATCTTGACCTACACTTAGAAATCGATAGTAAAGGAAAACTATTGACCAAACTTTACGACAAACGTGATGACTTTTCATTCATAATTGTCAACTTTCCTTTCATCTGTGGAAACATCCCTTCATCACCTGCCTATGGAGTGTTCATAACACAACTCATACGTTATGCCAGAGCTTGCCGAAACTACGCAGATTTTTTGTATCGCGCTAGAACTCTAACAAATAGGCTTCTGGAACAGGGTTAGGTTGCTACAAGATTGAACTAATCACTACAGAAGTTTTATGGTCGTCATCATGAACTCGTGGATCGTTATGGTGTATCCATCTGCACCATGAAAACTGATTTATTCAACGGGTCATAGTTTTCCTTTCCTCGTTTGTCTACCCCGGACTTGACTTTTTATGAGCAACTGGGTGGGTGTTTCTAGAAAAGCAGAGGACGCTTACCCTACCGGTGCACCTGATCCATGCTCCCAGTTTTTAGTGAAGTCAGAGTTGCTCATTTGCTTTTGTTACTTTGTATGTATGATTTTAGTTACTTTATGTTCTTTGTTGTGTATGTCTGTTTTCCATGTCTGGTCTTTGTCCCATTCTTTTGATTACCACTTTACCCTTGGTTCCCTTGATTACTTTTCATAATTTGTCAATCAGGATGTTAATCTTAGGAATTTTAGTATAAATAATAAGCTCGTAAAAACGTTCAAAATTTTTTAACCAATACAAGGAACTCACTCTCAAATACAGATGTGCTTGTAAAGGATTAATACGTGCGAGTATCTCTCATCCTTTGTTTTACAGGATATTCACTGAATAAGGTAACAAAACCGTTGAATAGCCTCATTCGTAAGGGATATAATAATGATACTGTTGTCAAATCGTTAAGGATAGCATTTTTGGTATTAACATTAATTTGCTCTTAGGGTCTTTAGACAGAAATTAAAACACTATATTTGAAAGCAGTTTTTGGCAAGACGTGGGTTGTGACTTTGTTGTATTACTTATGATGTACAGTAATTCTCAACCCCACATTGGAAGAATTAGAATTGATTTTACATGCGATGGGGATATAACTGTTCGTAGGTTTAAAGTGGTCTAGAGCTGGAATGTCAGGTAACTGCTAGTAGTCCTTAGTTTGTACATTTGTGTAATTCATATTCAGTTTCTTTATTTCTGTTGTAAGAAAGGACTCAGACCTTTTTGAACTGATTTGTAGGTGTGTTTAATTGTGTAATATTTTTTCCACAGTGGCCAGATTTTAAAGGGGGAGTGTTGTGATCACATCAAAGTCCTTAAACCCGCCGCATGTTTTGTGCCTGTCCCAAGTCAGGATTTTCTGGCCTCTGTATGTCTTTTTTCGTTTTTTTTTAACTTGATTATAGGTGGGAAAATATTTCGCTGTACCTGTGTATAATGTTCTGGGGTTAGCTGCAGCCTGCCCTGTGGTATAAGGATTTCCTCGTCGTGATTTGAAGACCAATGGGTGGCCTTGGGCTGACATTTTCATCCCGATAGAATTGCTGTCTCTTTGACATATACACCATACCTATTCTCGTTATCTATATACTTAGCATGCTGTTTTTAGTATTTAAATTGTAACATTAATGGAGCTTTGTTAATTTATGATAGATAATTACAAGTATGTAGTTATATTTGGTAGATTAATCAAGGAGGTTTAGTTGAATTATGACAAAAGTAAGCTTATAAATCTATTGATAGTTTGTAAAAAAAAATACGTCTTTACCTATTAGGATCTCTAAGAAGGCATGTATATTTGATTACGGTTGATTTTGTACTGATGAGACATTTATTATGTTATACAGTTGGATCATGTTAAGTATTGTTGTCTTATGTAGGTCAAAGTAGTTAGATTTTTGTACAAAAATCTTTAAATCTTCTTGAAGGAATCTCTGACGCTTGGTTAACACACAAACCAGACAATCAATCGAACTTTTAAAAAAATTGGTTGGAATTGGTGTAAGAACCCGGTGTTTTCTGCAGATACGGTAGCATCTGTCTGAGTTACACCATTGACATTTTCTGATACCACTCCAAGCAAAGGTAACGTGCTACAAAAGCTATACCAAGCTCATATCCAAAGATCAAGTTAAACTTAGACAAACAAGACTATTTTAGTTGTAACAAGCCAAGACACTACTTTTATACAGTACATTATACATAGTATTTTGCTAAAATAATGCAACAGACCCAGCAATCTATCAAAGGCTGAAAAGAGGAAAATGAAGAACATGATCCAAACGGATTGTGCAAGATAGGACAAGGAAAACTTTGAATTATCGAATTACCGTTCGCAAAGATAAAAAATGGAGCCTTTATTTCAGTCATATCCGAGGAAGAGTAAAATCTAAGAAATTATAAACAAGCAAGAGATCCTAAAGGAAAACCTCAATAAACCAGAACAAAAACCTGTTAGCAGTTCTCACTAAATTGAAACCCTACTCCCCCATTTAATAGAATGCATCTTTTTAAATTGTGTCAGATCTAAAATGGGAGCTGCACATTGGGAATAAGTAATTAATATTCAGTGAAGGTTTTATTAATGTAGAGGAAATGACTAGATCTATGTTTTGCTTTTAGAATATACGAAACCACAAGATTGATTTGGATCGAAATCTTATATAAAGGTGTACACTAGAAATATATTATTAAGATTGTGAGAAATTCCATCCAGTGGTGTAGGGTGAGTAAGGGATAGGAGAAGGGAACCCATGTGTTTCTATATTCATATATGGTAAAGCCCATGTTTTGCTGATGTGAAACCTGAAATGGTTTTGGGTCAACATTCAAAATAAAAGGAATACGAAATGGATATGTAAAAAAAAATCATGAAAGTTTCATTCAATTCAATTTCAGTGGTGTTGGAGGGGAAACCGACAAGAGATGGGCACCCTTCTGTGTAACTGAAGGAAACTGTGACGGAAGAAAGGACATTAGGAAATAAGGACGGACGGACATCCCTAATTAGGCATACATCAAGCAGTTGAAATCGTAATGGAATACAACGAAATTAGTTCCACCAGTTATACATGTAGGCTTCGTTAGGGAATAAACCGTTCTAACGTCCCTGCAAATCATTGATTCATTTGACATTCGTTTCCAATACATATGTACATATGTATTGAATACAGAACGGATTAGAATATCAAACAAATATTAAACAGGATTGTTTTGCTGTTCCATATTCGTTTGACATTGGTTTCCGGGTTACATATTAAATATAGAATGGATTTGAATGCCAGACCGAATGTCAAACAGGATTTTGATCTGTCCAATATTCGTTTGACATACGTCTCCGATTTATATATTGAATAAAGAATGGATTTGAATATCAAACGTTTTTTTTTGCTGTTTGATATTCGTTTGACATTCATTTTCGGGTTATATATTGAATATAGAAGTGATTTGAATATCAAACGGGATTTTTTGCGGTTTGATATTCGTTTGACATTCGTTTTCGGGTTATATATTGAATGTAGAATGGATTTGAATATTAAAATTGAATATCCAAGTGAATATCAAGCATTAGTTTGGTCTGTTCGATATTCGTTTGACATTCGTTTCCGGTTTAGATATTGAATGTAGAATGGATTTGGATATCAAACTGAATGTCAAACGGGATTTTTATTGTTCTATATTTGTTTGACATTCGTTTCCAATACATATATACATGTGCATTGAATACAGAACGGATTAGAATATCAAACAGATATCAAATAGGATTGTTTTACTGTTCAATATTCGTTTGACATCCGTTTCCTGGTTATATATTGAATATAGAACGGATTTGAATATCAAACTGAATATCAAACAGGATTTTATTCTGTTCGATATACTTATACATTCATTCCGGTTTCTATATTGAATATAGAACGGATTTGAATATCAAACTGAATATCAGACAGGATTGTTTTCTGTTCGATATTCGTTTGACATTCGCTTCCGGTTTATATATTGAATATAGAATGGATTTGGATATCAAACTGAGTATCAAACGGGATTTTTATTGTTCTATATTTGTTTGACATTCGTTTCCAATACATATGTACATATGTATTGAATACAGAACGGATTAGAATATCAAACAAATATTAAACAGGATTGTTTTGCTGTTCCATATTCGTTTGACATTGGTTTCCGGGTTACATATTAAATATAGAATGGATTTGAATGCCAGACCGAATGTCAAACAGGATTTTGATCTGTCCAATATTCGTTTGACATACGTCTCCGATTTATATATTGAATAAAGAATGGATTTGAATATCAAACGTTTTTTTTTTGCTGTTTGATATTCGTTTGACATTCATTTTCGGGTTATATATTGAATATAGAAGTGATTTGAATATCAAACGGGATTTTTTTGCGGTTTGATATTCGTTTGACATTCGTTTTTGGGTTATATATTGAATGTAGAATGGATTTGAATATTAAAATTGAATATCCAAGTGAATATCAAGCATTAGTTTGGTCTGTTCGATATTCGTTTGACATTCGTTTCCGGTTTAGATATTGAATGTAGAATGGATTTGGATATCAAACTGAATGTCAAACGGGATTTTTATTGTTCTATATTTGTTTGACATTCGTTTCCAATACATATATACATGTGCATTGAATACAGAACGGATTAGAATATCAAACAGATATCAAATAGGATTGTTTTACTGTTCAATATTCGTTTGACATCCGTTTCCTGGTTATATATTGAATATAGAACGGATTTGAATATCAAACTGAATATCAAACAGGATTTTATTCTGTTCGATTTACTTATACATTCATTCCGGTTTCTATATTGAATATAGAACGGATTTGAATATCAAACTGAATATCAAACAGGATTTGTTTCCCAACACGGTGCACCACTATGGTTTGCGGTCAGGTTTTCCGTATTATAGCCTGACAACCCCAGCATGTAACACGCCAGGGGTACCCCATTCCACCACCTGGGTCACACAACCCAGTTGCTCTGTGGGCAGAGCGCCCTAGCCTCCGGCTAAGGTTCTGAGCACTATTTAGTCGCCTTTTACGACAAGCTTAGCGCTGCTGCAGGCCTATTCTTTTAACACCCGGACCTGCACGGGGCTTGATCAATTTGAAGTGAAATCACCAACATTCAACAACTGATCCTCGCGTGTCACTGTGATACTGATCATCTTTAATCACATGAGCAAATATCATATACTATCACGTGAGCGAAGACTTCCTAATCAATGGCGAATCCGTGGGGTGCAGGGATTTGACACCTTTAATTAATATTAGAGAAAATTGTTGTTTTCATGTGTAAGAGTAAACAAGGGAATGAGTGTAGTAAAGTTTACAAAAAAAAAAAAAAAACAAAAAAAAAACAAAAAAAAAAAAAAAAAAAAAAACGTAAAAAACGTACTAGCACCCCCTTTTTCTATAATAACCGACTTCCACCCCTCCTTTTAAAATGTCTGGATCCACCCCTGCTAATCATGAACACATCACTGATACGTTAGGTAAGCCTACAGAAAAAAATGAGGGGTGCCATGTATGACACATCATATTTTCAGTCTGTATTAGATAGTTCAGATGTATGTCTATTAACATTACACTGGCTAACGGAATCGAATATTTCATTTTTGGAAAATTTTGATGATAAATTTGAACATGCTTATAGTTTTGATACTGAAAGTCGTAGACAGCCTAAAGGTTCAGATGGAACAGCGATACTTGTTTGAAAATCGTTAGAGTTAAAGTAAATTATTTATGTTTTGCAAGTGATAGAGTATGCTGAGTTAAGTAAACTTCAAATGCATTTCAAAGTTTATGTTTTTTTTGCGTATTCTTTTACATTCAACTAACTACAATCAAGATGTGTACTTAAGTTATCTCAATGCATTATTTGGTATTTATGACACATGTTGTGAAAATTATATTACAATCATAGGTGGCGATTTTAATGCAGATATTGATAGTAATTGGTTTAATACAAAAGGTAGTTTTTTGATGGTTATGTGAATGAAAGAAATCTGTGTCCTGTCCCTGTATGACAGAGTGACAATCTGGCATGTAATGGTCCTTTTTATACTTGTAGATCCAAAAGCTACATTGTTAAAACACTGATTGACTATATATGGATACAAGAATGTGTATCAAACGATCTCTCATTAGTCAAAGTATGTTCAGATTATTTATATAATGTGTCTCATCACTACCCGGTATATCTACATTTAAACACTGATCTGCTAAGAACATCAACAGGTGAGCACAAATAAAGTAGAAACGTGTTAAAATGTACGAAACTGAAATTAGCAAACAATTAAACTTCGATATACCTAGCAATAACTTGAATGAAAATTATGTCAAATTTTATACAGGTGTATTTACTAATACTTGTAAAGTCTCCGCTAGCAAATTTATTCCGAAAGATAAATTCCGTTCATAAGAAACCGAACAATTTGAATGACTTTTATTTTAAGCAAAGAGAAGCTAAAAGTCAATGGGTATCGGAGGACACCCGAGAGGGCATCAGAGCGATAGTTACAATGCATAATAATTTCATAAAAGAGAATTCAGAAAACAGAAACGAACAACAAAGAAGCTTTGGGACGATGAAAAATATGACGAAATACAAAAGGCAGCTGAGATAGACATTGGGCATTTGTACAAACGTATAAGACGAATGAAACAAAAGAATTCGCCTGCATTAAGACGTGTCTGTGGTGATACAAGTGCAACATACGACGCGAACATCTGGTAACTTGGAGGTGATTATTGCCACGACTTATTCACTTACTTGACAATAATATTTATTCTAACATTGCAACGTGTGTTAAGAAATACTTTGAATCCGATCATGGCCTCTTAAAACCGATACTAGACTGTCCCATTACTTTGGATGAGGTACAATATAATGTTGAAACTTTGCATGATGGAAAGGCACCAGGACCCGATCACACCTGTAACTAACATTTTATTTACGGCAGAAAAGTTGTTGTTAACTTTATTTACAAACTTTTCCACATTCTACAATCTGAATTCGTCCGGACGTCCTTTAAACAAGGAACAATTATTACGTTGTATTAAGGAAATAACAAAGAAAGCTACCGTGAAGTCACACTGACAAGATATTGCTGAACAGAATTCATGAATCTCTACATCAGTCAAAAACAGTTATGCCACATCTGCTTCAGTTCGGTTTTGTAAAAGAACACGGTTCCATCTCAGCCATCTTATCTCTAAAGGAATCGATTAACTTTTATAAAGAACGTAACTCACCAATTTGTGCTATATTTTTTGACACTGAAAATGCATTTGATCGTGTTTTGCAAGATGGATTGCTATACAAACTCTGGAATATCGGAATAAGCGGCAAAATTCGGAGAATTGTTTATATTTGTTACAAATCTACTACTGCTCATGTGAAGTACAGAACATTTGTCAGCCGAGAATTTCGAATTGAAAAATGTGTTAGTGAAGGACGCGTCACTCTCTTCATCAACGACTTAATACAACAACTGTACGACACCAAATATGGTCTTGTAATTGAATACTTGCACATTCCCTATGTTTTTCTCGCCGATGACACTTCTCTGTTATGTGCAACAAACAGAGACATACAACCACTTCTGAACATAGTGCATCGATATTCGATTAAATGGAGGCAAAAATATAATGCATTGAGTAATAATTTTCTTCTCTTCAGCCCGAATAAAAACATTTACAGGAGACTGATTTCGAATTTGACTTTAGAGATAAAATCATAACAATGGGTGATCAAGTAACTTATGATAGAACGTTACTAGACAGTACTGGTTAAACTTTTAATAGATCAGACAAAGCTTGTAAGAAACTCAAACGTAATTTACATTTTCTTTACAGTGTTGGCGTCAACTCGCCTATTGCAAATATTACCGTATGTAAAAGAATTGTGCTACCAGTTGCTATGTATGCCTGTGAAATCTGTGGAAAGTTACCGAACACTGAATATGAATATCTTACAATAGTAATCAACGAAACCAAGGTTATAGCGGTAATCAAAAGAATGTAATCCAGGGACAAAGACCAGACATGGAAAACAGACATACACAACAAAGAACATAAAGTAACTAAAATCATACATACAAAGTAACGAAAGCAAATGATCATCTCGGACTCCACTAAAAACAAGGAGCATGGACCAGGTGCACCGGTAGGGTAAGCGTCCTCTGCTTTTCTAGAAACACCCGCCCAGTTGCTCATAAAAAGTCAAGTCCGGGGTAGACAAACGAGGAAAGAAAAACTATGACCCGTTGAACAAATCAGTATTCATGATGCAGATGGATACACCATAACGATCCACGAGTTCATGATGATGACCATAAAACTTCTGTAGTGATGACTTTAATCTTGTAGCAACATAACCCTGTTCCAGAAACCTATTTGTTAGATAGAGTTCTAGTGCGATACAAAAAGTCAAAAAAACTCAACGATACTTCGCTCGATTTGTATTAAGTTTTTTTTTATTAGCGATCTCCAAATGGCTTCTGTATCAGTAACTATGGATTATATACTATCTGCGGCATAATCGACAAATTCAAATATGGGAAGACTGTTTAGGGCTTCTAACAACACAACTCACAAACAATGCTTTAACTTGCGCCTAGATAAAATTATGATTGGTGATTGTAAGGAATAGTCCCTTACATACAACTTGATAGAAACTTTGGCAAAGTACGATATGATTCCTTTTTTCGAAAACTTTATTGAAGCTACATACTTTCCTTATAAAAGACTGTGGTCAAAAATAGTTAGTCAATCAGTTTCTATATACGAAAAAAAAGTTGGAAATCATCCGTCCAACGTCGTTCTGAACTTAATCGGTATAGCAACATACACTCCTGTTTAATAGAACATAGACTAATCAGACAAATTTTAACCAACTCTAAACTAACGAAACAGCTTTTGACATATATTTCAGCTCCTCTGCAATCAAAGGCGGACAGTGTACTTTATGCCGCAGCTATTCTTGGACCATTTGATTCTTCATTGTGAAAAACTTGTCAATACAAGAAATGAATTGTTCTGTGTGCTTGTAGACCTCCTTCTAGTAAACGACTTAGTTATTCTGTTCGAACAAAACGAAGACGATCTTCTTATTACTCTCTTTGGTGGCGATACCGACTTTGTTGATGAACTTAACTCAGATACATGGAAGCAAATGATGTTCGGTATAGCTTGTCAACTGTTTAAAATGTATAATGATTTCCAGGTTGTCTCTCTTCTTAACACATTTCATTTTGGTCAAAAAGGTACTTGTAATCGTAATCTGCAAACAATTCACTCTTTTTATTATGTTTTTGTTTTTTTAGTAGTGTATATATGTGGTAGTTAAATAAGTTAAATAAGTTTGTCAATCTTCATAAAATGGAGGACATAAAGATTATCTATCTATCTATCTATCTATCTATCTATCTATCTATCTATCTATCTAACACATGACACAAACATTAATGGAAAAGAACGCGAACAACGTAACGGGACCTTTTTTATATTTGATCTGGTATGGAACTGAGGTGCTTTGCATGTGTGTTATGATACGACCGCTCCAGATTAACATGATACAGTTCGCTTCCTTTGTATACATATATATATATAAATCAAAACCAATTTAAAGTTACATTGTGAAGCATATCTTCACTTGCATAAATAGAAGAAATTAGCACATTTTTCATTACTTTGAATTGTATTCTTTCTGTGCTGCTTAGAGCGATAAAAAATATGTCCACTTTCGGTTAAATTGGATAAGAACAATAAGGTAGGTAGGTTAGTAGGTAAAATCATTTCATAATATAAAATTATTTATTATTGGATTTTTTTTTACTTTAATAGTGTTTAACTAAAATATGATGGTATATCGGTTTTTCATTCAAAGAATACCAGTAAAATGTGCTAGGGAGGGCCGAAAAAATAGGGTACTTTCGGAGAATATTTATTGAGCACTGCTAACAGTTTTTTCTAGTTTTATAATTTGTTGTCAATGACCTCGCATAGATTTTTATTGAAATATGTTAAATTCAATGACAATTTTACCGTCATCTTATCAAACTGATTTGTAAATTATTTCATAACATCATTTTCCTAATTTGTGATTGTGTATAATATCCCGATTAGTGATACTAAGCACTTTATTCAGTCATCTTATACAGTTTTAAGTAAAATATACAGCCAACCTGATTGAATCTTTAAGCTTTAAGAGCCTTAAATACACATACGTTTGCATTGTCTTTCATCACTCAATCGTGCTCACATTAAGATATGTATCGGACTTAGTGGTAACACCTATGTAGCCACACCAATATAAAACAGATGACAAAAAGTTCTTCAGGCAATCGACTGACAACTAATCGAGGTAAACTGTACATAGACATGGACAATGCAGATTTTTGAAAATTTATCTTTCTAGCAATGATCTCGAAGTATGATTTGTTTGTTTAGATTAAGAAAAAGATAATAACCAAATTTATCAATCCTAGACTATAAAATAAAAAATAATTTAGAAGGAAAATTCCAAATAACAAATAGCAATATCGAGGGAGAAACCGGAAAACTGGAAGTTACTGCAATAGTCGTGACTTGGTACAGACCACACTTTTTGACAATACAAAATACATAGTAAGTAAACGTTGAAGAAAATGCACCTTGTGAGAGACGACAGCAACATTCATCCAGAAATAACTCTTAGCGTCTCACAATTAACATTACAACAATTAACCTTTGGTAGCACTATTCCAATGATTTTCATTTGTAATATAAGTTTTCTGTATCAACCCTGCTATAATTAGAATAATTACCAAATAATGATATTATTCATACACACTCATTTCTCCTGAAAAGTAGATCGCATTTCATTTTTAATATTGTGCCATCATGGTATGTAGGTTAAATAAAGAAATTCTAATTCAATTATATTAGAATGCAATCCAATTTATGAATAAAGACTCATTGCACTGAAAACTGGAACATTGACATTCCATACTTCTTTAACATATGCAAACTAACATTTTTTTACCATACAACCTCCATATGTTCAGATTTTTATGTCAATGCACTAAGAAAATGAAAATTGAAGTAATGAAGCCTTTTTATCATTATACTGAATACAGGCCTAACTGGTGATGGATTGGATTAAGATAACATTGTTTGTACTATGGGTCCTTCAAACGGCAAGGACAGAAGCAGATAAGTGTGAAATACAAAATCTTGGTTACATTATTAATACGAAATATCAATAATTAAAAGACTCGAGAAAGAGGCTAATTTCAACGATAATTTCACATTTAGTGAGATAATTGACATATCAGCTTGATTTACATGTGGCCTCGTGTGAAAGATTTTTGTACCAACATCATCATATAGATATATTAGTAAAATATACATCTTCAATTCCGAGTTTTCTATTTTTGTTATTGCCAAAATGAAATATAATTTGTGATTTGAAACATAAAACTGCACTTCAAATGTTCTTTGGTGCAAAAGCATATCATTCGGGTTCACTTCATAAACCTAATAATTTTACCTATTTCAGGTGACATAGTTCCAAGTTTGTTCATATCTATACCAAAAGTAGATTGTACGGAAAATGAAAGGTACTGCCAGGCAGATCACAAGTGTATTCCAGAGTCCTACTGGTGTGACGCATATTATAAAGGACCTGACTGTTCTGATGGAGAGGGTGAAAAGCTATGTTCTGGTGAAAACAAAGTTTATCAATATAATTTAGGCTTGAATCTCCATTTTTAACATTAGTTCTGCATAAACACCAGTATTGATAGCAACATTATGGTGGATAAAAGATATTAGCATAATTACCGAACTAATAAATTCTACACTATAGTCAAAAGGATTAAAGTGAAAAAAGATAAGTCCGTGTAATAAATGGCAATATCAAGGCAAAACCGTTCTCTTGTCCCACTTAACATTTTGGCATTTACACTTAAAAGGTGTGACATGTATGTGGGTCAGGTCAAATAATGACATTTTTATTCGATAAGTCTATCTGTTACATGTTCTTTTTTTTTGTTAGAGTACATACGATACTTACTTATATACAGCTAACTTATGAAATAAAGCACGAAAGTTTGTCTCGTCGAAAAGTTCTTGCCTTTACGGAAGGTCGTGGGTTCGGTTCTGACCTGACCATACCAAACGCTCTAACCTTGCAAGTCACTGCTTCTCTTTTATGCGCGACTTGATAAGTTTTAAGTAATATGTCCATGTTGAGTGACCTGTTTTCCTGCTGACTGTTGTTTCTGTGTGCTAGGAGTTTGAAATTCCTGCTCAGCCTAAACACATAGTCAATGCAAGATCTGCTCGATTGACCAAATTTTTCAGTTTAACAATAACAACAATGACAATGTTAAGTGTTTCATGAAAAAGGGAATTTTCGGAATTTCACATTTTCTTCCATTTCACTGGTAATTGACATTTTTTCAAGTACCTTACTTCAAACAAGCTTTTGCATATTCAACCACATCTGTATAGCATCTAAATATTCTAATGAGCTAAGGCAATGTATAAAATAACGTATTCCAGGCCATTTAGGCGTAATATAGTACCCCATACCAACTAAAATTTCCGTTAAAACTCACAATTCCTATGTGCAGATTAGAATTTTTTAAATGTTGTTGGATACACGTATGCCAATTATTCATCGTAGTTGCCCTTTTGAAACTTTCTATGTATAAAAATAATGATAGCAAACAAAATCAAATCATGTCAAAACTGTGATGTTTTAAACAAAACATATACAATTTACGTGCTAAAATGCATGATAATCTGTTTTCTTCAATATACCTTTTTTAAATATTTTGTTGTCTTCGTGATAATCAAAACATTTTTGCTTGACAATATGATTGATACAAGAAGTTCTCCATAATAAATGTCAGATAGACATTGTGTAGAGTTCGTGTATGCTATAAACGGTCAT
The DNA here is from genome assembly GCA_037379345.1 of Perna viridis. Lineage (NCBI taxonomy): Eukaryota > Metazoa > Mollusca > Bivalvia > Mytilida > Mytilidae > Perna > Perna viridis. Next base: position 60,207,073 of record CM074512.1, read on the forward strand.
TTCCTTAAACATTAGGGCAGATTTAAGTGGGTAGGGGGTTACCATTATTATCATCTTGAAACTAAAAACTACGCACCTGAAATAAGCAGGTATATATGTTGAATCCATTGATATATAAAACACAAGTCACCAGCATGTGTTTTTTTACATCGATTATATACTAAAAATTAACATTTTTGCTCATGTTGAGGTATTTTTTTCAAGCTAGATACTTTAGTCTCAGGTTCCGCTATATAGATGACGTATTATCTTTAAACAATCCTAATTTCGGGGGTTAAATGCATCGCATCTACCCCAAAGAACTTGAGATGAAGGATACTACAGACACTGTAAGGTCAGCCTCATATCTTGACCTTCACTGAGAAATCGATGGTAAAGGAAAACTATTGATCAAACTTTACGACAGACGTGATGACTTTTTTTATTCAGAATCGTCAACTTTCCTTTCATCTATGGCAACATCCCTTCGGCACCTATGTATGGAGTGTTTATATCACAACTCATACGTTATGCCAGAGCTTGCCGAAACTACGCAGTCATTTTGTATCGCGCTAGAACTCTAACAAATAGGCTTCTGGAACAGGGTTATGTTGTTACAAGATTGAAGTAATCACTACAGAAGTTTTATGTTCATCATCATGAACTCGTGGGTCGTTATGGTGTATTCAAATATATATCATGTAGCCCAATGTCTCAGCTTACAGTGATGCCAAGAAAGTTGCAGTAACACTTGGGGTTTTGAAATATAATGAAAACAATATTTCCCTACCCTACCGAAAAATCGCTTAAATTGACATGTTTTCCACTGTTAAAACCCCTGAAATTTTTATGCTTCAGTATAAAATTGTTTATTTTGGAATTTTCTATTTAGTATAATCGCTATTAATAATTCAGGAGTACTTTTGATCAATTGTGGTGATTTTCGTAGTCAGAAGGTATCCCAAAAATAGCAAAATATGGGATTTTCGATTTTTCCTAAAAAAAGTCACACAAATTCGACTCTACAAGTTATTGCTAGAATAAAACGTCCCAAATTTGGTATCATTCGATAGATAATTTAATTTCTACATAAATAAACCTCGAAAAAATAATTTTTAAGGAAAAGTGTTAAAAAATGTTAAAACTACTTCCTTCCAAATGAGCCCAAGTAAAAATATTTTAACTTTTTTCCAAGTCAATTGCAAGTTAGTTGCAAAATTGCCACCTCTACCCATGTAAAAAATACCTCAACATGAACTAAAATGTTAATATTTGGCATATTATCGGTATACAATAGACAAGTTGGGTACTATTTGGCATAATTATCAATGTATCCAACATATCTGCTCATTTTTTTTCACTTTCAATGTGGTAATAATGAGTTTTTCATAAAAGGGGAATTTTCGGAATTTTATATTTTCTTCCATTCCACCTATAATTGGCAATTTTTCATCAAATACGGTACTTCAAACGAGCTTTTGTATATTCAAATACAATGATATAGTATCGAAGCTTTCTAAAGAGCCCAAGTAATAAATATTTGAACTTTTCCTAATCCAATAAAGTGAAAAAATACCAACCTTACCCATGAAAGAGTAATCAAGGGAACCAAGGTTACAGCAGTAATCAAAAGAATGCAATCCAGGTCAAAGACAATGGAAAACAGACATACACAACAAAGAACATAAAGTAACTAAAATCATACATACAAAGTAACAAAGTAACAAAAGCAAGTGAGCAACTCGGACTCCACTAAAAACTGGGAGCATGGACCAGGTGCACGGGTAGGGTAAGCCTCCTCTGCTTTTCTAGAAACACCCGTCGAGTTGCTCATAAAAAGTCAAGTCTGGGGTAGACAAACGAGGAAAGGAAAACCATGACCCGTTGAATAAATCAGTTTTCATGGTGCAGATGGATACACCATAACGACCCACGAGTTCATGATGATGAACATAAAACTTCTGTAGTGATGACTTCAATCTTGTAGCAACCTAACCCTGTTTCAGAAGCCTATTTGTTAGAGTTCTAGCGCGATACAAAAAGTCTGCGTAGTTTCGGCAAGCTCTGGCATACCGTATGTGTTGTGATATAAACACTCCATACATAGGCGCTGAAAGTATGTTGCCACAGATGAAAGGAAAGTTGACAATTCTGAATAAAAAGTCATCACGTTTGTCGTAAAGTTTGATCAATAGTTTTCCTTTACCATCGATTTCTCAGTGGAGGTCAAGATATGAGGTTGACCTTACAGTGTCTGTAGTATCCTTTATCTCAAGTTCTTTGGGGTAGATGCGATGCATTTAACCCCCGAAATTAAGATTGTTTAAAGATAATACGTCATCTATATGGCGGAAACTGAGATTAAAGGATCTAGCCAAACGATATTCTTTCTTTCGGATCAAATCAGCCTCATAAGAGTAACGGAACAGGTCAGCAAGTAAAGGAGCACAATTTGTTCCCATTGGAATGCTGACGGTTTGTTGAAAAACACGTCCACCACACTGGACAAATATGTTGTCGATTAAAAATTCCAGCATTTTGTAAATATCTTCCTCTGTATATTTGGACGATGATTCGGAATTATTTCTTACAAAGTATGACGAATCTCTACCAAGAACTATATATTTGTACTAGGTGCATCATCGTTCTTGGAAAAACAACGATGTATTATGTTTTTAAGTCGGGATTTTAACTGAGTATGTGAAATAGAAGTATACAGTGTTGAAAAATCATAGGTTTTAAAGCTATTATATTCAGATAATAGTCTTTAACTGATAGTCACCAAAAGATCTTTCGAATATTTCAGGATCCACATTGAATTAATACCACTACGGGAGTAACAAGTGTTGTGGTAGGACTGCAGAGTTTCGAAAGAGGTTTGGTGGTAAATTTTGCATATCCAGTTGTAAAACGTTGTTTGTATGGATTCTTGTGGAGTTTAGGAATCCAGTACATGGACGGTAAATCACAATCATCGTCCTTGGTAGAGAGACCAAAAGAGGGTAGCACAGATTTATGGTTTTCCACAATCTCGTCTTTGGAGAGTGTGGTAGTAGTATAGGTCATAGATCATTGCTAATATTTTCTACGTATACCTCTGATAATAAACATTTTGAAACGTTTTGAAGACAAAAAACAATGTTGTTTTGGGCTTTGTCTGCTGGTACGACAACATATTTGTCACGTATAGTAGACAATGGTTTTGCTACATCGGGGTCTTTGAAAACTGATGTAGCTTTGGCACTCAGTGACCTACTTAAAACTTTCATTCGTTTCAAAATTAAAGACCTCACGGCCTTTAACCACTCTGACAGAGAATCAATGTCTTCTTTTTCTCGTCTCAATTTTCTTGCATAGTCCTCGACGGTATCCATAAGAACTTTAAAGTTAAAATTCCAATTTATGGAGCGTGGTTCACGGTTCTTGGGACCTTTAGAAAGGATATTACGCAGAGATTCATTTTCGATAATGGTTAAATCTCCCGTAACGACGTGACCAGAAGGACCATATTTGAATGGAGAGTGTTTGCAAGAACAGTCAGGTGGTGTAGCCTTGGTCTTCAATCTCGAAGTTCTGCAACAGCCTTTTATAATTGAAAATTTTGGATGCAATGGGTGAAGTATACGAATATGAAATAATTAGTATGGATTTGTCTTTGCAATATGGGGGAATTTCGTTGGTGATGTTTTTGTGATGGAGGATGTTAGCCAAATTAATTGCATCTATACCTTTGTTGACAAACGGTAGTGGAAGAAATGATCGTTTTCCTTCATCTTGACTTTTCACACAAACTGGTTTAAAGAGTCTGTGGAAACCAATATCCAAAATGATGGCAACAAGTCTGTATAATGATGAGGTGGGGTCAGAAACAGGAGTGTCAAGACTTGTTTTGTAGAGGGGATGTAGTAGAGTGAGAGGTATAGAATAAAGTTTGGTTCTAATGTGATGAAGTCCAAGAGGTTTTTGTATGAAAGGAAGACCATTTATGGAGACATCATGTAATTTAGGTGACCTATAGTAGCGATGGCCATGACTCCTCTCCCGTCTTGGATTTTTGTCAAATAAATTCATCACATTTATGCTATTGTTATATTGGCTTGAAAGGTTTCCTATACTTTTGATATTGTCATTGCATCCGTAAGGTATTACAGTACCTAGTCTGCGTATCCAGTACTCCTCTCTTTCCCTACGACAGTTTTTACTTAGAACGGGACTGTTCTTAGGATGGTACTTATTTTCTGAAATACGAACTTTCTTAGAAAGGATTGAATGATCTTGTTGATTAAAGTGTCGATAAACTGTCAGGAATTTGGTGGTGTTAATTCCCAAACGATGACTGCACATTCTTTTGTTTAATCGTTCTTGCGTTACTCCGTCATATATTAAACCACATAAGTTGCATTCTAACCAACTTAAGTCATCGTGACTTCTTGTATGGAAGGTTTTGTTTGTAAGGGGACTGGAGAAGTAAGAGTCGGTTATAAGAATGTTTAATTCCACATTTTGATATTGTACAATGCGGTTCGTCATCGTTGTAGTCAAATATATCATTTAATGTGATATATGTGGAACATGCTTTGATAATTTTGAAATAGTCAGAATTGTTGTACTGGAATATATGGTCTGCAGATTGAACGTGTAATTGGGTACTTTTTGTTGAATTGGTCGGGGCATTTTCCATACCAGATGTGAGTGTGCTACGATTCCCATCTGAGGACACCACATTCTTACAAGACAACAGAGTGTCCGATCTGCTGTCAGGTTCGGACCTTTCTATATTTGGCGACGTCCGAGCCAGTTTTTCTTTTATTCTTTTTGTTAAAATCATTAATTTAAAAAAAATATATTTTTTTATATATTTTTATATAGCCTAGCTGGCCGAGTGGTCTAGGGAGCTGGACTTTATGCAGACGGTGTTGCCATAGATGTCACAGTGGTACTAGTTCGAGTCCCGCGGAGGGAACGACCAAAATTTGCATCGCAAATTTGACAGTTCTAACATCGTTGGGATTTTTTCAGATCTTTCTATACGTTTACATTATCTTCCCTGTATCAATTTGATCCGATGAAGCAGTGTAGCGAATAGAGTCGTCACATTCTGAGACGTTTATATATATTAGTTTACTTCATTTTGTAGAAATAATAAGTTCGAAGAATCAATAAACGTGAAAAAAGGATTTTTCCCTCAACGAGTTATAAAAGTAGTCAAGAGATACAAAAATTCTTCAGTTTATTTTTTTTTTTTGGCGACAAAAAGATTCGTAAAATGGGATGTATAAGGGTACCTGAAAATCATATTTTGGTTGATGAGTGGGAGGGGGTGCACGTGGGGTTATCTTTGCCCATGTTCTAAAAGGCTTTAGTTATGAAAAGCATGAACATATGACGTTAAACGACAACCAACCAATCAATCAATAAATATTAAATTTAGGGAGACGGTAGAGTGAATTAGGTACAAACATATATGGCATTAGTTAGTATAGCATTTATTAATACATCAATGATCACCAAACTGTTTGAATTATCAGAAACTTGATGCATCTTTTAAAGAGGATTACTGTGAGAGAAACGGAAACTTCCATTGTACAGAAAGCTTATCATGTGTACTTCATAATGATAGATGTGACGGAACGAGAGACTTTCGGGATGGAGAGGACGAAGAAAGCTGTGAAGGTAAAACAAAGTTAGGGTATCAGGAAACAATTAAGACAGATATGTCTCATCAGTCCAACAAGATGGCACGAACTATGTTTCAATTGAAATTTTGCTTTCAATACTTTTATTGACAAGCAGTTTTTTCAATGTAGAGTTTCTACAATTTCAAACAAAATCGAGTCACACTTCTTTTGAACTTTATATAATTTATTTGAAATGTTAGTCTTAAGCTCAGAAACCAATACAAACTCATATTATTAAGTCTACTCATATTTCATATTTTATTATTTTATTTTCTAGATTTCGAATGCCCGTTTGGTCGTTTTAAATGTAACGATAATATTTGTGTTCACGGCGGACGATGTGATGGAGCACGGGATTGCTCTGAAGGTGAAGATGAGACCGGTTGTGAATGTAAGTAGAGGTCGTTTCAAACAAAATTTTGTTCGTCGTGTATTAAAGTAAAACAGGTATAATCTCACATGTCAATAACTCTACGATAGTTCTGGCAAGTGATGTGTTCATTTTTCATTGATGTGTGAGATTTTTTCATAAATATGCAAGATATTTTATTGTAATGCAAGGTTTCTTATTGTAATGCAAGATTTTGTTATTAATATGTAAAATTATGTTCATTGATATGCAGGATCTTTTTTTTATCATAAAAGCGTTAGTATCTGATTTTTTATTCGGATCTTACGCTTCTTATCGCCTCTTGTCTCTAATTAGTGATACCGCTATGTCAACCAAAGAAAATAGGCCTTACATCGGAGCGCCTGCTATGGCATCAATGAACAAAAAAAATGATATACAAAAAATCTTGCATATTAATAAAGAACGATGAAATTTTAATAAAACATTCTTGCACTGTAATAAAAAATTCTTTTAATGAAAAACATCCTGCATATTAATAAAAGATTCTTGTATTATGATAAAAAAAATTCTTAATATTAATATTCATTCCTTTCATATTATTGAAAAAAAATATTAATAAAAAGAAAACGTTTGCATTTCAATAAAAAAAATTCTTGCATTATAGTAAATAATCTTTATATATATGTCATCGGGTATTTGGTCTATATAGTTATCTTATGTGTTGTGTGTGTCTGGTTTGTGGAGTCATGTTCATAGAGTTTGTTTAACCATTTCATTCATGCATATTATTCATATAATCATTCATGGTGGTAAATCATATATATCTGGACAAGACTATAGTATTGGAGACATTTTCATTCATAGATATACGGAATGGACTATACTATACTATATATGACAGTTATTTACTACGTTTACGCTTCGCGCGTTTAACTTGTTGCATTATCACGTGCACGGCATGCTTGCACTAGTATATGTACTATTTAAAGAAATATTACTACTAGATTATGTTTAGTCCAGATTCAGTGTCACAAATATGTTGTTTGGTTAATGCCACTACTTCTCAGGTACCGTTAATATTTTTAAAGTATTTTCAAAAACATTTATTTATTCTCAGTAAAAGATAAATTACTAGCTATGTAGAAATTATTATTCTAATTCATGATATTTTACAGTAATTCGAATTAAGTTTTATCAGTAACATTTTGGATAAAACGGATAATTTCACACGAAGTAAAGTTAGATAAAGATTTTATATTTTATAGTAGAAAGTTTAGTAAAGTACAATTATACTTTTGAATCGAAGTTCCGAATATTTTGAGCATAGATTTCAGGTTTTGTTCCTGGAGAAAATATAGTATTTTATACTTAGATCTATGTGTTATTAATGAATTGTATTTATTTACAATTGATGATGATTTTTTTCAGAATTTAATAAAATATTAAAAGTTGGACGGCTCATTTTCTTATAGCAGCGGCCATATTTTTCTAGATTAGTTTGTGGGGTGAATTACACAGCGACACACACACACACACACGTGTGTATATATATATACCGATGGAGCAGTGTAGTGAATAGAGTCGTCACATTCTGAGACGTTATATATATACCGATGGAGCAGTGTAGTGAATAGAGTCGTCACATTCTGAGACGTTATATATATAACGTCTCAGAATGTGACGACTCTATTCACTACACTGCTCCATCGGATCAAATTGATACAAAGAAGATAACGTATACTTATAGAAGGGTCTGAAAAATTCCCAACGATGTTAGAACTTTCAAATTTGCGCAGCAAATTTTTGTCGTTCCCTCCGCGGGACTCGAACTCGTTATAATATTGATTTGTTGTGACAAATTAAATTATTTTAATTAATTTGGAATTAGTAATGTCTTCGATGTTATTGAAAGAAATTTACAATAATTTCTTATATAAGATACTTAAGTCTCTTTATTGTTTTCTTAAAGGTTATATCTGACCTAAAGGAATGTTAAAATGTGCTGATGACACGTGTGCTTGGGGTGAGGTGTGCAACGGACAAGACGATTGTGCTGATAGCTCTGATGAACAAAATTGTAAAGGTAGTTAAACTATTGACTTTTTTCCCCTAAAAGTTCATTTAGTTTAGTTCTGCTGACGTCACAATTTATCCTATCAAATAAATTAGATCGCGACATATTTACTCGGACGTGTAATGTGTTCCTTCACATGCATTATAAAAAAACACATTTTGAATGCACAGTGTATCAAATCAAATATCAATATACGTCTGTCTTAAACTAGACTCATATATTCTTTTGGTAAACTACCTAGGTAAAGCAAGCAAGGAAAGATTCTTTTAAGGACATTGCCAATTCTTTTTTTCTATATTAAAAATCATATCTAACTCAGTAACTTCGAACTATGATTTAGCCTTTTGTTCTTAAGCCAGCGGTAGCTTCCATTGCACTTGTTATCTCAGGCTTTAGAACTATTTTAAGTTTTTTTTGTCTACATCAATCTATTGCCAACAAATTCCTGATCAAATTATGTTACTGTGACCTAGCTCCTGTTTCGATTTTTCATCTGAATGACTTTTGTTTTTTTTTTTTTTTTGCAAAGCATGAACATGGTGCATCCGCACCAACACTTATCTGCTGAACGGAATTTGTGAAACTTTTACAATTTTATTATTACATGATGCCATTGTACATTGACCTCTTATTAATACCACTGAGTGAATTATTTAAAAAGACACCAGGCTAATTACTGATAATTATTTAATGTTGTTTCTTCAAGGAATCTAATCACCACCAATTCCAAACTAAATAAAATTTAATACAATGTTTTGTAATTAAATTAATGAAAAATGAATTATTTGCATGAAAACAGTCATATTACAAAATTGAACATGAAAAAAAAAACAAAAAACAGCAGAGCTCACTTGGTGATGTCCCGCTCCCGGGCAAAAAAATCCATAAAGTCATTTAGGTGGAAGAATTAAATATGAGGTTACAATGGCATCATGTGATAAAGAATATGTGAATTGAATTTTTAAAATTAAATTCCATACCCTTGCAGCAATTTATAGGACGTGCAATTAGAGCCGATGACGGACGGACGGATATCTTGATCAACATAAACTTCTCATAATTAATAATATTTAGAATACTTAGGTTCACTTTTTATCAGTGTTATATATAATATTTGAATGTGTATTATTTTTTTTTAGATTACGTGTGTCCACAGGATAAAATCAAATGTGCCGACCACACATGTGTTTGGGGTAATTACTGTGACGGATGGGAAAATTGTGCTGATGGAGTCGATGAAGACAAGTGCGGTGGTACTATTCAAATTTTCACTGATGCTTCCATATGATAAGAAGAAATAACAAATTGAATATGTATCTCGGTTACTCGCAGAAAAATATAAAGTACTAGTTTTGGAAAGGGAAATCAAGGGTACCCGAAGAGACACACACAACAAAAAACATGAAATAACAAAAAAAAAAAAGCATGAACATAGAAGCAAATGTAAATGAGAAACACAGACGCCACTAATTGGAAGCATTCACCAGGTGTCCGGGTAAGGTGAGCGTCCTCTTTTTTTGTCAAAAGTCCTTTCGAGTTGCTAATAAAATACAATATCCGGTATAGAGAAAAGAGGAAAGGAAAACTATAACACGGTGAACAAATCGGTTCTCATTTTACAACATAATGATCAACGAGGTAATGGTGACGACACATAATCTCTCAACAAAATGACCTAGTTCCAGAAGCTTAATTGTACGATGTCTAGCACTGAACAAATGTCCTAGTAATGTCGAAAAGCTCTGGCATAACGTATGAGTTGTGATATGAAAACTCCATGTTTGAAAGGATGTTGTCATAGATAAAAGGAAAGTTTATTGTATAGTTTTTTTTCCATTTCCATCGATCTCTAAGAGTAAGTAATGATGTGAAGTTTACTTAGTAGTGTTTGTAGTATTCTTTATCCCAGATTGGGTAGCTGTGATGTATAAAGTCTCCGAATTGTTAAAAGACAAAACTACTGTTATTAAAGGATCTGGCTAAACGATATTCATTCTTTTGGATAAGATTAATTATGCTTCATCTAAATACTTACCATAATATAATTATTGTTTTAATGAAACACATTTTTTCTCAATTTCTAATTAGAATATGAATGCTCAGTAGACAATTTCAAAGGTGACGATGACACATGTGCGTATGGCGAAAAATGTGACGGTATAATTAACTGTAACGATGGAAGCGATGAGATTGGATGTGGAGGTATGTAATGTTATTAATGTGATAGTTAACAATTGACTGAAATAAATTTACTTTGGTAAAAAAGATTTAAAAATAGGAAGTTTAGGAAACAAAGTACGTCACTTAACTATGGCAACGCAAGACGGTCTAGAGGAAAATGGTCACGGTAGGTGTTAATGGTTTGAAGCTAAAACGAGCGCTAAGATTGTAAAATGTAAGCAATCAGATATATTTTACTACCTACAAAACACATGTTATAATGCACGCAAACCTATATGTCATTATTTATTATATTCCATTTAATGACGTGTTGAAATAGCTTCATTTTAAATTCTTTATTCTGAATTATCTAATATAAATTTTGTTTAAAAAACATAAAACATTGTCACAGCATAGTTTTTTTTTCGATCTAGGTATGCTTACTTTTGAAAGATCTATTGTTTGTTTGTTTGTTGGGGTTTAACGTCCGAGCAGCAACATTTCAGCTATATTCAGACAATGAACATGAAATGGATGATAAAATGAACACGCGAAAGTCTTGGGCAAGGCAATTTTCACGGACATCGTTTTGCATGCATTCTAGGATCACACGCTCCTTATTCCAGACAACAAAGTGGCTAATCCGAGAGAAAAGGTATCATTTCATTTTAATGATGTGATATTATCAACTTCCACAACCAATAAAGAAGAGAGAAAACCATATTTAGAAGGGGAAAATGAGATACTGGTTCTGACCTCGACAACAATTTTTTTTTAAAAGCATGGATTTTCTAAAATTAAATCCTCACTAATACCTGTATTTTTTTTACCTTGTAATCATTTTGAAAGTTTGTAAAATAAATAAACAGACAGGAACTCAGCTAATATATAAGGATAATTATGCAAATTTTGATGCACCAACTGCAGGCTTATTTTTAATCAATAAATAAATATAATTGTTGAGACAATAGCACTGTTTTAAAGCATATAAAATGTACATACTCTTGTGCCTCTCACACAAAGGAAAACATAAGTATTTTGTTTCTTAATGCACAAATCCATCTGATTCACAACAGTACAAACCGCTGCCAAAACATGTTTAAAAAAAAATGACTGACCCCCTTTACTTTCATGACAAAAGTCTACCTTATCTACCTAAACTTCATTTATCAAGACCATTATTATACAATATTCCTATTACAATTTAGCTGAATGAAAAAGTAGTTATTACAGAACCCTTGAATTAAATTTACACAAAAATTTGATAATAGATATTTCTTATCGTGCTGAACACTTTTATTCAGTCAAAGTTTTCCTAAACCTAACGATTTTGAAGATATACATTGTATGCAAACAATTTCTGTCTGTTAAAAAACTTAGCATCCTTTTCTCGTGCCTTCGATAGAACAATGTATCTAAGCTTAATATCGGGTCAATTGGTTCAAATTACTAAAATATCAATACAAATTCTTACCAACTTACAAAATGGGGGTTTTACAGCAACAAAAAACAGGAAGTTCATGACAACTATTGGCTCTAGATGAAGCTCATGAATCATTCATTAATCTAGATGTCAAAGAGTTGGGTAAAAAAACCCAATCCCGATCTGCTTGACACAATGTCTGTGTATCTCCCCTACAGGGCGTCTTTACAACATAACGTAAAATCCCAAATAGGTAGTTTGAACAACGAAAAAACAACAGAACTCAAACAATTTTCAAAATCCATTATGCAACTTTCTACAGATATCTGATTTTAATATTTGAAGGAAATTAACACTATTTAAGTACTTGACTACAGAATCAAGGAAAACAGAGTCTTTCTTAGTCTTTTTACCAACAAAGAAGCGGAAGGTTCAGTACATTATAATTTTATGAACTTTTATAAAATAGGAAAAAAAAATCTGGAAATCTACGTTGAGTCTAGACTTTTAACTGAACCAAGTGTTCAAGCACCTGTTAGAAAACATTTCCTCAAAACCTTTTCTGAAACGAACATGAAGAAAAAAAACCAAAAAAGTCAAATGAACAAAGAGAGAAAGCCTTATATACATGTAGTAGATATATAAAAAAATAACACAGTGGTTATTTCAGATAGATTTGTTTTGTATTTACCTTTGATGCATGCTAGTTAAATTGGTATATTATTTTTTTTCTTTTTGCTTTCTTGTATGGTCTACTTATAGATTGGTTTTGTTTATGAGTTTGATACTGTGTATATAGTTCGTTCAGAATAAAGTGTGGTTAAAATCTGGAATAAAGCATTAAAAGGAAATGTGTGCTCCTCTGATTTATTAAAATCAAGAAGTTTAGTTATGTGTTTATCAGTGTTTGTGAATTAGTTATTATTATTATATTATAAGTTTTTCTTTTCAGTTGGCCTAACTGTTTATTTATATTTGATTTGATTATATATGTTGTTCTGGAGGTATACTGTACAAAGTTTGTGTTTCTAAACATATCTTACTAATTGACATATGCCTGAATGTTTATCATGGCACATTTTCAATGCTTTTGTTCGATGTTTTAATATTCCAAGACTTCAAAAGAATAGCTAGGCTAGCAGCAGCGCTAAGCTTTTGGTAAAAGGTGGCTCAGAATCCTGGCCGGGGGCTAGGACGCTCTGCCAACAAAGCAACTGGGTTTTGTGCCAAAGGTGATGGAATTTAGGTAGGTTTATGGTTTCTGACACTGCCACCCTATAGCAACCAATGATCCCCTGGACCAGAAATTTGAATTCATGACCCTTTATAGTCATTGATCCTTTTGTCATATCAATACTTGCTCCTTCAGAGCGGAGGAAGTCAAGACCTGAAATTCCATTTTGAAACTTATAGGTATCTGTCGAATAGAAATACTGATTTCTATTCTCCCAGAAATTTGTAATGACTCGTCATTAGCAGTTAATATGTCTTGAAGCATAGGTGTTAGCATGGGCAGGTCGGACATTTTCTCGAAAACCTTGGAGTATACTAGGCTTACGGTAGTTCCTAGTTGACTAGAAAGTCAATATTTTGTCTATGAGACGTGACACGGATAAACATACTAGTTTCAAGTGAAAGTCTATGAAGTCCTACCTTCCCAGTTTTTTTTCCATCTTTCCTTCTGTTTTGTTGTCATTTTTTGTTGTCGTTGGTTTTTATTTTTCTTATCAATACTGGGTATCACTTACCATAAAATAATTATGAATATCACTACACTTTACAATCAGATTCAAAAGTTTTCAAAACTTATCCATCCAAAGAAATCCCCGTTTTACCAAGCTATCAAGCAAACGGCACGACCATTACCTGTCGTTTCCTGTTCACATTACATGTAGATAACATTTTCCATAAGTCACATATTATCCACTAGTGAATGTAGTTCAAATTCAATCATTTTCGATATCAGAACCAACAACGGCTTATCGCTGCCATTTTCTCTCCCGACAGACGAAAATCACAGTGATATGGGAGATAATTCAACTTGGGTAGGTTTCTGCCTGGTGTTATCTAAAAATACTACAACTTTTAATCACACATCACCTTGTGCATAATCAACGTTCTAAATAATAACCTATTTCGACTCATATAAGGTATATATTGGCATGTAAACATGAAACACTGATACCTACCAACTTGAACATGGTTCATTGTGCAATTGAAGTAGTATTACATGATTAACGGAATTTGTAAAATTATAACTCAATATGGACTTAAATCGAAACAGTATAAGTCCTGGATCGGTAACAGCGACTTTGCTTGTAGGCTTGGTGGTGTATTTATTATTAATAGCAACACAATGGATATATAAATACATCGGATACTGCAATCACTTCCGTGGTTTACCACAACCCGGAAAACAACATTGGTTATACGGCCATCTACATTTGGTAAGTCTTTGGAAATAAATATTTTTACTTATAAAAGAAATATTGAACATGCAATTAGAATTTAACGATATAATAACTTTTCTGTGTCAAACACTTTTAATTGTAGTATACAGTTCATTAACGCTGCAAAAACATTTTTGCCAAAATCATATAATGATTTTATACCTACACACGCCCGTTAAGTGTTGTCAACGTGCTCCATCGTGCTGTTGTCCCCCAACAACTAGATAAAAATGATTTATAAGATCTAGTCGAATGTTTAAGAAAAATCAGAGTGCCGAGGCACTAAATCAAGGAAGATATCAAATTAATCAAAAATATTCATTGTAACCTAAGTACACCGAACACAACTTTTAAAGGATAACCATTTGTCTTAATGCAATCATGCATAATTATACCGCCTGTTTATAAATATATTTTGGGCCTTCTTTTGTAGTATTGCTATTGGTATTCCTGGCTGTGTAGGTTCATGTCATCAAATTTCTTGACACTTTACATTTAAATTAGCATTTGTGCAAAAATATGAATTCCACTGGGAATCACTGACTATCAATATTAGATGAATTTTCAAAGTAAGAATGGACCCACACTTTGAAATTTCAATCTCAAGGGAGAAATGATTAAAAAAAACTTCTCCTTGTTTGTTCTCACCTAGACGTGGATTTTTTGGGTACTTTTTTGTCTAAATTCAATGAAAAAATATGTCAATATTGTTAATATTCAAACTGAATTTACTAAAACTTGTCCTTGTCATTGATGTCTAGATTAGGCCTTGGGTTGAACTTGTCGGAACTGTTCATGTTTTTACAATAAATGATAAACAATCTGATTAAAATTAGACCTACTGTTGCGATCACTTCTAACCTCTCTTCGATCCTGTCAGGATTCGCTGTCATAGAACAGTTCTAAACTGTCAGAAACTGTTCTGACCCGCGACACACCTTGCCAGGGTCTGCCAGGACTTCGGACAAGTTCTGTCATAATTTGTTATAGGTCCTGACACCCTCTAGTCCGAATTTCCTCTGACCCTGCAACCCTCCTCTTTTTCATTTGGATATTGATATGTCGGGTTGGGGTCAGAACGATGTGCCATACAAAAAGTTGGAGATTCAGCGGTACCGCGGAGTATCGCCCTTCACGCGCTTCTTACAACTTTCATGTTAAAATCGTGTAAGTGATGCATACCTAGTTCGATTCGGAATTCATTTTTCTTTATGCTGATGTAAGTTTTATCGCCTATTGGTCATCAAATCTCGGTAAAAAAGAAGTTTGAAAGCCTTAACCCACGGTCAGCAGCCATTTACTTTCGATTTCCAACTTTGAGTGACGCAAGCGAGATTTGGTCGTATGCAAATGAGATTCCGTCATGCACAGATGGTCACGTGAGATCAACAAACACCGCCTTCTTTGTGTGTCTAAACAAGCGTGTGTACTGGAACAACATGGAGTTGATAAGTCAGAAGTGGGACACTTGTAGATTTGGAATCGATGTGGTAAATGAAAGAGATCGTCGTATATTTGATGGACGAAATTTCAATGTGACTTTTAACAGTAGTTTTAGTAAGTTTCACTTAATTTTTCATTAATTTTATCCCTTGTCCCCTGCACTTTGTAATTCAGTTCCCGCAATTTTATTCCCAAAAATTGAACCAAATTATGCCACAAGCATTTTTTTTTTTGAAAAAGCAACTCCATCAAAATGGAGCCTGATGTCTTTATATTTTTCATTCCATTAGCGCACCTATTTATACCCCACTGGACATTTATATCTTATCAAGGAACAGGTGCAGAAACTAAGAGCCATAAGAATTCTTCATATGAAATTTATAAAGGCAAAACACAAAATGGATGGTGTATGTGTTTGTCATTGAGTTAAAAATAATCTTGATTTTTTTTCAGTGTAACTATGAACAAATGAATTAGGAATGGGAAAAAAGTGAGGGGTGTCTTGTCAAAAATGCAATATATTCATGTATTAGAAATTTTATGTGAAATCAATGAATGATTCAAGTCCATAAACAGTTTTGTTTAATTGTGTACATTTAGCATGATCACTGGAAATGTTTTTCAATTAACTTTTCAATTAACTGATTTTGGCTTCAGGTACTAAAGAAGGTTGTGCTACCATTCTCCTGGCATCACCAGAATATGTGATTAAAAAGCATTAGACATCATGTTAGAAACATATTCTGAAAAAAAATATGTTTAGTTGCATATGATGAGGCACACTGCATATCAGAATGGTATGTTGTATATAGTGACAAAAAGAAATGTATGCAGTACAGTTAGAAATATACATGAATGTCTTATTGATGTACATAAAATGACAATTACAACATGTAACATTACTAGCAAATTTGTATATATTTTAATAAAAGCAAACCCACAGTGTACTGGTAGCTGTCTCCCATGTGTAATAACTTATGTTTTACATGAAAAAGGGCATTTTTTGTAAAGGGTTACTGTTTGAGTTGGCACACATTGTATATTTGTTTTTACAATACACAATAAAAACCATATTTAATTTTACAGGTGATTAGATTTTAGAGAGGACCATAGAAAAGTTTGAATTATTCAAAGTAAAATAGATTCCACAATTCTCAATCTAACTTCAACTAAAGACATAAGGACATATCTGTTGTATTGGAGCTAAGTGAGGCATCTGATGTGTCAGTTTTATCGAACAATTAAAAGTTATATATACATGTACATGTACATTTGTATATCTGCAAATTTAAACAATTAATATTTGTGTTGGCTCTCAAATCCTAAAATCACAATGTTTTTTGTACAGAATGATGTTTTTGGCATTGATGCACAAAAATGATTTGTAAAATGGGGCATGTTTTATGTTTTATTATTCTGTCTTTGTTCAATCTCTGAAGCATCGACCATTTTATTAGCAAGGGGCAAGTGATCTTTTAAAAATGTTCCAAATTCCTGAAAGGAATATTTTATTCCTCCATTGAAAAGTAGGATAAAAATGATTCTGTTTCCCCAATTACTAAACAAGGCATTTTTTTTCAAAATGAAATATTGATTTCAGTTGCTTCTGAATTAAAACTAAATGTTTGTGCTTGTGCAACATAAATTTCTTATCTGACATCAAATCCCTGCCCCCTAAATCCTACAAGAATATTGTCACTGGAAGATGTAACTAAGTTTACTAGTGTCTAAACATGTTTTATTTATGATGCATGCACATAGTAATAGAGACAAGTGCAACATTTTGTTTAAACATGTAGGCACTCAAGTAAATTCCAAATAAACTTTTAATTAACTAATGTGAATAACATACATAGGTGAAGAAAACTCCTCAGCAATTAAACAAATTGAAAGCAAATGCGAAACCATACAATACAAGAATGTGTCCAACTTAAAATAAAAAGCTTTGCCAAATGCAGCATGATACAACCACAGTCAATTAAACTCTGCAAGTGTGGACACAATATTAGTTTATTGACACACTTGACATAGAGTCTTACAGTTCATTATGGACACAACAAATCATTTGGACACAATATTACACATTTTGAAATTCAGTACAAGTATAAAGGTCTGCTTCAGAGTGCATTCATGGATCACTTTGTACTTCATTATCTCAAAAAAATATGGTTTGTTAGGGCGTGGGTTCCTTTATAATTTGAAAACTGTAAAAGAAACTTGAAATCTAATTGAAAAACGCAGGCAAGGATTTTGATGTGACATCTACAAAAAAGCTTAAATATGCTATATATATAAATCCATGCAGAGATGTTTGGTAGTGAAAAAAAAATATTTCACAAGCTTAATATAATTGGGTTCCCTATGCCCTCTCTTCCCCATAGAATATAAACAAAACCAAAACCAAAAAAACAAAAACAAGAAACAGGTATACAGACATCCAGTTCATCACAAGTTACACTGCCAATTAAAACCTCACATTGAAATAACATTATGTTAAACTTCAATATGTTAAGAATCTAAGCAATTGAAGATTAAAAATAAGTGCAAAACGTATTTATAAATTGCTATTTAAAAATCTGAAGCAATTTAAAATCCAGTAGAAAATGTATATGATTGCCCCCCGCGCACACACACCCAATATTTTAATAACCTGCTCGAAAATTGAGTTTAAACAGTTTAATTAGGGTAATCTAAGGATGGGGTGCCACATGTAATATTTTACACATCTAAAAAATTCACAGTCCAACCAAAAAGTAAATTGGATCCAACCACGTGTTTTCATATGTTGTTCCAGTACACACGCTTGTTTAGACACACAAAGAAGGCGGTGTCTGTTGATCTCACGTGGCCATCTGTGCATGACGGAATCTCATTTGTATACGACCAAATCTCGCTTGCGTCACTCAAAGTTGGAAATCGCAAGTAAATGGCTGCTGACCCTGAGTTAAGGCTTTCAAACTTCTTTTTACCGAGATTTGATGACCAATAGCCGATGGTACTTGCATCAGCATAAAAAAAATGAATCCCGAATCGAACTAGGTATTCATCACCTACACGATTTTAACATGAAAGTCGTAAGAAGCGCGTGAAGGGCGATACTCCGCGGTACCGCTGAATCTCCAACTTTTTGTATGGCGCATCGTTCTGACCCCAACCCGACATATCAATATCCAAATAAAAAAGAGGTGGGTTGCAGGGTCAGAGGAAATTCGGATTAGACACCCTCCTGTCTAGAACTGTTCTAAGTAGAACAGATACGTGGATTTAGAAGAGTTCCTGACAGATTCTGTCAGTCATTAGCTCGAGAATACTTCTCCGACTGAATTACATACAGTACATGTTTGTGATTACGAAAAAAAGGCGTGGCACCCGAATCCAGATTCGTACGACGGGAAAGAAGCTTTAAGCCTTGCTATGTTTAAACTTGATTATTTTTCAAATTTTACCCGACTTTTATGTATGGCATATGCATGCAGTATCAACAAAAATTATTGCCTGCCGTACTTGCTACGCCCCTGACTTTAAAGAAGTTGGACTGAATTCTTTTTGGTTGCAGATGTAGACACCGGTATGATACAGATTACCTACATATATATTGGCATTTTTAAACAGTTTATACAGAAATTTTAGACCTTTATGGAACTTTAAAGTGTTCACACTCATGCAATTTGAAAGAATAGGAAATTTTGAAGAATTTTGACCGAAATATATAAGTCGCAGTCACCCACATGGTAGTTATATTACAAAAAATAGCATTTAGTCAATTATTTTAAACTCTCATGGAAATCAAAAGTACTCGCACTCATACGTTTTGCAAGGATAAGATTTTTTTTAAAGAATTTTGACTCAAACAAATGTGTCACAGCCAGCACATGATAATTATATTGATAAATTTAGCATTTCAGTCATTCTTTCTAGACCCTCAATCAAATTAAAAGTGTGTGCTCTCATACATTTTGCAAGAATATGACATTTTTAAAGAATTTTGACTCAAAATAATATGTCGCAGCCCCTATATGATAGTTGTATTGAAATAATTTGTATTTTTGTCAATAATTATATACCCTCAAGCAAATTAAAAGTGTGTGCACTCATACATTTTGCAAGAATATGACATTTTTAAAGTATTTTGACTCAAAAAAATGTGTCGCAGCCATCACATGATAGTTATATTGAAAAATTTAGCATTGCAGTCATTATTTTTAGACCCTCGTGCAAATTAAAAGTGCTCGCATTCATGCATTTTGCAAGAATGTGACGTTTTTAAAGAATTTTGACTCGTATTAATGTGTCAGAGCCACTATATGATATTTATATTGAAAAATTCAGCATTTTAGTCATTAATTTTAGACCCTCATAGAAATTAAAAGTGTGGGCACTCATACCTATGCTGGAATATGACATTTTTGTAGAATTTTGACAGAAATATATGAGTCATAGTCACCCACATGATAGTTGTATTGAAAAAATAAGCACTTTAGTCAATAGTTTTAGACCGTCATGAAAAATAAATTGTCTGCACTCATACATTTTGCAGAATTTTTACTGAAATAATGGTTTCACCGTCACTAATACATTTTCTACATATAAGATTATGTAGGGAAATTGGAAGTGTTATCACTCATATTCGTTGCTAAAAGTGGCATTTAAAAGAATTTTGACCGAAATTAATATTTAGGTATCATTTACCCATTTAATGCCAAAATTTCAATTTTAACATTTTTTAGAATGATTTGTGTCCCTAATTATGTTATTAAAAGTAGCTTTCACTCAAAAAGTACTTTGTCGGTCTTGAACTTCGTGAGAATTACCGAACATCTGTAAGTTATCTGTTCGAACATCTGTAAGTTATCTGTTACGAGTTTTACACTTAGAACAGAAACATAGACCTTTAATTTTATAATGAAATAATTTGATTTAATTAATATCTCAGGTGTATGACAGAATGTAAAAAAAATATACATGTAAACAATGATAAATTTTGAATGATGAGTGACTGGACCGTGTTCGACGAAAATTGGAACATGAACAACGATCGAGTGATTGCATTTGTGGGATGATGATCACGACGATCTCTCTATATATAAGTGGAAATTCAATGTAAATTTTGAAATCAAGATTTGTTTCTAATCGGGTTAGCTAATTAACATTAGTCACACTGTTTCTTTATAAATGGCGGACTTCCTGTTCTAAATTACGTCACACAGTATAGAAAGATTTAGTGTCAGAAACTGTCCAGGGGTATGACAGTTTAGAACAGATTTTCGTGTTTTCTTTGTCACGACCCAGGGCATTTGCTGTCAGGATCTGTCAGGGAATAGGGCAAAATGTGTCCTGACCCAGGACAGCCTCTGTCAGACCCTGTCAGGATCTATCAGGATTTCTGTTCTATCTAGATCTGCTGTCGTAGAACAGAAACCCTGACAGATTTAAGAGAGTTTAGAAGTGATCGCAACTGTACATGTATCAATTGTTTCATTTATTCACTTCATGTAGGATCTAACAACACTTCGTTCTACTTAGTGTTCTGGTGTCCTTTCTCATCAGCTGATCAGATTTCATCGTTCATAATTTTGAAAGCATTATTCAAAGGGAAAACCCCGAGGATTCTGAAAACGTCTTCTGAACAGAAGGTAGAATGGAGTGTTGTTAGATCATGTGTGCAGTCACCGAATGGAACAATTAATGGATCTAATTGTAATTAGATTGAATAATTACCTTTCTCTAGGAATGTTTCAATTCAAGCAGGATACAAACTCTCCTTGTAAAACTACTATGCAGTTTAAATATCTTTAAACTAAAACAACTTTTTACCTCATCGATTTGAGCAATTTAAGCCAGGAAATATGATGTCTTTATCACAAATACACTTTGAGTGTATATATATATATATATATCACTTTCTATGATGAATCACTACTGCTCTTAAGCTGAGTGTTTTTATACCTGTCTGTCTCAATAATGTATGTGCATTTCTTTCTTTTTTTTTTTGCATGATTGTTTCACAAATATGTATAAGATTACAATACAAGTAACTCTTATGTTTTGCAAATATATAAGCACATGTCAGGCTTTATGTTTGTATAGTTTGATTAAGAGATGTTGACAAAATACATTTACAGCTGCTTCATGCTACACATAGATGTACCAGTACTCAGGAATCATTAACTTTGTTTCATGCTTAAATAATGTCCCAGGACAAAAATAAAACATCTAAGTGATTACCACTGAAAAGAAATCAAGGGAAAAAAATCATAGCAGTGTCTTTGATATATGCAATGTGTTACAATGTAATTTCATGAAAATATACATGTATTTTAATCAAATGATATGGAAGAAACCTTCTCTTGTAGGAAAATATTGTTACTTGTACATATAATTTCGTGCAAATCAGGCAAAAATAAAGGCTGGGTGGTTATAACCGTCCTGGGTTTTTACTAGTTTTTATGCCACTGGTCAATATTCCCACAGTGGTCGATGGCAAGCAAAGTGGACAAAAATGAGCATTTTCTAACATTAAAAAATGGGTTTTTAATATTACAAATTCATATTCTAATATTACAAATTAGATTTCTTTTATCACATAACACTTTTTTAATATTAAAAAATTAATTGAATTTCTAATATTAAAAAAACTATTTTTAAATATTAGAAATTGATTTTCTAATATTAGAAAATGGATTTGTCGTATTCAATGACGATTTTTTAATGTTAGAAAATCATTTTGTAATATCAAAAAATGTGACTGATTGTCTAAAATTACAAATTCAATTTGTAATGTAACAAAATGTGTGATATTACTAAATAAGGCATTTGTAATATCAGAAAATGAAGTTGTAATGTTAGAAAATAAGTGTTTTCTAATATTAAAAAATGATTTTTTTAATATTACAAATTCATTTTCTAATATTACAAAATGTGTGATATTTTATAATATTACTAAATCATGAATTTGTAATATTAGAAAAGGAATTTTTAATATTACAAAACAAAATGAATTTCTGATATTATAAAATCTTTTCTAATATTAAAAAATGATTTTGTAATATTAAAAATTCATTTTCTAATATTACAAAATACTAATTTTTGTCCACTTTGTCTTGCCATAGTGCTCAATACTGGTCGATTGAAATTTTGCAAACAATTATATTTCTGTCATTATTCATTATGTTTTCCCTACATTAAAAAAAAGTTAATATGATAAATATCAACTATATTTCAGTGTTTTAAGGTTTTACTCTTAAAATATCTCTGTCAGCTGTATTGATTAAGAAAAAAAAAATAAACATTTCTTTCTCTAAAATAATTCAAACTTACCTTAAATAAAACATAACAAACTTTACAAAAATGTACAGTGTACTTCATGAGCACATGATCACAATCTTTGTTTCAATAACTGTTGAGAACAGGTAACATTAATAAGAGTAAAACAGGTTACTTTTCATGTATAATAAGAGTAAAACAGGTTACTTTTCACCTGTCATTGTTAAAAACCAACATCACATAGTGACCAGGAAGATCATAAAAGTGGTTTGAAGTGATGAGTTTAAGACAATAAATTAAAGTCATTTCATGTCTTCTAAATTCAGAAAATGGAAAGCTTGGTAATATTGATTTGAGGCTTCTTCCATGCATGGTGTTTAGTTATCTGATGATTTATAATGATGACTGGACCCACTTTCAAAATATCTGGATCCATCCCTGTATGTTGATTTATTTATAAGCAATTAATGTCACATTGTACTAGATGCATGTATTACTATATTACAGATATCATTTTTTCAAGTATTAAATTTTTAATTAATACTGTACTGCATATGCGAGTAACCATAGTTAGAGTACGTGCACGTGTAGTTTTGTAGTTTTGAGTCCAAATTCCTGTTCACATACATACAAATGTAAACTGCAAATTTTGCTAAGAAATATGACTACTGTTCTACACTAGCAATGTTTAAAGTATACATATCACCAGTTTTGAAAATTGTGAAACATTGTGTACATACAAAGCACATGAATAAATAATGTATACCTTCAACACTTACCTAGTACATTGTACATGTATGAAATCAGCTCTTAGTTAAGGTCTACTTTTGGAACCTTGATATTCAATACATTTTCAGTGCACTTTCAAGGACATAAAATTTCTAAACTAATTGATTGTGTCATGAAAATCTTGTATCTTACTTTATAAACTGCATTCTAAATGACTGTATCTGGTATATCTTGACAATGTACTAAATAAAAGAATTGATAATCAGTTATGACTTACTACACACATACAGCCTGTAATAGAGGGTGTTACGCTGTAGTATCACATGAGACGAAGTCGAGGGTGATATATTTACAGAGTGTGATACAATGCGTAACACCCTCTACTACAGGCAGTATGTGTTATATTATACTGAATACGGGAGTGTGATATATTCTAGAGGAGGGTGATACATGTATATCATGACGTCGAGGGTGATATATCCTAGCGAGGGTGATATATCGTGACGTCGAGGGTGATATACCCTAGAAGAGGGTGATATATCGATCAACCAATCACTGTTCAGTAGGGGCGGGGCAAGTATATAAGAATGTGCAGGGAATAGACTAAAATAACTCATCAACCATTACTAATCAGAATTCAAGATTTTTGTATGAAGTATAATATATGGATATAATACACATGTACATTGTATTACTATTTCTTTAAATTCCATACTGAATATTACATGCCAAAATCTGTATCACATGCGGTATCAACATGAGACTCCTATATCAACTCAAGGGCCACCGACCCGCGGGTTGATATAGTTCGAGGGTTGATACAGCATAATGCATCTCACAGATTGCGTCGTGTCATGTTCATTATATTATATATTTTAACTATACTTCAATTGTATTCTGTGTAAGGTGTGATATAGGGTATGTGATAAAGGTCTTTATTATACTTATTATACATGTCAATTTTCTCGATTTTGATTGGTTCAATACGACGGTAATTTTCTGCTCTATCATGTGTCTCAGTGGATAATAGTTTTTTTTGCTACTACAATCTCGTGCAGATTTACACTGGTTCCGGTAAATATTAGGTACTAGTTCAAACTTAGTCAGTTTTGCGTTTGGTGTAACTAATATGCGATAGATCAATTAATGAAATTCAGAAGACCTTACGATCACAGGTCTTCTATGAATCCCTTATCCTATTGTCAAATTAAAACGTGATTGAGGTTGGAACTGGAAAATAAAATTTTCTTACGAGAATTTATGTCATTGTTGTTAAATTTTCATGCATTTAATTATTAATTTGTTTAGGGGTCAAATATGCGAAACTTATTGGTATGGTTAATTTTCATTCTCGCCCTTCCGAGATCAAAGGGATAATGTTTCCTCTTTTGGTCATGGGTCCCCCACCTAAGTCCACTTCCGGTCACTTCCGGCCCACTCCTCTACTGGTTACTTCCGGTCCACGACCACTGGATGTGACGTCATGCAATTGCGTATTGGGGTGCTCGCCGGCTCCCCCCGAACAATGATAAGCGTTTGCAACAAATATACTACTGGTGTGATATAAGATGTGCAATATAGGTCAAGGGGTTTGATACAGGGAATGTGATATAGGTCTAGGGATGTGAAATAGGGTATGCTATATATGTCTAGGGATGTGAAATAACGTATACGAAATAGGTCTAAGGATGTGATATACGGTTTGCGATATAGGTCTAGGGATGTGATATAGAGTATCGATATCGGTTATAGGTGTTATATAAGGTATGCGATATAGGTCTGTGGGTGTGATATACGGTATGCGTAATAGGTCTAGAAGTATGATATACGGTATGCAATGTAGGTCTAGGGGTGTGAAATAGGGTATGGTAGTTTTGATTTTAGGAACACTTACAAGTGCCCATTTTGTATGTGTAATGTCATAGTCTGACAAAAATATATGGCATAATATACAGCTATATAAAGTGCTTGCACTAACCAAACAACTAAATTTTATTAAAATCACAGGTCAGCTATAATGATAATGATTACACATTTGAGAATGGGGCAATTACTTATATATGTACAATCAAAATTTAAACAAACCATTTTTAATATGAACATTTCCTGCACGAATGTCATAAACGGGGACTCTTTATACAAAAAAGGGTGTGTTTGGCTACATATAAATACTTTATTTCACTGTAAATCCCCCTTTTTGATGGTTCAAGATCAACTACTGAATCACATGGCCTCCTTTCATTCCTACCTTTGAAACAGAGAAATCATACCAATTTAACAATTTCTGTTTATTTTCTACTTTAAATACTTCATTGTTTGCTACTTGTATGTACGTTTACTATTTTATATTATTTATGTACATGTACATCTAGTTATTAACATACATTTATACATTGCTTGCATTTTATGTACAGAAGTAAAATTCCTGGGATCAAATCAAACACACACAAACTGTATAGGGTATACATGTATTAAAAAAGTACAATGTGTATAAAGTATAACAACAACTTTAAACTCTTATCATGTGTTAAAATATAGTTTTATCAAAATTGTTTGCAAAATTATCTGTAATTTAACCCCAAAGAAGTTGAGATAAAGGATACTATAGACACTGTGAAGTCAGCCTCATATCTTGGCCTACACTTAGAAATCGATGATAAAGGAAAACTATTGACCGAACTTTATGACAAACGTAATGACTTTTCATTCAGAATTGTCAACTTTCCTTTCATCTGTGGCAACATACCTTTAGTACCTGCGTATGGAGTGTTCATATCACAACTCATACGTTATGCCAGAGCTTGCCGAAACTACGCAAACTTTTTGTGTCGCGCTAGAACTCTTAACAAATAGGCTTCTGGAACAGGGTTATCTTGCTACAAAATTGAAGTAATCACTACAGAAGTTTTATGGTCGTCATCATAAACTCGTGGATCGTTACGGTGTATCCATCTGCACCATGAAAACTGATTTGTTCAACGGGTCATAGTTTTTCTTTCCTCGTTTGTCTACCCCGGACTTGACTTTTTATCAGCAACTGGGCGGGTGTTTCTAGAAAAGCAGAGGACGCTTACCCTATCGGTGCACCTGGTCCATGCTCACAGTCTTTGAGTCCGAGTTGCTCATTTGCTTTTGTTACTTTGTATGTATGATTTTAGTTACTTAATGGTCTTTGTTGTTTATGTCTGTTTTCCATGTTTGGTCTTTGTCCCTGGTTTACATTCTTTTGATTACTGCTATAACCTTGGTTCCCTTGATTACTCTTTAAAACACCGAGCACTTTCAAATCTTCAGGACCCATGTTACTGGGGCGGATCCAGACACTTGGGGTGCCAGATGGGGTTCCTCAGAAAAAAAGCGGGTGGTTGGACATTATTTGCCATTAATTAAACACACGAAAATTACAAGTTTTCCAATATAAAGGAGGGATGCCAACCCAATGCATCCTCCCCTGGACCCGCCAATGTAATCATAGACATTATTAATGTACTTGCTAAACAAAACGTGTCAGTTGCAGCTCCGAAAATACGTCATTAGAAGCTCCCGACATCCTCAGTAGTAGGATCAGATCTAGAGAAATAAATTGGCAAATCTCGATTCAGCTTTCCTCCTTGCGCATGCTCGGGTCAACCTGACAAAATTGTTCAGCTCTCTGCGTCAAAGTTTAAATAGTTAAGAAGCAGTCTTTGTAATAGTCCATGGGCTGGGAGGGTCCACCCCCACTCATCAACTTCATGGTGATTCTAAGGTAGTTTTTATACCTCCCATCGCCAATATAAACCTATATTTGTACCCCGCATGAATGGGACTATGTCAATTCAAGCGATTTTTCGGCGGGGTAGGGGTGCATTTTTCCATTTTACCGCAAAACCCTACGTGTTACTGCAACCTTCTTGGTACCATTATAAAGCTGAGATACTGGGCTGATACATATGTCAGCTTACTGTGTTCTGTGGCAAGAAGAAGAAGTATCATAAAACATAAAAAAAATGATTTTTTGCCTCCACGACGTGAAAAAATTGCCAAAAATTGCAAAAAAGCTTCAGTTTATTTTTTGGCAACAAAAAGATTCGTAAATGGGAGGTATAAGGATACCTGGAAATCATATTTTGGTTGATGAGGGGGGAGGTCTGCACGGGGGATTATCTCAGCCCACGTAGTATGTAAATATATGATACATCCCCCAAAAAGGTTACATTTTTCCTTTGTAATTAATATGTTGCTTTTTAGGTCTACTTGTTGAGATGAATAGTTATCCATTCTAATCTATTTGCTCTTCAGAGATAATTCGCATAGAAAATCCAACAGTTTCTATTGCATTTTAGTGTTATTTACAGAGTTATCTCCCTTGATTTTGAATTCTTCCGTGCATTCTATATAATTTTTATCTTCTAAGAACAGGGGTTGTATGAAAGGTACGTGTTAATTTTTGTTAACTATAACATTTTAGATAAAATATCAAAAAATTAAAAATATGTAGGATTCCCAACCATGAATTACATTTTGCATGATTCTTGGTGATTGGAGTGCTACTAATTATCATATAATCATTAAAATATTGCAGTTCAACTCATATTAAATAGCGTTAATATCATTAAACGCCCATGTCTTACGTAAACTAAAGCATCACATATTTTACATGGAGTATGATCGGCGATGGAAAGATATCTTTACATAAACTTTGCGAGGAGAATAATAACCCGCGGAATGTTAATTTGGTACTAATATTTGGAAATGTCTACGTAATTTGGTCGACGATCTCTAAGTCAAGTTCACTCCATAAATAGACTTCATTGACAGAAACGACTCGTCGTGTATATTGCACGGTTAACAGTCGTGCATTGTTTCAGGGGATATTATACGTTTCTGGCATCTGATACGTGTAGATAAAGATCATTTTAGTACTTACATAAACAATCTCCTCCCAACTCTGCTACAAAAAATATTATATGATAAAATGTTCCTTATTTAGCTACCAGAACCTGGAGAAAAGCTCATAAAATGGGCTGAAGAGTCAACTACCAAAAACCCTCGATTTTACTGCTTCTGGACTGGACCATTTAGAGCTTCTATTTTATTGAACCATCCTGATACGGTCAGAGTTCTACTGAAAACTGCAGGTAGGCTAATACGAAAAAGCATAAAATAATATAAGAAAGACATTATTCATGCCTTACAATAAGTCCATCATTACGTAGTGCCATATTTTGGTGAAGTGACCAATAAGACCCCACCACAGATTCCTAGTCATCCATTAGGTCACGGTACACGTAAATATTATATTTATTTCAGCATCACTAGGTACTCCAAGTGTTACATATTAAGCTTTTCTGGTACAGAAGTTCCAACGCCGTAGATGCATTGTGTACTTTTTTCTATGTATGCACATATCTTCTTCACTCTTATGAGGCTGACTTTATATCTGATACATATGATCCAGAAGAAAGAATATCGTTTAGTTAGGTCCTTTAATCTCAGTTTCTGCTATATAAATGACGTATCATCTTTAAACAATCTTAATTTCGTGGATTTGATACATCGCATCTACCCCAAAGAACTTGGATAAAGGATACTACAGAAACTGTGAAGTCAGCCTCATATCTTGACCAACATGTACACTTAGAAATCGATAGTGAAGGACAACAATTGACCAAACTTTTGACAAACATGATGACTTCATTCAGAACTTTCCTTTCTTCTGTGGCAACATTCCTTCAGCACTTGCGTATGGAGTGTTCATATCACAATTCATACGTTATGCCAGAGCTTGCCGAAACTACGCAGACTTTTTGTATCGCGCTAGAATTCTAACAAATGGGCTTCTCGAACAGGGCTATGTTGCTACAAGATTGAAGTCATCACTACAGAAGTTTTATGGTCGTCATCATAAACTTGTGGATCGCTACGGTGTATCCATCTGCGCCATGAAAACCGATTTATTCAACGTGTCATAGTTTTCCTTTCCTCTGTCGTCCACCCCGGACTTGATTTTTTATGAGAAACTGGGCGGGTGTCTAGAAAAGCAGAGGACGCTTACCCTACTGGTGCACCTGGTCCATGCTCCCAGTTTTTAGTGGAGTCCGAATTGCTCATTTGGTTTTGTTACTTTGTATGTATGATTTTAGTTACCTTATGTTCTTTGTTGTGTATGTCTGTTTTCCATGTCTGGTCTTTGTCCCTGGATTACATTCTTTTGATTACCGCTATAACCTTGGTTCCCTTGATTACTCTTTCACACCACTGGGTCGATACTTCTGCTGGTGGATTTTGTCCCCGAGGGTATCATCAACCCAGTAATACAATTTTTAAAATTAATGGTTTTAACAAGAGGAATGAAAGAAAAACTGACTCGGACGTCGCCCAGTATAAAAAGGTCCGAACCTGACAGCAGATCGGACACTCTGTTGTCTTGTAAGTATGTGGTGTCCCCAGATGGGATTCTTAGCTCAGTCATATCTGGTATGGAAAGTGCCCCGACAAATTCAACTAAAAGTACCCAATCACACGTTCAGTCTGCAGACCATCTATTCCAGTACAAACATTCTGACTATTTTAAAATAATCAAACCATGTTCCATCACTTTAAACGATATATTTGACTACAACGATGACGAACCGCATTGTACCATATCAAAATGTGGTATTAAAAATTGCAAAACATGCAACATTCTTATAACCGACCCTTACTTCTCCAGTTCCCTTACAAAGAGAACCTTCTATACAAGAAGTCACGATGACTTAAGTTGCAAATCAACAAACTTAATATATGGATTAGAATGCAACTTATGTGGTTTGATATATGTGGGAGAAACGCAAGAACGATTAAATAAAAGAATGTGCGGTCATCGTTCGGGAATTAACACCACCAAATTCCCGACAGTTTATCAACACTTTAATCAACAAGATCATTCAATCCTCTCCATGAAAGTTCGTATTTTAGAAAAAAAAATTACCATCCTACGAACAGTCCCGTTCTAAGTAAAAACTATCGTAGGGAAAGAGAGGAGTACTGGATACGCAGACTAGGTACTGCAATACCTTACGGATGCAATGACAACATCAAAAGTATAGGAAACCTTTCAAGCCAATATAACAATAGCATGAATGTGATGAATTTATTTGACAAAAATCCAAGACGGGAAAGGAGTCACGGCCATCGCCACTATACGTCACCTAAGTTACATGATGTCGCCATAGATGGTCTCCTTCCTTTCATACAAAAACCTCTTGGACTTTATCACATTAGAACCAATATTTATTCTATACCTCTCACTCTACTACACTCCCTTTACAAAACAAGTCTTGACACTCCTATTTCTGACCCCACCTCATCATTATACAGACTTGTTGCCATCGTTTTGGATATTGGTTTCCACAGACTCTTTAAACCAGTTTGTGTGAAAAGTCAAGATGAAGAAAAACGATCATTTCTTCCACTACCCTTTGTCAACAAAGGTATAGATGCAATTAATTTGGCTAACATCCTTCATCACAAAAACGTTACCAACAAAATTCCCCCATATTTCAAAGACAAATCCATACCAATTATTTCATATTCCTATACTTCACCCATTGCATCCAAAATTTTTAATTATAAAAGGCTATTGCAGAACCTCAAGATTGAGGACTTCAAGGCTTAAACCACCTGACTGTTCTTGCAAAACCTCTCCATTCAAATATGGTCCTTCTGGTCACGTCGTTACGGGAGATTTAACCGTTATCGAAAACGAATCTCTACGTAATATCCTTCCTAAAGGTCCCAAGTACAGTGAACCACGCTCCATAAATTGGAATTATAACTTTAAAGTTCTTATGGATGCCGTCGAGGACTATGCAAGAAAATGGATAAAACGAGAACAAGAAGACATTGATTCTCTGTCAGAGTGGTTAAAGGCCGTGAGGTCTTTAATTTTGAAACGAATGAAAGTTTTAAGTAGGTCAATGAGTGCCAAGGCTACATCAGTTTTCAAAGACCCCGATGTAGCAAAAACATTGTCTACTATTCATGACAAATATGTTGTCGTACCAGCAGACAAAGCCCAAAACAACATTGTTTTTGTCTGCAAAACGTTTTATATCCAATGTTTATTATCAGAGGTTGACGTAGAAAATAATAGCAGTGATAAGACCTATACTGCTACCACTCTCTCCAAAGACGAGATTGTGAAAAACCATAAATCTGTGCTATCCTCTTTTGGTCTCTCTACCAAGGACGATGATTGTGATTTACCGTCTATGTACTGGATTCCTAAACTTCACAAGAATCCATACAAACAACGTTTCATAGCTGGATCTGCATAATGTACCACCAAACCTCTTTCAAAACTTTTAACTTCTATACTCACAACTGTCAAAGAGGGTCTGCAGTCCTACCACAACACTTGTTACTTCCGCAGTGGTATTAATTCAATGTGGATCCTGAAAAATTCGAAAGATCTTTTGGAGACAATCAGTTCAAGACTATTATCTGAATATAATAGCATTAAAACCTATGATTTTTCAACACTTTATACTTCTATTTCCCATACTCAATTAAAATCCCGACTTAAAAACATTATACATCGTTGTTTTTTCAAAAAGATGGTACACCTAGATACAAATATATAGTTCTTGGTAGAGATTCCTCATACTTTGTAAGAAATAATTCTAAATCATCTTCCAAATATACAGAGGAAGATGTTTACAAAATGCTGGAATTTTTCATTGACAACATATTTGTCCAGTGTGGTGGACGTGTTTCCAACAAACCGTCGGCATTCCAATGGGAATAAATTGTGCTCCTTTACTTGCTGACCTATTTCTTCACTCTTATGAGGCTGACTTTATTGCTGATTTGATCAGAAAGAAAGAATATCGTTTGGCTAGATCCTTCAATTTCAGTTTCCGCTATATGGATGACGTATTATCTTTAAACAATCCTAATTTCGGGGATTTGATACATCGCATCTACCCAAAAGAACTTGAGATAAAGGATACTACAGAAACTGTGAAGTCAGCCTCATATCTTGACCTACACTTAGAAATCGATGATAAAGGAAAACTGCTGACCAAACATTACGACAAACGTGATGACTTTTCATTCAGAATTGTCAACTTTCCTTTCGTCTGTGGCAACATTCCTTCGGCTCCTGCGTATGGAGTGTTCATATCACAACTCATACGTTATGCCAGAGCTTGTCAAAACTAGGCTTCTGGAACAGGGTTATGTTGTTACAAGATTGAAGTCATCACTACAGAAGTTTTATGGTCGTCATCATGAACTCGTGGATCGTTATGATGTATCCATCAGCACCATGAAAACCGATTTATTCAACGGGTCATAGTTTACCTTTCCTCGTTTGTCTACCCCGGACTTGACTTTTTATGAGCAACTGGGCGGGTGTTTCTAGAAAAGCAGAGGACGCTTACCCTACTGGTGCACCTGGACCATGCTCCCAGTTTTTAGTGGAGTCCGAGGTGCTCATTTACTTTTGTTACTTTGCATGTATGATTTTAGTTACTTTATGTTCTTTGTTGTGTGTGTCTGTTTTCCATGTCTGGTCTTTGTCTCTGGATTACATTCTTTT
The DNA here is from genome assembly GCA_037379345.1 of Perna viridis. Classification (NCBI taxonomy): domain Eukaryota; kingdom Metazoa; phylum Mollusca; class Bivalvia; order Mytilida; family Mytilidae; genus Perna; species Perna viridis. Next base: position 60,240,189 of record CM074512.1, read on the forward strand.
GATTACCGCTATAACCTTGGTTCCCTTGATTACTCTTTTGCATTGTTGATAATACCTGGTATAAAAGAAAGCTATCATTAATAAATTTAGTTGTCGATATTACAATAGCGTGTATCTAACTTGCAACAGTGATCAGTGCAGGTAATGAAATTGGGAAAAAAACTACAAATAATGACTTAAATATAAATGCTTCAATGTGTCCAATTATAGCCAAATTTTCAATTGTTCGAAATGCTTCTATTGAAAATGAATCATTTAATATTCTTAATTATTTAATTTATATGATTATTGATGTGTCTAATTCAGATTTTCATACCATTTCTCTTATTAAACTAACAGAACCAAAACCAATAGAATGGGGAGGTACATACCGCCACGCTTTACCATGGCTTGGCGAGGGATTGTTGTTAGCTGGTGGCTTGAAGTGGGCCAGATCTAGACGATTGCTTACTCCCGCGTTTCATTTTGACATTTTAAAACCGTATCAACGTATCTTCAACGAAGCAGCAGACTTGTTGTTGGTGAGAATAATAAACTATTAATAATCTAAACGTCATGTTTATGATGCTTGTTTTTTATAATTTACATTGATTTTTTTTTCAGATAGTTTGAAGACCGGATATCGGCCATAAATACTGAAGTGTGAATAATGGGACAATTCAAGTACTTCAATATTCAAATACATGACCAGAACGTGAAAACGGGAAACAAAAACGATCTACATACACAATGTAGCGAATCGAATAATATAGAAAGAGGAAATGTTATTACATACATGTATTTCAATAATAAGAGTTTATTTCAAACTAAAAATAATAGCTGAAGGCTGATTGAATATATTGAGTCTTGCTGTAATTAAAATTCTTTCTTTATTTGTCTTCACACAGGAAAATATAGACACATATGCCGAATCGGGAAAGAGTTTTGAGTTGTTTCAGTTTATAAGTGCGTACACTTTAGATGTTATGCTTCAATGTGCATTTTCCTACCGGACAGACTGTCAGAAGAACGTGTAAGTTTAATCTTTTATGGAACTCTGTTCACTTTTGACAGAGATCATTTTTGACATCACATGTGTATCCTTTACATTATGCCACATAAAGCATTTTAAAAACTATTCCTGTCAAGGACCTTTTTAACTTTTTCTTGCGACTTAATTTTTATTTTTTTCCTTTCGGGGGTTTTGCTTAGAAATTTTTCAATATAATGCTAGAAAAATGAGGTTTTTGACAGAGTTATCTGCCCTTGAAATGTTGATTACAGTGCATTTCAATGAAAATGTAACTCAATGAACCAGCATGCTATGAAAAAAACTTGTCTGTTTTCCTTGATTCTGATGGTGCAAATATTCATATTACACTATCAAAATGATGTTTTTTTTGTACCATGTTTCACCCACTGCCAGATTCTTACCGGGACTGACACTTACATGTAAGTATCAATCGATAAAGAGAATTACCTAATTTGCTCTCATTTTGAAACACCCTTGCCCAGAACGAATTCATGTGTACTTTAACACGAGTTTGCAGAGGAAATATTCTTAGCTCTCCATATACCATGTAACTTGGGGTAGTATTTCTAACATCAAGGAGAGTAATACTCCCTTGATGAGTCAAATCTGGTTTGTGAGGCTCCGAGTAAAAAATGTGTATTTTTCTTGTTTTACTCGTCCCATAAGCGTAATTGTGGATCGATTAGCAATATAAAACATCTCTTGCTGTCTTCCTAGTGTAAATGGTACGTTTTGGGCAAAATTGAAACTTAATTCAAGGATTTTGTGACCCTGTGAATGAGTAGTTGAATATTGTATACATTCACAATGGCGGTTGAAAATGCATCCAATTCACAAATCCAGAGGCACCTATCAGTACATTTTGGTACAAGCTTGATCAAAGGTACAACCTATTATGTAGTCTTAAACGAACTAAAAACTTTGGTGGATAAAAAGTCGATTAAATCTATGCAAATCACTAAGAGAAAATGTGTAGTCACAGTTAATGACCCAAAACAAAACACATCCTTTTTACGAGAGGAATAAACTTTAAAAACATATACTAAGTAAGTGTACATGAAAATGGGCGATGTTGAAAAACAAGTATGGAGAAATATTCCAAGAATCCATGAAAAGGGGTAAAATAAAAGAAACACACATATACAATGTACATGTTGAAACTGGCACTCGTTATGTTTGACTTACGAATTGTGTATCTGTTATTCCAAATACTACTAAATTTGTAAGGTTCGATGTGCAACTGTTCGCTGACAATAACAGAACCGAATGTCTTTATTTACTCAAAAACGACCAGCCTTCCACAAATGCATCCAAAAGACTGCACGTAGAACTCCAACGGAACCGGAACGTAAACGCTATAGAAGCAACAGTCCGACACATACTATTAAAGACTTTCCACATACAGATATTGTCTGTTACCGGTGTGGCGTGGAGGGCCACTGGCATCACCAAAGCGAGGTGGAATATCGCGAGATGTACGGCGATTATATTTATGATATTCGGGAACGTAAGTCACATGTAGTAGGATAGCAGATGTTAAAAAAGTCATCAAATAACGAAGTTTAATGACCAATGTGAAGCTAGCCGTCAATACCAGCTCTCATGGAAGCTAGCCGTCAATAACTTAGCCATCAGTAATATTCATGAATATTCATAAGATTTGGGTGTGTTCAAACAAACTTTTATAAAATTTGAAATACGCGAATCGATTTAGCTATTATAGAACACACGTGTAAATCTGTATACCATGGCGTACATTTGTAATGATGTTATGAAATATAGGAGTGGATCTAGGATTTCAGGTTAGAAGCGGAATAAGAGCGCTAAGTAAGAAAATTATGTTGGTTTGAGTTTTTAAAAAGTCAAGATTTCAGACAAAAAAAAATACAAATTTTAAGGGGAGGGGTGTGGCCCTATGAATCAGCGCTCGTGCAGTTACTTTTTTCAACATGTACACGTTCATATTACTCTTACAATTATCTACTAATCCTAAGAATTAGACTGTTAAGTATAATAATATTCAATATCTTATTAGTTTTAAATGATAATAAAAATACTTTGACCCTGGGAACCATGATCATTTCGCTTCTTGTCTCCCTTGAAGGTCATTTTGCTAATAGAAAAAAAACTGATAATAAACTTCAAAATTTCTTATAAAACTTTAAAAGAGAAATAATGACTTTTCAATAATAAAGAATACTACATGAAATTTGCCGGAATTTTGATTTATTTGAAAGATTTATACAGTTTTCATGCACTTTCAAAATGATTGTATTAAGAAACTATTTATTTCTACGACAAAGTTTGTTGTTACGGAAATGTAAATCCTCAATTATAAACATTTCAATTTAATGCATGAAGTTATGTGGAATTAACTCCTGTCTGATTTCAAATTTAACTCGTATTAATGATGTAGGCATATATTTTCAAGGTTTACAAATCTATTTCTTTGAACTTTCCCCACGGGTTTGAAACAGGGGAAAGGGTAAATAATACCAACGTTGTGAAAAGATTTAGGTGTTTTTTAATGAGAAAAACAGTCTAATGAATAAAATTTATGAAACAAAAAGTTACATGTACTTATTAAATATACATGTAAGGCAGATCTTTGATTTCAATAATATAAAATTGCATGGTAACTATATGAATACGTTGGAAAATACAGAAACGTAAACTGTTCAAGATACTCTCCGGCGCTGATAGCATTTAAAACTTTCCGTTGTACATGTATTGATAGCGTGGAAGAGATTTTGACAAAATATACAAATTTGTTACCAAAATAACTCCTTGTACTATCCAGTTGAAACCTCGAGTATGACAAATTAAAATATAATGTGTAGCTTTTTTTAATTCGTTTTTCTAATGCAAACCTGTATATATTTTATTGCAATCAAAATAACGAATTGGTTCATTCTGATATTTACTTTTATTCAAATTCGATTTATACAGAGGGCTCATTAAGATTTGACCCCTGAGTCCCTACTACTAGGGCTAAGCCTCCACATACTGGTGACCCATTATAATGCAACCAAAGATACATATACTTCGCCCCGTTTTGTAAAAAAGGAGTAAGATCTAGTAGTGCGTCTGCAAAAAACGACGAAAATAAAATAATGGGCAAAATTGAAAGTCAACCTGGGGGACCAAGGTCTATTATAGTCGGCGTCACATAAATAACATACTGTTAAAATTTGAATAAAAATATTTTCTACGACTTTATTGACACCTACCGTCGTTTAAATTGTCTTAAATGACTTGCTCATTCGTTTAGCCAAACGGCTTCTCCATTAACATTGAATCGTTAAATTCCGGTCAGATTTTAATTCTAGGTGCCAATATTTACATTGTAAAAAGTCGGCCATGTTTACAGTGATCGGGTTGCTAGGAGATTTTGTTTACGTTTCAATGGTTTGTCCAAAAACCGAAGAACCCAGAATGCACTTCGGCGTTATTTCGGATATCTCGGATTTATTTTACGCGAACAACGTACAATACCGAAAAGTTGATCAAGCAGACGATTGTCACCGGAGTTCGACGGGAACTTACGAACTTCGTTTGTAAACAAATCGTCCCGTAAAAACCAACATGGCGGATATTAGTATGGGATTTTCCCGTAAGGATTTGTTACGCATGATTTAAGCTAATAAGCGACTTGTTTTTGAGAAGCTGTTTGGCTAAACGAATGAGCAAGTCATTTAAGACAATTTAAACGACGGTTGGTGTCAATAAAGTCGTAGAAAATATTTTTATTCAAATTTTAACAGTATGTCATTTATGTGACGCCGAGTATAGTCTGTTAGTCCATCTTGGGACTGATATTTTAAGCATACGTACAAATGTAAGGACTATCAATTCCCAAAATATTTGTAATTTCCATATCCCTCTGTCTTTAGACAATTTTAATGAAAAGCTTCGCCGAGCGCAGCATGATACGACCACAGTGCTCGAACCCTGAACAGTTTGGGCAGGGCAAGTATGGACACTATATTAGTTTTTGACACACTTAACATTAAGGATTTACAATTTATATGGACACAACACATGGTTTTTACACTATATTGTAAAGATTTAAAGTCAATTAAAAAGTTTCAAATCAAACCAAATAAAAATAAATGTCGATTTTTGGAGTGTGGCTCCCTTGGCACATCAAAAAACTAGAAAAGCATAAGAGATATCTGAAATTTCTATGGTAAATGCAGGCAAACATTTTCATGAGGAATCCAATAAAATTTTACTTTTCGAAATCGGACCAAAAATGAAGAAGAGGCTCCCAGGAGCCGGAATCGCTCACCTTATTGAATTTTGTCTTTTGAGGGCAATAAATTTAACAAGAAGTTGTCCAACAATTTTTACTCAAGAGGACTTTGGTCGGACTTATCACAAGGATCATTTCAGCAATTGAAAGTTTCTTTCTATCTGTCATAGTTTTCAAGATATTGGCTGAAAACTGTTAAAAAAAAACGTGTCATTTTTCCCCTTTCAAGGGCAATACCTCTTACAAGGAGTCGTCTGACATTTTTTATGCCTGAAGACTTTTGTATTCCTAATAATAAGGATAATTTTAGGTATTCAAAGAATTTGGCTAAACATAACGGTTTTGAAGATATATGCGAAAAACCGTTATGTGCTCTTTTTAGTAACGGTGGCCAGGTTTTTCGACGGATCAAAAATCCTCAAATCAGAATTCATCTAAACCTAACGATTTTGCAGATATATGCGAAAAACTACTGTCTGACCCCTATGTTCTATTAATAGTAAAGGCGGCCATGTTTTTCGACGGATCAGAACTACCCACATCAGTTCTATGAAGGATACCCTTAGGCACATTCATACCAAGTTTAGTTCCAATTGGTATCAGAGGAGAAGATTTTTGAAAGAAATTTAATGCATTAAAAATAGCAAAAAAAAAAAAGAAAAAAAAAAAAAAAAAAAAAAAAAAAAAAAAAAAAAAACTTGAAAAAAGGCAATGACTCCAACATGGCTTAATGGATTAAAACGAAAATTTGTCCGCAGATAGATCTCATCATGCAGAATATAGCTCAACTTAACGGTTTTTGAGATATTTGTGAAAAACGACTGTCTTACCTCTATGTTCTATTTTTAGGAACAACGGCTATGTATTTCGACGGATCAAAAATCCCTACATCAGTTATATGCAGAATACCCCAAGGAATATTCATACTAAGTTTGGTTCCAATTAGTCAAGTAGTATCAGAGGAGAAGAGTTTTGAAAAATTGTTAACGACGACGACGACGACGGACGCCAAGTGATGGCAATAGCTCACCTGGCCTTGGGCCAGATGAGATAAAAAGTCTTTTTTTTCGGATGTGGCCCCTTTTGCCCCTCTCGAAAACCGCACGAGATAGCTAAAATCTTATTGAAATATGTAGGCAGGGATCTTTATGAGAGGTCCATATTTTTTTTTTTTATAAAATCGGACAAACAATTTTTGAGAAGTGGATTTCTTCGGGTGTGGACCCTTTGATCCCATATAGCTCGAAAATCGTAAGAGATATCTGAAGTCTGATTGTAAATGCAGGCAGAGGTTAGTATGAGTGATCCATTCATTATAATTTTTTTTTAAATCTGACAAAAAATGAAAAATACGATTTTTTCTCTATCACCTGAAAACCTTAAGAGATATCTGAAATCTGATTGAAAAAGAATTGTTATTAGTCCATGGGCTGGGAGGGTCCACCGTGCACCCCCTCCCCCACTCATCAACTTCGTGGTGATTTTTAGGTACTAAGTTTTAAATGTATTTGTAAACTAGATTTTCTGCATACGTATATTTCTTTGCCTATTATTGATCCAAGTTGGTGCCCGGCACCCACCAATGCACCAACAGATAGTTTGACTATATATATAATCACTAGAACAGCACCCCCTTAGCCCAGTTGATAACTTCCCCCTATCTTTACCTGTCTGGTTTTTCTGTGACAAGTACTTGACTGACCTTTGATATTTGTAAATCCATTTCTGTCCTTCTATAGAATATTACTGACAAAAATAGAGCAAACAAGATTTATTTACCATCAATAAGACACATTCAAATTCTTCTTTTAAAACTTGTAATTACGTTTGATACATGTACATGTATATTTTGTATACCGTACACATACATGTTGTACATGTTATATGACTATCCACAAACTAACAGGCGCACAGTTCCCTTACACATATCTTCTTTATAAAATTGCTCCTTTTTACCTTGATCAGCAGCTTGGATATCGATTTTAAAACAACGAAACAACAATTTTGTTTATTTTCCCATATACATTAACATTCCATAATTATTTGATCATATTATTGTGTTGAAATTGCCAATCACAGTCAGTGTACACTGGTCCCAATTTGGTCTATCCTCCAATCACAATGACTTCATGCAGCCGGATTTCAACTGCAAAACTAGTATAGCCTTAAAAAAGTAATAACATAATGAGAAATGATCATTTTCATTGTCATATATATATTCATTGTAATTTACTGGAGCATATTTCCCAAATTCATGACTCTTACATACTACATGTATAGACATATATAATACTTGTATGTTCAATATTTATTGGTACGACTATTTGCAATTGTATCGCACCAAAACAGTTGTGTACATGTATATCAATACTACTTGGAGAAGCTGGGACCAGTAGTGATACAAATGTATATACAACTATGCAGACACAATACATGTAAATGTAGTACTTAGACCAGAGTATGTAATAATTTAATCTAAAATTTAAAATCAAAATTTTATAAATACATTTGGCTAGTGTTTATTATTGCACACTCACTAAGTGTTCCCCCAAAAATAAAATAGACTGAAGAATTACTGGGGTCCATTGAATAATAGAGGTATGTACAACTTCAACAAAGTCCCATAACTCCTGTAAAATTTGTACATCTATGTCTCACTAACCACTTCCGAACCTAGACCTATGCATTGTAAGTGCATTATTTGTGTGTATTCTGATTAGAAGTATTCAAAATAAAGCTGATAATGTGTACTTTAAAATCATATATGTAATTTACTACAATAATGTATGAAAATTGTTTACATGTGTGAGTAATTTGCCTCCATGCTGTCAGTTAGCAGAAAAGGTAAACATGTAGATTTTCAGTAAATTTTGTGAAGAAGTTCTACAATCATCGCACCATAAGCATGATGATTTTCAAAGCATTATTTTCCAAGCTTCGCAATGGTATGCAACTTTAAGATGCCATTTGTCCCGGGAATTCACAGTGGTACTTTGAAAATTACTTTTTGAACATGTAAAGTAATGGCAACATTAGAAGTGGTTAGTGAGACCAGAATTAAAGTGCTGGTTCAATATGATCAACTACCGGTATATATGGTGACTAACAATCCTACAAAATTTGAACAAAATTAGTTCAGAAGTTTCGGAAGAGTTGCATCCACTAAGTGTTTCTATAGTGAAAGTATGTACAAACTAAACAAAGTGCCATAACTCCTGTAAAATTTGTAGAATAAAAATGACAGTGCAATTTTATCATATAAATATTATGACCAACAATGTTACAAAGTTATGCAACTGGCAGTGTTTCATACCCTAAACTGTCTAAAGCAGAAAGTGTCTCAATCCATGAACAACATATATTCATGTATCCAAAACTGCCATTTGTGATGAAAAAAAAAATAACACATTATGATCAAAATGATTATCTATTATTTTCTCTACACTTTAAAAGCAGAGGACGCTTAACCTACCGGTGCACCTGGTCCATGCTCCCAGTTTTTAGTGGAGTCCGAGGTGCTCATTTGCTTTTGTTACATTTGTATGTATGATTTTAGTTACTTTTAAGTTCTTTATTGTGTATGTATGTTTTCCTTGTCTGGTCTTTGTCCCTGGATTACATTCTTTTGATTACTGCTATAACATTGGTTCCCTTGATTACTCTTTAATTTAGAGAAAGTAGGTGGTATATTTTGTATTTTTACCAAAACGTTTTGAAATTCTTTGATTTTGATACATGTAACAAGGGAAATATGTTAAAAAACTTACTAAATTCATTACATGTAATGATGCTGACAATGTAATTGTGTGCTCCTTCTGGCTTATGTCACTAAATCATCTCCTTGAACGTATTCAACACTTCACAGCCGTCATCTTGAAAGTTAAAGAAGGATTTGAGGTGAACAGTTCCTTCATGTGTAAAATACTTGGGCCTGCGTTTGACTGAGAATAATAACAAAAATAAATGCCTTCATTTGTCAGCATCAGAACCGCACTAGAGAGGATCAGTTTTATATAAATTGACAATTAAATCTAAATAGATTTACACAAATGCAGATACCGTATATCAATTTGAAACTAATACATGTACATATAGAACAAAAACAATGAAACATAGAACATTGAAATGTATGATATTAAATGTCAGTCCCTGTAAGAATCAGGCAGTAGGTACATAGTATGAAAAAAACCATCATTTTGATAGTGTAATTTGACTATTTGCCCAGTCCGAATTATGGAAAACAGACAAGATTTTCCACACCATGCTGGACTATTGAATTACAATTTCATTGAAATACACAGAAAATGAAGATGTCAAGGACTGATAACTCCGTCAAAAACCTCAATTTTTCAAGATTCAATTGAAAAATTTCTGAGCAAATCCAATGATGCAGAGACCAAACAATGATCTTTTTCAAATAGAGAAAGCATCCTTGAGTAATATTTTATTGTTGGATCGTTGGGATTTTGACATGCATGTTCCTGATTTTTTTCCAATTTTGCCTGAAGAATACCATAATGTCTTATTTTTAAAAAAAAAATATAGATATGAAACAACATTAAACCAATGATTTGTTCAATATACAGCCAAAAGCTAGGTCAAGCTAAGTAAAAAGCAAGTGGGGAATGTCTGTGGTGAAAAACCAAACCATTTACAAAACTCTATTCTTTATGCCTGCTTCTTTAAAGACTATTCTTTTAAGATGTACAGATTCCTCGTTCATCCTGCTAAAATTGGGAAATCATTTTTGTTAGGATTTTATCATGAATTTTTACAAAATTCTATCTCCCGCTATTTCATTGACTCCTATCACTCGACATTAAACCCATGAACTGAAATCCTGGGTCTGCCTTAGCATTGTTGTTATCATCATCTGTGGGATAGAGGATACCACCACAAGTCTTGTAACAGTTATATGCTTCTTATGCTACACCCGTACCAGTTTTCTCGTCGATTTGGAACAATGTTTCAAAGAAGTAATAGAATAAGAACTATTTATTTTGTTTACAAATCAGAAGCAATTGAATAACGACTAACAAACTGGGTCAAGACAAGACATGAAATATTTCAAAAAAAAAAAAAAAAAAAAAAAAAATCAGTTAAAATTTAAAAAGTTAGGACGAGCGTGAAAATTGGATCCATCTGGGCTTAGAATCTAGGAGTTTTTCATTCATGGTAGCAAATTTAATATTATGGCCTATATTCTAATCGGCCAATGTCACTATAAGTGAAGTCATAGTTTTTATCCAAATGTTTTTATGATCATACTGTATAAGTTTTGTGGATTATTTTTAAAAATCTACATTGCTTTTATATTCATATTTTGATTAGCAAAAAAATCCCCGAGCGCTTTTTACCATACCCTGACGCTCCCGGACCCTTTTTAGTATGACCGTTCTAGTCGATAAGGAAACACTAATCTGACAAAAGATCAAGAGAAAATAATGTCATACCTATAGTTTTCGATTATGCTATGTAATCTGTACTCGTAATCTCAAACTTACATGCTCTACGCCAATCTAGAACTTATCAGCGGTGTGTGAAAACACTGGGAACTTAACACATATTTATTGGTCGGTCGGTTCAGGAACAAAATGACTCGGCCGTGAGACAAGTCCGGCATACCCGTAGCCAGGGGGGGGGGGTTCGAAGGGTTCGGACGAAACCCCCCCCCCTGGAAAATCAATAAGCACTATTAAACTCGCAAGTCAGATTGAAGTCTGACTATTTAAGTCAAGATTTTAATTGAGTTGATCCATAAGTGCTTGAACTGTTACTCACTGTCCACGTTTTTATTGGAGTTCATGTCAAATAGTATGTTAACCAAGCTCGGTCATATCGGTAAAATGATTTAGAAATGCCGATTAATTCCGGTGCGGATTTCGTCCGACATTGATTTTCTTTTATAAATCACATTACGATTTTCGGTAGATTGCCGAAGTGCAAAACCTTATTTTAGGAAAACATTTCATTCATCAATTTTAAGAACGTATTTCGAAAATCTTCCTTACATTAAATCATAAAGATGTGCAGGGAATACTGTCATACCTAAGTTCCTGTTACCTCTGTTGCAAGTTCAGCGGAGGAGTTTTAATTACAAATGCAAAAAAATATAAGACGTTCAACAAGATTTGACAACCCAAATTAATACACATTGTTAAACATACCAAGACCCTTATTCAACCATTACTTAAGATATGCTGTAATAAGCAGCTGCTAGTCTGCTCCTCCTTCCTAGCAACATCGGCCCATGTTTTTCAAAAACCATCACTGTTTGGAGACAAGTTGTCTCGTTGAGAAAAAAATTAAGCCATATTTTTTTATCAATTTAGATCGAAGATCGGAATTGACATAGTAGTCGCCAGAGCCTTTATATTTATAAAGCGTGATAGCATCTGCAATTATCTTATACTACCGCAGTTAAATAGTCCCATTGGCAAACCCAATTAGGTTCAATGCAGATAGTTAGGTCCATTTTACAGGTATTTCAAATATATCAAATTCAATTCTACGTTATTTACGCCAATAAACAAACCAAATAAACAATTTTTACTGTGAACTTAATATGCTGTTTAAAGATCCAATTAAAAATAGTTGACCTCTAACCTCTTATCGGTACCTGTTTATTTCTAAGCAACCAGTCTTTCACTGTCAATATATTTAAGGTGTCTATTTATTTAGACGCATAATAATTTTTTTCTGGAAATGAAAACCCTGTGAGGCTATAAATATTCATTGATCATAGAAATGAAATAAAAAGAGGAATGCCGAAGTTGTCGTCAGATATTTCATGCAGGTCCTAGCGGATCCAAATATTTACGAAAGGGGAAAAATAGAGAAAGGGGTTCCATGCTATCATTTGCCACTCATTTTTGTGAAGTGTTGTACAAAAGGGTAGCATAAATCCTGAAACCATCCGGACGTATCACTCACTTTATCTTGTATTTTTATAATGATTACCGCTACGTGACATCAGAAGCCCGGAGATGACAATTAAAGATGAACCTTGCTTAGATGATAGCACAAGAATTCTGATAATGCATTTCTCGGGATGGTGTCGGTCTGTTGTCTAATGATATTGCTTTTTGTAATAATCATTCTATTGGGCTTTTTGGTCATGTTTGAAGATAATAGAGGTGCGGGTGCTCCAGAGCATTAAAAGTGCATAGCTAGTATCTGCACCAGACATAGTTGTTGAAAGTATATTCTAAGACTACGTTTAGGTACGTGTGTCTGGGACTAGCCAAAACAGTAGTTTGTTGTTCAATTACCCAGTATGTCGGAGACTGTTATGTTCATTCATTTAAGTGTTCCATGTAAACCGACATCAAACCTGAATATTACGCAAACTGGCGCACTGCTAAGATGCATCATAGATTTGGTGTGTGTTTTTGGTAATGACCTTCGTAATCTGAATGGCGAATTTAAGAATTTATCAAAGAGTTCTATATTAACCATTTACAACAATAAACTTATGTTTAGATACATTTGAATTCGGTCCCTATTTCCTTTCATCAGGCCCAATTTTTGCAATTTGACTGTTATTTGCGGCGTAAAAATTCAAACGAATGATATAATTGATTCAGTACATGAGTACTTTGATTTCATATTGGGAACTACATCCAGTGGAAAAGCCTTATTCGGTAGTAATTTAAGGCAAATAATACCACTAAGTCTAGTGTAGAATTATTATAATATATATTTTAAAGGTTCTTTAAAGCTTTTAATAAAAAATAAAGTTAAATATGTAAGCTAAGAAGTACATAGCAAGCATTACATAATACATTTGAAGGTACATATGTCAGTGATTATTTCTATTTTTCATAGCTTTCATTTGTATTACTCTCATTTGTCTGTATATGTTAAAAAAGGGTAATTATGTAACTTTTGCATTAAACAAGTATATTAGGGGTCGTTATGGAATACTGTTTAAACTTTAAAATGAGAATTGACCATTTTCAATGATAATGGGAAACTATTTTTGTAGCTCAATGTTCCCAAACCCTATTTGTTGTATAGATTGCTTATATTTTTAAACAGTAAAATTTTAATTTAACATGATTATGAATTGTAATAGTTGAGGTTCACTTTTAAGCTTGTAAAAAAGCAAGTGTATGGAGTATTAACCCCTCACGCCTTAAAGTATTGAACTAAAATGAGTTAAACTCCCCTCATCAGATTTTTAAATCATATTAGTTTATGATGAATAGAAAATTCTCTAACACATTTTATACACATTAAGGGAAATCTCAAGTAATCCCTAATTCATAAGCTTAGAAGATAGTGTTGGAATCAAATATACTGTATTTACTCATTTGCATTACATTTTGAATAATATATAATGTTACAAAAATGTATTGTTGTATTATTGTTTTTTTTTAATCCATGTTTAATGGTACACATTAAGGGAAATCTCAAGTAATCCCTAATTCATAAGCTTAGAAGATAGTGTTGGAATCAAATATACTGTATTTACTCATTTGCATTACATTTTGAATAATATATAATGTTACAAAAATGTATATTGTTGTATTATTGTTTTTTTTTAATCCATGTTTAATGGTATATCATTAATGCCTTACATATTTGAAAATTTTGACTTTTTTGCTATGTTGATTTGCTTAAAACTTTGATGTAAAAGTATACCCATGTAAAGGAAATAGAAAATTATGTCCATCTTTAAAAAAAAAGGGTTAAAAAACGGGACTTTCTCAAATACAAAAACAGTGCCAGGAAATGGCTAGATTGCAGGATATTGCACCAAATACCCCAGAGCTTCTGGGGGCCTTTAACGGCCCCTAGACCCCCGGCCGTGAAGGTCGTGCCCCGATTCAACGTAACCCCCCTTGAACATTTCTGGCTACGGGCATGAGTCGGCCTAACTATATAAAGTACTTTACCAAGTCTTCGTTTCTCAGAACACAAGAGACTTCCTCTTTCCAGCCATAATATCCGACAAAACGGGAAAGTGTATAGTGCAACAACCCAGAATAACATCGTAGATCTGCATGTTTCCAGTGACAAAACGTGTAAAAAACATAACGACTATATATTTTATTTCATATATTGAATGAACATTTAAAGCGTGCTAAGATTTTCCGCTTACAGAGCTGCAGGACCGACGAAGCAATTGCACGCGATTATAAATACTTCAGTTCAGCATTCCGAATATAGATGTAACATCTGATTTGATTGGTCAAAGTGTTATCAATAAATTAATTGCGTTATCTATGAATTAGCTTCGGTATCCTACAGCATCTGCTAACCCATAGATAACGGACAATTCGTGACTTAATTCATACAATTATAACGGTGTTTTATATGAATTACCTAGAAACGGTATTAATAATTAATTTTCCGTTTTCTGAGTCATTCTAAAAAAATGTGCAATGGTGTTGTCCATGTAGACTGGTCGATGGAAATTATTTATTAAATATATAACAAATTATGTTTTCTGATGTGTTTTGGCCTAAAGATGTGAAAAAATATATGAAATCATAACATATATATGGTAAAAAAATCCATTCCAGTAAATAGGTATTTGTTGCTGTTTTTGCATGTCCCTGGCACACTTTTCAATCAGTACAATGGTCTAGGAATCTAAAAATGCATCAAATATTACACATAAAACCAATAATTTAGCGTGTTGATATGTAAATTTGATCTTGCAACATTCAAACATGCATATATCTTATAAACGTGTTGATTTTTTTTGCAGTTGAACATGTCCCCCATCTTTTTTTTTTGGTATAACACCAAAGAAAAGTGAGGGGCATGGTTTGTCTTTCTTTGAATAATAAATCAAAAAATAGTTTTGCCCCTTATCCACAATCCAACGTAATCAAATAGCAGTTGGGTATAGCAAATGACCAATTGGAACCAAGCTTGGTATGAATGTTTCTTGGGGTATCCTGCATAGTGGGGATTTTTGATCCGTCGAAAAACATGGCCGCCGTTACTAAAAATATAATATAGAAGTCAGACAGCAGTTTTTCGCATATATCTCCAAAACCGTTAGGTTTAGCCAAATTCTGACATGGGGTGAAAGTGTTCAGCATGATGAGATCTATCTGCGGACAAATTTAATTTTAATCTATTAAGCCATGCTGGAGTTGTGCCCTTTTTTCAACGTTTATTTGTATTTTTAATGTTATTTCTTTCAAAAATCTCCTCTTCTAACACTACTTGACCAATTGGAACCAAACTTGGTATGAATGTTCCTTAGGGTATCATGTATAAAACTGATCTGGGGATTTGTGATCCATCGAAAAACATGGCAGCCGTTACTAAAAATAGAACATAGGGGTCAGACAGTTGTTTTTCGCAAGTATCTCCAAAACTGTCAGGTTTATGAAATGTACCAAGAAACAATACTTTATGATATATTATACCAAACAAATTAAAGAAATAAAAGTTGATACAGTAATTGTATATTATTATAGTTTGTGTTATATGTAATATAATTTTTGTTTGACCAAAGACAGTCAGTTTGTGTGTCCACGGACATTTGTGCAGTAATAAACCATTTTGTCATCATAAAATTTACATTTTTCAAAGTAATTATATTTTGATCAATTTGCAGATATTCCTAACACTATCTCAGGGGTACTTTTGTAGGAAAATGGTCTGCAAAATTTGTGTTACACCAAAGACAGAATGTGTAACATCAAAAACAATTATTTTGTTATTCCATGGACATTTATGCATCAATGATCTATTTTATTTGTCTTATAGTTTATTTTGAAAAAAAAAAACAATTAAAATTTTGATAAATTAACTTCTCAATTACAAATTTAAGATTTATTACACTATTTACGGGTTTCCTTTTGACGTACCAAAGACGACTTTTGTTACTCAAAAGACTTTTATTTTGTTATCCCATGGACATTTATGAATGAATGATGCATTTATTTTTCTTTTCTAGATGGTATTTGGTTTTCAGTGTATGTTTTGGTTTTTGCTTTCCCTATCTAAATTGAATGGTATTCGATTGGAACGCCTGAAATTTCTACAGTATTTGATAGGCGGTTAATATTCTTAAAAAAATGTCCTTGGTGTAACATACAAGTCCACGGTAAAATTTATAACGCACAGTAAAAATTTCTATAATTGCACGATTGTTACTGTATTGATGCTTCACACTAACATTATGGTGCCATAACAGAAATTCAAAGAATATCTTGAAATAAAGCATTATTCTGGAGATTTTATGTGGTTGATTTTGACTACATTTCGCACCTGGAAATGAAAAAGACCAATAGCAAAAATCATGAAGCTTAAATGTAGTTTTTTCCCATAGTTTTGACCCCATATTGCATTGCAAATGGCCTAATGTTTAAAAAACGGTCTTTATGACTTATTCCTTTCTAATAATGACTAAAACAAACTGTGTTATACCAAAGACATTTGCTGATGAATTTAAACACACATCTTAACTTTTGACGGATTTGTACTCTACTTACTGTGGAGATATTTTGGATGATAAGTATTTGGAATTCGTAGCAAAAAAAACCCCAAAAAAACACAGAACTATTCGTTTCTGCAAAATTTTTTTTCAAAACACCAACCAAGGAATTGCACATATTTTGAGAATGATCCATCTATGGGTTAGCGTGCGTTATCTATGGGTCAGCAAGTGCCAAATGAAATCATCCATTTACAAAAAATCTTTGTAACGTTCTTTTTTTACCGTCACAAACTATACTCGACGTCACATGCAGCATATTTTCGAATTGAAGCTCTACTTTTTAAACCGTCGGGACTTACTAGACGCTAGAGTTGTCTCTCTTTTTTTTAATCTGAAGATAGTTCGCATATATGCATGACGTGTTAGTACCAACGAGTCGCTCATTGGCTTAAATCGTGCGTAACAAATCCTTACGGGAAAATCCCATACTAATATCCGCCATGTTGGTTTCTACGGGACGATTTGTTTACAAACGAAGTTCGTAAGTTCCCGTCGAACTCCGGTGACAATCGTCTGCTTGATCAACTTCTCGGTATTGTACGTTGTTCGCGTAAAATAAATCCGAAATATCCGAACTTACGCCGAAATGCATTCTGGGTTCTTTGGTTTTTGGACAAACCATTTAAACGTAAACAACATCTCTTAGCAACCCGATCACTGTAAACGTGGCTGACTTTTGACAATGTAAATATTGGGACCGAGAATTAAAATCTCACCGGAATAGAACGATTCAATGTTTAGGGAGAAGCCGTTTGGCTAAACGAATGATCAAGTCATTTAAGACAATTTAAACGACGGTAGGTGTCAATAAAGTCGTAGAAAATATTTTTATTCAAATTTTAACAGTATCTCATTCATGTGACGCCGAGTATAGATGACTTTTCAGCAATGCCAACGTTTCCCTCCTTCGTACCGCAATGACATCATTTATGTAAGAATAGATCGACGGGCGATTGAGGAAAAGCAGATTACAGACATTTTAAATATCCTACCAATGAACCTGGTCCAAATTCCCCAGGTTTTTTTTAATCAAGACTGGCTTGCTAACTAATTCTTTAATTTTTTATATGTTATAATTATAATCCTAAGATGCTATTCTTCGTTTCAATTTCCTCAAAACAAACATTGTTGAGCGCTCAACTATTTTAAAACAAAACAGAAAAAATATGTCAAACTTTTATCTATCTGCTAAAAAAGCACTTAAAATATTGATCATGTCAAAATATAAGTTACTTTGGATGATATCCATGATTTTCTGTTGTACAATGTACCAACAGTTCGGAAACAGAACAGATTGACCGGGAATTGATTTCGTAATGAACAATTTTAGTATAATTAGTATTTAAAATATGAGAAAATTTGCAACTTCAAAGACATTTTGTGAAGCTCATGTTGCAAGTTGAATCGAGAACGTTGTGATTATTTTATTTGTTATTCAGTAAAGAATATTTAGATACACATTGTAATATTCTACGGTGTCTGCATATTTGTTTTGTGATTAAATAGTCAACTTTTTATACTATTATAATGTGGAGTTATCAAAGGCAATATAGATATTAAAATGTGCGAAAATGTTTGCCGTTTTAGAATTGCAATCATAAATCTTTTAAAGATCCCGTTAATTTTGGAGGGAAAGCATTACTCGATCACAAGAACGTCCATTTTCATATGTGGACGGGTAACATTAAGAAATGCTTGCTTCCCATTTCACCAATATATCTAAGTTGTTTCTTGGCGTATCTTGATAAAACCAACTTTTTTGGAAAGAGCAGTTTGTGCTGCAGACGATGTCATATTTTTTTTCAGGACGTAATGATAAGTTCAAAGCGTATTACAATATCACAAATGTCTCACCTTTGATGTGGACATTGTAATAATGGAAAGAAACCGATTAGAAGACAAAATTTTAGGCATTTTTTTAAAGTTATGCGGACAGCTTTTTTAATCGGGACTCTTATTAACTATATTGACAATTTATTACATAACGCCAATGAAAATATATATAAAATGTTCAATCAGTCTTTTTGTTAAAAGCCTTTTTGTCCGTATTTCAATTATGTCACAAACCTTAATTTCGACGTTGGCCATTGGCTAATTTCTTGCTTACTGTTGTCAAATATAACAACGAATAGTATTTTTACCAAAGTTTATTCGCGCTTAAAGGATTTATAAATATTCAGGATATCATGTTTATTCTAAACAATAAATAGTTTTATTGTCTAATAGTTGATAAATACGCACGTATGTTGTGATGTCACGTTGTCTTTTTCCCGACGTTTTCTTCACGTTGCGTGCTACTCAGTCTTTATCAAAAGCTTTTTTCGTTAGCTTTGAGTGAACTAATAACTGTGAAATTTTGAATTTTACATGTACATATGCTGCATATAGTATGTTCTAAAAATTATGGTCCTTGGTTGAACAAGTATCTAAGCGCAGCATTTTGTCTGTGTCTAACCAATATGTCACAACATCTGAAATTTGTATATTTTATTTATTCACGCATACACCATGCGGAATTCGAACGAATTGTTCAAAAAGGCAAATGGTGTTGAGTCGATTTCTTCATATAATTAAAAATGTACTCATCCTCCTCTATGGTTTTACCATTTCATTTTTTTTCTTTGACTTAACAAAATGTGTTATATATATATATATATGTAAAACCGTGTCTAACAAAATTGTCACAAAGCGCATTTTTGACGTTTCCAAAGTAACGTTCTGTTTTGCGACGTAAAAACTCTTTTAATGTCAATTTTAAAAGCAATAAAAAGTATTGAAAAGTTACGATACTACATTAAATTATTACGACTGTGGACGTAATTAATAAAAAAAATCTACGATTTTAGCGAATCTGATAATATAATGAAAGAAATGTTGAAAAAAAAACAGGAAAAAGAAAGCCCCCCCCCACTTCCCCCCCCCCCCGCTTCGCGTGCACTTCTGTCTGTTCATATGCAATGATGTCCTGGTGAAATCGGGATCAGCGTGCCTGCATCAAAGTATTTTGAAACATGTAGACACGCGCTTTCACATTCGCTAGTGAAATATTGTACAACCAACGTATTCATTGTTTGTTTGTTTGTTTGTTGGGGTGTAAAGTCCGAGCAGCAATATTTCTGCTATATTCAGACGACGAACATGAAATGGGTGATAAAATGTACATGAAATGATGATGAAATGAAAAAAAGGATGGGACACAAGGATAATAGGGTCGACAAATTTTGATTGCCACTAGAAAAAGGGGGGATGGGTAAGGTCTGGCAATTTAGCCTCCTGTGGTGGAGCGCAAAGGTTCCTACTCCTATCGAACACCACAGCATGGCTCTTTAATTTGCGAGGAACGTGACATCTTTCCCAACACGGTTTGCGGTCAGGTTTTCTGTATTATAGCCTGACAACCCCAGCATGTAACATGCCAGGGGTACCCAATTCCACCACCTGGGGCACACAACCCAGTTGCTCTGTGGGCAGAGCGCCTAGCCCTCGGCTAGGTTTCTGAGCATTATTTAGTCGCCTTTTACGACAAGCCTAGCGCTGCTGCAGGCCTATTCTTTTAACACCCGGACCTGCACGGGGCAACGTATTCATGATCGTCTAATTACCTCTTGACAATTATTTTAGCTATAAGATATAATAAGCTGTACAGATATTGCAAAAATATTTTTTTTTTGATTTTTTTTTCAAATCGGACAAAAAAAACAAAACAAAAAATGATTTATTCTGGTGTGGCCTTTTTGATCCCTTATAACTCGAAAACCATAAGAGATATCCGAAATCTGATTGAAAAATGCAGGCAGGATTATTAATGAGGAATCCAATGAAGAATCCAATAAAAAAAAACAAAACAAAACAAAACAAAATCGGAAAAAAAAGTTATGGAAATGTTTTCAGGCGTTGTCCAACTTTGACCCCCTATAACTTGAAAAGGTCCAAAACACATAAAATCTGCTGTACTTTTGTTTAGCCGAATTAAATAAAGAACACATTAAGAATAGAATATTTAAAATCGAAAAAAAAAAAACAAAACAAAACAAAAACATCTAGATGGGTTTTAATGAAATACGTATTTTAACCCTTTTTGTCCCCTTTTTCTAAAGCAGCAGGGCAGCAAAGTCCGAATTAAATAGGAATCTTCTTAGTTGTTCGTAAAATCATATCAACATTTCAGAACAATTTGTCAACCACAACGACAACGAGGACGACGACTGCGCCATAACATCATACGAGTTTTTTTCGTTGTATAATATAAACGGGAGATTTCGCTCTCAAATTTTCTCTCAGAGGGAGATTTGTCAAGGTTTTTGTTTTCTCGAAATGTTTAGCAATAGACCTCATAAAATTACGAAACGAGTACATGTATTCGGAAATATCAACATACATCTACATTAGAGATATAAAACCAAAATAGGAAAGATGCACTTTATACGCTTTCACAATGATTCCGGGGGGGGGGGGGGGTTGCTACTGACTTTTGTGCTTGTAGGTTTGTAAGCTTTCTGTTTTAGTGAGGGTGTTTTACGTTTTTTTAGCGCATCACGAAATTTGTTTTCATAACTCCTAACATTTTTCGCATGGGATCAAATTTCCTTCGAAACATTTTTAAATGGTTGATGCCGAACTATTTAACATATCAAGATGTAATCTGATCATTTCAATTGACCAAAACGTACGAAAAGTCAATATCGAATCGGATAATTAAATAATAAAACATGTCGTGTGTGTTATTTTATGTAAAAAATTAAATAAGCACACTTCTTTTTACTTGTAATAATTATAGAACGATGTACGTCGCAATACAAAAAAGACGTCAAATTTTGCCGGTTTCGACGTTACCAAAAATGACACCAACATTGTACGCTACGCCAAAGCACTTTCTGATACCTGTTTGCAGCACTATATTATATTCCGGTGCATTAAATTCTTCTCAAAAATCGATAGCCTGCTATCCCAGTAATGGATGATAAAACTACTGCGGACGTCCATATAGAGCACAACAAACAAGGACTCAATAGAACTATTGAACCCGTGCTTGAAAATGAAAATGAGTCAATCCCCATACCCGAACAGTCGATTATACTGCTAACAAATTGGCTTTGAACAAGCTGGTGATAATGTACATATCATGACAGTTTCAGGAAATACATTAGAAAACGTTCAAATTTTATTGGACAAGTCATAATTCATGTAGAACAAGAATTAACAAAACATGTTATAATGAACTTGGCTACAAATGGCACAAGCACCTTTAAACATGAGTTTTAAAACAGGTCATTGTAAATCTCACTTACTGTGTAGATAAGGTAACGGGAAAATATCAGTCAGCCAAAATCCGTCTTGGAATGTTTGTCAAATGAATTCATCACATTCATGTTATTGTTATATTGGCTTGAAGGTTTCCTATATTTTTGATGTTGTCATTGCACCCGTAAGGTATCGCAGTACCTAGTCTGCGTATCTACTATTCCTCTCTTTCCATACGATAGATTTTACTTAGGACTGTTCGTTGGATGGTAAATGTTTACATGTCCAGCTCTCAGGAGCAATACCACTATTTAAAACTAAACTAAATAAATCATGTATAGATATAAGTTGATGTGAAGATAATTTTAAATATTTATTAATGATCATATCTGTCCCAGGTGCTTTACTACTTTATTTTATTGTTTTTTATTGTTTCTTTCACCTCTATCTCAGTTATATTATGACCATTAATTAATGCATCAAAAGTAGGATTGTCGTACACACGGTTTACATCTATATCTATTTCAGCCGACTCGTCGCCGCGTTCAGTTCTTGAAATATTCGTAAAAGGTTTCCATATCTAATTCGGGCGGTTCTTTGTCTCCCTGTGAATATTTGATATGCAAAATTTTCCAGAATGACTTAGGGTCATGTTTTGTATTAGACCTCAACTTATCAACAAATATATCAGAATACCTTGCATGCATGTAACCATTAGTTATGGTTTGACGATACGCTTTCGCCTTCACATTCATTTCAGCTTTATTTGTCATAGAATGTGTTGCCTTAAACTTACCACGTGAGGTACGAATTTCAACATAGTAAATCATCGTTTTTTTCAGAACTGGAGAACCTCATCCTTATTGTAAAGCTGTTGGTATAATCTCAAAACACTGGGCAACTAGAAGCAGGTAAAATATGTGAGAAATCGATCAATGCAATTAAATATTTTAGAACCGAATATTTGAGAGTTTGTAAACTTGTTACTGAAAGAGTATATATATCATGAAATAACAATCAATTATTTAAAAAAAGCGATGATGTTTTCTAGAATGCTTAAATAAATTTTACTGTCGATATTTCAAGGAAGATCAAGTTTATAATTGTTTTACCACAGTCTGGTTTTTTGCAAGGATGATTCAATCTAAAAACCAGTGTTATTATTTGTAATTTCTGAACTAATTGATCTATAAGAAGCACAAAAAAAAAAAAAAAAAAAACAAATAATATCTGAGTGGGAAGCCTTATTTTAGATGGGCTTGCATTTTCTTTTAATATTTACATGCCATCGAATGAAACAAATTTGTCTTTTTTTGCTTCTTGCAAAAGGAACGCATGTAGGAAAGCACAAATGCATCATAGACGTCGTTCTTACAAAAATAATCCAGTAAACTTAATGCCAAATCATATACAACGTCTTTAATCATTACTTTTCTTCGATGTACAATTAAGATTTGATATGATTACTAATGCATGAAGATAATCATTTATATTAGAACTCCATGGTTGTTTCCTGATATAGTATTTTACCTCACATCTGTTGGAAGAGAGTTTAAGAAAAACTGTGATTATGTCCACAAGGTGGCAGAAGACGTCATCAGAGCTAGACGGAAAGCACTGGTAAGACAATCGTTGGTGCAGGTAGTGTAACACAATCAAACATTGTTTTTTACTTCGAAGATTTTGAAAGAACAACATTGATAGGTAGAATGACTGCATCATAAAGAGCGTACCGTTGTAGTATTGGCTGAATATAACTTCTTTTATACTTTTCCTTACACGTTTTAATATTGGCCAAATATAAGTCCTTTTATCCTACGGACATTTCATTACACGTTGTAATATTGGTTAAATAAAAAGCGTTTTAGCCTGCGGTCATGTCCTTACGCGTTGTAATATTAGCTAGATATGAGGCGTTTTATCCTGCAGACATTTCCTTACGCTTTGTAATATTGGCCAAATGAAAGTCGTTTTATCCTGCAGATATTTCATTACCATAGTAATATTGGCTAAATATGAGGTCTTTTATTATGTGGACATTTCCTGACGCGTTGTAGTATTGGCTAAATATAAGACCTTTTATCCTTTGGATATTTCATTACACGTTGTAATATTGATTAAACATAAGGTGTTTTAGCTTGCAGACATTTCCTTACGCGTTGTACTATGGCTAAATATGAGGCGTTTTATCCTGCAGACATTTCTTTACACGTTGTCATATTGGCTAAGTATAAGTCCTTTTTATCCTGCAAAAATTTTCATACGCTTTGTAAAATTTGTTAAATATAAGGCGTTTCAGACATTTCATTGTACGTTGTTATATTGGCTAACTATACGGCGTTTAATCCTGCGGACATTTCCTTAGGCGTTGTAATATTGGCTAAATATAAGTCCTTTTATCCAACGGATATTTCATTACCCGTTGTAATATTAGCTAAAAATAAGGCGTTTTATTCTGCGAACATTTCATTACACGTTGTAATGTTTGCTAAATATAAGACGTTTTATTATGCGGACATTTTCTTACGTGTTGTAATATTGGCTTAATATAAGTCTCTTTATCCAGCGGACATTTCATTACATGTTATAATGTTGGCTAAATATTAGGTCTTTTATTTTGTTGACATTTCATTACCCGTTGTAGTATTGGCTAAATTCAAGTCCATTTATCCTGTGGACATTTTATTATACGATGTAATATTGGCTAAATATGAGGTCTTTTATTTTGTCGACGTTGTAATATTTGCTCAAAATAAGTCCATTTATCCTGCGGACATTTCATTGAACGTTGTAATATTGGTTGAACATAAGGCGTGTTATTCTGCGGACATTTTCGATGTAATATTGGCTTAATATCAGTCATTTATTATGTGGACATTTCCTTATGGGTTGTGATATTGGCTAAATATGAGGCGTTTTATCCTGCGGACATTTCCTTACGCGTTGTAATATTGGCTTAATATAAGCCCCTTTATCCTGCGGATATTTCCGGTCATAGATTTTTGTATATCAATATCAGATGTTTAAGAGATAGTTAAATGTATATTATCATAAAATATAACAACACTCCGACACTGTACTTTACAGAAAAATGAAGACATCAGCAGTAAGAAATATTTAGACTTCTTAGACATCTTATTGACAGCAAAAGATTCTGATGGTAAAAGTCTAAATGAGCAAGAAATTAGAAATGAAGTAGACACTTTCCTATTTGAAGGTATATTCATCAACTCATAAAAAAAGTGTTATTCTCCTTGACAACTATAAACACATGCATTTTTTTTATTTATCCACACGGGTTGAAATCAATAGTAAAAAACAAAAAGTCGTATTGTATCTGTAAATACAAAACAGTGCATTTCCGACTTCTTTTTATACATAAAGGTCTGAAAAATTCCCAACGATGTTAGAACTGTCAAATTTGCGATGCAAATATTTGGTTGTTTCCTCCGCGGGACTCGAACTCGTACCGCTGTGACATCTATGGCAACACCGCCTGCATTAAGTCCAGCGCCCTAGACCACTCTGCCAGCTAGGCTATATAAAAATATAGCTTTCGCTGGCCGGGTCATTCCTCCTCGTAGGATTAATTTAGGGATGTAACTTAGTACACGATGTATAGTAGTACGGGACGGCTCATTTTAGATGTTTATACATGTATGTAGGATAGAGGACCAAATTAATGATGCATGTCACAACAAATCAATATTATACAAACGTCTCAGAATGTGACGACTCTATTCGCTACACTGTTCCATCGGATCAAATTGATACAGGGAAGATAATGAAACGTATAGAAAGGTCTGAAAAATTCCAAACGATGTTAGAACTGTCAAAAACTTCCCTAGGAAGTATATATTGTGAAAATATAAAAAAGGTCGTCAAACAGGAAATTGAAGTCGCTTGAATCTGAAATTAAATCCCACAAAATAGCATACCTACACGTAAACAAATTGTGTAATCAAACAATATGATCATATAATTAACCGTCGTCAAATAGGAATGTCGATATTCTAAAATCGAGTCCCAAGAAAATGCAAACATGTTCATTTATACCTATTAAAAATCTTTTATCACAATAACTGTCATGTGGATGTGATAAGTAGTAGAGAAAAAGAAGTAAACGAAAGTTGTTTTCCAACAATATGGTCAGATTATTTGATTTTGTCATAAATTTAAAACAGGAAGTTTCTGTCGCTCACGCCTGAAAGCGGATTTCATGATATGTCATAACATCCGTAAAAATATCAAATGACTGTGATAAGTACATATAGTTGTAGAGAAAATACTGCAATGAAGTGATGGACGAATGGACATATGATTACATCATGCATACATATTACTGATATCCATATTTCACAAAAGTTTAATAGGTTTTTTTGTCTTTAGGCCACGATACAACTGCTAGTGCTTTATCTTGGGTTCTATATGAACTCTCAAAACATAAAGATTTGCAGAGAATGTGTCAGAACGAGGTAGATAATGTGCTGAAGAATTATAACACCTTTGTTACTTGGTAAGCTTCTTATAGTCACACGTTCATTTGTAATTCGTTATTCTCAAAATTTAAGATAACTACTTTGTCTGATCAGATGTAGAAAATCTAGGATTAATTTTTAATATGTTCAAGCGTCTCTCCGTCCGCCACATGTTGTAAACGCAATCACTCCTAGACTTCTTTATTGGTTTATATAAAACTTATAACAAAGATTGTAGTTGGTCTTTCGAATGAGTTTGAAAATCAAAAGTGATAAATTTTAATTAATTATTGTAAGAGTTACCAGTCTTCCTCGGTAGACGAAATTTTATCTAATTTGTTTTGCATGTGTGCTCATACTTAATTTCCAAACTGATTTGGATAATGTTAATTCACCAGGTTACTGACATTAGTCTACCGGTTTAGTACGGAAATCAAAGTTACTTTGCTCTCTTAAACAAAACACTCAAAACCAGTAACGAATCTATTAGACAAGTTCGTTTATAAATGATAACCACCTTAGACATGCATTGGGAAGCTGTTTATTTATTAATTAAACAAGTGTGGACGCAGACTGGTATTGCCCAAGGGGCAAGTATGGACACAGACTGGTATTGCCCGAAGAGCAAATTAGATTGAACATACATCCATTTTGTTTTGAATGTGTTTGCATTGTCTAGAAAACTCCTCCATTTATTGATATCAATAATTATGCATATGTTGATAAATATCCATTAACATATGTTACTAAACATCTAAACGGGGACGTGATTTCACAATGGCTTGTCATAACCATAATTCAAGTCACATACATTTAACAATGCTTCTTTCTTGAAGGTTACTTGCATAGTTGAACTTGATATTTCATGTTAAGGATTGACCATTTCACTTTATGTACGTTAGCTTGGTAAAATTCAGGACTCTCAGTTTGTTTTAAGATTAACAGAAACCAACAGAGTGTATCTGTCAGTTATGTGGATGGCCCTTATTTGAAAACGGTAGGGGTCATAAACTCAAAATTAAATAGAGAGTTAGTAAAATCATATCAAAATTGCATAACTAAAATAAAATTGCAAAACTGTAAATTTTTCCCACTAACAGTCGTGTACTCAACGGAAAATATTTAAAATTCCTCTGAATCAAAATTACAATACCGGTATCTGAAGGACTTTAAGGCTAAATCCGTCGATACTGACTCACAGTTAACACATTTCAAAATCAATATTTCAACTAAATCTTGTATCAAACAATTTTATCAACTTCGTTTAAAAATTAACAAATTTGTTATTTTGAAAACAAAAGTAATGACAAAGTCTGCCTTTTTTCTGTCAGAAAAAAAAACCAAAGAGAGATATTGGTTGTTTATATTTAGATTCGATTGCAAACACACATGACGTGAGTGTGCCCTTAGTCGTGGATAATACCTTTTAGGATTCGGCACTTTAATTAAATATTTGTTGTTTTGACAACAACCGTCAAAACAAACAATATCTCAAGCGCCGAAACCATTAAATGGATTGGACTGTGGACTACGTCTATTTGTTTTAGCATATTTGATTCATTGTATTCTGAAGTAGGTGTCACTAAGACTTATTCCATTTTAAACATTTTGAAGAAAAATTAATCCCTACCTACCGACCCTACAAAATTTAAGAACAGTGATCGGAAACATAACATTTTTTTCGGCCTTAAAGATTTTAAGTTGACCTACCTTTTCCTTACCCCTTGGAACAGGGTTATGTTGCATAAGATTGAAGTCATCACTACAGAAGTTTTATGGTCGTTATCATGAACTCGTGGATCATTATGGTATATCCATCTGCACCATGAACACTGATTTATTCAACGGGTCATAGGTTTTCTTTCCTCGTTTGTCTACCCCGGACTTGACTTTTTACGAGCAACTCGTCGGATGTTTCTAGAAAAACAAAGGACGCTTACCCTACCGGAACACCTAGTCCACGCTCCCAGTTTTTAGTAGAGTTCGAGTTGCTCGGTCGCCTTTGTTACTTTGTATGTATGATTTTAGTTACTTTATGTTCTTTGTTGTGTATGTCTGTTTTCCATGCCTGGTCTTTGTCTCTGGATTACATTCTTTTGATTACCGATATAAACTTGGTTCCCTTGATTGCTCTTTCTGTCTTACATGCACTTGGAAGTGTTGATTTTATCCGAAAAATATTTTGCTGGTCATAGATTCAGAAAATGCTGTAGAAGTACGATGGGTCCGTCAAGTCTACATTTCTTAAAACAAGTATGTTTTATACATGTACAAAAGTACATTAAGAGTAACCCGGTTAACTGGCTTTTGAAAGCGAAACACTTAAATACATGTATGTATTATTTTGATTGGACAAACCTTATTATTGTTCAGATTTCTGTATCTATGTGCATGTATTTGTATTAATCAAGATTCTCCCTCAGTGTAATGTCTCAATTGAGAATGGTAGAATTTTATTTTCAATATTTAAGCTTTAACGTATTAGGTTTAGTTTAAACATATTTTATTGTTCATAAACAAGGATGGATGAGGTACAAGTTTCACGACTTAAATACACCTTCTCCATTAATATACAATACAATTCATACATGAACAATTACAAACGATGATATATTAATATAAATACATAAGATATGAATATTAAGACACGAATTAACACATATGAGAGTGATTTTTGACATAAAAAAGTAAATTAGTCCAATAGGTCACAAAATCTGATGCATAAATTATACGTTATACGATTATTCACTGTATATAAAAATAGAACTCCAAAGTCCTGCTCAGATCAATATTACTTGGTTTTAAATAGTAACTAGGTCACGCACGGGTCATTTAAGGAGGTAGACCTGGGGTAAGGGACATACAAAAAATGTAACTCATGAAATCAATGAGATGTTTGTATCGCATTCAATTGCACTAAAGTCTTTCAAGCTTTCACTTGAAAGAGAATGAAATCAGTCCAAATTACTATGATTTACATGAAATTATTGTAAAATGCTGAATAAAAACGTTTCAATGATTTGTAAGAATCGTGTCCTTACCCTAGGTCTACCTCCTTAATACTGACCGATATGAAGCTGCCATGACAAAATTGTTTTCTCGTAGAAAACGTGTCTAAATTATCTCGATCAAGTGATTTGCCTTATTTATTAATCATTCCATAATTAAACCAGTTAAAGTAAAGTTTTAAGGTGAAACTAGAAATTAATTCTGAAGGAACATGTGCTGAATGTAAATACATATGATATGGATAGGGATATACTATATTCATATATTACACACGATTCTCGTATGGAAGATGGAAATATAAAGATGGGTTTCATTCCGAATTGATAAATTCTCACGATGAAGGGATATAAAATGTACAGATGTTAACAGACATACCATGGGGTAAGTGTGATCCATTGAACAAACTAATTTTTATTGTTCACAATTGAATTCAATATACAGTAAAATGCAAAGGGCAACAACTTTGTACACTGATAATCAATACTTATGTTTACGCGAGGACAAATTTATTGATAAACAAAACGTTTGCTGTCCTTGATAAATTTTTGGACAGAATCAAATACAATTATATTATTATCAGTATCAAGGATTTATCACCAAACAATAATTAAGCAGAAATTGCAACATTCAGTCTGTCAATAGAGTTAATCATTTGACGTCGATGATCGGAATATACTGTGCAGTTTAAAAGATAACGCTCTGAACTCTCTCTAAAGATACCACATGCACAAATTAAGTGAGGAACTAAATTACATCTATATAAATCATGTTTAAACACAACTGTAATTATTTCTTAATCTAGTTTGTAAAATTGATAAGCTTCTATCACCAGCGTAAAAATATGCTGGAGGTGTTTTGTTTTCGAAATAAATATGTTGTATTTTTAATGTCTGTTTCCAAGTCTCCGATCCATACAAAAGAACTGACTTGACATTTGTCTCGTATATTCTGAGTTTTGGTTTGAGGCTGATGTTTCTGCTCCTAC
This sequence comes from Perna viridis, assembly GCA_037379345.1. NCBI lineage: Eukaryota > Metazoa > Mollusca > Bivalvia > Mytilida > Mytilidae > Perna > Perna viridis. The sequence continues at coordinate 60,270,636 of CM074512.1, forward strand.
AGATTGGTCTTATGGTGACAAAAGCTTGTCTGGCTTTTCCAAGTCTTGCCTTGATGTCCTCATCGACGCCTCCATTCCTTGAAACCACACTTCCCAAGGTAGGTGAAGTTGCGAACGTCTTCAATGAAATCACCATTGAGCATGGTGGCTACTGGGTTATGTGTGTGTTAACTCTGAGTGACTTGGGCTTTATTTATATTTCTCTCTAGACCAGTTGAATTGGCTGTTTCGTACAAGGCCAATGTCTTCAGTTGTATGTGATGGAATTCGTGGGATAGAAGGTTCACATCATCTGCAGTCAAGGTCTTCTAGCTTTGTAGTGAGTTACCATTGGATTCCTCTAGATAGTAACAGAAGTGTTCTCATAATCCAGTCTATGGCTACTGAGTAAATAAGGGGGTAACACAGGACAACCTTGGCGTACTCCTTTATGTACATATTCATTGAAGGATGGTGAGAGTGTGGAATTGTGGAATTGTGGCATTTGGTTTTTTTGTAGAGTCCTTGGATAATCTTTACTATTTGACAGGAATTCTATGAAAATCATAGTGATGCAACGTGTTGGGAAAAATGACACGTTAAGGAACCCTTTTTTGGTATTCTAGCTGAGAAGGAACCATTTGGCTCCGCCACAGAAGTCTAAATTACCCAATCCTACCCACCTCTCCCAATTTCAGGTAGCAATACAAATTTGTCGACCCCGTTATAATTTGTACCGTTCCATTTTTCATTTCATCATCATTTATTGTTTTTTTTCTATTTCATGTTCATTGCCTGGATATAGCTGAGATATTGCTGTCCGGGCGTTAAACCCCAACAAGATGTAGGTGAATTCTGGGTTGATCTTCAAGAACTCAGGTAGAGTTTGGTCCGGTTCCGAGGCTTTTCCAGTCCTGATTCTCAATAGAGCTTTATGATTTCATCCTTCGTGATTGGGCCAATATCATCATCAAGGTCTTCTCCAGGAGGTAGATCAGGAGCATCTGGTAATCTTTTTTTCATTTAAAAGTAGTCAATCTAGGTTTGTTACCACATTGCCAATTTTGTCTGTCACTGGTTTGGATGTGTTGGTCTTTCTACATGCCAGTTGGCATTTGATGTTGTACGCGGTCTTGGTGTCATTTATTGCCATTGCGTTCTTTGCTTTTGAAGCGAACTCGTTGATGTAGGTTCTTTTATCCTGTTCGGTCTTTCCCTTTACTTCTTTCCTGATGCTTATGTGTTACCTCATCAACTATTTTTTTTTTTTCAATCCTGTCTTGACTTGGTCAAGTTGTATTTTAACAGACCTAAGCTTCTTAGTTGTCTCGATTGTATCGTCAGTTACCATATCTCGCCTTCCTTCTTTGAAAATCTAAGTTCTTCTTGGCATGTTGTGTTATGTGTAGATTTTACTCTCTTTCCGTTTTTGTTTACTGTGCCTCTTCCTTATGCTGTACTTTCTGTTTCTAATCTGATATTGTCTATTTGCCTTGGCTATCTTGATCTTAAATTTAGCCATCACAAATTGATGATCGGATGCTATATCGGCACCTCGATAAGCTCTAACATCTGTCATGCTCTCTCCATCTCCTGGCGACTGTAATGTACTCTATCTGGTTTCTAGTTTTCATGTCTGGAGATACCCAGGTTGTTTATATCCATGTGAGGGTATGTTGCACTTCCTATGACCAGATCGTTGTGTCAGCATAAATCTGCAAAGAGTTCTCCATTTTTGTTGAATTGATTGTCACCAATTTCTTCCTTCCCCATGATGAGTTCTCTCCCTGTGTTATCTTTCCGACTTTGGCATTAACGTCATCCATTTCAATCAAGATGTCCCGTGGTGTTCTATGAAGGGTAGCTTGGAGTTGGTTGTAACATTTCTCTTTATCTTTTTTCTCTGCTACGTTGATATGAGTGTAGCATTGAATGACTGTTACTTTTTATATCTTTGACATAAATCTTGCAACGACAATTCTTTCACAGGATTCCATTCGATGAGTGATTATGAGGCCTTATTGTTGAGTAAGATTCCTACTCCATGTTGATGGTTACCATCCTCGTTTGGTGGTCTAGATTACAGTGGAGTTTGTCCTGTAGGTAGTATGACCGCTCCAGATTATTCAATCTAACTTCGTCCCAAACTTGTAGCTATCCATTTCCCTTGCAGTTTGGACAGCTTTATCAGTATGGTATAATGTCTGCACGTTCCAGCTCGCAATCCTTGGCGCGGTCTTAAGGAAGAAAAGTTTAATCTGCGGATGAAAACTTACAGTTAAGTAAATGTATTTTGTAATACATATATACATATCACAAGTATACTTCACGAATGATGCATTGGCTTCCGGTCATATAATGAAAATATTAATTAGTTTTGCTAATTAAATGTTTTATGTAAATTGTTTTGTTTGTTTGTTGGGGTTTAACGTCCGAGCAGCAGTATTTCAGCTATATTCAGACGATGAACATGAAATTGATGATAAAATGAACATGAAATGATGATGAAATGAAAAAGGGATGGGACACAAGGACAATGGGGTCGACAGATTTTGATTGCCACTGGAAATAGGGAGAGGTGGGTAGGGTCGGGCAATTTTACCTCCTGTGGCGGAGCCCTATGGTTCCTACTCCGGGAGAATACCACTGTAGGGTTCTTTAACGTGCTAGGAACGTGGCATCTTTCCCTACACGGTGCACCACTATGGTTTGCGGTCAGGTCAGGTATTTTAGCCTGACAACCCCAGCATGTAACACTCCAGGGGTATCCCATTCCACCACCTGGGGCACACATCCCAGTTGCTCTGTGGACAAAGCGCCCTAGCCCCCGACTAGGGTTCTGAGCACTATTTAGTCGCCTTTTACGACAAGCCTAGCGCTGCTGCAGGCCTATTCTTTTAACACCCGGACCTGCACGGGGCTTTATGTAAAAGATGCATATTAAAAGAACGGTATATACAGGTAATGATTTTATCTTACACAGATAAAAAGTGCTGTGAAGTAATATTTATAGTTTAACTGTTCATGAAAGAGTAATCAAGGGAACCAAGGTTATAGCGGTAATCAAAAGAATGTAATCCAGGGACAAAGATCAGACATGGAAAACAGACATACACAACAAAGAACATCAAGTAACTAAAATCATACATACAAAGTAACAAAAGTAAATGAGCAACTCGGACTCCACTAAAAACTGGGAGCATGGACCAGGTGCAGCGGTATGGTAAGACGTGCATTATTAAGGTTTGACCAGAGTCTGCTTTAGTGGTCGTTCAAATAGTTTAGATCATTCAGTGTCCCTAATTATATAAGACCAGTGCTTTCGTAACAAATACGAAAAAAGTATTTTGTTACAAATGTTAATAACTTTATATTATTTATTATTGATTTTAAGTCTGAGAGCACACGCTCTGCTAGTGGGCAGAACAAGCTGTATATTTTGCTGTCGAGTAGCTTTTTAATTTGTTTTTTTGCACTTTCTCTAAGAAATTTACCGAGGACTTAAAGAACATATTATTAAATTTGATTAGTTCAGGTTCTTATAACAATGTTAAATAACATTTGAAGCTGATCAAAAGACCCATTAAAGACAATAAAGCCATCATCTTGGAACTCATTATGATGTGTTTGTTTGGGAACCATACAGTAAATAAGTTCTTATGCTTGTATGTTGCATATTTCAGGGCTACAGACTGTCCCCATTACACATCATATTAAGAACCAATTATAATATTAGAAGTTAGTTCTCATTGTTCAAAAGTATAGTATAGTTTATTTCGCTTCAAAGTAGATCTTTTCAGCCGCCTTAATTAGTTCATTACTAAACATGCAATTATACAAGATTGTCATGTCATAGGTACATAGGAAATTTGTTGTTATTTAGAAACTGTGACAGTTCCGAATTGTCTCGTACATAAGTTCCTTAGTTTTTAACAATTGGTAGCAAAAATTAGTCAAGAAGTCAACACAAGTAATGCGTTTGAGAACCACAATGGGAAATGATCGGACGGTCTGGTATTCTTATCTTTTCTCTGTTGCAGAGATTATAATGTTTAGAGGTACTTCGTGTATTTTTGTGCTTCCTTCTTAATAGTTCAACATACTGGATTAATATAATACATAAGTATTTGGATATTGATATCCATTTACTTGCTCATTATAGCATGATATGTGCTACTATAAACCGTGAAATGTTGATATTGAAGACATTTGTTACATACTTCTTCATACATAATTAAACATGTCGAATGGCAGTTTATGATACATTCACAATATGTCCATGAGATTCATCTCCTCTCCTTTTCTTTTTTCTATTTTTTTTTCTTCCTAAACCTTTTTAAATGAAAAACAGAATACATTATTTTTTTGTACTATTGTGGTACTTCATTAATTTTTTTCTTGCCACAGAAATTTTTAAAAATTTTTCTTAAAAGTAAAATTAATATTTTTTTTTCAAAAATATTCCAGCCCCCCCCCCCTCATTATAAAAATGGTCGGTGCCTAACATCTGATAATTTTGTTTTCAAAAAATCATAATCCGCCATTTTATAGTTCTAAATCATCCTATTAAAAGTGCGTGATTTATTGAACCCTCAATTGGTAGCAATATATGTACCGTCATGGTCGCTAATTTTTCTATCGACAGGTATTGTACCTGTGTCAACAGGTTGAATAGTATCAGTAATAATAATTGGATCAAGGAACGAAGTGCTACATGTACGTGCGTCACGCGTCGGCGTATCTATGATGTTTACTAGTCAATTAATGGTAACAATATCAGAAATGTTTCTAGGTAAATCTATCAAAAAAATTTTGTTCAGATCTCCCAAGCAAATAATATTACTAGTCTCGTCTAAAGCATTTTTAACATAGTATCAGACAATTGCCGAAAAATAGACAGATGACTGTAATTCTGATCTATAATTAATATTGATCAGATAAGAACCATATTAGGGGAGAAATGATTTAGAAAATTCAACTGAGGTTGTAATTATAATCTCCTTTTCTGAGCTCATTTTATCATGATATTGTACACATATATGCATGCAAGTTAAAATACATTGCACATGCAATGTTCGTTAAAAATGTTTTATAACCATAGTGATGTCAGATGTTGTTTTCCTTAATATATTCAATAGACATTGATTTTGAGTTGCACAGTTAAATTTACTTTATTTAATTACAGATGTAGAGTAACACCACACATCAATCAACAAATGCAGGCATTTGATATACAACTACATGTATGTAAAAAACACATTTTTAATTATTTTTGTGAAGTATTAAAAATAAATATCTACTCTTTTTCTTATATTTGCAGACATACAAATATTAATACCCTAAAAAGCATGTTAAAAGGATGAGGGTTTTCTTTATAGTATCAAGACATTGATACTTCACACGTAAAAATAACTATGGTTTATTAAATTGTGTAGATTTACAGGATTTAATGAAATAGAGATTCTAACGAAAAGTCAATGACAGTGTTTTGAAAGCTGAAAGTACATACATGTTACGTTGGTTCTGAAACCGAACTACACTGGCAGTACCTCTGGATATATTTCATACAGCTGCAAAACAAGTACTATAGTAGACAGTTTTTGTCCAAGGAAACATTTTTCAGGATGCAAATATATATAACTATTTAGAAGTTGTTTAAAATTGTTTGATATATGATTTGGTTAAAATATTGATTTTGAAGTGTTAACTGTGAGCCAGTATCGATGGATTTAGCCTTAAAGTCGTTCATATACCGGTATTGTAATTTTGTTTCATAAAAATTTCGAATGTTATCTTTGAGCACATGACCGTAAGGGTATTTTTTTTCCATTATGCAGTTTTATTCTCTTTGTTTGTTAGAGAAATGTTTAACTAGGACTAATGTAAAAACAAAGGCCTTATAGATGTAAATTCTTAGCAAATCACACACTACCAAGTTGGTCCTAAGGAAGAGGCTTTTTAGGGTATTGAAAATGGAGCATTCCCAAACCCCGAGTTAGCCTATATATATTTAATATATAGTGTCACCGCAAAACATTGTATAATGGCATGGTGTTGACCACGGCGTCACCGTCGGCGGCGTCCGTGTCGTCGTCCATATTCAGTTGGTTTTCGTGCAATGACTTTATAGTTATATTGGATCAATTGTTATGAAATTTTGATATGATTTTACTAATTACTAAAGAAATTCTCTTATTTGATTTTGAGTTTATGGCCCCTACCATTTTTTAAATAAAGACCATCCATGTAACTGACAGATACCACACTGTAGGTTTCTGTTAATCTAAAATAACTGATAGTCCAGAATTTTATCAAGCTAACCTGTATAAAATGAAATGGCCAATAATTAACATGACATAGCAAGTTCAACACATCCATGCAAGTACACCTTCAAGGAAGAAGCGTTGTGATATGTATATGACTTATCTTATGGCAATCCATAGTGGGATTTGTTCCCCATTTAGATGTTTAGTAGCACATGTTCATGGATATTTATCAACATGTGCATATTTCAATTATTGATATCCATATATGTTTTCTAGACAATGCAAACGCGTTCAAGACAAAACATATGTATGTTCAAATTAGCTCTTCGGGCAATGACAGTCTATGTGCACACTTGTACTACATCAATGAATATCTAAAATTTATTTATTGATATTTATAGAGGATTTTTTAAATATTGATAAATCATGTATTTTTTCTATGATTCATAACAAAGTAATAGAAATGATGTTATGAAATTTATAAATGAATAATTAATGAGTTTAAAATATGTATTGTTAAAAAATTAATTATAAATATTCATAATCCACCGATATATCAGTACTTAGAAAGCATCTTTTTGTGGAAAAAGAAGCTATCTTATATATACCACAAATTGCCATGGGTTAGGGTATTGTGATATGAACCTCCTTTTATTTGCAACTTTTGTTTCATATGTGCACCGATAGTCTACAATTTAATAAATAATATCTCCTCTCAATTTTTTTTATTTAATATTGATATGTTGAGTCTTTCCTTGCCGTCACATGGAGAACACAAAACATACAAACATGGAATTTTCTGCACATATAAATAACTTTATCCCCAACGATTAATTAGTAATGTTATTTTTGTTATCATGTTACATTTATTATTACTTCTTTCTCAAAAGGGAAAACTTGACAGAAATGAAATATTTGACCATGTGTATTAAAGAAGCAATGAGATTACACAGTCCAGTTCCATTCATACAGAGACAAAGCACGAAGGAAGTAGAGATCGATGGATTCAAATTTCAACCAGGAACATGCTTTTCAATCAGCCTTAGTTCCGTCCATATCAACCCTACCGTATGGGAAAACCCACAAACATATGACCCCGAGAGGTTCTCGAAGGAAAACGTGTTGACTAATAAAGGGTACACGTATTCATTTATACCCTTTTCTGCAGGACCAAGGTATAATAGTTAAAATAACGGCTTTGGGTGGGGATGTAATTGGATGTTTATTTGCCTACACTTGTGATTATTCTTCAAAGTCTGGACTGGATTGCACTAAGCTCAGTCTCCTAAATGATATGAATTTTACCAAGCTAATAGGTACATGTAATTACAACTTCAATGTAAGTACAAATCTCACTCCTTAAAATCACGGGTATTATATTCTGGGTAAGTATTTATGCTGTGAAGTCCTATACATTTCTATCTGTTAATATTGAACAAAACTTACCTAACTATGTATTTACTATTTTTATAAAGGTTTTGTTGTGTTTCACCATATCTGTTCAATTCTCTAATTGTGTCCGAGGTACTATTTGATTGTGAAAGCAAGATAAACCTAGATTATAGCTGTTTATACTTCAAGGCTCAGAAAAATGCGACTGAAATTGAAAGAAAAACACGAAAAACTACATTGTTTGTTACAGTCAGCTGAATTACACGATTCAAAGTTCTCCTTTTGAAAGCTATCTGGTGACAGCAAACAGCAAAATAATGAATTTTTATACGACAGCAATACATTGTGGACATATATTAGTATGGCGTCGTCGTATATTCACACTTGGTTTTCGCTCTATAATTTGAGCATTAGTGTGTTTATAAAATCGATCTTTATAAAAAGTTTTCAATCCACAAAAGGATGCTTGGTATTGATTTTGATGATTATGGCCCAACCTGTTATGGAATTGGGGTCCAACGAAAGGCCCTAAACAAGCATGTCATATAATTTAACTATGTAACTCCAGTAAAAGCATAGGAATGTGGCTGATATTGTTCCACAATATTATATGCCACAATGATCAAACTTTATTGATTTTGTGATGAACTTTTTCTAATGTCCTGACAATAAAATGAATATAAGAAAATGAATCTCATTGAGATAATTGTACATGGTACTATACCATTAAAGAAAGACCGGGATCGATTTTTCGGGTAAAGACTGAACCTTGTAGGAATAAAGGGCAAAGAATGGCCCGAAACAAGCATTTTTCTTATGTCTATATAATAACTTAATGTAAAGTGAATGGATCTCATATAGATTTTATTACAAGGTGCCATACCACACAATAAAGCCTTCGATTGATTTTTGGAGTTGTGGCTTATAATAAGTAGAGTAAGAATGAGGGACCAGTAACAGTATTTTGTTCTGATTTTAGGACAATAACTTGAGTTAAATTGAATGATCGCTTTGAAATTTTAATTTATAATTACAAGGTGCTATATCCCAAAATGATGTTTGGGATTGATTTTGCAGGTTTTGACTGGAACCATTTAGAAAAATTCTAAAAGGTGACTACACTTTCGGTTCTGGTCAATTTTAATCCTACGTCAAATGTCTAATCATAATCAAAATGCAATGCTGTGTCGAGTTAGAATGATGTGACCATACTTTCCTCAACTGTTCAGGGTTCGAAATCTGCGGTCGTTTCAAGCTGGCCCTCCAAAAATTTTATGAAATAAAACTTGGTATTGAAAAAGTATGTTTCATTCGATTGCATAAAGAGTAAATTCACCAATTTAGTTTTAAAGTTATTTCGATAATTTCTTATTGAAATTCACCAGACATCAATTTACAATGTCATTGGTAATTAGTAAGATTTTGCCCCCAGCAATATTTGATATTCCTGGATTTTAGGGACATTTGTATATACATGTAATAGTTATTTTAAAATCACACGGTACATTGTATCATGCATCTTCTTTATTATTGCAGAAACTGTATAGGTCAAAATTTTGCCATGAACGAGGAGAAAACAGTTCTTGCAAGAATTTTGAATAGGTAAACTTAAAAAGCAATATGATGATAGACAATCGCGGTAACTAGGACATAAGGTCAAATTATTTTAACGATAGACAACCAATAAATTAAAAAAGAGCACAGAGAAAGTAATGGACTCTAGTGGAGGTGAAGTTATGGGCACTTGTTTAAAAAAAGGATAGAATAGACTAGTGAGACAAAGTCTATTACATACAACAGTAATTATCAATTGAATGTAAAATCCTTTCAAGTAACTTACAGAAAAATCAAGAGCAAAGTTTAAAACGAATTTGTCTTGTAATCATTGGTTTATGATATTGAAATAACAAATACAATAGGACTTTCCTTAACTTCTAATTAAAACGTCGACAAATTATGCAACCAATAAAGTCGACAATATACAAAATTAACAAATAAGTATTATGTCTCTTATATGATTCCATACTGATTAATTAAATATTTTGTAATGTTACAACATAATTTCATTTTTTTACAGATTTGAAATAACTATAGATCCCAATCACAAGGTAGAGAGAATAGGTGCGGCCGTTAGACGTGCCAAGTATGGAATCAAAGTCTTTGCTAAACGTCGGTGACATTACTATTTCGACTAAATTGACGAACGAACGGACGTACCGATAGGGATCGTCTGTTTTGTAATGTTCTAATGACTGTACAGCTACATTAGAAATGATGATCAAACTAAGGTTTATAACTGATTTTTATTTCATTGAAAATAAAATCACAATAAATGTATTGCCTTTACAAACTGTGCCTTTTTTATATACTGAAAATCGAGTTAAAATAAGACGTGTTCCGTTCGTTCGGTTCCAAAGAAATATAGATCGCTGGGATTATGAAAGGAGAGGAAAGTTTACTTATCGCCGATTATTTTTTCAGCTTTATTTACTTTTTCTTACAGTTTTTTGAAGACAAAAATTATTATATTTAATGATGTTACCAGAATACAAAATAAACTTAATGTATTTTATTTTTTTTAATTGTAAAGTAGTCTTTCTTTGCCAAACATTTGCAAAAGCTACACACCATTTCAACATTATAAATGCAATGTGTTGAAACATATTTTTAAGTATTGAATGACAAACAATTGATAGCCAACGACTATGGCATAGCTGTGCCTTTGACGTAGTCAAGTACATATATGTGTTTTGATTTTTGTTTAGTTAAAGTCCCTGATAAAGTAGTTAATATTCATCTCATTTGAGGTGGCATTTTGTTGTATATCTATTGGTCCTTTCCATTTTAAAATGGGAAGGAGGTTCTTTTGTTTTACACAATAGTATGGTTTAAGTGTTCCTGTGCATATATGAACATCGTGATTTTTTTCTCAGTTACATACTTAGTATTTATCAATATATGAAAAAGTATTTTTTTCGTCATGTAAAGTGCCAGTGTTAATATGTATATAGTTGTTATGTATATGATTGTGCTGTTCTATCTGTGATATTGTTCTTAATTTAGTACATCGTATACACTTTTAAATGTTTGAAATATAAAAAAAGTCCACTACATAGGTGGTCTACAAGTTCGTGGTATAAAGCTTGGAACAGCGAATTTTATTGCCGCATGTTATTCCAACATAATAGGAAAATCTCCTAAAATTGATTAAAATTTCAAACTTCTTGGGATTTTTTAAAAGAAAAAATGGAATAAAAACTAAGTATTTTATTAGAATTAAAGTGTAAAACATTTAATATACAATATTTTATTGTCCCTTGTTCGCTTTAATTTAAAATAAAATTTTTAAAACTTTTTAAGTTGTTGGTAGTTTTAGCAAATTCTTGCACTCATAATTTCTGTATTAAATATTCGCATATCATTTGCATTAATGTGTAGTTATATATGGCAAGCCATTGTGGAATTTATATCCAAATTCATTGATATCAATAAATTATTTATTTGATATCAATAATTCATTAAGTGATATTAATAAATGAATTATTGATATTTAGGATTAATTATTGATATCAATCAATTTGCATTCAGTAATATCAATAAATATCACATATTTATTAACATGTTGTATAAATTATCGACAATGATTCTCTGCTACGTGAAGATACAATTGTTCAGATTTGATATGCACGCTATACATGTTCACAAGCGCAATAAACTTTGTGAAGGACTACTTTTGCGTACGTTCTAAAAGCTCATTGGTTGAATTGAGTTCGTGGATATATCAAACATAATATAAATGGGAATGGAATATGTTTTTTCATTCGAATTATGCATAAGAGTTCGATAATTAAAAGAATTACTGTGATCAAGTTGCCTATCTATATTACATTAGTTCTGAACTTACACTGCATGTAATGATGCATTTAATTTGAAATGAAATGACCATTTTATGTACATTAAATTTCAAATTGCAGAAAATACATTACAAAAAATGCAGTGGAAAAATTTCTAATTTACTTTTCATTTAAACCAAATTTATTTTGACAATTAATTTCCCAGATTTTATCCTAGTTTAAAAGGCAAAATTAAATTTGAATAAACTTCACATTTAAATAAATTAAATTGCTTTTAAAGTAATAGTTTAATGAAATTTATATTTGCACTAAATTAATAATTTAGTATAATTTTCATAATATTAAATTTGAATAAACATCAGATTTAAAAAAAATATAGTCTTACTAAATTTTAACGACAAGTAAATTTCAAAAATAAGGATGATTTATTTGCAAATAATATGTAATTGAAATGTGTATGGTTCTAATATTCTGTGTATGCAAATCAATACATGTGCCTACAATGTTAGAAAAAAGCCACATTTGAGCAGCTGATTTATGGCAGTTTTGTTATATCTAAGTACAGTCTTTACATGTATAGTACATGTACTATATGTATTTTTTTTAGATCATCACTTATTTAAGTCGAAACCATACACAATTAAGGACTGCTTATGGCAGTTTTGTAATAAATTATGTTGGAAAGGGTAAAATTATCAAGAACAATATGACACATTGTGAGGGAATAAAAATGATAAAGTCTCCATGCACAAACCAATAAAGTAAAGTATTTTATGTAAGGAACAGAGGCAACAAAATTCCATTTTTTTTTTTTTATTTTTCTGAAAAGATTATAATACATATTTATTAATTACATTAAATAAATTATCTCCTATAGTACAAATGACAAATCAATAAATAATATAAAATGCAGTTCATACTTCTTTGTCTTTCTGCAGAGTTCACATCATAATTCTTACTGTAATCAAATATATTATTATTGCTAAGATAGAAAAAAAATAGACAGGAGGCTACAATTTACTTAATCCAAATCTAGCACTAGTAGTAAGCCATATCTTATAAAACAACACCAATAATTGAGCAATTAAAACATGAGTTATCTCCCTTTCTTTGGTAAAAATGCTCTGCTTGATTTGTTTCAGAGATGAGGCTGTCTTATCAAGACTACTTATGATAATAATAACAGTGCTGCCACTTAAAATTATAATAAGATGAGTTTAAAAATGTACACACTTTACAGCTGTTAAGAAAGTTATTTTTATAGTAGAGAGAAATATAATTCTGATTGTGAATATGATTTTTTCCTATGTATGTCAATCAAAAGATATGTACAATTGATAAATAATAAATGCTTATAAATAAAAGCATATATACTGAGAAGCTACAGTGCATTTCTTATACTTATATTAATTTATTGAAGAAAAAAAAGTTATGCTTATACCCATCAAAATAAATAAAGTAAAAAAAAATCACTAATTAAAAAATCAATATAAAGTACAAGAAAATATCAACCTTTTTATATAATTTTGCTATTTTTTATAATCTATGAAAAGAAATAAATTCAATTCAATTGCCTCATAAGGATTATTATTGAAGATAAAGACGGTTGATACACACAAATTTTAGTAATATATATATATAATAGCACCATAACATACACAGAAATATGATGAATAGAACTATATTAATGTCTCTAACATATAATTGGTCTGTTTTATACAGGGTATTGTTACATCTAGAAATAAATATTCACCTTGACATTGCTTAAACAATAATTGTTTTGATAATGTGGTCAGTTCTTATTTGTCATCGATGTTATCTCCCTTTGACTTGTACACAACTATATTAACAAAAAACAAAAAATCAAGTTGTGATTTGATTTGATTTTTCTTAATTATTGTAGGAAAAAAACATAATTATTAGCAATAAACTTTAAGCAATCGCTTTAACAATTACATGTACAAATTTATAGATAATAAAATGACCATTTTTTTTTAATTACATGATATTGTATTACAATTTAAAACAGGTCATTGGTGTTATCTCCCTTTAATTAGTACATGTACACAACTACATTGTAGAAAAAAAAAACATGATTGACTGTCCGGTTAATTATAAAAAAAATTATTTAAAATTATCCCTAAACTACATGCATTTAAGAAAAATACATTTGCTAACCTCACTTACACTTTGCTAATTAAAAATCTCACCAAAAAAAATGGAATGGTGCCTCATTAACAGTGTCAAATGGATATAAATTACCAGACTTAACGAAAATAGATGAGGATTTTTTTTAATGTCACAAAAATAGAAAAAAAAGGTATCAATTATTAATTTAATGGTTCTACTTATACATGTATAAGCTTAAGTTTTTACTTTACAAACATGCAACTGAGCAAATATCGACGCAATATTTGCCCTTTAAGAGCATGGCCTGACATATCTTGATGACCTACTAACTGTTCGTCTTGACCTTAATTTTTCCCCATACATTTAGATCATTCTGATAATGTTGTCTACTTTTTATCCATGTTTGTATAATCGCATACGTTTGGTAAGCAGACGAGTATCATCCTTCCCAGTTGTTCTTTTCTCTGTACAAAAAGTCAAGAGCAAGCACCTTAATCTGATGTTCCTCCTCTTTGATGGTTATTTTGTTTTGCCTTGATGTTGCGTTGCACTTACTGAAGAAAAAGAAGCTTTAAATTAATACCAGTACAAAAAATGTACTTTAAAAACCAATGATTGAAGTATATAAATTGTGAGTATTTTGAGATAGAGAAAGAAAATGCAATGTATTGTTGGCCAAGAACTCAACAAACAACAACAGTCACAGCTACATGTATGAAAATATGAATCAATCAAAATAATTTAAACTTTAGTTTATATATCCATCTTAATTTAAAACCCACAACCTGACTTCCAATTTTGATACCATTTCATGCAGATAATGTTGTGTTGCTGCACTGAACAATAAAGGGACATAAATAAATTCTCATATACACGGACATAATCTATTTCAGTTTATTTGTGGCTGCTTCTCATACATTGTACAATGTAGTTTAAATTACAAGGTGCACATGTTACATATTGGCAAGCATTTTGTTAATGTCCAAATATACTTAACTCTTACCTTGATACATACACATTTGTATGTGCTGGTACATGAATAATTACTTCGGTTTTTCTCAGAGCTTCAACTGTACTTAGTTATTCATACTGCTTTTCATTTTATGCTTGTACTGCCTGTTTCAATTCCTCCTGTTTTTCTTCCAGTTTTCTTACCCCCTGAAATGCTTATTGAAAAGTTTTTAGATAGGGAAGTATCTGGTTGTGGACTACAATTAAAAACTATATAAATGTAATACATGTACATGGTAACATCAACCAATCATAAGTGACTATTTTCCATGTTCTCCTGTTTCACTGACACTTTTTTAATAATAGATTAATTAGAGCTCTTCATCTTCCAGTGCACAATAGAAAACAATAGAAATAAATAGATTTTTTGCATGCTCTAACAGAGTACAATATGTATGTTTGTCAATAATACATGTACATAGAAACTAAAAACAACATTTACTTTGAACTCTTTTGTGTTTTGCATGTAGTTGTACATGAACCAGGAAGACAGTAACAGCATTTAAATTAAACTTCTTCAAAAAAAATTATTGACAGTCACTTTTCATGAAAAAAGATTATGTGATAGTATGTAAGGCCGTTTGATAAATTCAAAGAAGACATGTTTAGTGCATGAACAGGCCTGGGACTATTGCATTGTAATTTCGTCTGAGACAGAATTTCATTTCATTAGCAATGTCCAGAAGCGATGAATCAAGGGAGACCCAGCAGGAACATTTGGACTTGATAATGGTACATGTAGATCTGAGGCATATAATTTTATTCAATAAGTATGCATAATGTTTAAATCATATTTACGGATAATTCCTTTTAAGAAAACTCTCAAAACAATTAATTCATTGATGTTAATGAACTAAAATCACTAGGGCAGATCCTGTTTTTAGCAACCCCCCTTTTTTCTAATATTTCTGGATCTGCATTGATATAACTATGCATATTTATGACAAGGGCTAAAACCATAAGGGAATGTGTCCATCGTAACGGGAAATAAATTTATCTATGACCGCACTTCATTGATCAATTGTACATATACAATGACATGTAAATTGACATGTCATGCGATAGATACTGCGACTAGAAAATATACCTGTGCTCTAGTATGTAAATTCAACCCATCGAGTTGTTTCATAAGGTATCACATCCCATTTAAAAGGCGCATTCATATCGAAGGTATAAGTTACAGCAGGGAAGTTATATGAGACTGAAGACTCCATTTTGTCTGATAGTTTGAATAGGGAACGTCTTTTTTACAACGGGTTGATTGTGATGTGATGCGGAAATGGAACCGAGTTTGTAGGGAATATTATAATTATCATTGCGCATGTTCGAAAGCTATTTTCACTTTGAATGCATGACGAACTTGAAGAAGCGGGCAATTTAATTGTAAAAAAAAACCAAGTAAGTTTGACGGCTTTTATACCCAATTAATTTTCATATTTAATGAAAAGGATCAAAAGATAATAATGGGTGACCATCATTTTCATTAAATACATTTGGATTGTGAATTTCCAACTATTCCAATTATTTTACTGAATTGTGAATATAACTTTCCCCTCCGACAGACATTTATTGGAGCAACATAATAGGCGTTCATTCATGTACAGATTCAACTCTTCGTTTAACAACACTTGTATATACATTTAAAGTTTTTTTAAAGGGTATGTCCAGCACTGCCATTGGTGACACCATTGATGAGGACATTCCATGGTGCGACTTGTTCATTCAACACACAAGCCCTTAGTATGGATGGGTGAAAGATCTGGAGACGGCTAATTCGGTTGTGGAGGATTTTTCTTTAGCTACCCCCACAACTTATGCAGTACTAAGAACTACCAAAAGTTTTGGAAAATTTTCCCGTAATGGCGAGGCATATTCTTTTGTAAAGAAATATCCTTTTCCATATTTTCTTCTCAATGCGCAATTTATTTTGGTCACAAGATCTATTGCTGTGATTTATTTTGTAAATGATTATTGGTGTTATCTCTTTTTTTATGGTTGAAGGTGGAAGGCAGGGTACCCCTTTCTTCATCGTTGGTCACCGTTTGATGGAATGTCATCAAGGGTCAAATTACAGACAAAAAAGGAATGAAAAGGTATTACCTAAGATCAATGATTCTAATAGAAATTATGATGTAACAATTGAAAATTGTGGTGTAACATTTGATTTTTGTTTTCATCCAAATTCTTGGGACAGTGAAATAATTGTACATTAAGAATAGCCATGCATATTGATTGAACAAACAAAGCTAAAACAGTTTTGTAAGATTTTAATAATTTGTAAATATGTTGTGCAAAAGGATTCTTATTTTCAGTAATATTCAAATATCAACCATTTAATTGAGTTTTTTTTTATTTAAAAATGTGTTTTTAGATTTTTTTTAGGAGAATCACGATGACCATCTATACCCTCAAGCTGCATATAATAAAAGAAACACAGGGACAAAAAGCTGGGCTACAGTGCAGCAGTATACTTGAGGGAGGTTTTTTTTCCAGAGTATAGGGTAAAGAAAATATTAGTGGTTATTTATATCATTAAACTTCACATATCAATACTTCACCTGGCCGACCTGTTGTAAAATGACTAAACACAACGCTTAGATTGTGACTTTAAGAATGCATCATATCTAGTTTATTATATCACAATCTACATGTTTTAAAATGTCAATACACAACACTTAGATTGTGGTTATAAGAACACATCATCTTTAGATTGTTATATCACAGTCTACATGTTGTAAAATGTCTATACACAAGACTTAGATTGTGGTTATAAGAATGCATCATCTTTGGTTCATTATATCTATCTGTAGTAAAATGCTAAATTTCAGATCTTTGGTTAAATGTATGTTTATTGTGATTCTTATTTTGAATAAAGGTTCTTATTTCAGATTGTAAATGATAACCCATACTTCAGACGAATAGCATCAGAACAACTGAAAGCTGATTTGAGTTCTGCTTGCTACAATGAAGTTCAAGTAGATGCAAGAATTTATATGGATCTGCCTAAAAAATGTGACCACAGCAAACACACAATGAATGATGTATGTATGGTTTTATTAAAGTTGAAATAAATTAAATGTATTACCGATTATGTGTTCAATAATCATGCACAGGAAAAAGCAATAATCATATTTGTTTGATCCCTTAGCTGTAGGTTTGTGTTAAAATAAATGTACAGTGAGTTCCTCTATTAATTGATAGATTGTGTATGAATAAGTGATTAATGAATAGACACATAACGTGTTCAATTTATTTATATTTATTAACTGTATAATGTCAGATTCTTATTCTTAATTCAAATTGTCTACTCCCTACTCATAAAATTGTACTAACAAATTTGCATTGCGGTATTAATATCATCAATAAACACCAAGATAGAGAAAAGCAAGGAGAAATTTATCTATCATTGATATATCAAATGTGCCAGTTTTTCGAACTATCACATGGATTCACCAAAAAAAAAAAGAACTCAAGTTTTCAATGCTTTCTCATATATTGACAACAATGTTCATAATACATTCAGACTAAAGCATGTAACATTTAAACATCATGAATATTATATTGTTTATAGGTATGTGACTCTGAACTGTTGAAACCACCATATGCATGTTTTTTTTTTTTTTTTTTTTTATTTCATAGGCTGCTGATTTGAAAGCACCAATAGATCAGCGTGTTGTAGACCACATTTACAATCTGGTTGATGATGGTATTTACAATGTTGGGGAGATCAAGAGACACATAAACATATTTGTTAAGAACTTATTTGGTAAAAACAGTTTACCAAATGCAATAAACCTTAGATTCTACCCAAGTCGTAAGGACATGCGTGGAATGGTTGACAGGAGAAGAAAACTGATAAAAGGACTTCTAGACCAGGAACAATTAAATTTAAAAGTTAAAGCATGGAAAGATGCCCATCCAAACGACACCATCTATTTTCGGCCCTCAGCAAGGGTTAAAATACCAGGAGTGGAAGATGAGGCAGATGTAAATGAATGATGAACTGCTGAAGATCAGCAGTTTTTGCTCTTTTACCAGAACAGTTGACAAAAGCACATGTTGAAACGATATGGTGGAGAAACTGTTTTTCTTGACGCTACATACAGAACCACGAAGTATGCACTGCCATTATTTTTTTGTATGTATTCATGCAAATTGTAGCTATTATGTTGTTGCTGCATTTGTGACAGAGAATGAGGATAGTGCTTCTATTTCTGAAGCACTTTCAATCCTTAAAGAAGTAAACACATCATGGACAACCAAAAGCTTTATGATAGATGCCTTAGAAATAGAGATGATTTCACTCAATGCTGTGTTCCCAGGTATTATTTCCTTTAAAATATTGCTCATTTAAACTGTAAACAGATTAATATTTTTGTTATCTAAATAGTCATATCAACACTGCCAAAAGTACCACATATGAGAATAAAATGGTTTGCAACATACAATAATCCTTTGAAACAAGCTTCAGTTATCATATAATTATGGATTAATCATAATATGATAATCATTTGTTTTTCATAACCATTTTATCATTAAATGATTTCCACAAACATTTTATCATCATGCTTTCAAGTAAAAATTGTCAGATGATTGCCATATATGCATATGGTTGTGTATTATTATTGTTAAGTAGAGAAGCGGGGAAACTTCCCAGACCAAAACATGATTCAAGGGAAGTTTGTAAAGTGTCTTTTGCCGATTTTTGAAAAGAGTGGCTTGATAACCGGATGATGAATTCTAAGATATATAGGGCCAAGTCATTCACAAACATGTATTACTTGTTTGTGAGTAAACTGATCATGTAAATACACCAATACATTCCTTCTAAAAATGTTTAATTCTAAAAAATCTGTAACTGAAACTTCAATTTATTTGGTTGTCTTACAGAGGCTTGGATTTTTATTTGTGATTTCCACCGGAGACAGGCATGGATGAGATGAACATCCGCCCACAAAAATGCAGTTACTGAACATCAGGATGAAATTCTAGGACTTCTCAATGTGAGAACAAAAATCGTTTTTTTTTTTTTTTTTATTAAAAGTACAATTACAGTTATACATAGTTTAAGGGTATATAATTCAACCTGAAGGTCAAAGGTGGGAGTTTTACATGTAAAGGCAACTCATCCAAAACTGTTTAATGGATTTTTATGTAACTATGATCCTGAAGTGAGTTTTGCTCACAGTATTTCTACTTACATTTTCGATAAATACAAATTATAAAACATGAATTTCTTTTTTATATCTAAGAAAATCAATACACAAAACCCATTTTCACACACTTATTAAAAAAAATGACAATTTTATTGTGTTCTAATTTGTTCTTTATGCTAAAAATTTATTGCACATATGTAAATAAATGATAAAAAATTGATAGACAATAATTTCTCCATATTTTTTCATTAGTTTGATGCATGATTTAGTCTGTTATGTTATTGACAGAGTGTAGCGGAGTCCATAACACAGGATGAGTTCAACAAAAATTTATCTACACTAAAAAGCAGCAAAATCTGTCGAAGCACAATTTGAAGACGTACATAGAGAAAGAATGGTTGGCAAATGACAAGCACAAGGTGTCTGATTTTATTCTTTTGGTTTTAAATAGTCACCATGTTCCTAATGTTAAGATTTAATATATTGTGTGACTAAAGATATTTGTGGGAAATAAAATATATGGCTGTAAGTATTAGACCTTCCAACACACACTTGATACAACATACATGTTTATGACTTCCCTCTAGGAGACTGAGTTGATCCACTTCACTGAGAAAATACGAAATTACAATTTAGATCATTTATTCAACAAAGTTCATGTAAATACAATTTTACGTCTGGTGGAGAAAAAAGAACTAATGGATCGAAAAAGTTTTTATAACAATCAGATAAAAAATAAAATAATGATGATAAGACATAAGAAAGTAAAAATAAATTCCCAGATGAGGATGGCA
The DNA here is from genome assembly GCA_037379345.1 of Perna viridis. Taxonomy (NCBI): domain Eukaryota; kingdom Metazoa; phylum Mollusca; class Bivalvia; order Mytilida; family Mytilidae; genus Perna; species Perna viridis. The sequence continues at coordinate 60,291,218 of CM074512.1, forward strand.
GTTCATTTTTTTTTTACTTCCAAAAAACTTTTATTTATAAAGAATTCAGCTTAATACATGTACTTTCACAGAGTATTTAGATCACACTACCATTCCATTATCAGCTGCTTCATTAGCTTGTACAAAGTTTCTACAATTCTAAAGTTTAATTTTAATTCTAAAACAGGAATTACTTATTGATGTCCTCAAATCTGTTTCAAAATATAACTTTAATTAATCAGTCTTTAAATTATTTTGCAGATGTGGGTTCGGGCCTACCGGAATGAGATGTTGACATTAGTTGTAAACACCAACAATGGTGTCGAGGCTCAAAATAAAGTTTTCAAACAAGATTACTTGGCCCCATACAAAGTGAAAAATATAACTGGTTTGATGTTGGTGCTGATAGATGATTTCTTTGTAGATGCAAACAGGGAGAAAGTTTAAATCTTTATTTACAATAATAGTAATTTAATTTTTATGAATTACCAAATTAAGCTCAGAATCAAATCATAAAAGGCCACTAAATAGCGTTTAAACCCCTGCTAAGATAGGGGCTAGGGTGCTCTGATCATAGAGCAACTGGGTTGTGTGCCCCATGTGATGGTGGGGTAACCCTGGCATACTACATGCTGGAGTTGTCAGGTCATAATACAGAAAACCTGACTGCAAATCATAGTGGTGCACCGTGTTGGGGAAAGATGACATGGTCTTCACACGTTTAGGGAACATTGCTGATCCTTAGCTCACCTCCCTATTTCCAATGGATATCAAAATATGTCTATCCAATTTTCCTTGTGTCCCATCCCATTTTTCATTTCATCACCATTTCATGTTCATTTTATCACCTTTTTCGTGTTCATGGCCTGGATATAGCCCAAATATTGCTGCTTGGGCGATTAACGTCAACAATTAATCAACCAATCTGTATTTGAGACCCATTGGTGACCTTCTGTTGTCTTGTATATTTTTGTCGTTTGTTGTCTCTCTGACACATTCCCGTTTACATTCTATATTCTGCATATATGCTCAAGAATGTAATGTTTTTAACATTTTACATTTAATATTTGGATAATTATTTTCATAGGTAAATGGACATAGCAGGTAAGGAACAGAGTGATATAACAACATAATATATATATTCTTCACAAATATGTATACAGTAATCATGTATCAAAATTTTTTATCCATTACTATAACCACCTACCACAATGTGACATGAATGTTAAAGCTGCAGTAGCTGTCAAATTTGATTGTACTGAATTTTACTGATAAAATGAAATATGTTTGTAGTAATGCAATTGAAGCAGTAAATGTCAGTAACAGCTACAGAATATTGTGAAAACATCGTTATTTTAATCAAAGAAGATTGGTAGCTCAGATCTAATCATTTTCGCCATTACTTCCCAAGATTGCCGACAGGACATCAACCTTGGTTAAAAATACTTTAACCTTGGTAAAAAAAAATAACAATAGCAGATACACAAGAAAGCACGTGTCTTGTTTACATCTCATTTCATCCATTTCTTGATTAGTTTTCAAATAAACACCTATTTCATGTATTTAGCACACTATATTTGTAGATATCGAATGGAATTATACAGGAAAAGTACAATTTAGTCGAAATAATTCTAAGTTAAGACATATTTCAACAGAAACAAAAATTTACGAAAGTGACATCTATTTAATCAGCATGTTTATTAAACACATTTCTGCACTTTCAATTATATAACTGTAGACAGCTTCTGGTTGTGGTCACAAGTGTAAAAACCTTATACCCTAGCTATTGCTTTTTTCTGTTGTAATTGATTGGCTTAGGTGTCACTGTATATTATAGCTTATTTTTCAATAGATAACAGTTTTCACCACTTTTCGCATGTTACACGTATATGATAAAGGAAACACTTAGATACAGATATGTGATGCTTAATGGTTGAGATTCTTCATACTTAATAAAAAATGATTCCGAATCATCTTCTAAATTTATCGAAGATGATATTTTCAAAATGCTTGAATTTTTTATCGCAAATATATTTGTCCATTGTGGTGGACACGTTTTTCAACTAACGATCAGCATTCCAATAGGAACATATCGTGTTCCACTACTTGCTGACCAATTTCTTTACTCTTATGAGGCTGACTATATAGCTGATCTTATCAAAAGGCAGGAATATTGTTTGGCTAAATGTCTTGCTATATTAATTGTACAATCTATGTTTCAGAATGCACTAGCTTTAACCAAAGGTATTCAACCAATGCAACTGACCCAAAAGGCTGCTCTGGTAATGAGAGAATATGTCACAAAGAAAATCATAAAAACATCTAGCAAACCAAAGGCACAGAGGACAATTTGTGACATGCTTGATTGTCAAAAGCCAAATAAGGTGCGTGGGTGCTGTGCGAAGTGTGTGGCCGATGGCTGCACTTCAAATGCATTGGTCTGAACAAAGTGCCAAGAAATGATTATGTGTGTATTGTTTGTGAATCACAATATAGATAGTTACACCCCATGCATAGAAGTTGCAGGGGTATTTAGTTTTGAGCCTGTCTATCCTTAAGTGTGTAATAGTGTGTTGTTGCCTGGAGATTGCCTTCATTTGTGGAATGTTTTTTTCTTCAAACTTTGTTGAATGATTAGTTACTGATATAATTTATAATGATATAATTTACTTTCCATTTATCTTGTCACATTTTGAGAGAGTCAGGCTTGCATTTTCAAAAAAGTGCAAATGTTGTGATGTGGGGTATTGAGAGGGAGGTATTTAAGGTTCTGATTGGGTTGTTGTCTTTTAGACACATTCCCCATGCCCATTGTTTATGAATTGTACTTATTTAAAGCAATTATCAAAAACATGCATTTACAGATTTTCAATATGAGTCCATGAGGTTATGAGTTTCTACATAAATAGTAATTGTTAACAAACAGGTCAACAGACTGTGTTAAAAGTATTTCAACATGGATTTGAACTGAAAGGTAAAAGCTCCTATAGAGTTTTGTTTGTCTCTATGCATTAGTAGCAACAATTTTTTAATGTCAGTTTCTTTCACATATAGAATGTATAAAATGTATTTTTTATTTGTCAATTTATAAATATTTCTATGCTTAATACTTTATTTTGACATGATTTTACTTCTAAATACATTTCAGTGTATATGCATCTTGAAATATGTCTTAGTCATTTTCATAATTGTGATTGCTTGGTGTGTTAAATTGATGTTTTGTTGAAAACCATTTTAATTTTTTTTATTGGTGTTATCTTTTTATTTAACCTTTGACCTTTTTAACCTTTTAAAGAGATGTTATCATATTTAGTCTCTTTCTTCTGTAAGAATCACATTTATGTTTATTGAATTGTATTATTTGGTTCCTTAAGGTCATCAGTTATCGTACCATTTGTAAGAATAAGTCTTTTCTACAATTTAACAATGTTAGGAAATTTTAGAAATTAATTGTATAATATTCAAAGATATGCAGGAACATGCATTCAAAAGATAACAACACAAAATTTTATTCTGGCCTCTTGTTATCTTATTGTACGTAATGATTTATGCATAAAGACATGATATATATATATATATATATTATTTTTCGTTACTCATTTGTACCTAAGTAAAAACCAATGACGAGTGAATAAAATTAGTATTAGTACAAAGTATTTCTGCTTTTTTTTTATTGGCATAGCATGAAAACTTGGGATAGCCACGAGTACAACAGTATGCTCTTTTACCTAGCACCATGGACATAAAAACAAAGGTCAATCAAAAGTTCTTCATAGGAAATTAATACTAGAAGGCAATACCAATCAAAATCAAACGAAACAAGGACTCATAAAATGAAGACATTTACAGCAGTTGAAACTAACACAAAAAGATACAGCACAAATGCCACTAAATAAAAGGAGTGAAATCAGAAAGGTAATGACAATGTCTTTGCTCGATCCAGTAAGGGTGAAAAGTTACAAAAGGCTGAGCTAGGACGAATATCAGATACAATTTCTTAAATGCATTAGTCATGATGGCAACATGACATTTCTCGAATGCTGACTTTAATTTGACGGATTCATAGCCCTGTCTAAGCAACTTTTAAGAAAGCATCATTTCTCTCTCAACAAAATCAATGTTCTTAGAACTTAAACTCTTAAGTAATGCATCAGTTGAGACACATATACTCCATAGGCTGGTTTTGCTGGTATGATGCTACTCAAAAGTCAAAAGTTAACTATAAAAAATTAAAGACAACATGTGTTTGCCAATATTCTCAGGTGTCTGTTAAATGTTGATATTAGTTTCATAAACAAAATTAAATTATTAATAGATATAAATTCTAAAAGATAAAACATGTTTGGCAAAAAGTACAGTTTTCGTACATTTTGTACATTTAAAAATATATATGCCAGTGTGAATTATGACATTACCTTTTTCTCCATATCATATCGCATTTTTGTACGTTATTTTCCTAACGAACAAATATTTATTCATATTTTCTTACGTAGTTTTCCTCTGAAATTATTTTGTGGTATTCAGTTCCTTTCTAATTATTTTGTGGTAATTAGTTTCTTTTAAATCAAAATTGAAAGTAAGTTTAGCGCATGCGGGCAATAACGACTTCCGCTTCACAATCGACCCGTTGTAAAAAAGACGTTCCCGTTTGAATATCCCCGTGTTCATTTAAATTTAGATGCACTCGAATTTTCCTTTAATGAATGAATGAAAACCCGAGATATCCCGAATAAAAGGCTCACTAAAAACCACTAACAAACTTTCACGAAGATATGATACCGGATTATATATCAAAGTGTTAATTTGCCAACCATTTTATTATCAAAAGGGAAGGCTGGGATTTTCTTGAAAATAAATCTTATGCAGTCATGGAGGACAGAAAAAAAGAGTCGTCTTTGCTTCAAAATAAAGCCTTTTCAAATAAGAAAAAAGTTCGTATTCACGGGAAAAAAATTTACCCATTCAGAAATCCCAGCTCTAAAAATGTTCTAAAGAGTAAGCAATTATTACCTCAGTTTCTGAGCGTGTACTCCATCAGTTCTTCAAAAAAAAAAAAAAAAAAAAAAAAACCCGCTTGATCGGTTTTGACATCGAACTTCTATGCACACTCCGAGGTTACTACTGCGAATACAGCATCATTTCATCATTCGTTGCACAGGTAGAATTCAAAGTGAAGACATGTTTTATCCGTCTCAAAACACAAAGTATTTTTACTTTCCTTTCATTCTAATCTAAACGAGTTTTCAAAGGCTACCAATATCTTAAACAATAATATATAAGCCAAAACATCTTGATCAGATTCGAGTAGGAAATCTAATTTTGCCAAGAGAGACAGAGATAAAAGTATTATTGTGTTTATCTTTCAACCAATAGAAAAAAAAGATAAGTGTCAAATTAACTTTTATAGTTATATTGCAATCAATGTTGACATATTTTCAAAATCAATGTATTTAAAGGCAAAATTTGGATCCTCGTGCGGCAAGCCTAATCAATTAATGTAATTTTAATTGTATCTCCGTTCATTGTTTTGTATACGATTTCCCCTTTAACCCACAATGTCGGTTAAGTCTATGATAATGAGAACACTAAAATTCACACATAAACTAGTTTTAAACTACGGTGCACTTGTGTATGATTGGGATCAGCACGACAGACTTCAAACTATCTCTATAATCTAGAGAAAAACTCGACCCGATTAGCCCTTTTTACATAAAAACTTGATTTTCATTTCTGTCTATGCAGAAGTTGTCTTTCCTCGCTAGGCTCAGCACTTAATTCTATGAATAGCCCACAAAAAAAAAATAAATAAAAAAAAATAGTCTTAGCAAATTGCTAGAAAAAAACGTTCTGACCTTGGTTATAGTTAATTGAAAATAAATATTCTGACTTCCGCAAAACCTTTGAAAAAAATTTGGCTCGTTACGCTCGTCATAGTTTGTTAATTAGAAAAGTATACATGTTTAAATACTCCACAAGTTTTATACAACACCCTAATAGTCTCAAATGGCCATAAAAAATACATGTACATAAATGATTTTACTGGGGTAATGTGTAGTAGTCCATGGGCCGGGAGGGTCAATCATGCACCCCATCATCAACTTCATTGTGATTTTGAGGTACCTTTATACCTCCCATTACCGAATTAATTTGTCGTCAAAGAATATTCTTGGATTCTTTTTCAGTATAAGCGTATATTAGTACCCCACTTGGTAAAAAATCAAGATTGTTGTGACTCAATTGATTGATCGTGCTTCCTGTGAACAAACTAAATAAATATAGGTACATGTATCATTATGTAGCAAAATGTCTGAACTTAAAATGGTACCAGGAAAGTTGCAGTAACACTTAAGGTTTGGGGGTTAAAAAAATGTACCCATACCCCACCGACAAATCGCTCAAATTGACATTTTTCCATGTCAAAACTCCCAGAGTATTAATATGCCTAAGTAAAAATAGCTTATATGGTATTTTGCCTCAATGAGGTATATAAATAGCAAAAAATAAATATAAAATAAAGATAAAAAACAAAATAAAAAACAAAAACAAAAACAAAAAAACAAAAATTTTCCTATTTATTTTTTGGCGACAAAAAAGATTCGCAAATTAGAGGCATAAGGGTACCTAAAAATCATATTATGGTTGTTTGGTGGTGGGGGTGGGGTATTTAGTGCACCAGGGTTATCTCAGCCAACGTACTATATTTCAATATTGCAACTGTAGATTTCATTCATATACATAGATATACGAATCTGTTCCCCAAAAAGTTTCTTGCAACATTTCCCGTTTTTGGGGCATATTTCAGGTCCAGGAATGCAACCTGTCGGATATAGTAGAGGCATATGCCTTGTATTATGGAGAATAAACTTCGTTTAATAATGTCTTTAATAAAAAATCATAAAAAAGTAACACATGCTTTGGTAAAGAACCCAAATCACATACTTTGGTAACCCGCATGTTTAAAATTGCATTGAAAAAAATAGACTATGAGTATGGAAAATAAATAATCAAGCCAAAGTTATGATATCCATAAATAATCTGACTTTCACCAGGCTGGAAATAACATTTCTGACCGGAAAAAAAAGGCTCCCCTAAGAATGTAATTGTCGTCCCCTAAGACAGAAAGAAACAAGCAATGGACACAACTGGTAAACCAAAATACTCAAAGTAAGATTACGCTAGCGCTAGTACATGTAATATCTTTGTGTCTTGGAGAGACGGCTCCACACTTGTCTATCGGCTCTTCCGTGCGACAAATAGAAAAATCAACTTTCCATTGAGCAGATGTAGATTTTCTAACAATCACCAATAAAAATATCCATATGTACGAAGAACACAAACATTATTTTCAAAGGCTTACAATTTCCTAACGTTTCAATTTGATAGTTACTGCCATTTTTTAGCTAACTGCAAAAACTTGAACCTTGCAGCATCACCCGATCAAAAATGGCACACAAAGGCAAGTAAGCCGGCCGAAAATGGCCAGTAAACGAGAAATCCGGTCAGAAAAGGCCAAATCCAACCACCACAGCAAGTGGCAGTTAGGGCACAACAGTAAATACTGTGTTAATGACTTTACTAGATAATTAGCTTATATATCCGACAATGACTGGAATTCTATCGTTGTTCTACCCCAGTAATGTTGCAAATTTTTCTTCATCATGCAAACAACAATATACGGTTTGTTTTAAATCAAGAGTGTAGTAATTTTGCCATCGTTTTGTTTTAGAAGAAACTCAAAATGTAGCAAAACTTTTCTGAACATCGGTGGTAAACATTTGGTTAGGAAGCTTAGTTATGTCCCTTATCATACGATTGAAGTTTATTTTCATTATGTTGTTTGTATAACATTCATGATGTTTTTGCCCTTAGTTTTCGCCGAGGAAGAATACATATCACATAAATGGTGCATGTACACACTAATGAATAATTTGTAAACATTTTGTTATGTCTACTTCTTTGTACTTCAACAAATACCACCTCCTACATGTCAATGAGCTGAAAACAGAGAATGGGAATTCCCCGACATTTCAAAACTCAAAGACCAACATAAAAATCTCGCAAAAACATTAAACTCAACAAGTTTCTGTGACAGGTTCATGTATAAATTAGCGAAAATGATTCTCTGCTACATGAAGATACAATTGTGCAGATTTGATATGCACTCTATACATGTTCACAAGCGCAATTAACTTTGTAAAGGACTACTTTTGCGTACGTTCTAAAAGGTCATTGGTTGAATTGAGTTCGTTAACTTATCAAGCATGATATAAATGGGAATGAAATATGTTTTTTTTTTCATTCGAATTATGCATAAGAGTTCGATAATTAAAAGTATTACTATTATTAATTTGTCTATCTATATTACATTAAAAATGAATTGATTTCTTCTGATGAATAAACGTGTAACTACATTCCTATTTCAATATTTACATATTTGTTTCTTATGTCTAAACCCCTATAGTTTCCTCCGATTTTACCCTTCTGTGGATGAGGCTATTACATCTAAACTATTCCTTGAATGTCAACACTTTAGCTCTATTGGGAATAATATTAGCAGTCACAAGTACACGTATGTGCATATATCATATTTAAGTAGCAAAGATTATTTCTTTACAACTGTTCTCCAGTATCACCAAAAGAAGATTCTCAACTTCTCATTTGATAGTAATAATAGTAAAAGCTCATGTTATGTACAGAACACTTTGTAGTGATGATCTGATCATGATAGTGTTGCCCTTAAATATAATGTGAAAATCCTCCTAAAATTTTGCGGGAATTTCTTGCTGTATACCAGTAGCTATACTGACCATAGAATCCCAACCAATAATGATACCTACAAAATAGTTAAGAACTAAAAATGTCATAGTATGGGGTAGATTTTTAATTTAAAAAATGCAAACAAAGTACAAAATGTGATATCAAGGTCAATCGTAATTAACCCTAGAGCATGTAGAAGGCTATGCGTCTTGAAAATGCTTAACAACATCAAAAACCTACTTGAAAGATAAAACTGTAACAACCTAGTGTAAACATGATTTGTGTTACTGGCTGACTAATTACTATGAGGGTGATTGGTCTGTTTCAGCAGGTAACAACCACCCCCCTACTTTTTAAAGCCACGCAAAGCATAATCTGTAGGTCTTACATCACCAGGTTGGTCAATGTATTAATAGTCATCTGGTAATATCAGGTTGTCCCATCAATATACAAAGCTAAAAGAACAGCATTGAATCTCTACTGATGCATTTCTTCACATAAAATGTTATCAATATACCTTGAGCGGTTCTTTACATGAAGCCTAATTCTCCAATTTTAATTATATAACAAATGGTTGTTGCTAATTATATGACATTTTTTATCATTCAAACAGCAGGTGTGAAAGTTTCTGATTGTCTGTGAAACGAAAAACAAAATCAAACATCTCCACTACTATTTTGCTAGTGTGCTTTCTGTTAGAATGCTCGTCATGAAAACTTACTGTGTATTCAAAGCAAAACTGTGTCAGCCTATTGACAATATCATCAAGATTATGTTAAACATACATACATGTGGATGAATAATAATCACTAAGTATCGCATGTACATTTGTATAAGTACTTACTGCTACAGTAAATGTGTCAAATGATAATTGCCCTTCTTACTTGGTCAATATTCTTCTCTAAGAAATGTGTAAGTGTCTCTCTTTTAAATACAAGTCTTCACTTAAAGTTCTAAAAAAAATAAAAATACAGGTAGACAAATTTAGTTTGTACAAGTTGTTCAATTTACTAACAATACATATTTTTAAATATTGAAATGCCAGCCATATGTGTAAAGATTGAATTAAGTATGATTCTGTTGAAAAATATCTGTTGGTATTGAACCCCCCCCCCCAAAAAAAAAAACAAACAAACAAACAAACAAAACAAAACAAAACAAAACAACAAACAACAAACGAACAAAACAAACAAAAACAGAAAAACGAAAAAAACAAATGCCAACCAATCAACATATTTCAATCTTTGCACACATCAAATTTTATTTTAAGTTCTATTTAAGAATTCAACCTTTTGCAGGATTGTCAGGTAATGCCTGTTTTGTACAATAAGTAAACAAATTGTAATTATATTCCACTGACTGACTTATTCTTGTAATTAATGTTCAAATGAGGTTTAATCGATTACAAATATTGTAACTCTTCTTTGACAGATACGTAGCTATATGCTGGGCAGGTCCAGAAATTTGTAAAAAGGGCTTGGTGTTCATTTTTTCACTAAATAAGCATACATTAAAAAAAACATTCCACCATAGGTGGTCCAATATCCAGAATCCTTCCACTGGATTTGTTGCTTAATATGTGTTCCTAATACATGTACCACAGGTTCATGTATTCCCTACTTCATGTCAGGGTTCAAAAGTAAAATTTTACTTGTATTCTTACTATATACAGTTTGATAATCAGCAGTTTTCTATAATATTTTTGTATCAAATTATTCTAACTAGTATTATGACGGTGGTTTTGCTGGTTGGTAGAGTATTTTATTTTGTTTCCGCGAGAGTGTAGGGGGAAAGCTCACGCCGTCACAATATGGATTGGTACCTGTTAATTCTAGGCAGCTGTTAATCCTAGGCAACTGAAATAACAATACGTTAGTGTAGTTGGTACCAGACGCCCGAAACGGCCAACGTCGCCCATTATATAGGGGCTTAATGTTGAACCTGCCGTTCGATTCGTCCAGTAAGACCAACCCACTGTTCATACATAATGAGTAGCACAAAATAAATAGGCATCTATAAACAATCAGAGTTCAATAAAAGAAGTTTCTTTAAATTTTACATATATCTAATCTTCGTTCGAAACGTAAATATAAACATTTGCCAAAATACCAAACAGTTCACCAATTTAATTAGTTTTTGAATTCCGAAACAAGTAATTTTAAATCATCTTTATTAATCAATTCCCTTATGCAAGCCTTAATTCTTTAAGTTCAAAGATATTAATAAAACTAAAACTCGGTCACTGACTTATCTAGGTCGTAATTGCCGTCATTCTTCTTCTTTTTTTTTTTGTTTATCAAAATTGCATCAGGCAACTTATCAATTCTGAATGAAGAGTGATTAGACCTATCTCTTAGATTATCAAAACATATTCCCAATATCAAAAGAAAAAGGTATTAACTTAGCTGGAGATATCATTAATGCCATCATTTGAGTTCTGAAATAACTTTCATCTGAATCTATTTCGAAAGAATGACTAGTGGGATTAATCAAATAATGAAATCGCTCGATCGTGTTTTTCTGACCTAGTTAAAAATAATAAGTACACGAAAGCTAAATTTTGTATCACAATAATACCCCCCATTTTAGTTAACAACTGTCCTCAGTTGTTTAATTAATGAATAAAAAATATGTTATCAATACAAATATACACCGTCAGCATAAAGTAATCAGTTTAAAAGAAAATACATATATATATATATATATATATTACAATTTTTTTGTATTTTCTTTCAATTTTATACTTGTTCCCCTTGTAATATTCTCTTGTTATAATATTTCGTCTGCCCTTTTTCTTTCATGGCTATTTAGTCTTCTGTACTTTCTTGATTTTACATTTAACTCGGATAGTTAACTTATAATAGGTTAAATTGGTCAGTAATCATATTTTTTTTAACAATAAACATATATGATGAAGGCTTAATCGATAATGAATTCCTCATAACAAGCGTTTTAAAGTTAAGAATTGAATCAAATAATTTGGCTTTCGTGCAATACTGTTAAGATTCAAATATCCTGGTAACCGTGAACTATCTTTGTCCATTCAAGTCATTTACGATTTATTTAGCCATAGGCGTTCTTTTGTACATGTAGGTCGCCACTAAATAAATATATCACAATACACGATACAAGACATAATTGTATGCAATTACTATCATTATTATTTTAATTATCATCATTATTATTATTATTATTAATATTATTATCATCAATATTAGTATTTGGAATAACGGGAACTAATTTTCTTAATAGTTCAATGGTGTCGGAGATATGATTTTGGACATTGGTGTTCATGTTCATGATTTGAATTATCAGTTTATTTAGCATCACACACGTTGGACGTTATAGATTATTGCAGTAGTTGACAGGTATAGAAATTCAGCGATTTAAATGAAGATCAATTTCAAAAGTATTTAGCCAAGTATCTGTGGCAAAGTTTGTGTCTTTCTCCATCTGGAAATTATACCATATTTTAATCTGTTTATGTCCTTTCTACCCTATACAATAGCTGTCAGACTAGGAGCATCATGGTCGGCCCAATAGTACTTTCCATGCCTAAAATAGATATGCGCATTTGTAATTTTATTTTGTAACCCCTTTTTTGAAAAAAAATTAAATTAATAAAACAATATAATGCCCAAACGATACAGAAAATATAGGAACGTAATGATGCAGATAATCTGTATTGACAACAAATTGTGGTCCGCTAATTGATGTGCATCATTACGTTCCTATATTTTCCATATCTTATCCTGTTTTATTAATTTGATTTTTTTTTCAAAAAAGGGGTTACAAAATAAAATTACAAATGCGCATATCTATTTTAGGCATGTAAAGTACTATTGGACCGACCATTATGCTCCTAGTCTTAAGTCTGACAGCTATTGTATCGGCTAGAAAGGACATACACAGATTAAATTATGGTATAAATTTCCAGATGGAGAAAGATATAAACTTTGCCACAGATACTTGGCTAAATACTTCTGAAATTGATCTTCATTTAAATCACTTCATTTCTATACCTGTCAACTATTGCCATAATCTAGAACATCCAACGTGTGTGATGCTACATCAACTGGTCATTCAAAGCATGAACATGAACACCAATGTCCAAATTCATATCTCCGACACCATTGAACTATTAAGAAAATTAGTTCCCGTTATTCCAAATACTAATATTGATGATAATAATATTAATAATAATAATAATAATGATGATAATTAAAATAATAATGATAGTAATTGCATACAATTATGTCTTGTATCGTGTATTGTGATATATTTATTTAGTGGCGACCTACATGTACAAAAGAACGCCTATGGCTAAATAAATCGTAAATGACTTGAATGGACAAAGATAGTTCACGGTTACCAGGATATTTGAATCTTAACAGTATTGCACGAAAGCCAAATTATTTGATTCAATTCTTAACTTTAAAACGCTTGTTATGAGGAATTCATTATCGATTAAGCCTTCATCATATATGTTTATTGTTAAAAAAAAATATGATTACTGACCAATTTAACCTATTATAAGTTAACTATCCGAGTTAAATGTAAAATCAAGAAAGTACAGAAGACTAAATAGCCATGAAAGAAAAAGGGCAGACGAAATATTATAACAAGAGAATATTACAAGGGGAACAAGTATAAAATTGAAAGAAAATACAAAAAAATTGTAATATATATATATATATATATGTATTTTCTTTTAAACTGATTACTTTATGCTGACGGTGTATATTTGTATTGATAACATATTTTTTATTCATTAATTAAACAACTGAGGACAGTTGTTAACTAAAATGGGGGGTATTATTGTGATACAAAATTTAGCTTTCGTGTACTTATTATTTTTAACTAGGTCAGAAAAACACGATCGAGCGATTTCATTATTTGATTAATCCCACTAGTCATTCTTTCGAAATAGATTCAGATGAAAGTTATTTCAGAACTCAAATGATGGCATTAATGATATCTCCAGCTAAGTTAATACCTTTTTCTTTTGATATTGGGAATATGTTTTGATAACCTAAGAGATAGGTCTAATCACTCTTCATTCAGAATTGATAAGTTGCCTGATGCAATTTTGATAAACAAAAAAAAAAGAAGAAGAATGACGGCAATTACGACCTAGATAAGTCAGTGACCGAGTTTTAGTTTTATTAATATCTTTGAACTTAAAGAATTAAGGCTTGCATAAGGGAATTGATTAATAAAGATGATTTAAAATTACTTGTTTCGGAATTCAAAAACTAATTAAATTGGTGAACTGTTTGGTATTTTGGCAAATGTTTATATTTACGTTTCGAACGAAGATTAGATATATGTAAAATTTAAAGAAACTTCTTTTATTGAACTCTGATTGTTTATAGATGCCTATTTATTTTGTGCTACTCATTATGTATGAACAGTGGGTTGGTCTTACTGGACGAATCGAACGGCAGGTTCAACATTAAGCCCCTATATAATGGGCGACGTTGGCCGTTTCGGGCGTCTGGTACCAACTACACTAACGTATTGTTATTTCAGTTGCCTAGGATTAACAGCTGCCTAGAATTAACAGGTACCAATCCATATTGTGACGGCGTGAGCTTTCCCCCTACACTCTCGCGGAAACAAAATAAAATACTCTACCAACCAGCAAAACCACCGTCATAATACTAGTTAGAATAATTTGATACAAAAATATTATAGAAAACTGCTGATTATCAAACTGTATATAGTAAGAATACAAGTAAAATTTTACTTTTGAACCCTGACATGAAGTAGGGAATACATGAACCTGTGGTACATGTATTAGGAACACATATTAAGCAACAAATCCAGTGGAAGGATTCTGGATATTGGACCACCTATGGTGGAATGTTTTTTTTAATGTATGCTTATTTAGTGAAAAAATGAACACCAAGCCCTTTTTACAAATTTCTGGATCTGCCCAGCATATAGCTACGTATCTGTCAAAGAAGAGTTACAATATTTGTAATCGATTAAACCTCATTTGAACATTAATTACAAGAATAAGTCAGTCAGTGGAATATAATTACAATTTGTTTACTTATTGTACAAAACAGGCATTACCTGACAATCCTGCAAAAGGTTGAATTCTTAAATAGAACTTAAAATAAAATTTGATGTGTGCAAAGATTGAAATATGTTGATTGGTTGGCATTTGTTTTTTTTTGTTTTTCTGTTTTTGTTTGTTTTGTTCGTTTGTTGTTTGTTGTTTTGTTTTGTTTTGTTTTGTTTGTTTGTTTGTTTTTTTTTGTTTTTTTTTTTTTTTGGGGGGGGGGGTTCAATACCAACAGATATTTTTCAACAGAATCATACTTAATTCAATCTTTACACATATGGCTGGCATTTCAATATTTAAAAATATGTATTGTTAGTAAATTGAACAACTTGTACAAACTAAATTTGTCTACCTGTATTTTTATTTTTTTTAGAACTTTAAGTGAAGACTTGTATTTAAAAGAGAGACACTTACACATTTCTTAGAGAAGAATATTGACCAAGTAAGAAGGGCAATTATCATTTGACACATTTACTGTAGCAGTAAGTACTTATACAAATGTACATGCGATACTTAGTGATTATTATTCATCCACATGTATGTATGTTTAACATAATCTTGATGATATTGTCAATAGGCTGAAACAGTTTTGCTTTGAATACACAGTAAGCTTTCATGACGAGCATTCTAACAGAAAGCACACTAGCAAAATAGTAGTGGAGATGTTTGATTTTGTTTTTCGTTTCACAGACAATCAGAAACTTTCACACCTGCTGTTTGAATGATAAAAAATGTCATATAATTAGCAACAACCATTTGTTATATAATTAAAATTGGAGAATTAGGCTTTATGTAAAGAACCGCTCTAGGTATTTTGATAACATTTTATGTGAAGAAATGCATCAGTAGAGATTCAATGCTGTACTTTTAGCTTTGTATATTGATGGGACAACCTGATATTACCAGATGACTATTAATACATTGACCAACCTGGTGATGTAAGACCTACAGATTATGCTTTGCGTGGCTTTAAAAAGTAGGGGGGTGGTTGTTACCTGCTGAAACAGACCAATCACCCTCATAGTAATTAGTCAGCCAGTAACACAAATCATGTTTACACTAGGTTGTTACAGTTTCATCTTTCAAGTAGGTTTTTGATGTTGTTAAGCATTTTCAAGACGTATAGCCTTCTACATGCTCTAGGGTTAATTACGATTGACCTTGATATCACATTTTGTACTTTGTTTGCATTTTTTAAATTAAAAACCTACCCCATACTATGACATTTTTAGTTCTTAACTATTTTGTAGGTATCATTATTGGTTGGGATTCTATGGTCAGTATAGCTACTGGTATACAGCAAGAAATTCCCGCAAAATTTTAGGAGGATTTTCACATTATATTTAAGGGCAACACTATCATGATCAGATCATCACTACAAAGTGTTCTGTACATAACATGAGCTTTTACTATTATAACTATCAAATGAGAAGTTGAGAATCTTCTTTTGGTGATCTTTTTCTAATTTTATATTTAGATCGTTACCTTTTAAAGCAGTTTTGTTCTCCATAGAAACGTCATGTTCTAACCGATGTTCAGTTTGTTATAATATTCATGTGTATTATAACAATTCGGTATTATGTCAGATCTCAAAAGAAGTCGATACAGAAGTCGTGTATAATTATTTAATTATTTTATTCTTTCTTATAATACCTGCGTGGTGTTCACTCAAGAATTGCTTTATTTGATCGCGCGTACGAATGTGTTTTTGTTGTTGCGAAAGTACATGAAGCATTATTATGATTTCTCATTAAGGCACAGACCATTTTCTTCTCGACTTGGATTATATTTTGAGTTAGTTATGGTTTTTCGTGCAAGCTGCAGCTGGAATTAAAAACTTTTTCATTTGTCCTGACTGTTTGTCTGTCACGTATCTTTAAAACGCATATATATCCAATGAAAACTACGGAAACAAAGTAAATGAAACCCATAAGCGGTCAGTAGGCACGAATATAGCCCTGGCGCCCCATGTAGGCTTCTATTTGTCAAAATTATTTTTTAACTTTTGAAGACAAAAAATGAGAGAAAAAGACCAAGTTCTGGCATGGACTTTACTGTTATTTTTAAGGCCTAGGTTCTAGAATAAAATCAGGTTGATTCCGAATCCTGTGATTTCAGATAATAATTAAGAACCTTGGACGAAAAGCTTTAGGTACGGACGGACGATCGACGCAAAATAATGACAATAGCTCAGTCATAGTTTTATGTCGTGTGAGCTCGTGTTTAGTGTTTTGAACTGAGGCATTGATATTTGCCCCTTGTCGGACAATCGACCTGTCGGACCATCCAACCGTCGGACTATAGAGCGGACAAAATGTTTGGTATATATATTCAAAAGCAACTTAAAAAATAATTTCATCAACAGTCTTTTCGGTGCATAATTACTACATGGAACACCCCCGTAATAGCTAAGTCAATAAAATACGGTTCTTATCCAAAGAATAAGAGTCCAACTATTTCAAACAAATGTATAATGTAGGGTAATTATAAAAATCAGTTATTATTGCTAAACAATTGAGCAACTGAGCAAAAACTGGCCACACGCGCATGCATCATTAATCATTCTTGTATCATCATGAATATTAGTCATTAGTTCATTAAATCAAACAAGATAACAGTTTTTTATTTGTTCCGATACGTAGAAAATGGGATTTAAACTAGAATGGCTTCAAATAATTGTTCTTAGTGACAAAAAAAATTCTCTCATGTTGCAGTGGATATCAATTGTTTGGTTACTGACTGGAATGAATGGGGGCCAGTAAACAAACAGGGAACCAGTACAAGGACAAGAGCCATATTAGTAACGCCCATCAACAATGGAGTGAAATGTCCACGTCTCGAGGATACTAAGATTGGTTAGCGTTCTAAAACTATCATCAATTTCATTTATTGACAAAATTGACCCAAATTAGAAGTCTCCCTTATATCTATGTTACAGCTTTTGTCGAGTGGGTTATTGCTTGTGGATTTTAATATGACTGCGCACTTCTATAAGTTACAATGTACAAGATTGGCTTTTAAAAAAGCTAAGGTCATTCGCTTCGCACTTTTTCAAAAAATAAAAGAATTGACTGATTTGGTTGTACAAGATATGTATATTAATAATTATAACCTTCAAGTGATTTGGTTGCATCACAGAGACATGCTCCCAGTATTCAATATGCAACTGTTTCATGTATATAAACACTAGTCGGGCTGCATATTTGATAGTGAGAGCAAGCCTCCGCGATGCAATCAAATCACTGGAATGTAAAAGGTTCATATCATTTGCTCCACTATCAAATATGCAGCCCGACTAGTATTTATATACTAGTTGTGCTGCATATTTGATAGTGGGAGCAAGCCCCTGTGGAACGGCTGTTAGTCTTTTTTATTGATGATATTCATTTAATTCTCATTTACCTACTCAACTTGTCTTCGTTGTATCATAAACCTGTAATTATCTAACGGAGTAAAACTGAGTTACAGCAATTTAGACTACATGAAAATTCAAGAAATCTGGTAGACAATGACTATTTATTTACAAGTTTAATTTACAAAGAATATTCTCAAATAACAATTACAATTTAAAAAAAATCATTTTTTTTATAAATGCACCTGCAAATGCCGCAATACAAAAAATGTATCTTTTTCGTTTTTATAAGGACTTGAATATTGCTAAATGATTATTATTATTTTTTTTTTGTCATTTTAAGATGGGCAAGTAGTTTTTGAACTTTACTCTATTTTTTAAAAAAATGAACACTTCACATACGAACCTTATAGTAAGACGAAAGTATGCTGCATCGTTATAAATTGTCACTGCCGAGGCGGATGACAATAATGAATTGTATTTAATATGAAAGACTAAATCGAAAAAAAAACTTGTTTATAAAGGTTAAATGTAAGTATGACTTGATATAAAAGAATTGTTTTAGGATTCTTGAAATATGCATAATTAACAGTACAGTTCATATTTAATTTCTTTCGTATTCTATTTCTACGTGCATCCTCTACCATACGGTAAATGTTATATGTAAGATTTGATTGAAATATGACCGTGTTTTAATAGGACCGGTAGACTGTGAAGTGTCTAATTGGGGTAGATGGTTGCCACATGACAAGAATGGAACCGCAACGAGAGTCAGAAAAACATCTCAAAAAAGTCTGAACAATGGTCGGCCTTGTCCGTCACTTGTGCAAACTAAATTAGGTAAATATTTGCTTAATTCCCTATTAGAATTAAGAAAACGTATTTCAAAGATTTGTTAGTAATTTGGGTTTATAAAGAAGTAACCAAAACTTGAAATCTGTAAATATAACCAAAGCGCCGATGGCGTTGAACCTCGGAAGTCATGATATATTTAAAGGTATTTTAAAACTATATAATATGTTCTTTCTGTATTTCCAAACAGATTAATTATTTACAACGGGAGCAACGTTTTCACTACTACCAAAACTACACATCCTCTCAATACTGATGATGTAAATCTCAATTTAAATTCCATTTTTGTTTTTGTTTCGTTTCATTTCGTTTTTATTTTGTCTCTCAATGTGTAATATTAACAACCTATTTTTAGTTTTAAACGTAGTCAATCACGCGGAATCCATAAATGGATATCAAAGGCATTAATGAAATATAGTTCGAACTTCTATTTTTATATTTGATTTTTGTCTTTTATTTTGTCTTTTGTTGATTTTATGTAAAATATCATTTCAATCGTATAGTGTGTGGTGAGGGTTTTTACGGTCTTGGCTATCCTATTCTGACGCGCATTGAGTTACAATTTAGTAGATGTCTGTTAGTAGTTGGGGGTAGCGAAGCCCAGCCCTCGGGATACCTGACCGAAGAACTCAGTCATAGTATTCCTACAAGCGCTCTGGCCTACAGCCTCATATCTTGACCTACATTTAGAAATCGATGGTAAAGGAAAACTATTGACCAAACTTTACGACAAACGTGATGACTTTTCATTCAAAATTGTCATTTCCTTTCATCTGTGGCAACACCCCTTCAGCACCTGCGTATGGAATGTTCATATCACAATTCATACGTTATGCCAGAGCTTGCCGAAACTACGCAGACTTTTTGTATGGCGGTAGAACTCTAACAAATAGGCTTCTGGAACAGGGTTATTTTGCTACAAGATTGAAGTCATCACTACAGAAGTTTTATGGTCATCATCATGAACTCGTGGATCGTTATGCTGTATCCATCTGCACCATGACAACTGATTTATTCAACGGGTCATGGTTTTCCTTTCCTCGTTTGTCTACCCTGGACTTTTTATGAGCATTTCGGCGGGTGTTTCTAGAAAAACAGAGGACGCTTACCCTACCAGTGCACCTGGTCAATGCTCCCAGTTTCTAGTGGAGTCCGAGTTGCTCATTTGCTTTTGTTACTTTGTGTGTATGATTTTGGTTACTTTATGTTCTTTGTTGTGTATGTCTGTTTTCCATGTCTGGTCTTTGTCCCTGGGTTACATTCTTTTGATTACCGCTATAACCTTGGTTCCCTTGATTACTCTTCCAGACCCCACGTGAGTCCAAGCGCGCTTCCCTGCTCTTACTATCTGGGAGTACATCAACGTGTAGAGTATTGTATTGTGTGGTACACACAGCCAGGTGGTACAGAGTACTTTCTTATTATACATACTGTATATCAGGTGCGGATATAGAATTTCAGGTTAGGAAGGCATTGATAGAATAAAATAGAATATAATGCAGAGCAGGCAAAATAATTTTGGAGGTAGATTTTGTGAAAAATCAAGATTTCATTAAAAACAAAAAAACACCCCAATTTTAAATCTCTGTATTGGATAGACAAGACTAACTCTGCAGTAAAACACACTCCTTGACATGTACACAGGGCCTTATAATCACAAATTAATAACAGGAGGACAAGATGGTTATTATTTTTTATTTTTGGTTCATATTTCATTTTTGGATGAAATCCAGTGATTGAGATTAAAAGAGAAGGTGTACTTGTAATGCCCAGACAATGAATATTGCCTACCTAATGTATACAGGTTATTAGTATTACCTGTATAATTTATTTCTAAATCCTGATACAGCATACACAACCTGCTGTGAATTAGCAATTGATAGTAAAATGACAATTAACAACCTGTTGTCATTTATTAGTTTGTATATTCACTTCACATTATTATTTAACACAAAAAGGAAAGAAAGACTTGAGTGAAAACAGAAAGATCAATATACAATGTACAGAGAGTAAATAGAAATGAAAAATAATTCTTACAAAATTTTTGGTGGATTTTTGTTTTAATAGAAATATCATCCTTTTTCAAAATATGACTGACCAGTGGAACAAACAATTTCAGCTGTTAATCGATAGGTATATATATATTCATGATTTGTCTGTAAGGAGCAACTGAAGCTTTTTGTACTTATTTTATCAGCTTTTTTTTCGCGCTAATCAAAACCTTCCATTATAATTTAATAGTATTCTTATAATAATAGTAATAATAATAATGGTATTTAAAAGATATTAAACACACCCTTCTTCAGTATGTTCATCATAACTTTCATCATCAAATTGTTAATTTCATAATTTATAAAAAAAAAAATAATTTCTCTTACCCCAGTATAAATATGTCAAATGTAAACCTAACCGGTTTTAAGTTTACCATGAATAAAAACCAGTTATTTTTGTACATTTAAGCGAGCACCGCGAGGCGGTGTGAGCTCTACCGTTATTATGTGTACATTCTAAATTTCCCTTAAGGTTCCCCTTTATACTAACGAAAAAAAAATCCTGTCCCGGAAGTAACAAAAAGTGACTGTCCTTACGGAGAAAATTCATCATTTCCTTCAGTCAAACGAATAAAAAAATATAGGTTAAGATTACGTTTCAGTAAAAATATATACATCTCTTCTGAAAGTTTTCAAGTATTTTCTAATTTGTTTTACTCATTCAACGAAGTGAATGTTATGTTTATAAAAACTTCTGGAAAAACCATGTACGTATGTGTATCTCCGCTATTCCACTGTTGCTGTTGTCAAGAACCTAACCTACCTCGGAAAAAGATATAACTCTGATTATTTTATCAAAATGGAAGCATAGCTGAAAAAACTCCCCCATTAATTAACAAGACATATTTTCAAATAGAAATATTGAATTGGCTTGCTGTTTAAATGTAAATAAAATATTTATAAAAAAATTTTCATCCGGGTCGGCCCCCAACTTTTTGTAATGTCCATTATTAATTTTACGAGTCTCACACAGACGGTAATTATATAGTAAAGCTCACGGTGCTCGCTGATTTAATCAATGCCTACCTCATATTATAAACTTGGTAAGGAGTGACCAGTCCCTGCAACATAAGTTCCCTGACCACGGTAAGTGCAACTTAAATCATTGAATATTACAAAAACACCGCACGAGAATTCAGCTGTACTTCCCAACCTGTGGAAAGGAGGAGACTGTTTCAGGAGCGCCTCCGTGACTCCGGAATCCTTAGATCTCATTTGCAGTAACCTTAAAGCAGACAACTCTAAAAATGGCGACGATATTTTTCCCGGAAAAAGTTTACGTTTCCCCAGTTTCAAAGAATCATTAAATTAATTAAAATCAATCGGAAAATAGGTAAACAAAAAATCGTATCATATACGAAAATAAATTCTTCGGCTAAATGACGTCAACAAAAACATTTCAGACGGACCAATGAGGAAAAAGAACGCAAAGAAAATCCCCCTCTCGAAGAACGAGATTTCATTGTTTTGATTTTGAGCCAATGGAAAAGCTGACAGAATTGCATTTCACACGTCATATCTATTAAAAGAAGGATTTTCTAGATAGGTTGTCCAAAGAACTTCAAGATCGGAAAAGGAATTCCATGTTCAAGGTCGCTCTCAATGTTTATTTGCAATGCTTCGGAGTTTACCCTAAAAGTACGTATAGTCGGCGTCACATAAATAACATACTGTTGAAATTTGAATAAAAATATTTTCTACGACTTTATTGACACCTACCGTCGTTTAAATTGTCGTAGAAAATATTTTTATTCAAATTTTAACAGTATGTTATTTATGTGACGCCGAGTATAGTCATTATTTTTTTCGTGTATTTGCACTCTAATTCCTCTAAATCGACTTTGTATGGTAAACTTAGAGTTGGAAATGAGTTTCATATTATTCATTCCATTCTATCTTGGTGATCCTGTGTAGGTTTTGGAAGTATTTGCTTATTTGCCCCTCCCCCTTTTTTTCCCATCCCTTTGTTTCGCTTTGACAGTTTGAGAAAACATGACAAAATTTTGCACACAATTGAAACATTATGGACTTACTTCTTTTATCTTTTGTAAAATACCATACAAAGATTTATCATGACATAGCCATGATAGCTGTCAACTGTATTTGCAATTTTGAAAGACTTAGGGGTAAGTCAACATCATGAACATGAATACTTTTCAGACTAGTCAATTTTGTGTTAAATTGTACATTTGTTTTGTGTAGTACTATTATTTTTTGTTGCAAAAAGTGAGACTTCAGTGCATGTATTTTTATTTATCAAACCTGAAGAATACCTCTCTCCTCGGTTAACCTAGCATTTTTAGAGGAATTATATTTTTTCATTTGCTTAGAAACTGCAGATGGAAATACAAGTAAGAATCCATTTCATTTCAGATAAATATGTTGAATAATTAAGTTAGTAAATAAAAACAATTGTAAACCACTTATATAGCAGTTCTTTATCTAATAGTGATATGTTTTGACTTGTAAAATCAGTCACAAGATATCAATTAACAAATGTCTATTTTAATTTTTTTTTGTAAAAACACCTTGTTCATTTTTGTTGTATTTTAAAGCAATAAAAAAATATCTAAAGAATTAATCGTCTGGAAATTTTTTTTCCATCCCTTAGAATCTAGATAATTAATACATGCACATGCCGCTTGAGGTATTGTATCTGTCAAGTTATGCTATTTTAAAGAAATTTTTTTTTCATATTTTAGAAAATTATTTTATAATCTCCTTCCACAGTCAGTGTTGAGATGTTGTGAACAAACTTCGGAAATTCCTTGTCAGCCCACTTGGTCCCATCCATTTAAGACATTTTAATATGTTCTTTATATTTTTTTAGTTACACAGTGGTATGTCTTGGTGTGTGCATGCATGCATCTCAATTTACATGTTTGTTTATGTTATTATAAAAAGGATTTATTTACTGGTGGCTGTACTTGGATTTTGTTTCAAAAGATTCCAGTATTGGACAAAACTTAAAACAATCAGCAATATACAATGTATTTCATGTTATTCAAGACAGATATGCACTGCATGGTGATCGTTCTACATTACAAGAATATTTGTATTGTGTATAGTGAGCCAAAGTGTACAAAATGCTATATTTTATACAGAAAAAAAATTCATTGTTGATATTAAAAAAAATCAAATTCAACTGACAACAATATTAAAAAATATGTAAAGGAATTTTATTATAAGAAAATTAATTTTCCATAAGAAATTGATTTGTTTTATATAAAAATGAATTTCTAATGTCAAAAACTAAAATTTTAATATATGAATTCTCAATGTAAAAAAATAACTATCTTTTCCAATATTAAAAATTTAGTTTTAATTTTCAAGAATCAATATCTAATATGAAAATGAATTCATTGTAATAAAAACGAATTTCTAATTCCATAGACTTGTTTTTAATTAGGTTTATGCTAATACTAAGACATAGTTTTCTGATATTAGAAAATAAATATTAAAAATGTATTTTTTGTCCACTTTGGCTTACAAGTCATTCTGGTACAGATGAGTGCAAGAAGAATACTTTGACAAAAAGTTCTTTTCTTCTTTTTGTTATAACCTAGTTACATTATTTTTAGACATTTTTAATTGAATATATGGGTTGAAATACCGGGTTACTCCCCTTGCTCGATGCGTAATTTAGAAAAGAAGCTGACAGAATTGCATTTCACACCAGATTATGACTGCAAACTCTGTGAAGTAGTCTCAGATTTTGAATACTTTAACATGTTGAAATTTCTAAGCTGTTCTGAATCGGAAAGTGAAGATATCTTAATTTTTTGCCGGCAACCGGCAAATTTCTGACAGAGGGGTAGGTGATTAAAAGCTGACAGAATCATTCCTACTGATTAATTTCGCTGTTTGAAAGTATAAATATGTAGATAAATTATCAAAGATTTGAACTTTAATTTTATTTTTTACCGATGGTAATAGAAATGGTCACACGGGGCGAGTTTTCATCAGAAATCGTGCCGCTAAAAACATTGCCATTCTGACCACGATTTGTCACGTGACTCTTGCAAATGAAAACGACGCCATTTTCGACTTTTCGACTCTCTGGTAGTCGGAGCAAATCAAATTTTCTGGAGCAGTACAACTCCTAACTTACTGTAGTCGGAACTTGACGTATGCATTCATTGCTGTGTTATATTCGTTTGCTTCTAAACAACTGCAGCATCAACACTTATGCTACCAGTATCGTTTTGCATATCCCTGAGCGGGTGTACA
This sequence comes from Perna viridis, assembly GCA_037379345.1. Taxonomy (NCBI): domain Eukaryota; kingdom Metazoa; phylum Mollusca; class Bivalvia; order Mytilida; family Mytilidae; genus Perna; species Perna viridis. The sequence continues at coordinate 60,316,512 of CM074512.1, forward strand.
TCAAAACATGGATGCTATTAAAATATAGTGCATTTTCTTTTTGCCTCTCTACAAACTAATGCTGTGTCAAAAGATATGAACAATATTTTTTTAAAATAGAGCAAACATCACACTGTAAGATGAAAAACTTTTTTGAAAGAAAATATGACTTAATGACATAAAACTGTTCCACTGAAAAGGTTGGTTTGATGAGTGCAAAACGAAAGTGAAAGTAGGGAAAATGACTATTTTATAGTTCAAGACTACTTTTCTGTTCTTTCTTCGTGGACTCACCTTATTTTCTTTGTGGGTAATTATTTTTTCACATGTCCTTAGAAATGCTACATAAGTGAAAGTTTTATTGAATCAATTTACATATTTAAAAAAAAAATCCTAAAAATTTGCACTTCACTATAGAAGTCTGTGGGAAAATTTATACGATACTGTGACCTAGTAAGCCAGTTTTTCAAGTAAAGTTGGATATTCAGCAAGTGGTCTTAACCACTGAAAAAGTATTACTGTACTCCAATGCAGGTAACACTTTTAAGATGAATTAGCCAAATTTTGAACCTGATTTTTATGGTAGCTCTGTTTTTTTGCATTGATGGTTAATCTTTACCAAATTTGGAAATGCATTTTGTTTTCATTAATTTGTAGAATATCAGTTCAATAAAATTATTATCTTGACTATTTATGATGAGCATATTTATATTCAGGTAACCTAAAGCAAGTAATACTCCTGCATAAAGGATAGTTTATAAGTTACAACACATTTTAAGTATGTGGTTAGGACTTGACAATAGTCATTTTCCATACATTGGCTCTTATATATGACAAAAATGATTTTTTTATTTCCTTTTTTTGTTTTTCTTTCGAATAATTAGCTAAAATGAGTTGCCATATAACTGTGTGATGATTTAAACACAGAAATGTCACAAAAGTCAACAGCCAATTTTTTTAGTGGTTCAAATGGACAGATTCTAATGTGGCAAGAAAAATAATAGTGTTTTTACATATAAAAACTGATTTTTTTTCAAAAAGTATCTAAAGCAGACTAATGTTATTATGATCTTTATACCAGTAAACTATTTTTCTTGCATCATAGCTATCTGTTTTAAAGAAAAAATCCTTTTCCTGTCATATTGAGGTCCATTTGTATCTGCCTGGGGTACCAAAATGGCTTAAAATCTGTATTTTCTTTATATGAAAAGCTACATTTTTTTAAAACTATGATATTGATATAATTTTTTCTGGATTTATTATAATTGAAATGACCATAACTATAGTTTAGGACAGTTGATTATACCGGTACATATACTTTACTTTAAACAAGAGGCTCCCTTGTGTTAAAGACAAAAAAGGAGGTTAAGATATTAATATTTCCATATATGGAACTCAAAAGTGGGGATTAAATAATGATTTGGAACTATTAGTATAGCATATGTATCTACCATGTCAGAGTAAACCACAAATTTGCTTAGTTTGACTAGTGCAGCAGCTTTATCAAAAGTAATATTTTCTGGCAAACATTGAGATATTAGTCTTATGCCTGGAATAGGGTACCTATATAAAAATTTTAATAGAAAACTCATGATTGTAGCAGGGCAATGATATTCTGAATTTTCAGTTTGAAAATGAATACTCTAGCAGAAAAACAACAACTTTTATGATTATATTGAAATGTTTATTAGTAATAGTAAGCTAGTTTTTCAAGTAAAGTTGGATATTCAGCAAGTGGTCTTAACGAGCTGAAAAAGTAGTAGTCCAATGCAGGTAACACTTTTAAGATGAATTAGCCAACTTTTTAACCTTATTTTTTTATGGTAGCTCTGTTTTTTTCGTGGATGGTTAATCTTTACCAAATTTGGAAATGCATTTTGTTTTCATGAATTTGTAGGATATCAGTTCAATAAAATTATTATCTTGACTATTTATAATGAGCATATCTATATTCAGGTTACCTGAAGCAAGTTATACTCCTGCATAAAGGATAGTTTATAAGTTACAACACATTGTAACTATGTGGTTAGGACTTAAAAAGAGTCATTTTCCATACATTGGCTCTTATATATGAAAAAATGAATATTTTTTTTTTAATTTTTTTGTTTTTCTTTCAAATAAATAGCTAAAATGTGTTGCCATATAACTGTGTGGTTGATTTAAACACAGAAATGTCACAAAAGTAACCAACCAATTTTTAGTGGACTTTTTTTAGTGGTTCAAATGGACAGATTATAATGCGGCAAGAAAAAATAATGGTGTTTTTACATATAAAAACTGATTTTTTTTCAAAAAGTATCTAAAGCAGACTAATGTCATTATGATATTTATACCAGTGAACTATTTTTCGTGAACCATAGCTATCTGTTTTAAAGAAAAAATCCTTTTCCTGTCATATTGAGGTCCATTTGTATCTGCCTGGGGTACCAAAATGGCTTAAAATCTGTATTTTCTTTATATGAAAAGCTATATTTTTTAAAAACTATGATATTCACTAGTCAGCAGATCCTTTCAGTAAATATAATTATACACAAGGACTTTTATAACAGGCTATCACAATCCTTTGGTTGTTTTATCCCAAAAAGAAGTATTGAAAATGATATAATTGGATTAATGTGGATAATTTCATGCAAAATTTTGGTGGAAATATACTATGTCGCATCCATTTTTTCTAGACCCCCACCCCTTTTAGAACCCACTTTCAAAATCTCGGTTAAGTTTACGTACGACACTACACAGGCCAGGTGACGAATAGAATCGCCCTTAAGTAATTATAAAAAAATAAATTGTTGTTATATGGCTCACACAGCACAGGTGACTCAACAGGTGACAGGATTTACCTGTCCAATATTGCAGTAGAAGATGTTTGTTCCCTTACGGTTTTGATCATCCGTAACAGCTGTTACGGTCATCTCAAGATGAGGGCAGAAAATTCGGGTGTAAAGTCGTTCATTCACGATACTGAAAATGTAAATATAATGAATAGATCCATAGATTATTATTCTTCCTAGCTTTGAATTTGAAGCGGGAAGCATATGTGTAAAATGCATGATTGAAGAGAAATTCTGAGGTAAAAATATCGGCGAGATGGCCATAACTGGACTACAGATCAACGAACGGGATGATCCTAACGGGTTTTTGAAGTGCGGATATTTGATACGAAATTATTATACTAAATAATATGCTTACTTCGCATTATTTTAAGTCTATTCTATGCCCTAAATTTTATGTTCTTTGAAGAAAAATACCAATTCAATTCAAAAAATCTGTGGTTGGACGACAACGTGCTAGTAAATTAGTTTACTCTACAACCACATTTGTGCTAACCTGATGATGAAAAGAATAAGCTACAATTATTAAGTTATCTATGCATCAATTTATATGGTAAATAAGACGCCGTATTCTCGCCCGCGCACCTTTGGAACGTCATATATTGGTGAATGACAATAGCCAAAGTTATACATTGAAGTATAAAGTTGAATTATCATGATGTTAGATAGAAATATAGAGATACTCGGTTGAATCAGATTAACGATACGTTATAAGTACTAAACGCTATTTGCAAACTTTAAATTGTCAAGTTCATTTTATACAAGGCTGTGGCCATTTGTCAGATCAAATCGTTGACAATGTGGTATATGTCGTTGAAACTGATTAATGCTTTATCTTAAGTTAGAGCTGGTACATTACGTTTTTACATACCTACAATAGTTTATTAAACGTGAAATCTAATATTTAGAATGTGGTCCTATTTCATGTATATGTAAGGTTAATTCATACGGGATGATATGTTCCAATTCAACACTGTCAAGTTCGACCGGTAAATGATGACTAAAAAGAGAATGGTATAAAACTGAGACGGAATCGTGTTGAATTTGTGGTATGATCTGTCAACATGAGATCACAAAATCATGAATCATATTTTTGGAGTATTCTGTAAAAGATATGAAAAGAATACTTTCTTTTTTTGTATATTTAGCATCATACTCAAAGAGAAAAGTGCAAATAATGAATTTTTAACTGAATTGTTTCGTCGCCAACTTCGAACATCTCACATCAAAATCACTATTGCGCCGTGATGAGTATAATCATTGAATTACAAACTCAAAACATATGAAATATATGTTCATTTCTACAAAATGTAAAGTTAGCTTCTTATAACGTTAAGGCTTATTGACTCAAAATGAATTATACAACTGGTAAATTTAAGTAGCTATCAGTCAGTGAAAAGCTTTAATTGTGTGACCATGATGCTTTGTAAGCAGTATTTAAAGTATAGAACAGATACAAAATGGAAAGCCAAATAACTGTAAATTCTAGCCAAATTCTTAAGAAGAATTGATTAAAATAGTGAAATATTACTTGTAAAAAAATGATGTTGAATTATAACAAACATGGAGACGTTTACATATATTATTCTAAACTGAAATTGTACTTGTAAAATGTTACAATATCAAATAGAATTATTCAATGTCAATGAAGTTTTTTTTTATTGAATTACAGAAATATTTGTAATATTTTCTTATTATCAGTGAACTCGGAGTTTGGTTCAATGTATGTAAGGTAAAGCTGTAAAAGAGTGTTCGAAGAATAACTCCAGCAGTATTATGAGTTGTATTGTTGTTTTGTTAAATAGGCATTGCGTTGCGACACGCCAATAGTGGGCGTTGTAAAGTCACTATTTTATGATGTTAAGCAAATCGATCAAGTAGTTCCCGCTCTTCGTGATTTTGTTTTTGGCGCGAAATCGACCATCGATCTCATTTTTTTCGCACAGGTGTACACACTGGTATCAGACACCAAAATAAATGGTGATACTGAAGGGTTTCCAAAACTGAAACTGAAACAGGTGGATTCGAGCTCTTACGAACATCTGAAAACTGTAGGACATTAGCAGTTCTAAACTGTAATTGGTCAGTAAAAGAAATCAGGGCTATAATAAGCGCTCAGATGAAACTAGATATAAGGCCTGTGCAAAATAATTTAAGAACTCTACCAGATACTGATGTCAACGACAAATGCCTGTTTTGTGATGTAGGGTTTGAAATACACGCTCTACGAACACATGTAGAAATGTGCACACCAAAAGTAGAGTGCCCTTCTGAAAACGAAGAAATCACGAACGAAACTATAACCACACCTGTTCCTATATTGTCTAGTGAACAGTCTAATTCAAGTTATCCAGTGCTCCCCGATCTGGGGTTTCTAGATATAATTACAAATTCCCCATCGCTACCAACTCCATTTTTCTCTTCTATTGTTGACGAGGAAATGTCTTCAAATGAATCCGCTAATAACGTCAACGCTGTTGTACAAGAATGTTGACTATTGCACCAATGAAAGCATTAGTGATCCTATTGAAATATTAAAGAAACTGCAATTGGAAATTGTCACTGGGAGGCCTTTGGAGGTGCAATCTCTATCGGAGGAGTTAAAAGGAGACACAAATTTCATAAGCATCGACCGCTATAATATTATTGCAACAGCTTCGAAGAGATAGAGACTACTGAAGAATTGAGAGTAACTTTAGAAGTTGGATTCTATGGAGAGGTACATTGTTTAAGAAATTCTTTTTTCCGTAAAAACTAATGATAAATGAAATGATACTAAGAGTAAGTAACAACCATTTTCTTTCCTTTGATCAACGTAATATAAGTTTTTAAACTTGTTTTTGTTTTGAAGTGGATATAAAGGAAAAGGTAAAGGTAAATTCATCATGGATGAAAAAAAATATATTCTGAAGTCGGTGAATACAAATGCTTATAATTATAGAGTAAATAATTGAATTATTTATGGCCCATGGTATAACAGATCTTAATTTTTCATTTGATTTTTTTTTAAACTTTTCTACCATTTAGCACCTTTCATAAGCATATATTTAAGTACATACATGTACCTCCAAATCACTGTCACATTATCTATATTAGTAATTATTATCACTATATCTCGCTGTGGCTGATATGTGTTTAACACTTTTCTGAGTTTTAAAGGAATTAGCCACGATAGTGCTAATACATGTATGTATTATGTATTTCTCTCATTTTTAGAACCACCACTAACTATAAAATACACTTACAAAAAAGTAACACTTTTTCCTGATCAGTTCCAGTTGCTTATTTCGTTTATTTGCATCAATATTCCTTTTAAGTACTTTCATTTAAGTTGCTTGGAGATATTTTTCGTTGGATATTTCATATTTGCACATGCATCATAATGCTACGTAATGATCAATTTATTACACAATTTTAATGTTTCCTCTTTTCAGATTGAGGCTCCATATCTGGTGTGAAATTGGTCCAGTATCATGCATGCATGTTATTTCCTTGTCAATTACGAAAATGCATAAAAAATACTTAAAGTAATAAAGCGCAAGCACATGTAACTGTTATCTTTTATAGCTTGCAATGGATGTAGGAGGGCCGAGAAAAGAGTTTTTCAGACTTCTACCACAAGAAATCAAAAAGAAGTATTTTGACTTTGGTTTGCGGGAATTGCTGACTGACGACTATGTCACTGTGGGAAAAATATTTGGTAAGTATATCCTTGTAATTGTTTTGTGCTCTGCAATACACGGACATTATATGCAATTGCCCTGTCAAGGTTTGCTTTAGTGGTTGGTTTGACTTGGGCCTAAGTGATGGTATTTTGTCTGCCCTTATCGCAGTATTGAAAGGATATATACAACATGTAGTTTTTCCCTTTAACAATTATTTTGTATATACGTACTGTTTTTATGAAATTTTGTGTTTATCTTATGAAATTATGAAATTATGAAATTTTGTGTTTATCTTCATGTGCATTTATTTAGGATTGTTTTGACCAAATTATGAAATATAACAAACTTAGGGAAAGGTTACGTTCATGAACTGCAAATGGATTATGGACACTTGTAAATTATCCTCAAGTTGGTCATGCATGCGTAACTTGGTCAAAAATAAATTTAACATATTTACAGTGAAGAATGGCTCATCTTTTGGATGTAAAAGACAAATTGGCTTTTTATTAAGCTAATGTAATATACATTGCTCCTTTTGCACATGGATGGCTAAGGTAAAATTAAGACAATGCTTGTCTTGTAGACACACTGTATTGTTTGAATTGGTATGTTGTATGTTTCTAATTTGAGTTTTAATAGCGTTAATTTTTATGTAAACTTAGTAGTTAAACGTATAAATTTTATAAAACATTGACTTCTAACAAGGTATTTTGTACATGTAGTAGGCTATATCCTTTGTTACAGTTTTAGCGGGTCTTATTCGTGATATGTACGAAGTCAAGAAAATATATATAAGCGCATTTCGATCAAGAATGCTATCTTCATGCATGTACATATTTCTGTTTAGCTCACTCGCTATTTGAATGTGAAATTATTTTGAATTTAGAATCTGAGTAAAATGAGTCAAAAGGGCATGGGTGAGGGTAGGACTAGTTAGATAACTAACGGCGAGAGAAATACAGAATGTACTAACCTCCTTTGACCTTAGTAGGATGGGAACAACTTTTGGGGTGGAAAGGGTATTTCACGTTATTGTTTAATATTAAAAGTGATGGTAATGAATTTTTGTTCATTTTACATTACATAAGTATGAACATGAAGTTTGACGTTTGCATTTTATCATAGCTCTCAGTATTCTCCAAAATGGAAAAATTCAACAGTTTTTTGGGAGCTAAAATATTGAGGAGTTAGTTTCTTTTGAAAATCTTCCAGCTGTTTGGTGAATTTGAGGTAAGGGATGGATAGTCTTGGAATTGTTCAGGTAGGTAAAGTTGTTTTTTTTTTTGCAACAGAGGATAGAGGTTTAAGATTCTACATTCTTGTAGAACTTCATTCATATAATGAAGGGACACGAGTTGCATGGCATCTGTCGTCTTTGTTTTTATATAACTTCTCCTATGAAACTACTTGGTACATACGAACCAAAGTTGTTTTTATATGCATCATCAATAAATGAAAATCTAAATGATCCCATTGCCAGACAGACATTCTCTCTCCCCTTTTTCGAGAGTGTCTGGCGATCTTGAATACTCACTGTTCACCAGCTCCTACGCTCCTATGTGGAACAGCGAGTGTGGACTTCATTGTGTTTCTCTTGAAACTGTTTGTTTAGATATAATCTGGCAGTGGAGTAAATTGTGCAGCATGTTTAAGTTTAAGAACAATCAATGGATGATAAATTGTAATATTTTCAATTAATGTGTGTGTTTATGGTATTTATGAGAACGTAGGCCATTAGGGTTGAACAAAGCTGTTTTTGGCTTCTATTCTAATAAAAACATATTTTCTATTTGTGATTTAGATGTATGCTCTTGGACATATTCTTCTTGGTAATTTACCTAAGCTAACAGTGAAAAGGCTTGTTCACCTCTTAAAACCAGAATTCAGTGAATCAGGTTCAAATAAACAGAAATTAGAAAAAAAAATTTACACTGCATTCATGGCTATATCAGAGAAGTTTCAGGTATGTACTTATTGGATATGTTATTATTAGGTATAATACCACTATTAAGGGGAACCAGTCGCCTGAACATACCAGAGATTAGTCTTTAAAAAACCCAAAGTAGTTCCAAGGATGTATTTTTTTCGTTTGTATAATAATATCACCTTGTTGCCGTCGTTTGCGTCTTTATAACTTTTTTGTTTATTTAGGATACAACTTGAGTAAACCTTAACCAATCTTTTTGAAATTTTAACACAACACAATGTTCTTAAGAAAACGTCGAAAAGCCCTGATGTTTCAGGTTTTTGCCCCATCCCTTTAGAAATTAATGAGCTACAATGCGTGTTATTATTATGATTGGCATGGAAAGTTTTATCTTTTATTCGATTTTTAGCTCACGTTGCCCAAAAAGGCCATGTGAACTATTGCCATCACTTGGTTTCCGTCGTTGTCGTTAACAAGTTTTCAAAACTCTCCTCCTAGCTGACATTACTTGACCAATTAGAACTAAACTTGGTATGAATGTTCCTTAGGGTCTTCTGCATAGAACTGATGAGGGGATATTTGATCCTTCAAAAAACATAGCCGCTGTTCCTTTCAATTGAAAGTTGTTTAAGGAGGCAGATGAGCAATTCAGGCTCTTGAGAGTCTTCCGAGTTATTATTCAGATGTCAGTGTGTTCCTTTTTTGAAATTCTGTTTTTTTTTGTTTTGTTTTTATTTTATTTTTTTTTTTTTGGGGGGGGGGGTTCTTATCTTTAACAGTTTTGGAGTTAAAAGGTTTCGAAATTGGGCCATGTCAAAAAAAAACTTCGTTAATTTCAAGTCCGATATTGATTTTTTTTCCTTATTGGACTCCTTGTGAAAATGTCTGCCTGCATTATTCGGTCAGATTTCAGATGCCTTCGGTTTTCCAGTTCCAATAGGCCACACCCCAAAGTCAACTTTTATTTCTTGTTCTGATGTTGATTATTCCAAAGCAGTCGGTGTAGTTTTGCTTTTTACCCTTTGACCTTAAAAACACTCTTCCATGGAAACGCAAGTCATCTGATCGCAATTCTATTTCCCAATTGGCCAAATACTGATAATTTAGTGGCGTTCGAAAAAAAAACCTGTATCGAAAATTGAAATTTCGTGCCATATGTTATTTCCTGAATGAAATGTAGAAAATTATATGTGAAAAGAACAAATTTTACTGCGTCGGCTATCTTTTTGATCAGATTTCCTAGGCCTAAGTATGTCACAAACTATTATAATGTCCGCGATTGCCCCAAGTGAAGAGAATATAACATGCTGCGGTTAAATCATGATGGGCCCCGCGAAGTTCTTTTAAATCATTCTATATTTAATTTGGCAAAAGATGGCTATGCAATAAATCCATTATGCATTATATTCTAGTAGATACTCTACAGCATCCTAACAATTATGACTAAATATGTAAATTTGTAGATTTACTTACATTGTAACAAAACAATGCAAAGAAATGTCACACTCGATTGACCTGCATCGGTTCCTTGGTAATGTCCAAATAGTTGCACATACACTGAACATGTAAATTTGTTTAAAAAATAATTGTTCACTGTGCACAGGCAATGAAACAAAATATCTTCGCTGCAACTACTTTACAGGAAATTTTGCCCTCCCCACAGTTCTACGGGGATGACAAAATTGTTTTACATGTAACTAACAGTGTTTTTTTTACTTGTGTAGCTGGAAGAAGGGGTACTTTGTCGTTGGAAAGTATTCTTGAATTTTCTACTGCTACAGATGAAGAGCCATTACTAGGATTTGAAATTCAACCTTCTTTAACATTTGTTGAGTATGCTGAATCCTTCCTTCCTGTTGCAAACACATGCATTAGCAGGATGACATTACCAAGGCCATCATCTTTAATTTATAGACCATAGCGGTCAAGTCACCTATATCTACTTTCTACACATATCTCAAAAACTAGAAGAGATACTGGAAAATAAATGTGACTTCTTTAGCTTGAGGATCTCTGTAATGGTATCCCATTTTAGGGAACCATCTCGGTGGTCTCTGGGTAGCGTTATCAACTCGATTGCTGGAGGGTTTGGGTTCGATCCTCGGCCGACTCACACCTAAGACTTTAAAATTGGCAGTCACTGCTTTTCCTCCAAGTATGCAGTATTTAAGGGGATAAGTGAAGATAGGGTGAGAATGTGACCGAATACAGCAGCATGCGTCCCTGCATACTGTCCCTTCTATTAGCTAGCACAATAATCCGGCCTAGCATGTCGAACTAGTTCAAAGCAGGGACTGTTCGCTGGGTTAATCGTGTTCATGAAATTTCTACCATAGGATGTCAAACTATACTAAACAATAAAGTTTTAGGGCGACTTCTTATTGCCCTGCCCCGTGCAGGTCCGGGTGTCAAAAGAATAGGCCTGCAGCAGCGATAAGCTTGTCGTAAAAGGCGACTAAATAGTGTTCAGAAACCTAGCCGGGGGCTAGGCGCTCCGCCCACAGAGCAACTGGGATGTGTGCCCCAGGTGGTGGAATGGGGTACCCCTGGCGTGTTACATGCTGGAGTTGTCAGGCTATAATACGGAAAACCTGACCGCAACCCATAGTGGTGCACCGTTTTGGGAAAGATGCCACATTCCTCGTACGTTAAAGAACCCTGCCGTGGTATTCGATAGGAGTAGGACCCTTTGCGCTCCGCCACAGGAGGCTAAATTGCCCGACCTTACCCATCCCTCCCCTTTTTCTAGTGGCAATCAAAATTTGTCGACCTTATTTTCCTTGTGTCCCATCCCATTTTTCATTTCATCATCATTTCATGTTCATTATATCATCCACTTCATGTTCATCGCCTGAATATTGCTGAAATATTGCTGCTCGGGCGTTAAACCCCAACAATCAATCAATCAATCTTATTGCCCGTACATGGCAAAAATGTTGATTTTTGTGGTTTTGCTTATAAATTGATAAGCGCGACAGATATCTAATAAAAACTTCCAACTGTGCCAACCAATCAATTAAGCAATGTTGAGGTTGATTTTGATGGTTATATAACTTGAACAATTGATAAATAATGGACCAGAAACAATCCTTTATTGTGAAGTTTTTATTAAATGATAAATAAATTCCTATTTTTTTCAGGCAGGTTCAAGATATCTCATAAATTACGGTTTTCCAGTATAGGGATCAAAGGCAAAGGCTTTTGATGTGCGCCCTTAAAAGCAAAACTTCTTTCACCTTTAATTGAATTTTTGTTTGTATTGTATTCGATGATTAAACATGTTGTGGTCGGCGAAATCTTTATAAGATAATAACATTTTGTCCATTAATTCAAATGAACAAGTTTCGGTAGCCCTAGCCAGGCTTTGTCGTCGAGTACTCAGTAGCTCAAATGATTTTTCAGGGAATAATTATTATACTAGTATTACTTTCTTTTTGTACATTGTAAAACAATTAAATTTTTGGTTAATTTCTTTATATAAATTGAAATTTATATGGTCTAAATGAAATTTGAAATGTTCACAGCAGTTCATTGTTAATTTGCTAATATTGATAGCGACCATTTGCTGTCGTACTTTCAGTACTTTATATTCGTATATGATTTCCATAACTATATATTACTACTCCACGGTATGCTGCAGAGCAGTGCCGTCTTTACAGACATAGCGTCATTGTTATAGCTTCATGCGAGATAAAAATGTACCTCCTAAATTTCATACACGTGTGTTCTACGCGTGTTCCTTGCTTGTATTAGAACGGGAAGTTCACATGAAATTCAGGCAGATGGGCTTGTTACAAGACAATATAGGTAATACACATTAGCAGGGCCCCGATATCTCTAAATATTCATTGCCAGTTGTTTAATCTGGCTCCCTGGTCATTATTATAAACGACCCAAAGATCGCTAAAATGGACCTCTTAAAAATATCATACACATGTCTTTGTGTGTGTTTTTTTATTGTATGAGAACGGGAAGTTAACATCCAAAGACGAAATGATCGGTCAGCATTGAATTTATCTAATATAACCCAGTTTCCGGTTCAAACACAGGGGCGCGTTACAATTTACTATATAGGTCATATACATTATCAGGGCTCCGATATCTATATATTTCCACTTGTTTAATCTGGTTATCAGTTGTATTATTAGTTGTTAATTATAGGTCTCTGTCTGATTTTAGAGCTTATCGCATTCGTGCAATTCGGATGTAAAAAGTAAGCCAAAATCAGTGGGCAGAGAATATATGACGTTTAGCGACTTCGAAGACTTCAGTCTTTGATTTCTTCAATGAAGAAGAGGAAGAAAGTTGTATCAAACCACGGGAGTTTCCTACCACTTGCACTATCAGGTGGGGATTTTAGAGCTTATCGCATTCGTGCAATTCGGATGTAGAAAGTAAGCCAAAATCAGTGGGCAGAGAATATATGACGTTTAGCGACAGTGGAAGCATGCCTAAGATCATGCCTAAGATCATGCCTAAGATCAAACCAAAACAGTTATTATTCCGTGTTTGTCAGTAGCCCACTTTAATGTTCAAATTGAATTTCGTAAATGTGTATTTATAATCTGTCTGCCAGTGGCAGTGGCAGAAAAATATCAATAAAATGTACGATTATTATTTTTTTCTTTTTTAATAATAGAGAACTCAACACTTTCTACCATAACCTTCACCACAAATAGTAGAAGCTAAATATAACAAAATTTTACCCCTTAATAAAATGCTTAGTTGAAGTCAAATTACATGGTGATTTTTGTGGCCCTTTTATAATAAACTACTCAAGTCAAACTTACAGCACGATGACATCTACTTGGCGTGAGACTATTACTGGGCAATGTATTATAGAGTTTAAACCCAGTGTTCAGTACCATTTGATAAAGATTGTCGGTACAGATAATAAAGATTTGTCAGTACAGCTTCACATAATGTGACGAATTTTAAACACGTACGCAGGAACTATAGAACATTAAAAAAGAATGAAAGGCTTGGTTTTACAGCATGAGCCATGACATTCTATTTTTTTCCCTTGCAACCATTTGCGAAATGTTGTTTCCTATTGTGTGGAGCTGCAGTGGAATGTGTTAATACATTAAATTTGTTTTGGGGATGACTAAAAACTTCAGGGTTTGTTTTATTCAGACGGATTAATTCGACTGATGTTTGTCTAATAATGTAAAATAATTAAATGACAAATGAGCCATTCTATAGCAGCAACATGGGACGCTATTGTCATGATAAAGCTATATTTTGATGTACAGGGTACTGATACGAGTTCGCCAATCATAAGCAACAAACATCACAGGGAAGCTTAGCTATTTCGTACACACGGAAAGTATCAATGGCATTATATTGTTTTCACTTATGTAAATAAATCTAATTGTACATTCAAAGTAAATGTATCATTGTTGTAGAATATTTACACAGTTAATATAGCTTTCAATACCATTATTTTCATCATTTGCTATTGTTGTTCTATCAACTGATCTGTCTAATAAAGACCTACAGTATTCACTAATAACTGTAGCCCCACTCACATTGTATAGTCTTCGTTTCAGCCTATTTTTCTGTCTTTCGAGAACACCCTGATTATCCAACCGATGAATACCATGTCTGAGTCGCCATCGAGGTATTTTTACACCTTTAAGAACTAACATCTGTCTTAATATTTTTTCACCACATTTTTATGGAAGCGTATATTAGTCACGAGTTGCCGAATTGTTTTGTTATCAAGTGAACATAAACAAGTAGGAAAGATGCATTAAATTTCAACTTGTCGACATAAATTTGTTCACTTGTTTACTTATTTTCTTTACTTTCCTTTTTGTAAAATGTGAACATGACAACATCTTTAAACTAGTCTACATGTCGCAAGTATACTTGTTCTGTTGCATTTGTACAAACAACGAAGAAGTAAACTTAATGATGTTTACTTGTTCAGTTATTAAGTGGACATTTCGCCTTTTTTTAAGTTGATTTGTTGCGTGAGAACAGGCCAAATCAACTTGTATAAAGTGTTCTTGTTCAGTTGAAATGAGAAGCGTATGGAACAAGTCGACTTGCATTTGTTGACTTGTCTGGTTAATTTCTTTTCTTTCCGACCTTTTCAAGTGCATTAGTCTTTATATCAAAATTATGATCGTGAGAAATTTGAAAACTAAATACTCATTCCCACGCTAGAATTTTTTGGAGAATGATGGAGAAAAAAATGGAGCTGGATTTAACTATCGATGTAAGAAATTTTACTAATTATTTAACCATTATAAAAAAGAGAAGATATGTGGTAAGTATCAAGGAGGCCATAATCAATCTAAGTAAAAAAACGGAGAAAACTGATGAATCTAAAGTTCTCCTTAAGGCCTTCAATTAGGGTGGAACTCTACTACTCTTCATGACGAGCTCTAAAAAGGAAATTAAAAAACACGTGTATACTTAAAACTAAATACCATAATTGCTAGTATATCTTGCCTCAATGTTATTACTAGGAACAGTATTCCAGGTTATTACAATTACATACACAATACAAATAAATACACGTTCAAAGACAAACCAGCGACAGTGACTCCTCACTTGGGACAGGCACATGAGACATGTGGTGGGGTTAAACATGATTTCTTAGATCCAAACCCTCCCCCACATCGTGACCAAAAGCAAAATCGAAGTAAACAAATGTGGGAAAATACACACTTAAAATATTGCATCGAAAAACCGAATCGAGAAAGGCATTTTTCTCTGCAGGAGATAAACGATCTTTGTTGTAAAACCATCAATAAACAGACAAAAAACTGCAAAATGCCTCATGAAAAATGACCAAATAAGAAAAACAATCGTCAGTACTTTTTATGATGTCACAGGCGCGCGCTTCAATAGCACGTGACGCTAAACGTTGAATCGGGACCGATGGCGATAAAGATGGAGACAGACAACAGGGTGAAGCATTTAATATGAAATAGGCATTGCCCCAAAAAAACGAGCACAGCTCAGTTGTAACGTCACTTTAAAAAAAGTTAGGAGGTCATTTGTCGGACTGCCCTTACTGAAAAAAAATCAGCCTCTGAATGTTTGCTGCACATCTGCATAAATATATTTCATGCAAATAACTTGGGATAATACAAAAATTCAAAAATTGTGTAAATGATACGTAAAAGACTCTGGATTTTGAAGGCAAATCAGCTAAATTTTGAATTGCAAAGTTGGATGAACAATGAAGTCCTATACTAGGTGTGAAACCTAAATATTAAGATATCCCAGATCCGGCATTTTTCAAGAATAATAGGAAATAGGACACTGTACTATATATTTATGGTATTAGTTTGTGACCCTATATCTGGTACTTTAGGGATACAGTCGACATAGCCCCTAGATAGATGCGTTTTTTCACTTGTGTCTAGGGCCACAGCGGCAGGTTCAAAGAGGGCGTACGCCCCCCCCCCCCCCTTTGAATGAAAAAAATAATTTTTAAAGCACAAAATCGTACAAAAACGTCATTTTTTGGCAAAAAATAGTCCTAATTGTTTTCAGGCTCGCTCCGCTCGGCAATATACAGTATATTATCCTTCATTACGCCCCCCTTTCGAAAATCCTAGAACCGCCCCTGGGCAATACATAGATTTACATACAGTGACTATGGTCATGTTGAAGACTGTATGGGAATCTCGGTTTGTGACATAATTGTTGGGGATTTAATGTCTGATTGACATTTACTCCATATTTCCTCATTTTTACTATCACCTATCAAGATCACAAAAATAAAAACAGCAATTGTTATGAAATTTTCAGTGAATAAAAAAGTATAATGTATGTTTCTTCTGAGCAAATGTATTTTTCACGACCAAGTTAGATTTTTTTTCATGAGAAACAAAAACTTTTGTAAGTAGAAACAAAAAAATAGCTACTAAAAATGGCAAAAATGCATTGATTTTTTTCTTTAAATGAAAAATAAGTTTACAGAAATTATTATTTATTTCAAAGTCTGTTTTAATAATAAAAAAAAAAAATAATAATTTGCATTATTCTTCAGAATTACTTATATTGTAATTTTGTCACAAAATATTGTAATTTTTTTTCTTCAAAAATTTGCATCAAAAGCCATTAATAAACTGTTGCAGATTTTATTTCCCCCCTTATTTTCCTTCATGATAGATTTGTAAACTTGAATGTGAAAATATAGAGTTTGGCCTAGAGCAAAAGTTTCACTTGCACTAATGATAGCCTATTAGCCTATTAAGAGCTATTGTAAAAGTCAGAGGTCAAAATTGTCAGATTTCCGGTTGAAAATAAGTTACACTTTCTGATTACTGAAATTCAGTTTCAAGTATTCAAATAGGTGAGTAATTCAGCTCCTTGCAGCGTCTTAGTAACATTGTTTTTTAATCTCTTTTATAGGATGAAAAGAAACCCATAAAAATTTGTGATCAGAAAAGGGAAATTAGAAAGGGGCTGGTGGTTAAGAATTTTGAAGAACCGATAAACATGTGTAAGTTGATATACTAAGTAGTTGTGTTTTATTATTTGTGTTTTGGTTAAGAATTATCTGTGGTTTGCTAAATTTCATATGTGGCAAAACTTGTAAAGCCATTTGTCCTTGAATGGAAGAAAAAAATCAAGATGTTCTATTGAGATTTGTAACATTACAAATCTATAGTTGTGCACTCACCATGATTCGGTGATGTGGGTTTTACAGACTTGCCTACCCATACGATTTTGGCATAAGGCTCACGAGTTGTAAGGCTATCTTATTTCCTTACCATGGTTGTAAAATTCCTTACGAATCAGCAGATTTGTGGATTTTTAAAATATTTTCGGTTCTTGTCCGTCATTTCATGGGGCTCTATATATTATAGGTGGTTTTGGCATTTCTGGTATTTAAAAAAAATGAAGTAAAAACGAACTTTCCATGTATTCTTGTATGTCAAAATTTTGATAATAAAACCAAAGTCGATATAGAATGTTAACATTACGTGGTTATATCATGTGCCATTCACAATGAACATGTGTGGTTTCTGTGCTTAAAATTGCATTTGTGACAAATTAAAGAGCATTACGGTTTTTTTTTTAATCTCAACTTACTATTTTTGTTATAGGTACCTTACTATCTCCTTAACAAAAAGGGAAGGCAAGTCTGCTTTAAGGTTTACCCTTGTCTTAATATGTGTAGCAAAAAAATTGTTTCGCTGTGAAATTTATTCTGATAGAAAGTATTTCACAGAAAATTTGTTCCGGAAGAATTTTTTTCATATGAAATAAGTTCTTGGAACAAATTTCATAGGAAAATTTGTTCTGTAACAGTTAATTCTTTCCACCAGTGTATTATTTCATTCTGGTTAAAATACACTAGATATTCCAGGATATGAATACACTAGGCCTAGGGTATTTCTTCCGACGGCACTATTGCAAGGTAGAAATACAGTATAGTGTATTTATGCATCCAGACATTCTGTACCCAGAAAGAAAGTATGGTTACAGTTCCACTCCTGTGAAATTTATTCTGCTACAAATTTCACATAACATCTATGAAAAATGTTCTGGCACGATTTTCACAGAAAAAATATGTTCCTGCTGCAAAGTTTTATAACAAGAAATTATTTAAAGATAAAATTAAGCACAGTAAGAGCCTTCAGAATTTTTTGCAAAAGCTTTGACGATGCTGGGGCCCTCTTATCAATTCCCATGCTCCCAAGTACTATTGTGTCAAAGTTCAGGGTCATCTGAACTAGTGGTTTTAAAGAATTTCATAGTGTCTTACACATTCCATGCAGCTACATGTATTTTATACAAAAAATGAATTGGCTTATTAATACCAAACATAAATCAAGTATGAATTTCGGTGTTGTCATTTTTTTTTATTCAACCTTGGTCCTATTATGTTATATCCATGTAGTCGTCGGCGGCTTCCTCTATCTGTGGACACATAGGTTTTCTTCTACAGAAAACCACTTGAAATTTGGTCAGAAATCTGCAAAATTCACTGGGAATGAGATGTCAGACTGACGTGTACATACAATATTTTGGAAAACTTATGATTGTTATAAAAATAAGTTACACATTTTAGTTACTTTATGAAGTACATGTCAATATCTGATTGCACAATTAATTTTTTTTCTCAGTATGTTGCCAAATATAGGCCTTAAAGCCCCTACTCCTTTAGTGTAAAAGTTTTGGATAAGGATATATGCTGATGTGCTCCTGGTATATACGTTTATTGTGAATACTAGCTGACCTTTTTGTTTTTTTCTTTTTCATATGTTCACAGGTTGTGACAAATTTGGATACCAAAGGGTCCAGTGTATCGTATTGGAAGAAGATGGAACAGAAATAGAGGAAGACTACTTCCGAACACTCCCTGATAACTGCAAGCTAATGGCTTTGCAAGTTGGGGAGAGGTGGACTAGTGCTTCTGATGCCAGTAGTGGCACTAACACTGATGAAGGTAAGTTAAAAGCTTTGAAATATCCCAACTGTTAGTTAAACTAGAAATTTTGTCTGTAAGCCATGAATGTCCCTCCCGTAATTCATTAATGAAAGTAAGAAAATTATCTTTTCGGGAGCTCAGTCAGGTCAAAATTATAAGATTTCTGATTTAAGAATTATCTCTCTTCGAATAATGATCAAAATTCACTTTGAACCATTCAAACAGGTGAGTGAAAAAAAGGAAATAATGTGTTACTGACTGTCAAGTTCCTGACTTTGTACAGGCTCTTTGGCTCCTTGGAGCCTCAAGTTTTAGGAGCAGTTATACTATTTTGAACTATCATTCATTTCATACTTTATTTAGTATTTTAGACTTTTTCTTGCCATATATTTTAGGGGATGGGCTGGCAGTTTATGATGGGTCTGACTATTTATTTTTAACTTTTTGCAGGCCAGAAATATTTCATTCATCAAACTTCCGGACATATTATTTACCTTATGCTATAGCAATGTTGAATCTGGAGGAACGCTAAATTATTTATTTATTTTCTTGGGGGATCAGGCCAGATTATTTAATTTAAAAAACTGCCAGAATCCCCCTCCCTCAGAATCAAATGGTCGTCCCCTTAGTGTCTAAATTACTAAGACAATATATTCATGTTGATTACTAATTTGTCCCAAAAGCAACAAAAATTCTGCTATATGTTTAGTATATTTTAGGAAGCAGAGTTTACATGTTCTTAGATATTTTTTTCTTGACAGGTATACCATCTCGTGTAATGGCAATGATTGAAAAATATAAGGGCAAAAAAAAATGGTGGTGAAGGGATAAGAGAAATAAGAACATGCAAATGAAATTCAAACAATTGTAATACAGTGTATTTTTCTTTACTTGCATAGTTTTCATACCTTAAGGCTTATATAGATAAGGCAGGTTTATGTTGTTAATTAAGAGCTAACTGTCTCTACGAGGATATTTATAGTAAGCATATGCTTAGAATTTGATTGGTTGTTATTTTAGCATTACGTCATTGATAGTTGGGTATGGCTGCAAGTTACACAGTTCGCAACAAATTTTTCCAAACGTTTCGATTCGATACCTAACTAACGATATTTCAACCTTTGTGTATGTAGCAAATCAGTTTTGTTCGATGTTGACATTTGTAATTATAACATTGCTGATGGATTGTATGTACAAATTAAGATATCCGTTTTAGACTTATCACAATGGCGGACAAACGCGCACCTCGATCTAGACTGAACAAGCAAAGATCTTCCCCTTGGGATACCTCGAATCCAAACAATTGGACAGCAGCTAAATTCCAACAAGAACTAGAAAAAATTGATGTTTTTGTACCACTCTCGATCGGCAAAGCTAATCTGAAAAAGATTTACGAGGAAAATATAGCGCGTAGAAACATTTCAACTAATAGTATAACTAGTACAAACGTTCAAGTGTGTACAGAAATTAATGATGACAATTCGCCGAATTCTGAAAAGGAAGCGAGTGAGGTTGATACTACTGATATTCCCTCTGACAGTTCGGGAAATTTATCAACTTTAGCGTTGGATAATAGCAGTGATGCGGTCCAATGAAGCTCGCGTAGAGATCTAAATGTTGTCGCAAATACGTCATCCAATATGGCGGCGCCCATGA
The DNA here is from genome assembly GCA_037379345.1 of Perna viridis. Taxonomy (NCBI): domain Eukaryota; kingdom Metazoa; phylum Mollusca; class Bivalvia; order Mytilida; family Mytilidae; genus Perna; species Perna viridis. Next base: position 60,336,975 of record CM074512.1, read on the forward strand.
ACAACAACATTGTGACTGGTATGTTAAACTCTATGCAGACGATGCAACAAACTATGCTAGGTCTTCAACAGACAGTGATGAAATTAATTAATGATAAGAACTCTCAAATCAGTGGAGACCAGAACAATTTGTCCACGGCGTTGGCAGCTTTTAGGAATGGAAATTCCACTGAAACGACAAACAGTCAGCAGCCTTTCACACATGGTGGGTATCGCTTTCCAAACTCAGAACTTGGAGTCCCATCTGAATGTATTCCCCACTTAGATGTGGTGCCTGAAATCCTTAAAAAGCGTATTTGGGAAGGCAAAGACATTAATTTTGCAACTTTGTTAATCCCCCGTATTGAACAGGATCAAACTTATGTACAGGAACAGGGGTCAATCACACTCAATATGTCAGGTCATGAGGATACAAGATTACATAAAGTGCTTACAATTAGTGAGTTTATCACCGCCTTTGGCAAATTTAAAAGGGTAATGTGCATCAAATTTCCTCAAAGGCGCATAGAATTAGACAGGTATGAAGCCAACATAATCGATATTTTCAATGTGTATGGTCCAAAATTTTATGATTACCATTGTCAGTTTTCCGCCTGCGCAGCGGCAGCTTTGAAAGATTTTAACATCAAGGTAGATTGGTCCATTAAGGACACATCACTATTGAGTATGGTAACAGGCAATGCAAGGGTTAACACATGCTCTTGTTGTTCATCTACTATGCATCTTACATCTTTCTGTCCTCAGCTAAGGACACAAAATCCAACTAATTTCCCTCCTAAATTAAAGGCAAATGTGAGTGTGAAGGATAGTGACCGTTATGACCGGAAAAGGACAATGTTTAACGATCAAGAAATTTGTAACAATTTCAATGACAATAAATGTAACAGGCAACAGTGTTCATATTCACATTTATGTTCTGTGTGCTTCTCTAACAATCACGGTTCTTCTTCTTGTACCAAGAGAAAATCACAAAAACAAAACCATACAGAATTTGCCACTACCAGCAAGTGACTAGCTACATGTACTTCACATACCAAAGTTGACACCCCTGTTCATGTTAGTGTTTTGCAACAGGAACTGCTAAAACATCCAGATAGGGACTTTGTTAACTACTTATGTAATGGCCTTGTTTATGGCTTTGACACCTTAATATCGGATGTAGATGTACCTAGTAAAGAGTGTAAAAATCTACGTTCAGCAATTACACAACCAGAAATAGTAGATAAACTCATAGAAAGTGAAGTAAACAAAGGCTTTTTACAAGGTCCATTTGTTACTTTGCCTTTTGCAAAATACAGAGTAAGTCCTATTGGTGTGGCTACAGGGAAATGTTCAGGGAAACATAGACTTATAGTAGACTTATCTTCTCCTCATGAGGACGACACACATCAGAGTGTAAATGACATGATTGATAAGGAACAATGCTCTTTGTTTTATGTTCGTATAGATGATGCTATTAAAATAATACGAAACTTAGGTAGGAATACATCAATGTGTAAAACGGACATTTCTGATGCGTTTAAACTTATGCCGATTGTTCCTTCGCAGTGGCATATGTTTTGTCTTACATGGAGAGATAGTTATTATTACTATACTAAACTTGCCTTTGGCTGTCGCTCATCACCAAAGATTTTTGACATGCTTTCACAAGCAATTTGTTGGATAGCTGAGAACAAATATGATATTCAGTTTATTTTACATCTTCTTGATGATTTTATTACTTTTGAGCATCCTAAAAAATGTAGTCAAAGAAACATGGACATTTTGTATACAATATTTGGTAGACTTAATGTTCCTATGGCTAAGCATAAGACAACTGGCCCAGATACTGTTATGGAATATTTAGGCATTATCTTGGATTCTAGTTTAATGCAGGCTAGGCTACCACGTGAGAAACTACTATGTATTACTGCCTTTTTAACCGAATTTTCGTCCAAGAAATCCTGCACAAAACGGGAACTCTTACAACTGCTTGGTTATCTTAATTTTGCATCCCGTGTTGTAATTCCTGGCAGAGCTTTTGTGTCACATTTAATTAAATTGTCAACTACTGTTCGAGCTTTACATCATTATGTTAAGATAAATAAAGAGAAGACATTAGAATGTGGCGTTATTTTTTATGTAATTGGAATGGTGTCAGCATGTTTTATAATGTGGAAAGTATTTGATCTGATGACTTGTGTCTATATACAGATGCTTCAGGAACTAAAGGTTTTGGAGGATATTACAAAGGGTTGTGGTTTTCTGAAGCATGGCCATCAATGTTTTTAGATGTATTAGCGGAGGACAGTACCTTCTCAATAGCTTTCAAGGAACTGTACCCCATAGTAGTGGCTGCCATCTTGTGGGGGCATTTGTGGCAAACACAAAGAATAGTGTTTATGTGTGATAATGAGGCTACAGTAGCTATCCTAAAGAAAGGCAGATCAAAATCACAACATATTATGCCCTTAATGAGACGACTCACTTTAGTTGCCGCTCAATATAACTTTACTTTCATGTCTAAACATGTGCCAGGTAAATACAATTCAATAGCAGATGCTTTGTCTCGTTTGCAGATGTACAGATTCCGCCAACTTGCGCCAGAGGCTCAGAGCCTATCATGCACAGTGCCTCCACCTCAACATGTGCTTTGGAACTCTACAATGTAGTGGATCAATTGTGGTATAAATCTATATCAAGTAAAACTAGGCAAGTGTATCAAGCTGGCTTTAAGGCTTATGTGAATTTTTTGCTATTAACGGGGATTGTAGCTTTTATAGTACTAGAGTATTCTAATATAAAAGTTGATGAAGAAACCCTACTACTTTTCGTAGCTTATTGTACTAGTAAACTACTAAACTACTGATAAGTTATAGCACTATAAAGTCTTATTTATGTGGCATTAGGTTTAAGTGTTTAGAATTAAATATTGGTTATCCTCATGTTCTCGAACTCAGACGCCTTAAGACAATTATCAATGGTGTCAAACGGACTCAATCAATTACTTCTAAGCCTAGATATCCTATCACTTTTGATATTTTAGAAAAAGTTTGTCTATGGCTGCGTCAAGGAAGTAGCTATGAAAATTTATTGCTTGAAGCCATGTGTACAATAGCATTTTTTGGGTTTTTAAGATGTGGCGAATTTACAGTAGATAGTGCTGAGAATTTTGATCCAGCATTTCATTTATGTGTTTCAGATTTGATAATTCTGACTGATTGTGTACATCTTAAACTCAAAATTTCCAAAACAGATTCTTTTAGACAAGGTGTGACAATAAAATTGTTCGAGACAGGCAAGGATATATGTCCTCATAAAATATGTTGTATGTATATGAAGAAAAGGCTACAAAATAATCCATCTCTAGACACTCCATTGTTTGTAAATATATATGGAAATGCTATTTCAAGATCTTACTTTTTAAATATGTTTAAACATACCATGGATATTTTAGGCTATGATTCTACATGTTATAATGGTCATTCTTTCCGCATTGGGGCCGCATCAACTGCAGGCAGGGTCTGTGTTGAGGACCATCTAATTAAGCTTTTGGGTCGATGGTCCTCAGATACTTATTGTAGATATATCAAAACTTCAGATTCTGCGATCAAAAATGCACAAAAAGCTTTAGCTACTTGTAATCCTCATGATTGAGTTTACTTACTGCATCATATATACACAAGTGTGTAACAACATCTTCAAATTTTAAGTATGAATTAAGTATTCACTGGGTTAATTTTCAGTTAGTATTATTTAAGTTGTTGTACCTATAGTTAATTAGTTTTATCTGGATCACCCTTATATTTAATTTTGGGGCACTCAGATTGCATAATTACAATGTATACAATCTGATTTTTGGCCGTTTTAATTAATTTTTAGAGTAAGGGATTACCTAATTAATTAATCCCCAAAATTTTTCATGCTTCATTTAATTTTAGTGGAAAATTATATGCTTTAGGGTTCATACTACATGTATTTTAGGCATTATCTTGAGGTTATGCTCTTTCTACTATGGTCTTGTACAACACACCTGCTTGTCTTCCGGCTCTTGTTGTTCAAGTTACACCGAGTAGCATATGGCCACGCTTCCGGCTCTTGTAGCTAACTACACCGAGTTGACAGGTAATCAATTAGTTAGAGCATCATTTCAAGCTGCATTACTAACAATGTTTTTCCGGCTCTTGTAACCTATGCTGCACCGATACATCTATTCATCGGATCTTGTAGCATGTTCAGCTGTTACACCGAGTTAAGCATTGTTAGTAAGACTTTCAATACTGAGTCTGCCCCAAAGCCAAACTTGATTATAAAAAATTAATGTTTTCTAATGGTAAGATTATTATTTTGTGTAACGATATTGTTAAACTTTGTATATATGTTTTGTTTTGAACTAGTAATAGACTTGTTAACCTTTAAATTTAGTTGGGTTTTAATTATTTCCACACGAGGTAGTGAATACATGTATATGATAACAGATTTCCTACAACAGATCACCTTTTCACTTCAAAAGGCATAGGCTGATAATACAGATCAGACTTCATATGAACAACACAACAACTAAAATACTATAAGGCGGTGATATTCTTAAAGTCATGGCCTAACTGAGGTAGGGGGAAACAATGCAGTCAAGCTATTCGCAGAGGGCCTGCAGGTATTTGTGCAGCTATTCATTTAGTTCATTACGAGTCGTCATATGGAGGGACAAGGTAATTAGGTCAAGGAATGTGGATGTAGGACAGGGCTATACAATTCACCGGAACAAATACATTAAACTAACTAGGATGATACTTCAGTCTAAGTCACAAGTCATACATTGTACATGTAGGTGTCCTGTAGTTATCAGGAGAACTCCCTTCCCTTTTCATATCATAGATGGCACGTTAATAACTTAAGGTTACATCTAATTCTGATTTTAACGACATAAATGCAATTTAAAGCTCTTTGATTTTGTGGCAGTCTCTCAGAATTGAACCCCTAAAATGATCCCCGGAGGTTAACAAGCAATACATTTATTGATACAGAACATTTGGCTCAAATGTTGTGTATTGCATGCCTAATATGAATGTACCTTATCTGTCATTGATCACATCTGGATAAATCAATCAGAGACTGTCCACCTTGAGTATCCATTATGGTTGAATAGTTGCATGAATTACTCCACATAGACATAGAACTTTTATTTATATTACAAACAACATAAATTCTTTCACTGCAAGGCTGAAGATTTTAGTGATTCATGTTTATTGCACTTGATGTTTTAAATAAGCCCAAAGACAATTTCTTTACATATTGTCACTGAATTAAGGTAGATAAAAATCTTCTTGATTTGACACTAAAAAATGGCAAAACTTCTTGACATTGAATGCATTTTTGATTGCTTTGACCTTGAATTCATTTCCATTGTTCGAAGACTGCTAATTCTACCTCTAGTTTTTGTGAGTAGTTCAGTTTCTCTCAGAAAGTGGAAAAGTCACGATGTACATGTATGGTTAATAGACCCCTTAGGATGTGCCCAGTCTGACAAGTCACTAAACCTTGACCTTGTTTTCATGGATGACTTGGATATTTTTGCTACCAGTTTTTGTCTCACCTGCGAAACAAAAGCGAGACATGCACCTGTAGGTATCATTTTACAGTGGCGCCAATGGCACTGATAATGTTGCCATCAAGTTTTATGCTCAAGTCCATATCTCGTGAAGTATAAGTGATAGGCTTTCAATATTTGGTACATGACTTTCCCAGGGTCTTTTCCATGATCTGGTTGGAATTACAAAAATTGGTATGTTACTAGTCCCATTCCAATGGTGAGCAAACGGATGAAGGGTACCAGGGTTTTGGTACAAAACAGTTGAACCTGTATAAAGAAAGCACCCCTATTCTTTTATGCCTCCATGAATTTAGTCAGGGCATATTAATTTAACCCTGTCCGTTAGTTCTTTTTCCCGTCCATTCATCCGAATACATATGCATACATGGTTGTCTGCCGAACTCCTGACATACAGCTTTAGTTTAGAGATACAACTGTAAAATTTTGTAGGATTGTTTTTATACCCTCGCAAACGATGTTTGGGGGTATATAGGTTTCATCATGTCTATCCATAATAGATTGTCCACAACTCCTCCTAAACGACATGCAGGATTTTGATAAAACTTGGTGGATTGTTAGAATACATAAATGGAGATGTGCATGTGGTCAGGAATTTCATTTTGGACACTTTATATGGATGTTTGGACTTGGTTGTTTTTTTACAAATATATGGGTCATTGAGTTGTCCGCAACTCATCCTAAACGATCTGATTGGTTTTGATAAAATTGTTAGATTACGTAAAGGAGATGTGCATATGGTGAAGAATTTAATTTTCGATAATTTATATCTACGATATGGTGTTTGGACTTAGTTGTTTTTCACCAATATCATGAATATATGGGTCAATGCGTTGTCCGCAACTCAAATTAAATAATTTGAAGGATTTTGATAAAACTTCATAGATTGTTAAATTACATAATGGAGATGTGCATGTGGTGAGGAATTTTATTACCGACAATTTATGTGGAAGATGTGGATGTTTGAACTTAGTCATTTTTTGGCAATATATGGGTCAATGGCATTGTCCGCAACTTCTTCTAAACCACTCGCAGGATTTTGATAAAATTGAATGGGTTGCTAGATTACATTATGGAGATGTGACTGTGATGAGAAATTTCTTTTTGGACAATTTAGATTACATATTGCATATTGGCAGGGGTTTAATTTCACACAATTTCTATACAATATATTAACTTTTCAACATTTTTCGGAAATTGTCCATAATTGCTATTAATAAGATCAACAGTCTAATTTAAAACTCCTTGCGGTGGCAGTTATTAGGAATTATTTTCTCCTTTTGTCATCATGTTGGGCATATATTAAGGCAGAACACCAGTTTTTAGTACACATTGTGGAGGTGTGCCTTGGATTAAGATTTTTCTCCAAAATTCTCAAAATTACAGGTAGTTGGACATACAAGTTGCATTAAGGGAACATGGTTTGTCTGTTGAACTCCTCATACAGCTTTATAAATACAGCTTTAATATTTTGTATGGTGCTTAGGCATGGACGATTTGATTTTCGGGGGGGGGGGGGGCTGTGATTTTTTTTTAAAAACGTTCCTGGCCCAGCTTTTTTGTAAAAACAAAATTTGTGACTAGCACCTTGGTTGAAAAAAATAATTTGACCAGTTTTGGCAATCAAATAAAAAGAAATATTCCGACAATTTTCTTGCATTGTTTGTAGCGGAAAAAAATTATCTGGCTCAAGGTAAAATCCCAGCCCCCTACCCCCGCACCCCCCACCCAGAATATCGAATGGTCCGTGCCTTATATACATTGTTGAGGTGTGCATGTGTAACAAAAATTAAGTTCCCTCATGAAATATGTTCCTCCAGGACTTATGTCACAGTAAATTTGTTCTTTTGAAACATTTTACATGGGAAAAAGGTTCTAGGAACTAATTACACTGGTAAATTAGTTCCACTAATTAGTTCCACTTGCATAAAATTAGTTCCACGCTAGTGGAACAAATTTTACAATGAAAGTAGTTCCTGGAAATTTTTTAATCATGTATAATGTTTAAAATGGAACAAATTTACTGTGACATAAGTTCTGGAGGAACGTGCATGTATCTCTGATTTCTGAATATTCTTACAAGACAAGGCAATCCACTTTTCAATGAAAAAATTAATCATTTTGAATAGAATATTCCACGAATTTTATATCAGTTTGAAAGTGTACTTTTAAATTCACATAATATATGTGTTTAAATAATGTATAAATATTTATATTAGCAGTTGATATCTTTAGAGACATAAAAAACAAGATCATGAAATAGTTTAAATTTTTAATATACAACTCATTTTTTTCTTTTTGTAACAACAAGTCTCTGCATCATTTGCCCACTAATTTTGTCCTTTTCAATATAAAGCGTTTCATTATTATTTACAATGAATTTTGAAACAAGTTTCCGTATTCTGTGTTTTCTCTGCTAAAACAGTATCTTTAGGGTACATGTTATACTCATCAGGATCCATAATTATCAACAGTTTAAAACGCAGATATGAGTACTTTTAGTGTATTTAAATATCCCTTGATTAACAATACTGCTGTGACAAAAGTTCAAGAAGAACATATTTCACATTAAATTTGTTCTGGAGGAATCTTTTTAATAGGAACAAATTTTAGCTTACATTTGTGCCTTGCATTAAGATTTTTCTCAAGAATTCTCAAAATTACAGGTAGTTGGACTTCGTAGTTTATCCATACAAGCTATATTAAGGAAAAATGGTTTGTCTGTCCTTTAACAGTTTAAGAGATACAGTCTTAATATTTTGTAGGATGTTTATACACATAATGGAGGTGTAAATTTTTATGGGATTTTAAACTCTTACAAATATTCTCAAAATGACAGGTGTGAACTTTGTTGTACTAGCTGAATACTTTTTGATTAGTTAAGATTTCTTATGGTTAGGTAGGGGTATCAGTTGTGTCTTACAGACACACTTAATTTAAAAAAAAATGTGCGTAACAAAACAACTTTGTCCATAACTATAAGTATCAATTGCAGGGGAGAAGGAGGTTGGGGCATACTTCTTTTCTTGTTTGTTAATGAATTGTGCCAGTTTACATCATGACCTCAAAAAGTTTGTTTTGTGACATAAATTCCCTTGAAAATGCACCAATAGGAAATTCATGTATACTAGTACTTGTCAGTCTGACATGTGTCATTAATCTTTGACCTAGTTTTCTTGATTGAATGACCCTGAAGAACTTGATGGTCTGTCATATATCTACTTCATGTCTAGAGACTCATTGTATTTCTTTAACATATGAGCAGTTTACAAATACTTGGGGTAAACTGAGTGAGTAGTAGGTCACAGATACATAGTTAATTGCTCTTTTCACTTTCAGAAATAGCCTACCAAGACTTGCATGGTTGGCTGGCAACACTACTTTTATACTCAATCCAAATACATCCTACAAAACAAATACTAAAAAGTCCCCCCCCCCCATAGTGATCCTAGACCTGTTCAATTAAGCAAGGATCTAAGACAAGACCAGATATTAGATGAACTTAAAAGAATCTTTTTCCCTAATGGAAGAAATTACAAAGGCTGCATCCGTAAGCTGGAGGCATACATTGGTGCATATTCTGGGGAACAATTAGACTTTCCAACCGTGGAATATATTGGTAAAGAAAAGCCACACATTTATCTGTTCACAAAAGAAACGGTGAAGTATATATAATTGTGTATTAGTCTCGCAGCAGCACTATTCAGAAACTGTCATTGTAAAGGGTGTTTTTATATACTTTATTCGGATTTTGATTTTGGCTATAGATTCCTCCTGTTTAATTTAGAGAATATTGTTCAATTATTTATTATAAAAAGATTTTGTCAAAATCTGAAGATGACGCAAATTTTTGTCTTAAAATTATTTATTGAAAATTATTAAATTCTCCCTATTATATCTATTTATATGCAGGGTTCCCCATTTACAATTAGTTTGGAGTTCATTTGACATGCCTTGTAAATTATAAAATGTCACTCCTATAACTTTGTATAATCAATGGCAGATTATGACAAATTACCTCTAGAGTATTCATATACACTTCTTAATGTGTACAAATAAAAAGACAGCAGGTGCGCATGTTTATACCTATTCGAACACACCGCTTTATGTTTTATTTTTGCACCATTAACTAAGTTGACAACTGTAAGCAATAAATGTTGGACTAAAATTAAAATACTTCAGTCAAATAAAGTATTCACATCTTTTCTAAAGTTTTGAGAAAATCGGAGATAGTTCAATTTTGGTCACAAAATTATTTAATACTGGTACAACTGTGAAAATTTTGCCTGTTTGCATTATTTTTGCATAGTCAAAAAACTTTTTTGATTCTAGTTAACTAATGTTTGTTATTTCAATGATATCAACTAAAAATTAAAGAAAAAATGGTTTAAATTACACCTTTATTACACATAGCATGGTGTATAAACAACCAGGTGAACAATATTAACTCACCTGGCCTGAAGGCCATGTGAGCTATTGTCATCACTTAACTAGTATCCATTGTCTGTCTGTCCACAATTCACATTTAATTTTCTGATGAAACCGCAGTGTGTCAAATTTCACGAAACAGTGGTAGAATGGTCCTTCGGTAGTCCTCTTACAAATTTATATATCCTAGGCCCTAATTGGCATCCAATATGGCTGCCGTTACTAAAAATAGAAAAAGGGGGTTGGTAATAAAAAAAATCCTCTCCTCTGAAATCGCAGAGCCAATTTCAAACAAACTTTGGTAGATTATGATCCTCTTTCAGAATTGTATCCGATGACCCTGGCTGCTTATCAAGACAGGACTCTGTGGGAAATCATTTGAAAATCTTATTGTCTGGAATCTCTTGCTCAGTTGCAACCAAAGTTTGATAGAATGGTCCTTGGGTGATCCTCTTTCAAAATTATATCAATTAACCCAGCTTGCAAACCAAGATGGCTGCCACTACGGAACTTAGTTTAACATAGAACCCTTTGGAAATTTATATAAAAAGCTTCTTGTCTAGAACCACTTTCTCATTTGTAACCAAATATTAAAGGACTTTTCACTGGTTTGGTCTTTTCCAGAATGGTAACTGATAAGATGGTGGCCAAAGCCATACTTAGTGAACATAGGATTGTAATCAAATCAAACTTTTGTTGAATGATCACTTGGTCCCTGCAGAAATGTACCAGATGGCCCTGCCTTAAAGCCTAGAAAGTTGCCATTGCCAAACTTAGTTTAACATCATACACTTTTGGAAATTTATTTCAAAATATTGCTTATTCAATGCCAAACTTTGATCGATTGTTGAAATGCCAGCTTTGTTTTGGGAACTGCTAACTGTTAACCAGATGAAAATTACGGGCTCCACAGGGAGCCTACAGTTTAATACTCGAAGACTATCTGGAATGGGAAGTAGGCATTGTTAAAAAGATTTCTCTCTGGTTATGCTAAGCTATATTTAGACTATATAGCCAAGTACCGGTCCTTATATGTATTTAACATTACATGACATTCTTGGATTGTTAGAATTTGTGTTCAATTATCTGTTAGGCTGAAATTGAGACTTGCAAGTTTTTCAGGCGTGTTGCATACAGACATTACCGATTAATCGATATTCATTTATCCCAATACGATTAGTTAATCATACTTTTTTATAAATCTCAAGTATCTGTTATTTCATTATTTTTGCTGCTTTCATTTATATATAGAAATGGACAAGGCTTTGAAAAATCTTCTTAAATAAAGATATTAGAAGTGTTACCATAAATTCTATATCTTAACTGGTATTTAGTCTAGTGTTTCATGTTTACTGAATTTAAATGTTGTAATTTCATCATTTCAGGAACCTTCTATTGAAAGTCAATCAAGTTCTGATAGTGAACAAAGTGATTTTCTACCCAAATTATCATCACCTGCTCCAAGAGCTGCTACACAGACTGATACTCCAAAATCCAGGCCAGAATCTAAACGATGGATCAATCTAGGGACACCAACAACATCCACCAATACTGATTTCCTTGCATCAGCTTATAGTACAGACCCTTCTTGTAATGTAAGCATTCTATAGGCAAAGTGAGGAATGATAATAGAAATCTAGATGGACCTATAAGGCCTGCAAGATCAGAATTTTGTCTTTCCATAAAACAAAGTTACTTCACAATAACATGAGTTGTCTTTTCTAATAGAATGTTTCTTGAAATTAGCTCTAGGTAAAAAAAAAAATCACTTAAATATCATTTTTAGCTCACCTGACAGAAAGTCTGGGGTCAAGATCGGAAGTTTGGTATATCATGGCCATTATGGAGAGTAAAAAGAACCATTAAGGTTGTGATAGTGGGCCAAAAAAAATGCGAGTGGAAATTCTTCCACACCTTTCATGGGATTGAAATAAAACTTGTCACACTTAATTATCATGATGTGAAGATGTGCATCTTATTGTTATATTTTTTTTCAACGATCCACAAATTTGTCCAAGAGTTATGGTCCTTTATGACTTAGAAAATTCAGTTCAATATAGGGTATATGGTTTGCAAGTGCAAATTCTTCCACATCTTACATTGGATTGACATAAAACTTGACACACTTAATTATCATGATGTGAAGATGTGCATCTCATTTCTTTTATGACGATTCCCAATTTATTCTCACAGTTACGGCCCTTAATGACTTAGAAAACTAAGTTCAGTATACAGTATATAGAGTATATGGCTTTCGAGCTTGAATACTTCGACACCATACATTGGATTAAGATAAACTTGTACTTTGGATTGAGATAAAACTTGACACATTTAATTATCATGACAATGAAGATATGCATATCATTCATTTTTTGTGCATGAATAGAACTATCAAGCAGTAAAAAAAGGGGGGAGACATATGTTTAAGTTTACTAAAAACAACCAACCCCTAGTTTTTCATTGAACTAATTTTCAAAAGCATTCATGACAGTATTTAGATGTGCAGATCACTGGGATACTTATTTGGGGGCATGACCCAATCTGACTGCAAGTTTCAAGTTTTCTCTGGCTAATAATCATGCTCACAGTTGATATCCCTATAATATTAGTATTGTCCTCTGTAAAGTTATCAACTAGACAAGTGCATTCATGGTAAAATATTTTCATGTGATTTAACTTTTTGTAAGCTCACCTATACTGATAAATTATTTTTCAGGTGCACCATCCCAGCACACCTGGAACCTTTTTAAACAGCCATTGTACAAGTGGAATAAACAATCCAATCTCAACTGGTATGAACAACCCTGGAACAAGTGGAATAAACAACCCAATCTCAACTGGTATGAACAACCCTGGAACAAGTGGAACACGCAACCTCATCATAACTGATATGAACAACCCTGAAATCAGTGGAACAAGCAACCTTATCACAACTGGTCTGAACAACACTGGAACAAGTGGAACAAGCAACCTCATCACAACTGGTATGAACAACCCTGGAACTAGTGGAATAAACAACCCAATCTCAACTGGTATGAACAAAGTGGAACAAGCAACCTCATCATAACTGATACGAACAACCCTGAAATCAATGGAACAAGCAACCTTATCACAACTGGTATGAACAACCCTGGAACAAGTGGAACGACCAACCAGAACTCAAGTGGTAATAATCTATGTTCAGTCTGTTATGACAGGGAAATCAATGCTGTACTGGATCCTTGTTATCACGCCTTCTGCTTGCCATGTGGTATGCATTTGGAGTTGAACAAAATTGACTGTCCAAGATGTAGATCAAGAATAGACCAAGTTAAAAGAGTTTACTTTGGTCAAAGTCCAAAGATTATCTTACAATTTACAATCACATTGCACAAATAATGTGTAGAAATGTTACATTCATTTTTGATCATTAACAGAAGCAAGTTATGCTGAGAAGAGATTCTCAATTTAAAGAATTCTTTGTATTAACATAATTTTACTTTTAAGCTCACCTGTTTATGATTTTAATTGACATTGAGTTAATGGTCAGTAACCATTGGGACATTGATTAAGCATGTGCAATTTGGTTCAAGTCAAAATGTTATCTCACATTTGACAATCACATTGCACAAATAAAGTGTGAAAGAATTTTTCATTCATTTTTTATCATGAACAAAAGCAAGTTATGCTTAGAAGAGATTCTCCATTTAAAGAATTCTGTGTATTAATGTACTTTTACTTTTTAGCTCACTTGTTTAATTGACATTGAGTTAATGGTCAGTAACCATTGATTATGCATATGTAGTTTTGGATTTTAGCTGTTTTATTTCATAAGTGATCAGTGGAGGTCATTAATTTTGATGGCTTGGAAAATGTTACTATTGATTTTATTATATTTTATGCAATAACCTTTTTAAGACAGTTTGTTTTATAAATATCACTTTGTCCATTGTGAAATAACTTAAGAAAGTCTTATTCAATTTGTATTCAAGTTTACATAGTTGTTGCTTTGAATTTGTGTTGCCCCCAAGTGATCAAAAAAGTTTTTGTCTACATAATATTATGCCATATCCTTTATTTTAAATAAAGGAATGGTGTTCACATGTTGTCTTATCCAATTGCTGAAAATTTCAAACAGTTAAATTTTTTTTGGTAGTCTTTTTATGTAGGGGTTGTTTGAACTTTCATGACATTTATTACTTCTTTTTAGGGTATCTTTTGCATTTGCCAGCGGAAAAAGTGTTAGTGCATATAATGAAACATATTCCAGTGGATGAATTATTGACTGTTTTCTCAAAAGTTCACTCGTCCTTCTATAAGATAATCATGTGCTTATATAGGGTGGTGGAATTTGAAGACTACTACGACATTGATGAAACCGTTCTTAAACTTATCTTGATAAATGTGAGATGGATCAAATGTATGCAGTTTTCTTTTCAGAATGTCATTATTCCAATAAATAAGTTTAATTGGATGATCTCAAGATTATCAGATGCAACAATATTGAATACCTTACAGTTGGCAGAAACTCCTTTAAATGATTTATCATTTTTTATCAAAAATGTCAAATAAAAGTATAAACACATTAGATTTGTCAAGTACGGGTATTGACAATAACCAGATTCAAAACATCAAATTCTTAGAAAATCTCAAGTACTTGTATATATCATTTACTCTTGTATCACCAAATGCCATTGTTCAAGTGATACAGACAAACTAGAGAGTTTTGATGCCTTTAAAATTTTATTTAAATTGAAGCACATCAAGGTAATGATGATATATTGTGCAAACTTAAAATATGTGCACGCCTCTATTGAACCTTCTGATAAATATATTGTAGAGAAATATATGGACACTCAGGGCAAAAGGTCAAGTTTACAATTTTCTAAACACTGTAATGGCAAGGGCTGTTTTAGCAAAACATACATTGCAAAGGTACTTGAAAATTTAGGTAACTAACCAAAAAGGCAAATCTAGATTTTTAATAGCAAATTAAAGTTCCTCCCCCCTGTCCCATATATGTTTTGCTGAAACAACCATAAGACTTTGTAATTTTTTAATAAAGATATTATTTTCAATTTGAAATAGCTTATGTCTTGCCCTACAGTTTATGATTAGGACAATTTGTTCCGATAGGGCACAGTAATCATATGGAATTTTAGCTTATTCACAAGGAAGTTAAATTCCCTTATTCCTTTTGGGCTTGATAGTTTTCCAAAATAAATGGTTTCTAAACAACTCAGAGAGTTCAAATAAACTTGGGTAAATAGCTATATGTCTGATGGCTAGAAGCTGATTTGTGTAAGGCCATCCTTTCAAAGGTCAAGGTCACATGACATATAGTAACAATCTGGTACCATAACATAATATTATCTCAAATGACTTAATTGTTGGGGAACTATTGCTATCACATTGCATCCATTGTCTGCCTGTATGTAATTTTTTGCTCCGTTCACGAATGTGAAGGGGCATATAGTGTTACCCTTTTCTGTTCGTATGTACATCTGAACTATCAAGTTAAGTTTTGCATTGAAGTCTATTTCTTTGGAAATATGCATAGTATATCAATGAAACTTCATCAGCAGATGTGTCATGGATAGTACTAAGCAGTTATACAATAATTGGGTCATTATGACCTACATTTTATGTTTGAAGGACTGTGGTTAAGTTTTGCGTTAAACTTCATTTCTTTAGAACTAAGCATAGAAACTTTATCAGTAAATGTGTCTTGGATAGTACTGAGCAGTCATAAAATAATTAGGTCATCATGACCTACATTTTACACTTTAACCACTCTGGTTAAGTTTCAGGTTTATGTGTATTTTATGGCGGGGCATCCGTGTCTTACAGACACAATTTCTAATTTTAGCTCACCTGGACCAAAGGTCCATGTGAGCTATTGTCATCACTTGGCGTCGTCCGTCCGTAAACTTTTTAAATAATCTTCTCAAAAAAGTACAAGGCCAATCATTACCAAACTTTACCACAATCATCCTTTTCAAAATTGTGTCGATTATTTTTGCCGATGAAAAAACATGGCCGTCAGCGCTAAAATTGAATTGTATCTCAAAAACCATTAAAGATAGAGAACAAGGACAATGATCAGAATGAGATCTACCTTTGGTCTATTATGATCAAGGCCGTCAGACGATGTCTTATCGGAGTTATTGCCCTTAATAGATGATTTTTCACAAATTTTTCGGTTTTTTTTGGCTATTATTTCAGAAACTATAATAGAAAGAAAGAAACTTTAAATTGCTAAAATGTTCACCAATATTAGATCTACAAAAAAGTCAATATGGCCAAAATCGTCTGATGATGTCTTATAGGAGTTATTGCCCTTTATTGACAAGTTTTCACAAATTTTTCCATTTTTTGGCTATTATTTCAAAAACTATAATATTTAGAAAGAAACTTTAAATTGAAAAATGTTTAACAATATTAGATCTAAAAAAAGATAATAAGACCGAAATGGTCCACTGATGTCTAGGAGTTGTCCTAATAACCATTTTTCACAAATTTTAAGCTTATTATTGTCTCGAATGATACTTCGACAGGTCCAAAATCTTATGCAAGTGTCGCTAAACGCTCTTTTTGCAGTACTGAAACGCAAACTATGTATACCTGGCCTTTGGATGCAGATAAACTATCTAGGTTTTAGTTCTAGTTGTCCCTTCTAGAAAAATGATTACAAACCGTAAGCAAAATTCTTCACAATCTTCTAAAAGACTACTCTTCCAAAAAAAAACCAAAGTGATAAAAAACAATAAAGAGCTATGATGGGCGCAGCATGGTACAACCGTAGTGGTCGAACAAGTGAAGTTTGAGAAAGCATGGACACAATGATATTCTGGATACAATAATGTGTTGGACATAGTAACATGCCTGACACAGTGATGTACTGGACACTTTAAAGTACTTGATTAAATAACCACTTACGAAATATCCTTTAATACACAATTTTAGTCTTTAATGTTCTGAATCCACAAGAAATAGCACAAACCTGATGGTAATACTTAATATGGAAATTTCATAAGGAATCCATAGAAACAAACCCCATCAAAATCGGACCAGAAACAAAAAAGTTAGATTTTTGGGCGTTGACCCCACTTTGGCGCCTTATAGCCCAGAAACGGTAAATAATACAAAAAAACTGCTTGCAATCAAACAGATGCAGAATTTCATAAGGAACACTTTGGAAAAAAAAACAACAAAATCGGATGAAAAATTCAACAAATATGAGTAATTAAAGATTGACCATTTTGGCCCCTTATAGCTCGGATCGAAACCATAAAACCTATTTCAAATCCGATTAAAATTGGATGTAGGGAATTTGATAAGGAATCCACAGAAACAAACCCCGTCAAAATCGGACCAGAAACAAAAAAGTAAAATTTTTTGGTCGTGGCCCCACTTTGACCTCTTATACATGTAGTTCGAAAACGGTAAAAGGTGTGTAAAATCTGTTGTTATTCAGATGCACAGTTTCATACGAAACATTTTGAAAAAAAATCCTATCAAAATTGGACAAATAATATATTCTCTACATCAAATTTAATGGAAAACACTAATTTGGCTCCTTTTTCAGAAACGGAAAAGGCCAGAAACTCCAAAAACAATCCCAAGCTGTATTTCATGATTCTCAACCTTACGTTAAAATTTCATAACAATAGAGCAAAGTGTCCGGAAACCATGTGTCTACAGACGGACGACGACAACGACGACTACGGACATTGTGATACCATTATACGACCGCAAATTTTTGCGGTCGTAAACAAAATAGTACCAACACATCTGGCGGCGTGGATGCAATAAGCTGTCCCGCGTGAGAGCTCCTAATAGAAGCTCGACTGTTACCCCTCAGAACAACAAGCAGAAAGTGGGAAACAGGGACCCTAGTGGATCAGGGTCGAAGACGGCAGTGAAACCACCGAGCACCACCCGACCTACCAATGGGGTCGACAGAGGACCCAGTCCAACAAAAACTCAAAACTGATTTGAAAGTTTAAGTGATAGCGACAGTGAGATGGAATTAGTTAGTCCATTACATTCTCGTCGTCCAAAATCACAATCACCGGTTACTGGACCAAAAAGTGCTAAAAAGCTCATTCCTTTACCTTCTACATGAAAACGCACGCTATGAACAAAATTATACAATGGAATTGCTGAGATTTTAACATTAATATTCTAGAGACAACTCTTATAATTCAATCATTCCTTCCCATCGCATTTTTTCTTCAAGAAACTCACTTGAAGGAGTCCGACAACATGTCACTAAAAGGTTATAATATTTACAGTACATATGCTAAAGAAGACGAGCGGACTGCCGGTGGAGCCACCATTCTGGTAAAAGACGGCGTGCTTCACAGTGCTGTCGACCTTGACACCAATCTGCAGGAAGTTGCCGTTCTTCTATCACTTGATCAAACAATAACACTATGATCAATTTACATTCCTCCAAACACATCGATTCAGACCTCAGATTTGAAAAAAAAAATTACAGACCAGTTACGAACACCCTTTATGTTATTGGGAGATTTCAACGCTCATAATCCAATGTAGGGCAGTAAATCTCTCAATGACAAAGGTAAAAAACATAGAAGACTTTTTTCTTCAGTTCAAGAGCGACTTTCTTGTTGGTAATTAGAAAAAGCTGACTCGCCTTCTTTTCAATCTCTTTGCCCAGAAGAACTGTCTTACTTAAAAGTATACTGAGCAAGAAAATCCATTTACATTTTAATGAATATCTCATAGACATAGCTGTAAGAGTCATTCCTAAAACTTCGGCAAACCCAAGGCGTCCAAATAAACCAAAGTATACTGATGACTGTGATAAGGCTATTGCCGCTCGGAACAAGGCACACCGGCGCTTTGATAAACATCCGACCTCTGTAAACTTTTTCGAGGTTTTCAAGCCAAAGCGCGCAGGACATGCAAACAGGCAAGACGCACTTCTTTGAAAAGATTTGTGTCAAACATCAAATCCACCACTCCAATGAACAATGTTTGGAATTTCATTCAAAAATAAAAGGCAGAAACACCAAAACTTCCGTAAAACATCTTAAACACGGCAATACAACCCTTTCATTAGAAGATGAAACCGCTAACAAATCAGCAGAAACATTCGCTAAGCATTCATCCTCTAACAATTATACTAAGGAATTCCATCGACCACAAATTTACTCCAATATTATTTCAAAATCATTCAGAATTACCTAAAATTATCGGCACAACGTGTTACCTAAATCCTATTGGGGGCCTTTGTTTAAAAAGGAAACCAATTAAACCAAAAAGTACTGATAAACTTTTCTAATTTCAAGGAAGGGAAACTTAAAAAGTAACAAAATCACTGCCTGGGAAACTATGCCCTTAATTAAAGAGAAAATGAAGTATGTATACCAAACAATGTTTCAGGGGTCATAACTCCTACAGAAATTTTTTTTTCTTTAACTTAGTAGGAAGTGAGAGTTCATTTCATTAATCAGCTTTCTTTTTTATTTCCAAGATAAAATCCAAAAAAGCCCGGGAAATTCAGAACATTTCCATAACCACAACTCGTTCAAATTTGATTGTTTTCTTTCAATCTTGGTTGAGCGCTTTATACTCATCTGTCTTATAACTAACATTGATCAGCTATTTTCAAGATAAAAACCAATAACGAAAAAATACTGAAGTTTTAAAGGTTAATATTAGTTCAAATATATTTCTACCTTAATTTGTTAGTGGAGCTCGTCATGCTTTTCATGTTCATAATTCACATTAATCAGCTGTCTGCTATAGTTTCAACGTTAGCCATGAACCGAAAAGTTTAGGGCAACAAATCTTCAAAACTAATTCTACTTATCTTGAACTTCGTAGACACGTAGTATTGCATTTGATTAAACAACTTTTATTTTAGAACAGTGATCCAGAAACTCATATGCTATCATGCTTCATGAACAGAGCCCTTTCTTGACATATAGGGAGCGGCATATTTGTGAAGAATAATCGAAGCTTTTAGCTACATGTAGGTTACACTGTATGGAATCTACATCGATAGCTGGGCGTTTGGATATTGGAGTAAATTTTGCGAGTAGTTTACAAATGATTTCACGGATTATTTTAATGTTGCCTGTTAGATAAGACACGGACCATTTGATTAAATTTTCCAAAGAAATTTTCTCACAGTAACCATAAAGGAGAAAAAGTAATCTGACCGCGAAGCGGGCTAAAACTATTTTCTGACCCGCATACAAATACCCCCCCCCACCCGGAAAATCAAATGGTCCGTGCCTAAATCCAAACGCCCGGCTACTAATACGGATTCCATACAGTGGGTTAGTTTGCCTGTCCCTATTGTGACACAATACGATCGAAACATTTTATGCATGATTTTAACTTTCTAATTACAGGTCGCTTTTCTTAGCATTTTTATACGATGTAAGAGCCATGATACCATATCCAGGTGACAACGGAGATATTGAAGAACTAGTTAGTTACTATTTTAGCAATTCGTTCGCGACCTCGGAAATATGTGGTTTCTTAATGATCCGTCATGGTATATCAGCAAGCGCTTCAACGGTTGAGAGAATTAAACGACGAAACGGATTGAGACGACGACAAAACCGCAGCGATCTCGTATTAGTCGCTCAGAAAATATATGAAGTCCGGAGAGAAGGTCATATAAATCTTGGATATAGGTTTTTATGGAGACTTTTGAATACACGCCACCACCTCCCTGTCAGTCAGGAAACCGTGAGGCATTTGTTGCGAATGATAGATGGAGAAGGTGTTAATTTAAGAACAAGACATCTATTACACAGGAGGACTTACTTCAACAGAGGACCAAATTTTCTTGTACACGTAGACGGTTATGACAAATTAAAACCGTTTGAAATTGCAATTTATGGTGCTATTGATGGATTTTCCCGCAAAATATTATGGCTACACGCTGGCCCTTCTAATAACAATCCAAGGTATATTGTAAAGTATTTTTTAGATTTTATCAAAGAAAGGAGGTGTTTGCCGCGTGCAATACGTTCCGATCATGGTACCGAGAATGTATTGATTAGAGATCTACAGATGGCGTTGAGATTTAATCATCACGATGACATGTCTGGATTTCGAAGCTTTTTATTTGGAAGATCTACTGCAAACCAAAGAATTGAACGATTGTGGAGAAATCTTTCGGAAAACGTTACCAATTTCTGGAAAAATACATTGAAGGATATGCGTGATGCTGGTGGTTTTTCTCCTAGCAACCCACTCCATATAAAAAGTGTTCGTTTTTGTTTTCTTCCCCTCATACAATCTCAATTACAAACGTTTATGGATATTTGGAATACTCACCGAATAAGACCACAAAGAAGACTGGAAGGAACGCCTGCGGGCATTCCAAATGTACTTTACTATCAACCACAGATGTATAACTGTTCAGACTATTCGTTTGCTCTTCCATGTAATTTACAATCTATAGGTACTCTTAGCAGGGATTATTCAGATGGTATGCCGGTTAGGGGTTGCAGTGACGACTTTTTGGAATTTATTTGGTTTCTCACAAATCAGCCGCCGCAAGACACTCTTCTTCCAAGAAATATGGAAAAGGCTATAGAAATATTGTTTTACTTTAATATATGCTTGCGATGTGTTCACACATAGAGCTTAAATAATGCCAACAGAGTGTATTTACGTAGATTAAGTAATAAATACATTTAATATAAATTCGTTTGTATTTCTCTATTTAAAGATACAAAATTTAGGTTCAAGCTTGGATTACAGAGCGATGTAACAATAATTTTACACAAGAAACTTTCCAGAACTTCCGAATGTATGCGTAGAATTTAGAGTTAATGTTGCACATACACCGAAGGCATATATATGTAAAACTGTATATAGATGTTTGCGAGTCCTTTATCACTCAGTAAGGATAGAAAACAGATCATCTTCTCCGTTTAGACTTAAAAAAACCTTAAGTATCAAGTTTGAGTTGTGTCACTGTAAAGTTAGTAGTTGCAGCCAGTGGAAACAGGAGTTCGGAATTCTCGGACTTTTATGTGACTTTTGAACTTAAATCAGACTTCCGAACGGTATTTTATGAAAAACCATGCTGTCACATTGGGGGGGGGGGGGGGTCGTCTGAATTTGAGTTTCGTGTCCTCACATATGGACATATATTCCACCAAAAAGTAAGTGACACATTAAGGTGAATAAAAATGAACCTGAAAATCGTAATTTGAGATAATTCCAAACCTTCTACAAAAACACCAAACTATTTAAAATTTTCTCCATTGTGTTTTTTTATCAGCAGCTTGCTTATGAACTTCGGCATATTTGTTGCTAAATTAATGTTTTATTTGAGTATATTTTTTCATTTCGAACTTGACAGTTTGTTTTTATTTCAATTGTTTGCTATATTTTCTTGTTTTTATATTTTTATATATCAAAAAATTGATTAGCAAAGCGAACGAACATTAATGATATGCATTCATTATTGTTTACAATGCCGCCATGATGAAAATACAAATATTTTATTTAGCTCGAACACAGTTACAATAATGAAGAATTATGATAAATAACGTAAGTGTTTATCATATACCATGTATTTGTTAATTATAATTTGTCTAAATCATGTGCTGTAGTCTAAGTAAATGTGTGCAATATAAATTACAGGAGATATGGTACACAAGAAACTGTCTTAAGTCTTACATGTGTACTGACTACTGTATACATGTTCCATAGTCATACAAACATTTTTATAAAGACATGAAGAGTTGTCGTTGAGTCAATGACTGTTGATTTTCATTTAAATGAAACAGTCTATGATACAAACTTGTTGAACATGATGAGGGTAACACAAACAAAACCTTACAAGAATCTGTTATTTGTGTATACAGTACCCCATATTTCATTTTTGGGAACAAAAATAAATTCATGTACAAGGTCAAGGAAACTCCAGTGAAACAAGTATTGCTGAACAGTTGACCAAGAGCAATCAAAAGCAATATTTAATGGTCCAATGTATTGTACATGTAAGTCATATGAGAACATTTCATACATAACTTGAAGTAAACTACATGAATTATATGATTTGGAAATTAATCTAAACATTAACATATACATTTGTATGACCTTGTATTTGACAGAATTTTCAATTTTTTAAGAAGTTTATCATGCTATTTTTTTTTTACTTTTTTAATAGATCCATAAATACAAGCTGTTGACTTACATTGTATATCAGTAACTAAGGATAATGAACTAGTTTTATCAGTCACCAGATTTCTTTTGCACAGTATGTTGTCATGAACATGTACAATTATACCATAGTCATCACAGTATGATAAAAGTCTATCCATGTTGATTTTCAGTATCTCTTTCCATATTAAAAGGAAATATGTTTTGATATTTTCCAGAAAATTATGGATGCAGCCGTCATGTTCACCTACCAATGATACAAGTTACCAGACAAATCATACATAACAGGAAGCTCTGTTCAAATGAAGTATGATAATAGATTGTGTAGGTATTTGAGGTTCAGTATACAATATTTTTATGCCTTTTTTTTTTGAAAAAAAAATTAATATTGATTTGGGGTGTTCCAAAGGTAGGACCCACCTCTTTTGTTGGGAAATGTTGGAAGTAATGTGGAAAATTTTGGCAAAAATGAGGAAATTATTAGCTTGGACCCCCACTTTCAAAGTCTTTTGATTGTTCACTAGAAACTCTCATTAGTCAATTTATTTTAGAAATGTATTTGTATTATTTCTACATGTGTAATGTAGATAGATCCCATATGTGTTTATCGCTTAAAATGTAGCACTACAGTTCCCATGACACTTAAATGAAGGTTGTAACATAGACATAATATTTTAGCATAATGGGATGTTTTGTTTTAAGAAAAAAAAAACATCCAATGATCCATATAATGTAGGGTTTACTTAAATAGAGGTCTACTTCAATACAGGATTCATGAATCACAATAACTTTGAATATGAGTATTATGTATATTTATTACTGATTTTTATACTTCCAGGTCATCCATGGCATATATATGACTGAAAAGAATTCATACACGTATAATTTAGATGATCTTCAATGCTGTTCAAATCACTGCTTGCACTGTAATGAAAGCTGATATGAAGCTGAAGTTTGAAAATAAATATTTTCAAAATCATATTTCTTATTCAAATGTACAAGGTTTAAATGTGTTGTGCTTCAAAAGTAAAAGTCACTTTCATACATGTATACAATAACAGCCATGTACACTTCTTGACAGTACCATCCTGGAATACAACCTAGAATCCCTTGCACTGCAAGCTGTCACTCTATCAACTGAGCTAAAAAATTACTTCATTGTTTTCTGTAGATTAGGTTGATTATGGTCTTTTGTAAATAGTTTTACTTTATTTGTTTTTGGGCCTTTTTATAAATTGCTTAATGGTGCATGTATGTGGTTTGCCCATTATTGATATCCATGTGGTGATTTCACTTGTAGAAGCTTAATCGTTACTTGCTTTGTTTTTTGAATGACTATCTCATTGGCAAACATAAATGGTACATGTATTTAAGTTTTCTACTTATGACTAGTGATTGCTAAATCTTTCACTACTTCTCGAACAAGTAATTTTGTGTAACAACTATTTGGCTAAGCAACTGTTGACTCTGTGAGGTAGCACTATGAAACCGCCTCAAAACGTCATAATAGTAGAGTAGTATAAAGCAGGATCATTTCATACAGTAAAACATTCTTGTCCTGAAATGCAAGAAATAATTGCAATATGCATTGAAACCACAACCAATCAATGAAAAAAAAACAAGTTCCATGGGTAAATAGAATAAAATATAAACATTCACAGACATTAAACATTTTGAAAAAGAAGAGATTTATTGTTGAATTTTGAGCTAATCATAATCATGCCATGTACTTGCACCTATAATTTATATTGAATTGATCTGAATTCATGGTTTCCTTGTATAAACTCTACAAGACTGGTAAATTATGATTTTTTTTTGTTCACAAGTTAAGAGAGATAATCATACCATAAGCTCATGATGCACCTGTTTAATAGGACATCTTATCGAATGATAATTATTAGTCAACTGTGCTGGTAATACCTGTTCATTGATTAGAGGGGGTTGGCACACCTCCTTTTTACCAGAAAATTAGTCATTTTTATGTGTAAAATTGACAAAACATGGAAAATAATGTGTTAGCATCACCATCACTTTGGCTTGCACCCCTCCTTTTCAAAGTGTCTGGAGCCGTCCCTGTTCACTAATCTGTAAATAGCTTTCATCATATTTTGCTTTAACCGTCTAGCATGAAACAAGTTGCCTGTTTTGAAACTATTTTAATATTCTCCATAAAAGCAATAAAGAAATATATATATAAAAAACCAATACAATGCTTAGGTAGCAAACCATATTATACTCCCACAATGCTAAAGGTTGTCTGGCAAGCTATTTTCTGACTTGGTGCCATCCTAGGGTATAGAGGAACGGAATTCCAACCTCTTACGTTGTACGAGTAACAGGGACGGATCCAGGATTTTAGATAGGGGCGCACAGTAAAAATTCTGCCGAGCGGAGCGAGGTGACACAAATTTTGAGGTTAAATTTTTGAAACATTATAGAGTGGGTGCAATGTTGATATCTTTTGTGGTAAAATTAGCGAGAAATTTTAAGTTTCAACTTGAAACCGCCTAAATCTACCCATGACAACGCATGCTTTGCAAATTTTAGGGGGCGCACTCCCCCACCAGAATACGCCTCCGAGTAACCATGTTGATTTTTATGAGTGGGGTCGGGGCTAGGATCACATTTGAAATAGAAAGGCAGGACAATGATATATGATTTTATATAAATACAAAGATGCAATAGGCAAAAAAAAGGTTCTGGTTTTGAATATTACATAAAAAGATCCGGGACACAAAATTTGACTATATAGCCCCCTTTTTTCCCCTTACAATTCAAATGGATATAGGAATGTATCATTATTTACCTGGGAGGGGGGACTGGTCATTTTGAAATCATATAAAATTTTCTTGACCCCCCTCCATGATATTTTCTTATCCCCCTTAAAAACATTTGTTTTTTAAATGTGATACCCCCTCTATTAAACATGCGTATGGAGTTTTCATATACATGTAACAACTACAACATTATGCCAGAGCTTGTCGAAACTACGCAGAGTTTTTGTATCGCGCTAGAATTCTAACAAATAAACTTCTGGAACAGGGTTGTGTTGCTACAAGATTGAAGTCATCCCTATAGAAGTTTTATGTTATGGTCGTCATCCTGAAATCGTGGATCGCTATGGTGTATCCATCTGCGCCATGAAAACTGAATTGTTCAACGTGTCATGGTTTTCCTTTCCTCTTTCGTCTACCCCGGACTTGTCTTTTTATGAGCAACTCGGTGGGTGTATCTAGAAAAGCAGAGGACGCTTACCCTACTGGCGCACCTGGTCCAATGCTCCAAGTTTATAGTGGAGTCATAGTTGCTCATTTGCTTTTGTTAATTTGTATATTTGATTTTAACAAAATTTCATGTTCTCTGTACGTCTGCTTTCCATGTCTGGCCTTTGTCCCTGGATAGCATTCTTTTTATTACCGTTATAACCGTAGTTCCCTTCACTACTCTTTGAAGCAAAAGCAGTTGAGATGTTAAAGAATTCTTACAATAAAAAATTCAAGTCTTCAATTCCAAAACTTGATACTTTGGAAAAGTCTTATCAAAATCAAGAAGAATCAGACACAGCTCTTGAGATTGAAGATATTGGTAAGGAAATTGAATCGTCAGCAGATAAGTCGGACCAATTTGATTTAATAACTGTAAATGTTTTAGTCCTGATGGTTATGTTGATATGTGAACTTGATTTTACCAGAGATCATGCATGTGACAATGAAAGGAAATGTTTAATGGTGGTAAAATATGTTTTAATTTGACTGGTGTAATGCTCTGCTTAACTAAAAATTTGGATCCCCCTTGAAATCCATGTGCAAAAAATGCACCCCCCCCCTCTGAAGTTATAAAACAACTGAACCCCCTTTTCCACTTACAGAAAAAAATGACCCCCTGGATATATGTACTTGGTATGTTTAAATTTTCAAATAAATGTCTACGGTTTGAATATTATTTGTAAATTATTATATAAAAGATGCCGAAACTAGAGGTTTAACCTTAAAAAAAAAGCTGTTATGCACGTGGCTAATTACAATATTCGTTATGTTTCGGCTAAGTTTACAGCCAATGAAATGAACATCTCGTTAGCGAGAACACAGCGTTATTTTGATATATTTATCGGGCATTTTTAAAGAACCCAAAGCTTTTCCGAGAGGAAATAATCGCCATTTTCTTGCAACATATTTCTCTGTTTCCTTCCCCTTTCCCTATGATATCCCCTGGTAGTTGGATGGGAATCTAAGGGGACAAAAGCAACCATTGTTAGAGTTCCGAGAAAGCAAAAAAGTGTTGTCTCGTTCTTTTTATTCTCTATGTACGGTTCATTGAATAGCGCGTCATGATGAAAATGTACTTCGGTCAACACTTTAACATGCCTATAAAACTATACGAAAAAAAATGCATTCAATTCTTGCTGATCAGAAAACAAGATAGCCACCACAGCCAAACATAGTTTGAAAATTGGCACCTATTGGGATATTTGTACAAAGTTCTTATTTTGTATAGAATCAGTTTTGTCCAGTTTGAACAAAACATTGTCGAAGACTCAAACTTTGTCTCCTTTAGAAATAATGCCAGGCTTTCCTGGGCGCTTACCAAGATTTCTACCACAGCCAAACTGTTTTACATAGGACCTATATGAAATCCAGGTGAACGACGCAGTTTCCTGGGAGCCTCTAGTTTAAATTTTAAACTCTTGAAATTACGGAGTAGGCTTCATTTCTCGTATTGAACACGGTAGATGCACTTTCCCCTATTTGGCTACTTATTTCGGTTTGTATGAATATGAGTACCTCTTTTTACTATGTTTGGATCTCGATCTTCCCTTGTATTGGTTGTGATGCTGCTGATGAGAGATTACTCCTTGAAACACGGTACAGCATATCAAAATTCACAATATTTATACGACATTGGTAATCTTATTTTTTGAAACAACTGGGTCGATGCCATTGCTGGTGGACTAGAAGTCCCCCATGGTATTCTCAAGCCCAGTTATCAGACTCGTCTGACATTAATTTTACTACAAATTGTTTTATAAAACAGAGTAGGTATATTAATAACTAAATTAGCGCAAAATTAAAATTATATTACAGTCATGAACTGTTGTGAAAACGTCTTTAAGTCAATGCCTTTTAATAAAGCACACCTTAACCTAATATACATTTTACGATTTCGTAGTAACAACAGTGCAAAAATTTATCACTTTAAAGAAATTTGTGAAAAGTGCAATAAAATGACATATTTTCCATGGTTTTCGGAGAAAATGAATGTGTCCGCATGCAACTTACAATAAGATATTTTAAGTGTACATTCGATTTGTATGTATCTTTCATCATACAAAGTTTAGTTCTGTAATTTTAATGCGGACGATTTCAAATTTGAGAAAAACCTACAAAAATTCGTGATTTTTATTTAATTTCGGCGTTTTAACAAAAGATAGCATCTTTATATGGTCATTTCAACATTACATTAACCACAAGTCTCTAGTTACTGATAAATCTCTTTTATACAGATCTTTTTTGATAATTTATAACTATAAAACACATTGCATTTACAATTTAAATTTTTTAGCTGAAATACGGGCCTTAAATCAGTGCTGATGACACCTACCCCTTTGCAGTATTTATTTAAATTCTAAACCCTCGAAATTATGGAGTAGGCTTCATTTTTTGTTTGCACATGGCAGATATAATTTTTTCCGCTGTATTTAGCTACTTATTTCAGTTTGTTTGAATATGAATATGTTTCTTTACTGTTTGGATACTCATTGAAATACGTGTACAGCGTATCAAAATTCACAATATTTACACGACATTGGTATCCCCTATTTTTTTAGTTATTTGGCAGAAATTGCAGTTGGACCCCTTATTGC
Organism: Perna viridis; assembly: GCA_037379345.1. Lineage (NCBI taxonomy): Eukaryota > Metazoa > Mollusca > Bivalvia > Mytilida > Mytilidae > Perna > Perna viridis. The sequence goes on from CM074512.1 coordinate 60,365,998, forward strand.
ATTTGTATACATCCATCTTTTAGACAGGACGTATTATGGTAATGTTGTCCGTCAACATATATATATATTTCCGAAACCCTGGACCTAATCCAGTGATAAATAAAGTCAGGACAGAGGTGACTATTTAATAAAAATCCAGGAATGAAAAAATATCTAATTTTACTTCATGTTCAGGTTAGTTTTTTTTCGGTTTTATTTTTAAATTTTTGGTCGATGGAATTCCTTAGTATAAATGTTAGAGGATGAATGCTTAGCGAATGTTTCTGCTAATTTGTTAGCGGTTTCATCTAATGAAAGGGTTGTATTGCCGTGTTTAAGATGTTTTACGGAAGTTTTGGTGTTTCTGCCTTTTATTTTTGAATGAAATTCCAAACATTGTTCATTGGAGTGGTGGATTTGATGTTTGACACAAATCTTTTCAAAGAAGTGCGTCTTGCCTGTTTGCATGTCCTGCGCGCTTCGGCTTGAAAACCTCGAAAAAGTTTACAGAGGTCGGATGTTTATCAAAGCGCCGGTGTGCCTTGTTCCGAGCGGCAATAGCCTTATCACAGTCATCAGTATACTTCGGTTTATTTGGACGCCTTGGATTTGCCGAAGTTTTAGGAATGACTCTTACAGCTATGTCTATGAGATATTCATTAAAATGTAAATGGATTTTCTTGCCCAGTATACTTTTAAGTAAGACAGTTCTTCTGGGCCAAAGAGATTGAAAAGAAGGCGAGTCAGCTTTTTCTAATTTCCAACAAGGAAGTCGCTCTTGAACTGAAGAAAAAAGTCTTCTATGTTTTTTACCTTTGTCATTGAGAGATTTACTGCCCCACATTGGATTATGAGCGTTGAAATCTCCCAATAACATAAAGGGTGTTCGTAACTGGTCTGTATTTTTTTTTCAAATCTGAGGTCTGAATCGATGTGTTTGGAGGAATGTAAATTGATCATAGTGTTATTGTTTGATCAAGTGATAGAAGAACGGCAACTTCCTGCAGATTGGTGTCAAGGTCGACAGCACTGTGAAGCACGCCGTCTTTTACCAGAATGGTGGCTCCACCGGCAGTCCGCTCGTCTTCTTTAGCATATGTACTGTAAATATTGTAACCTTTTAGTGACATGTTGTCGGACTCCTTCAAGTGAGTTTCTTGAAGAAAAAATGCGATGGGAAGGAATGATTGAATTATAAGAGTTATCTCTAGAAAATTAATGTTAAAATCTCAGCAATTCCATTGTATAATTTTGTTCATAGCGTGCGTTTTCATGTAGAAGGTAAAGGAATGAGCTTTTTAGCACTTTTTGGTCCAGTAACCGGTGATTGTGATTTTGGACGACGAGAATGTAATGGACTAACTAATTCCATCTCACTGTCGCTATCACTTAAACTTTCAAATCAGTTTTGAGTTTTTGTTGGACTGGGTCCTCGGTCGACCCCATTGGTAGGTCGGGTGGTGCTCGGTGGTTTCACTGCCGACTTCGACCCTGATCCACTAGGGACCCTGTTTCCCACTTTCTGCTTGTTGTTCTGAGGGGTAACAGTCGAGCTTCTATTAGGAGCTCTCACGCGGGACAGCTTATTGCATCCACGCCGCCAGATGTGTTGGTACTATTTTGTTTACGACCGCAAAAATTTGCGGTCGTATAATGGTATCACAATGTCCGTAGTCGTCGTTGTCGTCGTCCGTCTGTAGACACATGGTTTCCGGACACTTTGCTCTATTGTTATGAAATTTTAACGTAAGGTTGAGAATCATGAAATACAGCTTGGGATTGTTTTTGGAGTTTCTGGCCTTTTCCGTTTCTGAAAAAGGAGCCAAATTAGTGTTTTCCATTAAATTTGATGTAGAGAATATATTATTTGTCCAATTTTGATAGGATTTTTTTTCAAAATGTTTCGTATGAAACTGTGCATCTGAATAACAACAGATTTTACACACCTTTTACCGTTTTCGAACTACATGTATAAGAGGTCAAAGTGGGGCCACGCCCAAAAAATTTTACTTTTTTGTTTCTGGTCCGATTTTGACGGGGTTTGTTTCTGTGGATTCCTTATCAAATTCCCTACATCCAATTTTAATCGGATTTGAAATAGGTTTTATGGTTTCGATCCGAGCTATAAGGGGCCAAAATGGTCAATCTTTAATTACTCATATTTGTTGAATTTTTCATCCGATTTTGTTGTTTTTTTTCCAAAGTGTTCCTTATGAAATTCTGCATCTGTTTGATTGCAAGCAGTTTTTTTGTATTATTTACCGTTTCTGGGCTATAAGGCGCCTAAGTGGGGTCAACGCCCAAAAATCTAACTTTTTTGTTTCTTGTCCGATTTTGATGGGGTTTGTTTCTATGGATTCCTTATGAAATTTCCATATTAATTATTACCATCAGGTTTGTGCTATTTCTTGTGGATTCAGAACATTAAAGACTAAAATTGTGTATTAAAGGATATTTCGTAAGTGGTTATTTAATTAAGTACTTTAAAGTGTCCAGTACATCACTGTGTCAGGCATGTTACTATGTCCAACACATTATTGTATCCAGAATATCATTGTGTCCATGCTTTCTCAAACTTCACTTGTTCGACCACTACGGTTGTATCATGCTGCGCCCATCGTAGCTCTTTATTGTTTTTTATCACTTTGTTTTTTTTTTTGGACGAGTAATTTTTTAGAAGATTGTGAAGAATTTTGCTTACGGTTTGTAATCATTTTTCCAGAAGGGACAACTAGAACAGAAAACCTAGATAGTTTATCTGTATCCAAAGGCCAGGTATACATAGTTTGCGTTTCAGTGCTGCAAAAAGAGCGTTTAGCGACACTTGCATAAGATTTTGGACCTGTCGAAATATCATTCGAGACAATACGACCGGAGCTTAATAAAATTTTCTCCTCTGAAACCAGTTAACCAATTTAAATCATGGATGGTCATGATGACTTTCAGAGCGCTGTGACCTGACCTGCATCCAAGATGGCCATAATCAGTGGATAATTCATTATGCAGACATTTCTAAAAGGGCTTATTTAAGTCAGGTGAGCGATACAGGCTCACCTGAGCGTCTAATTATTATCTATACAGATAAAAGAATGGTTTTCAATATCCCCAACTGACCCAGTTTTGATGGTCAAAGGATCACGACTCCCACACAAATTATCAAATATCGCTGATTTTTGAAACTGTACAAAGTTTTAGTGGTAGTAACCTTTGGAATAAATTTCATAGGAATCTGTTGAGAATTGTAGATATGAGAGTGTGGGATTGATTGGAAAATGGACGGACGCCCGGTATTTCTATGTCCGCAGTCACGTTGCGCAGGAGACAAAAATGACGATGATGTGTGAATACAAAATTACACTAGAGGCTCAGGTGAGCCTGTATCGATCACCTGACTTAAACAGGCCTATTTAGATATCTCTGCATGATGAATTGAAAACTAATGATGGCCATCTTGGAAGCAGATTGGTTCACTTTGAAAGTCATCATGACCACCTAAGTGTAAAATTGGCTTACTAACACACCTAGTTACTGAGGAACAAAAATCTCAATATTTTTCCCATAGGGTCCTAGTTAAAACTATGTCTACTGATGGTGGCCAACTTGAATTTGCCGCGGGGTTTCTGACCAGAAGACCTTAAACATTTTTCCATAGGGACCTATGTTAAAACTATGTCCACCGATGGCGGCCGTCTTCATTTTCCGATCGACATAAAAAAAACATACTTTTGTAGAGGACCTTCCAGTGAACACGCATGCAACAAATCAATTCAATTGGCCTGGTGGTTTCTGAAAAGAAGAGCTTCAAAGGTTTAACACAATTGGAACAAAATGTCTGCCCTTGGCGGCCATGTTGATTTTCCGATCGATACGAAAAACATAACTATTGTAGAACACTATCTACTGAACATCCATGCCAAGTTTCGTTAACATTGATCAAGTTGTTTCAGAGGAGATCAAAATGTGAACAGCTAATGATGGACGACGACGGACGCTCATGGGTAGCAAAACCTCACATGACCCTTTGGTTTAGGGTGAGCTAAAAATGACAACCAGAACTGACGGACGCTCAGTGGTAGCAATAGACCTTGGGTCAGGTGGGCTGAAAACAGTATGTTCAGATAATATTTGTAACAAGAGGCTCCAAGGAGCCTGAACCGCTCACCTGGAATATAAGCCTTGTAAATATATTCACTCGGAACATTTCTGCAATTAAAAGTTTCTTTCTATCTGCAACAGTTGCCAAAAAAACAAAAAAACAAAAAACAAAAAACAAAAAAACCAATAAAATTTGTGAAAAATGGTTATTAAAGGACAACAACTCCTAGACATCATTGGACCATTTCGGTCTTATTATCTTTTTTTAGATCTAATATTGTTAAACATTTTGCAATTTAAAGTTTCTTTCTAAATATTATAGTTTTTGAAATAATAGCCAAAAAATAGAAAAAATTGTGAAAACTTGTCAATAAAGGGCAATAACTCCTATAAGACATCATCAGACGATTTTGGCCATATTGACTTTTTTGTAGATCTAATATTGGTGAACATTCTAGCAATTTAAAGTTTCTTTTTTTCTATTATAGTTTCTGAAATAATAGCCAAAAAAAAAAAAAAAAAAACGAAAAATTTGTGAAAAATCATTTATTAAGGGCAATAACTCCTATAAGACATCGTCTGACGGCTTTGATCACAATAGACCAAAGGTAGATCTCATCATTCTGATCATTGTCCTTGTCAGATTTTCTCTATCTTGAATGGTTTTTGAGATACAAGTCAATTTTGTGTTTTAGTCCTGGCGGCCATGTTTTTTCATCGGCAAAATAATCGACACAAAATTTTGAAAAGGATGATTGTGGTAAAGTTTGGTAATGATTGGCCTTGTACTTTTTGAGAAGATTATTTAAAAAGTTTACGGACGGACGACGGACGGACGCCAAGTGATGACAATAGCTCACCTGGACCTTTGGTCCAGGTGAGGTCCAGGTGAGCTAAAATTAGAAATCGTGTCTGTAAGACACGGATGCCCCGCCATAAAATACACATAAACCCGAAACTTAACCAGAGTGGTTAAAGTGTAAAATGTAGGTCATGATGACCTAATTATTTTATGACTGCTCAGTACTATCCAAGACACATTTACTGATAAAGTTTCTATGCTTAGTTCTAAAGAAATGAAGTTTAACGCAAAACTTAACCACACTCTATCAAACATAAAATGTAGGTCATAATGACCCAATTATTGTATAACTACTTAGTACTATCCATGACACATCTGCTGATGAAGTTTCATTGATATACTATGCATATTTCCAAAGAAATAGACTTCAATGCAAAACTTAACTTGATAGTTCAGATGTACATACGAACAGAAAAGGGTAACACTATATGCCCCTCCACATTCGTGAACGGAGCAAAAAATTACATACAGGCAGACAATGGATGCAATGTGATAGCAATAGTTCCCCAACAATTAGGTCATTTGAGATAATATTATGTTGTGGTACCAGATTGTTACTATATGTCATGTGACCTTGACCTTTGAAAGGATGGCCTTACACAAATCAGCTTCTAGCCATCAGACATATAGCTATTTACCCAAGTTTATTTGAACTCTCTGAGTTGTTTAGAAACCATTTATTTTGGAAAACTATCAAGCCCAAAAGGAATAAGGGAATTTAACTTCCTTGTGAATAAGCTAAAATTCCATATGATTACTGTGCCCTATCGGAACAAATTGTCCTAATCATAAACTGTAGGGCAAGACATAAGCTATTTCAAATTGAAAATAATATCTTTATTAAAAAATTACAAAGTCTTATGGTTGTTTCAGCAAAACATATATGGGACAGGGGGAGGAACTTTAATTTGCTATCAAGGATCTAGATTTGCCTTTTTGGTTGGTTACCTAAATTTTCAAGTACCTTTGCAATGTATGTTTTGCTAAAACAGCCCTTATCATTACAGTGTTTAGAAAATTGTAAACTTGACCTTTTGCCACTGAGTGTCCATATATTTCTCTACAATATATTTATCAGAAGGTTCAATAGAGGCGTGCACATATTTTAAGTTTGCACAATATATCATCATTACCTTGATGTGCTTCAATTTAAATAAAATTTTAAAGGCATCAAAACTCTCTAGTTTGTCTGTATCACTTGAACAATGACATTTGGTGATACAAGAGTAAATGATATATACAAGTACTTGAGATTTTCTAAGAATTTGATGTTTTGAATCTGGTTATTGTCAATACCCGTACTTGACAAATCTAATGTGTTTATACTTTTATTAGACATTTTTGATAAAAATGATAAATCATTTAAAGGAGTTTCTGCTAACTGTAAGGTATTCAATATTGTTGCATCTGATAATCTTGAGATCATCCAATTAAACTTATTTATTGGAATAATGACATTCTGAAAAGAAAACTGCATACATTTGATCCATCTCACATTTATCAAGATAAGTTTAAGAACGGTTTCATCAATGTCGTAGTAGTCTTCAAATTCCACCACCCTATATAAGCACATGATTATCTTATAGAAGGACGAGTGAACTTTTGAGAAAACAGTCAATAATTCATCCACTGGAATATGTTTCATTATATGCACTAATACTTTTTCCGCTGGCAAATGCAAAAGATACCCTAAAAAGAAGTAATAAATGTCATGAAAGTTCAAACAAATTTAACTGTTTGAAATTTTCAGCAATTGGATAAGACAACATGTGAACACCATTCCTTTATTTAAAATAAAGGATATGGCATAATATTATGTAGACAAAAACTTTTTTGATCACTTGGGGGCAACAAAAATTCAAAGCAACAACTATGTAAACTTGTTTACAAATTGAATAAGACTTTCTTAAGTTATTTCACAATGGACAAAGTGATATTTATAAAACAAACTGTCTTAAAAAGGTTATTGCATAAAATATAATAAAATCAATAGTAACATTTTCCAAGCCATCAAAATTAATGACCTCCACTGATCACTTATGAAATAAAACAGCTAAAATCCAAAACTACATATGCATAATCACTGGTTACTGACCATTAACTCAATGTCAATTAAACATCAATTAAACAAGTGAGCTAAAAAGTAAAAGTACATTAATACACAGAATTCTTTAAATGGAGGATCTCTTCTAAGCATAACTTGCTTTTGTTCATGATAAAAAATGAATGAAAAATTCTTTCACACTTTATTTGTGCAATGTGATTGTCAAATGTGAGATAACATTTTGACTTGAACCAAATTGCACATGCTTAATCAATGTCCCAATGGTTACTGACCATTAACTCAATGTCAATTAAAATCATAAACAGGTGAGCTTAAAAGTAAAATTATGTTAATACAAAGAATTCTTTAAATTGAGAATCTCTTCTCAGCATAACTTGCTTCTGTTAATGATCAAAAATGAATGTAACATTTCTACACATTATTTGTGCAATGTGATTGTAAATTGTAAGATAATCTTTGGACTTTAACCAAAGTAAACTCTTTTAACTTGGTCTATTCTTGATCTACATCTTGGACAGTCAATTTTGTTCAACTCCAAATGCATACCACATGGCAAGCAGAAGGCGTTATAACAAGGATCCAGTACAGCATTGATTTCCCTGTCATAACAGACTGAACATAGATTATTACCACTTGAGTTCTGGTTGGTCGTTCCACTTGTTCCAGGGTTGTTCATACCAGTTGTGATAAGGTTGCTTGTTCCACTGATTTCAGGGTTGTTCATCTCAGTTATGATGAGGTTGCTTGTTCCACTATTGTTCATACCAGTTGAGATTGGGTTGTTTATTCCACTAGTTCCAGGGTTGTTCATACCAGTTGTAATCAGGTTGCTTGTTCCACTTGTTCCAGTGTTGTTCAGACCAGTTGTGATAAGGTTGCTTGTTCCACTGATTTCAGGGTTGTTCATATCAGTTATGATGAAGTTGCGTGTTCCACTTGTTCCAGGGTTGTTCATACCAGTTGAGATTGGGTTGTTTATTCCACTTGTTCCAGTTGTTCATACCAGTTGAGATTGGATTGTTTATTCCACTTGTACAAGGGCTGTTTAAAAAGGTTCCAGGTGTGCTGGGATGGTGTACCTGAAAAATAATTTATCAGTATAGGTGAGCTTACAAAACACTTTCTAAGTCATAAAGGACCATAACTCTTGGACAAATTTGTGGATCGTTGAAAAAAATATAAAAATAAGATGCACATCTTCACATCATGATAATTAAGTGTGACAAGTTTTATTTCAATCCCATGGAAGGTGTGGAAGAATTTCCACTCGCAATTTTTTTTGACCCACTATCACAACCTTAATGGTTCTTTTTACTCTCCATAATGGCCATGATATACCCAACTTCCGATCTTGACCCCAGACTTTCTGTCAGGTGAGCTAAAAATGAAATTTAAGTGATTTTTTTACCTAGAGCTAATTTCAAGCAAGAACCCTTCTATTAGAAAAGACAACTCATGTTATTGTGAGGTAACTTTGTTTTATGGAAAGACAAAATTCTGATCTTGCAGGCCTTATAAGTCCATCTAGATTTCTATTATCATTCCTCACTTTGCCTATAGACTGCTTACATTACAAGAGGGGTCTGTACTATAAGCTGATGCAAGGAAATCAGTATTGATGGATGTTGTTGGCGTCCCTAGATTGATCCATCGTTTAGATTCTGGCCTGGATTTTGGAGTATCAGTCTGTGTAGCAGCTCTTGGAGCAGGTGATGATAATTTGGGTAGAAAATCACTTTGTTCACTATCAGAACTTGATTGACTTTCAATAGAAGGTTCCTGAAATGATGAAATTACAACATTTAAATTCAGTAAACATGAAACATTAGACTCAATACCTGTTAAGATATAGAATTTATGGTAACACTTCTAATATCTTTATTTAAGAAGATTTTTCAAAGCCTTGTCCATTTCTATATATAAATAAAAGCAGCAAAAATAATGAAATAACAGATACTTGAGATTTATAAAAAAGTATGATAAACTAATCGTATTGGGATAAATGAATATCGATTAATCGGTAATGTCTGTATGAAACACGCCTGGAAAACTTGCAAGTCTCAATTTTAGCCTAACAGATAATTGAACATAAATTCTAACAATCCAAGAATGTCATGTAATGTTAAATACATATAAGGACCGGTACTTGGCTATATAGTCTAAATATAGCTTAGCATAACATGGAAGAAATCTTTTTAACAATGCCTACTTCCCATTCTAGATAGTCTTCGAGTATTAAACTGTAGGCTCCCTGTGGAGCCCGTAATTTTCATTTGGTTAACAGTTAACAGTTCCCAAAACAAAGCTGGCATTTCAACAATCGATCAAAGTTTGGCATTGAATAAGCAATATTTTGAAATAAATTTCCAAAAGTGTATGATGTTAAACTAAGTTTGGCAGTGGCAACATTCTAGGCTTTAAGGCAGGGCCATCTGGTACATTTCTGCAGGGACCAAGTGATCATTCAACAAAAGTTTGGTTTGATTACAACCCTATGTACACTAAGTATGGCTTTGGCCACCATCTTATCAGTTACCATTCTGGAAAAGACCAAACCAGTGAAAAGTCCCTTAATATTTGGTTACAACTGAGAAAGTGGTTCTAGACAAGAAGCTTTTTATATAAATTTCCAAAGGGTCCTATGTTAAACTAAGTCCAGTAGTGGCAGCCATCTTGGTTTGCGAGCTGGGTTAATTGATATAATTCTGAAAGAGGATCACCCAAGGACCATTCTATCAAACTTTTGTTGCAATTGAGCAAGAGGTTGCAGACAATAAGATTTTTAAATGATTTCCCACAGAGTCCTGTTAGTTCGGCTGTGGCAGCCATCTTGGTTAGCAGCCAGGGTCATCGGATACAATTCTGAAAGAGGATCATAATCTACCAAAGTTTGTTTGAAATTGGCTCTGCGATTTCAGAGGAAAGGATTTTTGTTATTACCACCCCCCTTTTTCTATTTTTAGTAACGGCAGCCATATTGGATGCCAATCAGGGCCCAGGATATATAAATTTTTAAGAGGACTACCCAAGGACCATTCTACCAATATTTCGTGAAAATTGACACACTGCGGTTTCAGAAGAAGATTAAAATGTGAATTATGGACAGACAGACAATGGATACTAGTTAAGTGATGACAATAGTTCACATGACCTTTAGGCCAGATGAGTTAATATTGTTCACCTGGTTGTTTATACACCTTGCTATGTGTAATAAAGGTGTAATTTAAACCATTTTTTCTTTAATTTTTAGTTGATATCATTGAAATAACAAACATTAGTTAACTAGAATCAAAAAAGTTTTTTGAATATGCAAAAATAATGCAAACAGGCAAAATTTTCACAGTTGTACCAGTATTAAATAATTTTGTGACCAAAATTGTGCCATCTCCGATTTTTCTCAAAACTTTAGAAAAGATCTCAATACAGTTATCCTTTATTTGACTGAAGTATTTTAATTTTAGTCCAACATTTATTACTAACAGTTATCAACTTAGTTACTGGTGCAAAAATAAAACAAAGCGGTGTGTTCGAATAGGTATAAACATGCGCACCTGCTGTCTTTTTATTTGTACACATTAAGAAGTATATATGAATACTCTAAAGGTAATTTGTCATAATCTGCCATTGATTATACAAAGTTATAGGAGTGACATTTTAGAATTTACAAGGCATGTCGAATGGTCTCCAAACTAATTGTAAATGGGGAACCCTGCATATAAATAGATATTTGTGTTAGGAGAATTTAATAATTTTCAATAAGTAATTTTAAGACAAAAATTTGCGTCATCTTCAGATTTTGACAAAATCTTTTTAAAGAGTAATCAAGGGAACCAAGGTTATAGCGGTATTCAAAAGAATGTAATCCAGGGACAAAGACCAGACATGGAAAACAGACATACACAATAAAGAACATAAAGTAACTAAAATCATACATACAAAGTAACAAAAGTAAATGAGCAACTCGGACTCCACTAAAAACTGGAAGCATGGACCAGGTGCACCGGTAGGGTAAGCGTCCTCTGCTTTCTAGAAAAATAAATAATTGAACAATATTCTCTAAATTAAAAAGGAGGAATCTATAGCCAAAATCAAAATCCGAATGGAGTATATAAAACACCCTTTACAATGACAGTTTCTGAATAGTGCTGCTGCGAGACTAATACACAATTATATATACTTCACCTTTTCTTTTGTGAACAGATAAATGTGTGGCTTTTCTTTACCAATATATTCCACGGTTGGAAAGTCTAATTGTTCCCCAGAATATGCACCAATGTATGCCTCCAGCTTACTGATGCAGCCTTTGTAATTTCTTCCATTAGGAAAAAAGATTCTTTTAACTTCATCTAATATCTAGTCTTGGCTTAGATCCTTGCTTAATTTAACAGGTCTAGGACCACTATGGGGGGACTTTTTAATATTTGTTTGTAGGATGTATTTAGATTGAGTATAAAAGTAGTGTTGCCAGCCAACGATGCAAGTCTTGGTAGGGTAGGTTCTCTTCTGTTTCTGAAAGTAAAAAGAGCAATTAACTATGTATCTGTGACCTACTACTCACTCAGTTTACCCCAAGTATTTGTAAACTGCTCATATGTTAAAGAAATACAATGAGTCTCTAGACATGAAGTAGATATATGACAGACCATCAAGTTCTTCAGGGTCATTCAATCAAGAAAACTAGGTCAAGGATTAATGACACATGTCAGACTGACAAGTACTAGTATACATGAATTTCCTATTGGTGCATTTTCAAGGTAATTTATGTCACAAAACAAACTTTTTGAGGTCATGATGTAAACTGGCACAATTCATTAACAAACAAGAAATGAAGTATGCCCCAACCTCTTTCTCCCCTGCAATCGATACTTATAGTTATGGACAAAGTTGTTTTGTTATGCACAATTTTTTTTAAATTAAGTGTGTCTGTAAGACACAACTGATGCCCCCACCTGACCATAAGAAATCCTAACTAATCAAAAGGTATTCAGCTAGTACAACAAAGTTCACACCTGTCATTTTGAGAATATTTGTAAGAGTTTAAAATCCCATAAAAATTTACACCTCAAAATTATGTGTATAAACATCCTACAAAATATTAAGACTATATCCCTTAAACTGTTAAAGGACAGACAAACCATTTTTCCTTAATATAGCTTGTATGGATAAACTACGAAGTCCAACTACCTGTAATTTTGAGAATTCTTGAGAAAAATCTTAATGCCAGGCACAAATGTAAGCTAAAATTTGTTCCTATTAAAAAGATTCCTCCAGAACAAATTTAATGTGAAATATGTTCTTCTTGCACTTTTTTCACAGCAGTATTGTTAATCAAGGGATATTTAAGTACACTAAAAGTACTCATACCTGAGTTTTAAACTGTTGATTATTATGGATCCTGAAGAGTATAACATGTATCCTAAAGATACAGAGTATAACATGTATCCTAAAGATACTGTTTTAGCAGAGAAAACACAGAATACGGAAACTTGTTTCAAAATTCATTGTAAATAATAATGAAATGCTTAATATTGAAAAGGACAAAATTAGTGGGCAAATGATGCAGAGACTTCTTGTTACAAAAGAAAAAAATGAGTTGTATATTAAAAATTTAAACTATTTCATGATCTTGTTTTTTATGTCTCCAAAGACATCAACTGCTAATCCAAATATTTATAAATTATTTAAACACATATATTATGTGAATTTAAAAGTACACTTTCAAACTGATATAAAATTCGTGGAATATTCTATTCAAAATGATTAATTTTTTCATTGAAAAGTGGATTGCCTTGTCTTGTAAGAATATCAGAAATCAGAAATACATGCACGTTCCTCCAGAACTTATGTCACAGTAAATTTGTTCCATTTTAAACATTTTACATGATTAAAAAAGTTCCAGGAACTAATTTCATTGTAAAATTTGTTCCACTAGCGTGGAACTAATTTTATGCAAGTGGAACTAATTTACAAGTGTAATTAGTTCCTAGAACCTTTTCCCCATGTAAAATGTTTCAAAAGAACAAATTTACTAGGACATAAGTTCTGGAGGAACATATTTCATGAGGGAACTTGTTTTTTGTTACACATGCACACCTCAACAATGTATATAAGGCACGGACCATTCGATATTCTGGGTGGGGGGGTGCGGGGGTAGGGGGCTGAGATTTTACCTTGAGCCAGATAATTTTTTTTCCGCTACAAACAATGCAAGAAAATTGTCGGAATATTTCTTTTTATTTGATTGCCAAAACTGGTCAAATTATTTTTTTCAACCAAGGTGCTAGTAACAAATTTTGTTTTTACAAAAAATCTGGGCCAGGAAAGTTTTTGAAAAAAATCACACACCCCCTCCCCCCGAAAATCAAATCGTCCATGCCTAAGCACCATACAAAATATTAAAGCTGTATTTCTAAAGCTGTAAGAGGAGTTCAACAGACAAACCATGTTCCCTTAATGCAACTTGTATGTCCAACTACCTGTAATTTTGAGAATTTCGGAGAAAAATCTTAATCCAAGGCACACCTCCACAATGTGTACTAGAAACTGGTGTTCTGCCTTAATATATGCCCAACATGATGACAAAGGAGAAAATGATTCCTAATAACTGCCACCACAAGGAGTTTTAAATTAGACGGTTGATCTTATTAATAGCAATTATGGACAATTTCCGAAAAATGTTGAAAAGTTAATATATTGTATAGAAATTGTGTGAAATTAAACCCCTGCCAATATGCAATATGTAATCTAAATTGTCCAAAAAGAAATTGCTCATCACAGTCACATCTCCATAATGTAATCTAGCAACCCATTCAATTTTATCAAAATCCTGCGAGTGGTTTAGAAGAAGTTGCGGACAATGCCATTGACCCATATATTGCCAAAAAATGACTAAGTTCAAACATCCATATCTTCCACATAAATTGTCGGTAATAAAATTCCTTACCACATGCACATCTCCATTATGTAATTTAACAATCTATGAAGTTTTATCAAAATCCTTCAAATTATTTAATTGGAGTTGCGGACAACGCATTGACCCATATATTCATGATATTGGTGAAAAACAACTAAGTCCAAACACCATATCGTAGATATAAATTGTCGAAAATTAAATTCTTCACCATATGCACATCTCCTTTATGTAATCTAACAATTGACAAAGTTTTATCAAAACCCCTCAGATCGTTTAGGAGGAGTTGCGGACAACTCAATGACCCATATATTTGTAAAAAACAACCAAGTCCAAACATCCATATAAATTGTCAAAAATGAAATTCCTGACTGCATGCACATCTCCATTTATGTATTCCAACAATCCACCAAGTTTTATCAAAATCCTGCATGTCGTTTAGGAGGAGTTGTGGACAATCTGTTATGGATAGACATGATGAAACCTATATACCCCCAAACATCGTTTGCGAGGGTATAATAACCATCCTACAAAATATTACAGTTGTATCTCTAAACTAAAGCTGTATGTCAGGAGTTCGGCAGACAACCATGTATGCATATGTATTCGGATGAATGGACGGGAAAACGAACGAACGGACAGGGTTAAATTAATATGCCCTGACTAAATTCATGGAGGCATAAAAAGAATAGGGGTGCTTTCTTTTATGCAGGTTCAACTGTTTTGTACCAAAACCCTGGTACCCTTCGTCCGTTTGCTCATCATTGGAAGGGGACCAGTAAATACCAATTTTTGTAATTCCAACCAGATCATGGAAAAGACCCTGGGAAAGTCATGTACCAAATATTGAAAGCCTATCACTTATACTTCACGAGATATGGACTTGAGCATAAAACTTGATGGCAACATTAACAGTGCCATTGGCGCCACTGGTAAAACGATACCTACAGGTGTATGTCTCGCTTTTGTTTCGCAGGTGAGACAAAAACTGGTAGCAAAAATATCCAAGTCATCCATGAAAACAAGGTCAAGGTTTAGTGACTTGTCAGACTGGGCACATCCTAAGGGGTCTATTAACCATACATGTACATCGTGACTTTTCCACTTTCTGAGAGAAACTGAACTACTCACAAAAACTAGAGGTAAAATTAGCAGTCTTCGAACAATGGAAATGAATTCAAGGTCAAAGCAATCAAAAATGCATTCAAATTCAAGAAGTTTTGCCATTTTTTAGTGTCAAATCAAGAAGATTTTTATCTACCTTAATTCAGTGACAATATGTAAAGAAATTGTGTCTTTGGGCTTATTTAAAACATCAAGCGCAATAAACATGAATCACTAAAATCTTCAGCCTCACAGTGAAAGAATTTATGTTGTTTGTAATATAAATAAAAGTTCTATGTCTATGTGGAGTAATTCATGCAACTATTCAACGATAATGGATACTCAAGATGGACAGTCTCTGATTGATTTGTCCAGATGTGATCAATGACAGATATATAGCAGAATTTTTGTTGCTTTTGGGACAAATTAGTAATCAACATGAATATATTGTCTTAGGAATTTAGGCACTAAGGGGACGACAATTTGATTCTGAGGGAGGGGGGATCCTGGCAGTTTTTTTTTAAATTAAATAATCTGGCCTGATCCCAAAGAAAATAAATAAATGATTTAGCGTTTTTCCAGATTCAACATTGCTATAGCATAAGGTAAATAATATGTCCGGAGGTTTGATGAATGAAATATTTCTGGCCTGCAAAAAGTTAAAAATAAATAGTCTGACCCATCATAAACTGCCAGCCTCCTCAGAATCGAATTGTCATCCCCTAAAATATATGGCAAGAAAAAGTCTAAAATACTAAATAAAGTATGAAATGAATGATAGTTCAAAATAGTATAACTACTTTTAAAACTAGAGGCTCCAAGGAGCCAAAGAGCTTGTACAAAGTCAGGAACTTGACAGTCAGTAACACATTATTTCCTTTTTTTCACTCACCTGTTTAAATGGTTCAAAGTGAATTTCGATCATTATTCGAAGAGAGATAATTCTTAAATCAGAAATATTATAATTTTGACCTGACTGAGGTCCAGAAAAGATAATTTTCTTACTTTCATTAATGAATTACGGGAGGGACATCCATGGCTTACAGACAAAATTTCTAGTTTAACTAACAGTTGGGATATTTCAAAGCTTTTAACTTACCTTCATCAGTGTTAGTGCCACTACTGGCATCAGAAGCACTAGTCCACCTCTCCCCAACTTGCAAAGCCATTAGCTTGCAGTTATCAGGGAGTGTTCGGAAGTAGTCTTCCTCTATTTCTGTTCCATCTTATTACTCTTTCTTCCAATACGATACACTGGACCCTTTGGTATCCAAATTTGTCACAAACTGTGAAAATATGAAAAAGAAAAAACCAAAAGGTCAGCTAGTAGCACATCAGCATATGTCCGTATCCAAAACTTTTACACTAAAGGAGTAGGGGCTTTAAGTCCTATATATGGCAACATACTGAGAGAAAAAAATTATTTGTGCAATCAGATATTGACATGTACTTCATAAAGTAACTAAAATGTGTAACTTATTTTTATAACAATCATAAGTATTCCAAAATATTGTATGTACACTTCAGTCTGACATCTCATTCCCAGTGAATTTTGCAGATTTCTGACCAAATTTCAAGTGGTTTTCTGTAGAAGAAAACCTATGTGTCCACAGATAGAGGAAGCCGCCGACGACTACATGGATATAACATAATAGGACCAAGGTTGAATAAAAAAAAATGACAACACCGAAATTCATACTTGATTTATGTTTGGTATTAATAAGCTAATTCATTTTTTTTTGTATAAAATACATGTAGCTGCATGGAATGTGTAAGACAATATAAAATTCTTTAACATCACTAGTTCAGATGACCCTGAACTTTGACACAATAGTACTTGGGAGCATGGGAATTGATAAGAGGGCCCCAGCATCGTCAAAGCTTTTGCAAAAAATTCTGAAGGCTCTTACTGTTCTTAATTTTATCTTTAAATAATTTCTTGTTATAAAACTTTGCAGCAGGAACATATTTTTTCTGTGAAAATCGTGCCAGAACATTTTTCATAGATGTTATGTGAAATTTGTAGCAGAATAAATTTCACAGGAGTGGAACTGTAACCATACCTTCTTTCTGGGTACAGAATGTCTGGATGCATAAATACACTATACTGTATTTCTACCTTGCACTAGTGCCGTCGGAAGAAATACCCTAGGCCTAGTGTATTCATATCCTGGAATATCTAGTGTATTTTAACCAGAATGAAATAATACACTGGTGGAAAGAATTAACAGTTACAGAACAAATTTTCCTATGAAATTTGTTCCAAGAACTTATTTCATATGAAAAAAATTCTTCCGGAACAAATTTTCTGTGAAATACTTTCTATCAGAATAAATTTCACAGCGAAACAATTTTTTTGCTACACATATTAAGACAAGGGTAAACCTTAAAGCAGACTTGCCTTCCCTTTTTGTTAAGGAGATAGTAAGGTACCTATAAAAAAATAGTAAGTTGAGATTAAAAAAAACGTAATGCTCTTTGATTTGTCACAAATGCAATTTTAAGCACAGAAACCACACATGTTCATTGTGAATGGCACATGATATAACCAGGTAATGTTAACATTCTATATCGACTTTGGTTTTATTATCAAAATTTTGACATACAAGAATACATGGAAAGTTCGTTTTTACTTCATTTTTTTTAATACCAGGAATGCAAAAACCACCTATAATATATAGAGCCCCATGAAATGACGGACAAGAACCGAAAATATTTTAAAAATCCACAAATCTGCTGATTCGTAAGGAATTTTGCAACCATCGTAAGGGAATAAGATAGCCTTACAACTCGTGAGCCTTATGCCAAAATCGTATGGGTAGGCAAGTCTGTAAAACCCACATCATCGAATCATGGTGAGTGCACAACTATAGATTTGTAATGTTACAAATCTTAATAGAACTTCTTGAATTTTTTTTCCATTCAAGGACAAATGGCTTTACAAGTTTTGCCACATATGAAATTTAGCAAACCACAGATAATTCTTAACCAAAACAAAAATAATAAAACACAACTACTTAGTATATCAACTTACACAATGTCATGTTTATCAGTTCTTCAAAATTCTTAACCACCAGCCCCTTTCTAATTTCCCTTTTTTGATCACAAATTTTTATGGGTTCCTTTTCATCCTATAAAAGAGATTAAAAAACAATGTAACTAAGACGCTGCAAGGAGCTAAATTGCTCACCTATTTGAATACTTGAAACTGAATTTCAGTAATCAAAAAGTGATCAAAAAGTGTAACTTATTTTCAACCGGAAATCTGACAATTTTGACCTCTGACTTTTACAATAGCTCTTAATAGGCTAATAGGCTATCATTAGTGCAAGTGAAACTTTTGCTCTAGGTCAAACTCTATATTTTCACATTCAAGTTTACAAATCTATCATGAAGGAAAATAAGGGGAAAAATAAAATCTGCAACAGTTTATTAATGGCTTTTGATGCAAATTTTTGAAAAAAAATCACAATATTTTGTAACAAAATTACAATATAAGTAATTCTGAAGAATAATGCAAATTATCATTTTTTTTTTATTAAAACAGACTTCGAAATAAATAACAATTTCTGTAAACTTATCTTTCATTTAGAGAAAAAAATCAATGCATTTTTGCCATTTTAGTAGCTATTTTTTGGTTTCTACTTTCTAAGTTTTTGTTTCTCATGAAAAAAAATCTAACTTGGTCGTGAAAAATACATTTGCTCAGAAGAAACATACATGATACTTTTTTATTCACTGAAAATTTCATAATAATTGCTGTTTTTATTTTTGTGATCTTGATAGGTGATAGTAAAAATGAGGAAATATGGAGTAAATGTCAATCAGACACCAAATCACCAACAATTATGTCACAAACCGAGATTCCCATACAGTCTTCAACATGACCATAGTCACTGTATGTAAATCTATGTATGGCCCAGGGGCGGTTCCAGGATTTTCGAAAGGGGGGCGTAATGAAGGAAAATATACTGTATATTGCCGAGCGGAGCGAGCCTGAAAAAAAATAGGACTATTTTTTTTTTGCCAAAAAAAAAATGACGTTTTTGTACGATTTTGTGCTTTAAATATTAATTTTTTCATTCAAAGGTGGGGGGGGGGCGTACGCCCTCTTTGCCACCCTTTGAACCCGCCGCTGTGGCCCCAGACACAAGTGAAAAAGCGCACCTATCTAGGGGCTATGTCGACTGTATCCCTAAAGTACCAGATATAGGGTCACAAACTAAAACCCTAAATATATAGTATAGTGTCCTATTTCCTATTATTCTTGAAAAATGCCGGATCTGGGATATCTTAATATTTAGGTTTCACCCCTAGTATAGGACTTCATTGTTCATCCGATTTTGCAATTCAAAATTTAGCTGATTTGCCTTCAAAATCCAGTCTTTTACGTATCATTTACACAATTTTTGAATTTTTGTATTATCCCAAGTTATTTGCATGAAATATATTTATGCAGATGTGCAGCAAACATTCAGAGGAGGCTGATTTTATTCACTAAAGACAGTCCGACAAATGACCTCATAACTTTTTTTCAGTGACGTTACAACTGAGCTGTGCTCGTTTTTTTTTTTTTTTTTTTTTTTTTTTTTTGGGGGGGGGGGGCATGCCTATTTCATATTAAATGCTTCACCCTGTTGTTTGTCTCCATCTTTATCGCCATCGGTCCTGATTCAACGTTTAGCGTCACGTGCTATTGAAGCGCGCGCCTGTGACATCATAAAAAGTACTGACGATTGTTTTTCTTATGTGGTCATTTTTCATGAGGCATTTTGCAGTTTTTCGTCTGTTTATTGATGGTTTTACAATAAAGATCGTTTACCTCCTGCAGAGATAAAAGCCTTTCTCGATTCGGTTTTTCGATGCAATATTTTAAGTGTGTATTTTCCCACATTTGTTTGCTTTGATTTTGCCTTTGGCCACGATGTGGGGGAGGGTTTGGATCTAGGAAATCATGTTTAACCCCACCACATGTCTCATGTGCCTGTCCCAAGTGAGGAGTCACTGTCGCTGGTTTGTCTTTGAACGTGTGTATTTATTTGTATTTTGTATGTAATTGTAATAACCTGGAATACTGTTCCTAGTAATAACATTGAGGCAAGATATACTAGTAATTATAGTATTTAGTTTTAAGTATACACGTGTTTTTTAAAGCTCGTCATGAGGAGTAGAGTTCCACCCTAGTTGAAGGCCTTAAGGAGAACTCTAGATTCATCAGTTTTCTCCGTTTTTTTACTTAGATTGATTATGGCCTCCTTGATACTTACCACATATCTTCTCTTTTTTATAATGGTTAAATAATTAGTAAAATTTCTTACATCGATAGTTAAATCCAGCTCCATTTTTTCCTCCATCATTCTCCAAAAAATTCTAGCGTGGGAATGAGTATTTAATTTTCAAATTTCTCACGATCATAATTTTGATATAAAGACTAATGCACTTGAAAAGGTCGGAAAGAAAAGAAATTAACCAGACAAGTCAACAAATGCAAGTCGACTTGTTCCATACGCTTCTCATTTCAACTGAACAAGAGCACTTTATACAAGTTGATTTGGCCTGTTCTCACGCAACAAGTCAACTTAAAAAAAGGCGAAATGTACACTTAATAACTGAACAAGTAAACATCATTAAGTTTACTTCTTCGTTGTTTGTACAAATGCAACAGAACAAGTATACTTGCGACATGTAGACTAGTTTAAAGATGTTGTCATGTTCACATTTTACAAATAGGAAAGTAAAGAAAATAAGTAAACAAGTGAACAAATTTATGTCGACAAGTTGAAATTTAATGCATCTTTCCTACTTGTTTATGTTCACTTGATAACAAAACAATTCGGCAACTCGTGACTAATATACGCTTCCATATAGAAAAGGAAAATCGAGCCATGTACGACATTCTACGTAAATGCAGATTACACAACTTATCTTAGGAATGCCACTTATATTTATTTGACCGAGTTATACGACCTATTCTCTTATACGGTTACAAAGTTTGGGCATTGAACATAATACTGTTTTAGAAATGGTGCATCTAAAATTGTGCAAAATCATAATGCATGTCAAAAAGTCAATCCAAGATTTTATGGTTTACGGGGAACTAGGCAGATATCCATTGGAAATATTAAACTGAGGGTCATTAAGTTTTGGCTTAAAGTAGTTACTGGAAAATCTGAAAAGCTACCTGCGATTTTATTTAACTTCGCTCTTAAAATACGGCGATAGAATATTCAGGATAAAAAGGTTAAATCAATACTGGATGAGTGTGGTTTGTCTTTTGTTTGGAACGAACAACACAAACATAATGAATCTTGGATATTGTTGACAATTAAGCCTTTTAGACCAATTTAAACAGTCGTGGAACTCAATAGTGAAATACACACCTGAATCTCTGAATAATAGATTGTACAAAGAAAATTTTGGAATAGAAAATTATTTCAGAGTTTGAGATGACTAAATAAAATTACTCTCTGTAGATTTAGAACTTTGAAAAATAACCTTCCCATTGGGTGCTGGCAAAATATAAGTAGAGAAAATAGAAAATATTATTTATGTAATTCAGGAAATATTGGGTATGAGTTTCATTATTTGTTTAAGTGCACATCGTTTGATAGTGACAGAAAAAAACCCTTCTCTCAGAAAAAAATGTTAAAAGACCAAGTATTATTAAATCTACGGCTTTGATGAATAGCTCATCACATTCTGTTTTCAACAATTTATGTAAACTTATGCGACAAATAACAAAGATGTTGTCTCCAGGCCAGGGTAGTTCTATAAATTTGTTCTCTGTACTATTATAGTATTATGGTGTTTGAGTAAAAAACTATACATAGCATCTGCACAAACACTACAGCTGGGGTTAACCCCATTTTTATAGTCACAACCTACCATGTCCGCAATACCATCGGCCTCACCACAATCTCAATTCATTTCTATAGTGGAGACGATTATAAAGAATTGAAAGCACATAACATGCACGAAGAAATTGAAAACCATCATCTCATTGGATAAAAATCTCAAATAACGCAGAAGTGAAGCGCCGATTATTTATGATTTGCTTGACAACATAACACACTCTAAGATCAATACGTAAAACCGTATGCGCTTACGGTATATTATCATTATTGTAGCATCTTCTTTAGACTGATACTGGCTGCTGAACGGAAAACAGTCTTAAATCAGAAGAATCGATAAACTTCATAAATAGCGGCAACGATCAAATTAAGCAAAAAGAGTTACGATATACATTCAATATGGTATTGATATGTAACAATAATTTCAAGAAAGGTTTGATACTATCAATGTTATTTAATATTCACTACATTATCTATCGTGTATTCCCGTTTTATTTTCGCGGGCTTTTCGCGCATGAATGAGTTTGTCGTAAAATATAGAAGAAAGTTTGATTATGTATGATTGACTTTGGTTACGTTTTATGTCAAAGTCAATTTCTAAGAAACTATGTACCCTAGGATGATGTAATGAGTTGTGGGAATATATCTTTGGGAGTCTGTCAGCATCAAGATAGATAATCAATGTAAGAAGCATTAATGTAGAACATTCAAAGCTCTACCTTCCTGCAAAATTTCATCAAAATTCATAAAGTTTGATAGATCTGCAGCTCTTAAACTATACAAAATAGATAATCAATACAAGGAGCCATAATGTAGAGCATTGAAAAGTCTACCCACTTGCAAAGTTACATCAAAATCCAAAATGTTTTGAAACATTACAGCCCTTAAAAGTTTTATTTTTTACCGAAAATTATTTACCGTATATATTTAAAAATTTATATCTTTTATAATTTTTAAATAAGAAAAATATAACATTTAAGGACATTCACGTATTCTATTTTAACGCTAAGAGACGAGTAGCTTTTTTGAAAAGCTAATACTTGTTGCAGTTTTTGATTTCACTTTACCTACTTGACCAATTAATAATTCAGGAAACATCCTGAACTCTTCCTTTTCCAAACATGAAATCAAATGGTCTCTGATATATTTTTCTTCGTACTGGATATGAAAACCATAGTAAAACTACTTATACAGAATTCAACCGTATTTGTAATCGCATTTAAACCACGATCAACTGAATTAGATTGTTTATGAATTTCTGGGATTTTGACGAGAAGCCGCGTATTTTGTTACATGTATGAGTAAATCTGAGAAACTGTCAATTTATAAAATAAACTACTAGTATCTAAATCATAACCCTGTTTTTCTTTTTATCTGTTTGGACTGATGTTACCCAATGGTAATTGCCTGTATGGTGCATTTGTGCTGATTTGCTTGACACTTTTTTTCAAATTTTCTGTGCGATGACCACTTTTGTTATTCATTGTCAAACACTAGTTCCAAGCAAGTGTATTAGAAACCCGATTTCTGTAGAAACTGTTTTGTAAAATTTGAATACATGTCTTAACGTTCCTACCCAAGGTATGCTTTGTGTTAAAATGTCTGCCTTGATATGTCTTTCGTTGTAATCCAGTTTCCTATTTTTCATATGTATGTTCGGTTACACACGTGGTAATTCTGGACTGACATATCTATACATATACGTCTTTCATTCAGAGTGTCATCTTCCTGGATTGTCTGTAAATTAAAATGTAGTTTTTTCTTGATACTGGAGTAGATTTGCTTGTTGTTCTCTTCCTACTGTTTTGCTAGCCTAACAAACTTACAAAAATGTACAGTGTATTTCATGAGTACGTCTTTGTTTCAATAACTATTAATAACAGGTAACATACATGTAAGTAAGAGTAGAACAGGTTATTGTAGTGTTCTTAGGTTTTATTCTTTTAATATCTCTATGAGCTGTATTATTTAAGAAAACAGATAAACGTTTCTTTCTCTAAAATAATTCAAATTTATCTGAAATAGCATAGCAAACTTGACAAAAGTGTGCAGTGTATTTCATGAGCGCATCTTTGTTTCAATAACTATTAATAACAGGTAACATACATGTAAGTAACAGTAGAACAGGTTACTTTTCACCTGTTATTGTTAAAACAACATCCCCTCATAACCAGATAGATCATAAAAAGTGGTTTGAAGTGATGAGTTTAAAAGTCATTTCATTTTCAGACGAAAACCTTCTAAATACAGAAAATGGAAAGCTTCCTATGAATACTGCTTTAAGGCTTCTTCCATGTATAAATTTAGATACCTGCTGATTTATAATGATGTATGGACCCCATTTCAAAATCTCTGGATCAATACCTGAATGTTGATTTATCTATGAGCAATTAATGATATATTGCAAAGTAGAAAACAAATTAGATACATGTATTACTATATTACAAAAATCATAATTTCATGTATGAAATCTTGATATTGACACTGTACTGTATATGCCAGTAACTATAGTTAGAGCACATGCACATGTATTTTTGTAGTTTTCAGGGTCAATTTCTTGTTCACAGACATACAAATGTAAACTGCAAATTTTGCTAAGAAATATGACTACACTGTTCTATACTAGCAATAAAAACAGTATACCTATCACCAGTTTTGAAAATTTTTAATTACTGTGTACATACAAAGTATAGTAATAGATAATGTATACCTTCGTCGCTTACCTAGTACATTGTACATGTAAGAATATCCATGAAAATCAGCTCTTAGAAAAGGTCTACTTTTGGTAGCCTTGATATCCAACACATTTTCAATGCACTTGCGTGTCCACAGAATTTCTAACATAACTATGTCTTTCTTGTGTCATGAAAATCCTGTTTCTTACTTTATGATCTGCATTCTAAACAAATGTATCTGGTATATCTTGACAATGTTCTAAAAAAGAACTATATTGATAATCAGTTATGACTTACATGGATATAATATACGTGTACATTGTATTACTATTTCTTTAAATTCCATACTGAAAAGTACATTCCAAAATCTGTATCACATGCAGTATCAACAGGAGACTTCCATATCAACTCAAGGGCCGTATTGGCCTAGGGTGTGATATACAGTAAGAGATATGTCTAGGAGTGATATATGGTATGTGATACAGACAGGTCTAGGGGCGTGATATAGGGTATGCAATAAAGGTCTATGATCGGTGTGGAACATGTACAAGTGTATGTGTAATGTCATGGCTCATGTGTCCACTCGCGTCCCAAGGACATTACATTATTTCACTGGACACCCTTCCTTTTTGATAGTTCAAGATTACCTACTGAATGTGATGAATATGCCACATGACCTCCATTCATCCTAACCGTTGAAACCGAGACATTGTTTATGTCTCTGCTTTGAAATCATAATAATTTAACAATTCTGATTATTTTCTATTTTAAATTCTTCTTTGTTTGCTACATGCATGTACATGTGTGTTTACCATTTTATGTACATGTAGTAATTAACATATATGTACACAGTGCTTGCATTTTATATACAGAAATTAAATTCCTGGGATCAAATTAATCACACATGAAATATTCCAATACAAAGGAGGGGTGCCAACCCCATGCACCCTCCCCTGGATCCGCCACTGTAATCTATACTTACTACACAAAAAATTGCAGCTCCGAAAATCCATCATTAGAAGCTCCCGACATCTTCATTAAAAGGGCCAGCTTAAAAGAAATTAATTGGCAATTCTCAATTGAGCTTTCCTCATTGCGAATGTTCCGGTCAATTTGACAAAATAGCCCAGCTCTCTGCGTCAAAACCTAAATATAATCATTGAAATTTTGCAGTTCTACACATATTATATAGCCTCAATATCGTTACACGCCCCATGTCGTACGTAAAGTAAACATCACATATTTGACATGGAGTATGATCGGCGGCGGAGCGATGTCTTAATGCAAACTTTGCAAGGAGAATAACCCGCGGAGTGTTATTTTTGTAATTATATGTTGAAATGTCTACCCTGGTTACATAATTTGGTTGCCGACGATCTCTAAGTCAAGTTCAGTCTATAAATAGACTTCCTTGACAAAAATCAATAGCAACAGTGGTAAATACATGTAAATTACATTCACAATGAATTCAATCAAGCGTTTCAATATACGATACTAAGTCGCACGACTTTCACCACGTGGCTGGATTAATCAGTAATTCATATTAGGTGAGTACAAAAGTTATGACTACTACAATAATTTGATAAGGTGCTTTATATAATAGCATATTCTTGTATATAGTTTGACATTGCAGTATGATAACATATATTTCATTTTTTCTACTGTTGGATATGTGACATATCTTGTGATGAATTTATTTCTCAACTCTACCACCATAAGGTTTTTGCAGACAAAACAATAATGGAATTCATCCCCCAATGTTTTACGATATTCACAAAGTCTTTCTTGTTATGGGATATTTAACCACCTTCCTGTTTTAATAGGAAATTTTACATTTGAACAACAGAACTTACATATCAGAAATATATTTGCTTTATTGAAGCCTAAGTATGAAAGGCTCAAGACAATGTTCATTTTTGAACGAAATATAAAATCCTCCACGAGAAGAGTTGGACGTATTTGAAAATCATGATTGTATAAATTGGTCAATTAGCTTCTGTCTCAACATCTAGTTCTATAACATAAAACCACGCATTTTATGTTCATCTTTCATGTTTTCATCGGATATTTTCGTGTTTTGTTTATAGTAAAATATAGTTCAAACCTGATTCATAAAAGATAGATTTTACACATGACAACCAATTGAAATTTACTTGATTACTCTGCTGCAGTTTTAACATAAGTCTAAAATTAAGCTAGATAGCATGTTCTCGTCTTCTACGAGGTCGTTCCAAAAAGTACACATTCTTAGCTAGATAACAATTTCAATAGAAAAACGTCCACGTTTTCCATGCACCATATAACTCGGTGTATTGTTCCTCACGCCAAGATTTTTTTTGCAAAACTGTAAGTGCAGTTTTTCTATCCCCTCATTGTTTTCAAATCCCCAGCCTTCACAAGAGAAATTAAGTATTGGTGCTATCAAAACTTGGAAAAGTTTCAGTTATATATCAATAGGTATTGCATTATTTTGTAGCTTATGATTTAATGCATACATTGCTTTGTTCGCTTGATCAGTTATTTTCTTTCTACCAGCACAAAAGCTACCATTAAAGTTGAATAACAATCCTAAATAAGAATAACTATCTACAGTTTCTAATTCTACTCCATACAACTTCATGGGTGTTCTCATCTTATATTTTCTTTTACCGAAACCCACAATCTTCGTCTTTTGAGTGTTGACTCTTAATTTCCAAACAGTGCAATACTCTTCATATTTTAATAACAACAATTGTAATTCATTCTCTGATTCAGCCATAATAATCATATCATGTGCGTACAATATCAGGAAAAAATTCATAAATAAATTTAAATTTTTTAAATTGTGTTGGCACAGTTTCAAGACTCTTTACATTGTTTTCTAACTACTAGTTTTCTAAGTCGTTTAAATACAGAGAAAACAGGAAAGGAGACAAGTTCTCCCCCTGTCTTACACCAATTTTACAATTAAAATATGGCGAATACTCAGTACCATGTCGTACAAATTATTTGATATTTTGATACATACAGTAAATAACTTTGAAAATCTTTCCTTGTATATTTGACTCTTGCAATTTCTGCCACAAGCCAACTCTCCAAATAGCATCAAATGCATTTTTGAAATCAATAAAAGAACAGTACAATTTTTACCAGAGCTAAGATATATAGACACTAATGCATGTAAGACAAAAATATTTAAAAAAAAAATGATGTAGAAAATCCTTTTCTAAAACCAGCCTTAGCATGGGATATCAATTGGAGTTCATCGGAAAATGTGTTCAATTTATTATTTACTATACTTGAAAAAAACTTTACTGGTACACGAGTTCAATATAATGAGCTTGGGTCTGACCCTTTAATTTTATCAACTTGAATGTATTAATTATAATACCTTTACATCAGGTTTCAGGAATTAAACCTGTATCAAGTACTATATTAAATAAAAGTACATAAATTGGCATCATGTCATCTATCGTATATTTAATGTATTCATTTATAATATCATCAACACCAGAGGTTTTACAATTTTTCAAACCCCTCACAATCGTCAGTATTTCCTCCTCCGTAATAGGATCGTTTAGAATATCATTCACATTTTCATTAAAATTGCATACCTCAAACGTCTACTTCGTGATTGGTCAATTCATCTTTATTAAATGTTTTAAAATGTTCATACATTGACTCTGTTGTAATACCTGGTACATCAGAGTTACTCTTTTTTAGTAAATTATTCAGTACATTCCAAATTTCTTAGCTATTTGAATTCGATGTCTTTCGTAGTTTGTTCTCCAGTTTGAACTGAAACTCATCATAAGCTCTCTATGTTGTGTTTATATATTGTTTGCTACAGTCTAAAAGTTCACTGCGGTTTTCTTCAGATTTATGCAAGTTGTACTTTTTTCTTGCTTTCTAAAAGGTTTTCTTCGACTCTAACATGTACTAGACAGTATACCAAGCTTTCGATCTTGGATTATGTTTTTTGTTTTTTCTTTGTAAAGGGAACGTTTCCTTTCCACTTTCGATGTAAACTTGTGATATTTTGGACATAATTGTATCGATAGTTTTTTTATCAACTTGATCAGAATTGTTTAGTGTTTCAAGGTCACTCAATATATCGGTGATCTCGTTTTGTTTGATTTTACACTGTTAATGAACTCGGTCTTTTTTGTCGCTAATCCATCTTACTGTATTCTTACTTTGATGTTTATCATTGTGTTGTGGTGGTGTATTGTATAATGTATGCATTATGTATATCTGACAAAATTGGATCAAAATCCTTGATTTCAAAATCACATATATATGAAAATAGACATGAAGATAATAACAAATAGTCGATAACCCTTGTATTTTTACATGTTCTTTTACTAATACCTTTATCAAGCCCAATACGAAAGTTAACAAAGTACACATTTACCATTTTACAAATATTTAACAATTGGTATCCATATGTATTTGGTTTTCAGGAACACTGACTGACTTTCTTCAAAGGAATAGAAAAGATTGATAGTTTTCTATAATCCTCAATATAAGAAATAATGTCTCGATCACCATCTAAATTAAATAGATCGATAATTGTATCATCAGGGACAATGAAATCATTCAGTGAGCCTGTTTTTGCATTGAAATCGCCCAATAACGAATAATGCATATCACATTTTTTTCAGTAACTCCAGTAATTCATGTTCAACCTCATCATACGATTCTACATTAGAATATTTTGAGCCCTCTGGGGGCATATAAATACATCCAACTAAAACATCTTTTTCTGAATTAACCAATTTTCTTGAGATTATTACCCATTGTACAAACTGACTATATAGGTATAAGTTTCAATAAAATTGATGAATTTTTCATTTACATCTTTATGTAAATTTGAAATACCACCAGATTTTCTTTGGGATTTTTTTTTCTGTTTTTTTACAACATATTTGTAACTTTTTGGCGCGACTAATACATCATCATCATTATATTTTGTTTCAACAAATACACAGATGTCATATTGTTCTACTGTTTCTTAAAATTCATAATACTTTTGTTTTGATTTTAACCCACATACATTAAGAAATAACAATCTTAGCTTTTCACAGTTATTTTCACAATGATTATACTGGTTACAAGAACTAGACTGTCCTCTTGTACACCTGTCCTATACTTAACCACTAGTCTGTTGTTGTTGCTTCCCACCAGTCTGTTGTAAATTCTGTCCACCTGTCCGTTGTTGTTGCTGTCCAGATGTCTGTTGTTATTGTTCAGTACCTACATTGTTAACCTCTTTTGGTGGATCAAAATGTCTGTCGCTTCTTTCCCTGGTTGGAGGCTAATGTTGTCTCTGCCTAAGAGGAGGATGGGCTTCTTGGAAAAAAACCCTCCTGTCAATGAAGAGCTTATCTTCTTTCATTACTGCATGGTGCCCCCTTTCTCATGCGTCTATCATAAAGGGCAACAGTTCCCGTCTTCTTTCTATGATTTCCAAGGGGAATTGTTCATAAACTACATATTGGTTGTTACCTTTTAGTTTTCAATAGCCACCTCCAATACTCTATTTCTGTCTTTTCTTCCTTGATGAACTGGCTTACTTTTTCTTCGGTGTTTTCATCGGAAACATACATATCTGAGATTCCTTTGAAAATCAGATTTTCCCTCATTGACCTTGATTGCTGTTCTACAAGTTTTTCTTTTAGATTTTCATTTTCAGTTTTTAATTCATATAACTGTCTATCAATTGTACCTACTTTATGGTATGCCTCTGTAAGACCACGGTCTAGATTTACTGTGTTATTCGTGTTAGTTTGTACATTTGCTTTTATAGAGGAGATTTCAGTGTCCAACACTTTGAATTTTCTCTCCATATCTACCATTCTTGTTAAGATATCATCAAGCAGATCTAATTTCTTAAGTTTTTCAGTCACAGATTTCATGAAACTATCTAGCTGATTCTGTGTAGGTAATGGCATGATTTATGCTGGAGTTGTATGGGGTGCATATGATTGGCCTGGTGTAAATGTGTAAATGGATAACCGGATATGCCGGTCCACAAATTACATTATATGCCGAAGACAAAACATTGCTTGTGTTCAATTGTTAACAAGGTGTGAAAGTTTTACGAGCCAGTTAATGGTGATTAGAGATTGTTAATCCAATTTAGGCAGATTACAAATAACATTTATATGTAGTTCGACCTGACAGTATTTCTGCTCATAAAACTACTGTTGTGAGACTGATTAAGATTCTATATAGAATAATACCTTCAAATTTTATTTTGTCTACATTAAATTTTCATCAAATATATACATGTATATTAAAGTTCTAAGCCTAATTATGTCGATAAATGAAGATTTTTCACTACGAAAATTTCGTCCTGTCAAGATTGTGGATTTATCTCTAAACAATTTAAAATACCAAAAAGCACTTTTATTCTTCTTTAGAAATCATTAAAAATTTTAATGCAATTAAATAAAACAAAAGTTATAGCCAAAAATGTACCGGAAAATGTCCACCCTGTTTTTACACCAACCCCTCGATCTTCCGGTGAAAAATCATTCATGAGTAACATGATTATTCTTCTTTTGTCCAATGTTTGTTCGTTCTTTTTAACTGTGTCGTTCGTGTCGATTTTCAAAGAAACGTGTTTAAATTTATATATAACCTGTATAAATCACTGATTTAAGGCTTTCAACAAAGAAAGATATTGGAAAACTACGACTTTCAGAGTTAAATAAAGTATTTTACAAATTAATCCTTGTAGAAACGTAAAAGAAAACTGTTGCAGAAAAAGAAACGACATTAAGCAAAGAAAGATACGTACAAACTGCAAGTTATAGTGCTAAAAACGCATTTCACGAGTTAACATTTATACGATCTTCGATTAACAAAGAAAGAAAATACAGAGAACAAATGAGCAAGTAACTAAGTTGAAAGAAACTCATTAACATATTGATGGCGGATATCCCCTTCCATAAGAGTGGACCTATAAAGCGTGAATCTTATCCTTGCGCCGACAGTCTCCGCGAACCTTATTATACCAGCAACAATTAATAGAAATCTGAACGTGCAGTTTACACACTTGAATTTTAATGTATAAACACAAACAATTTAAATTTGCAAAACACTAAATTGCAAATCTTGCGCCGCTTTTTCTTCAACCTACCATGTCATATGAGTAACCATTGGATGCAGATTTGCATGGGATTTAATAAAAGGCATTTTGTTTTACAATATTTACTCAAATAAATTTGTAGTTACAATTTGAAATTCATGGGATTTTTTTTATCCCATGGGAATTTTATTGAATCCCATGGGATTTTTTGGTGTCCCATGGGATTTTTTTCTCCCATGGGATTTTAATTTCTTCCATGGGATTTTTTTCTCCCATGGGATATTTTGTGTTACAATACAATGATAGTCATAGAGAGTGTATGCCTTACATATTCACTTAGTGCATTTTTCTTTTGTGCAGTATGAATAAAAAAGCTGAATGACTAAAAGAGAGAGGTTTTTTGTATTGTTTTGGGATGTTTTTGAAGTTTTTAATCTTTTATAGCTTTGAAATGAAATCACTTTGAAAATTCACTTATCAACCACAAATGTAAAACAACGAAATAGAAAAAAATATTCAAAGACACTCTGACTATAAATATGCTGTTTAAAAATAATAAACTTAGAATGCTTATGAGCAGTACTTTTATCTTAGTATTTAAATAAATTACAACAATTCTAATGGAAGTCTAAATTCGGGTCCATAATCCTCTTTTTGGCACTTCTTTTTCTTCTTGGTCAGCTTCAACCCATGAAACATGCTTCCTTTCTAGTCTCTGTAGAATAAAACAAGTAAAAATATTTATGTAAACAAAATATATAAAATATTATACCATTTTATTTGTAATTAAAGTAATCTTATTTTTTCTTACTTGATATATGTTTATTTCTAATATCAACAGCCGAAATTACTTGCAATCAGACATCTAAAAGATAACATGAACAGACAAACAGACACGCAGATAAAGTGTTTTCTATATAAGTTGGTGGCAGCACTTTTGATTTATTGCACAGAGTATGAACAGATAGACGGACACCAGTATGCCAGAATATGTCCCGTCTCAAAGAGCAGGAGTACAAAAATTCTGGAGAACAGTGTATACCTGATATGATTAGTTATCAAGTTTGCATATACTGAATTAGTCATTCACCATAGAGGCAAGCAGGTGGCTGTTCCCTGAAATGGTGAAAAACAATTCTGCATGATAATACATATGGTATCTTTCAATTTAGTTGAATTAATTTTCATTGCAAGCATCCTTAAAGCAATTATCTTGTAATGCACATAAGTAACGTTCAATGTTAAGTCCAACATGCTGGGGGTAAGTTTAATCAAAATTAATTAAGAGATTGTGGAGAAAGCTGTCGTTGAACTTTCTAAAAATGTAACAAGTTTAGTGTAGTCTGAGTTGCTCAATTGCTTTTGTTACTTTGTGTGTATGATTTTAGTTACTTTATGTTCTTTGTTGTGTATGTCTGTTTTCCATGTCTGGTCTTTGTCCCTGAATTACATTCCTTTGCTTGCCGCTATTACATTGGTTTCCTGGATTACCTTTGAAACACAAGGTATGTTAGTGGTGCAAAGAGAAGAGCTTAAAAAATAATGGTCCAGTTCAACTATAATTTTAGAATAGGACTTGACAAACTCTATTTGCAAGAAGACGTAGATACATGTACGTTATGTCACTCATCTAATATCCCCTTTTATTTTAAAAATGAAATTTGTCATTGAGAAAAGGATTTAAAAGTTATTAAATAGTAATCGTTTGAGAATATATGCATGTCAATCAAATGTATGTATTGACCATGAAATAATGAACTCAAGTAGTAAAGCTATAATATTACATGTATATAGGCTAGAGCCAATTTCGAAAAAGGCATCCTGTTAAGGTTTTTAATGCACCTTCCTAACACATGGCTAATTTTGGTATGGATTAAAGGAAAAGTCATCATAGCTTAAGATTTTATTGGTCGTAAAAGTTTCCCGTGGTCACGTTTCTTAAACATCTCGTGAGATCAAAGATACACTGTAAGTCGAAAAGCTTGTATTAATTATACAGTGAGATTCAATTCAATATATTTTTGAACTTTTGATGCTGAATTATTTCTTTTCTGAATAGAAAGATAAACCATTGAGAATTGATAAAAACAATATTAAAGTATAAATAATCAAATGCAACGACATTATTGTCGCCCCCCCCTTAAAACAGCACAAAAACATTATATTACTTTAGATTTCTTATCAAAATAACCTATTTGAATGTTCATGAGTCTTTTTTAATTTCGACTACATGTAAGCGATTTATTCACTTAATGAAGATCAATGATGCGACTTAATATTTTAACAAGCCTTTATAATAAATAGCATGGAACTGTCTTCCGGGTTGTTTTTCGTGTTTATCCCGGCCTCGTTTTATTCATTGTGTAAATTGAAACATTCCTTTAAAAGACATAACATTTGCGTATCATGATCGAGTTTCAGTCCCGTTGAATGCATAACCTGCCTCTGAAACGTATACAAAGCCAATAAATAGGCATCGTTGTATTATATGCCAAACTGTCACACAGCAGAAACTAACCGCTTATCAACTGATAAAATATTCTTTAATGCTTTAAGGAAAGGTGGTGTTATAGAATGTTACTTATTGAATTTGATACATTCGATGACGTTCCTTCAAACAAAATTAGGCATCACAAAAGTTATTATAAGACTCATACAAGTAAACGACAACTTATATTCTTGGTTGTGATTGTCTGTTTTCCATGTCTAGTCTTTGTCCCTGGATTACGATTTTTTTTTTATTTCGGCTGGAATTTTGGTTCCCTTGATTACTCTTCAGTCTCAATAGAGTTTTTCAATATCATTTAAAGAGTAAAAGAAAACTCACACGAAGTTAAACTACTTTTTTTTTGGGTACATGTCCAAACCAATTGACTCTAACTTATACCTTACACAATTGGTCGTCTTGTATTTTGTGCAAAAAGATCGGAAACTCCATCGTATTCATTTGTATTTCCAAATAAAGCATAACTTTGGCGTGATACAGAATCGACAAAAAATCAAATGAGAACATGTTCGTGTACCATTCGCGTGACTTATCAAATCTATAAGTGTAGAATTGTTCGTTCTGAAAAAAAGGTCTCTTGCTGAAAAATACAAATATCGCTTTCTGCATACAGACAAGTTATTCAAATACGCGTCGTTTAGACTTCAACTCATTTTAGCTCACCTTGCCAAAGGCCATGTGAGCTATTGCCATCACTTGGCGTCCGTCGTCGTCGTCGTACGTCGTCGTTGTTAACAATTATACAAAACTCTTCTCCTCTGAAACTACTTGACTGATTAGAACCAAACATGGTATAAATGTTTCTTGGGGTATCCTGCATAGAACTGATGTGGGCATTTTTGATTTGTTGAAGAACATGGCCGCCGTTAGACAGTAGTTTTTCACACTTATCTCGAAAACCGTTAGGTTTAGTTAAATTCTGACACTGTGTAAAAGTGTTCAGCATGATGAGATCTATCTCTGGTCAAGTTTTGGTTTTAATCCGTTAAGCCATGTTGGAGTTATTGCCCCTTTTCAACGATTTTTGCTGTTTTTTAATATTTTTTTCTTTCAAAAATTTTCTCCTCTGACACTATTTGACCAATTGAAACCACACTTGGTATGAATGTTTCTTGGGACATCCTGCATAGAACTGTTGTGGGGATTTTTTATTTGTCGAAAAACATGGCCGCCGTGACTAAAATAGAACATAGGGGTCAGACAGTAGTTTTTCACATATATTTCCAAAACCGTTAGGTTTAGCTAAATTTTGACGTGGATAAAAGTTTTCAGCATGATGAGATCTATCTCTGGTGAAGTTTTAGTTTTAATCCGTTAAGCCATGTTGGAGTTATTGCCCTTTTTCAACGATTTTTGCTATGTTCAATGTTATTTCTTTCAAAGATCTTCTCCTCTGACACTACTTGACCAATTGAAACCAAACTTGGTATGAATGCTCCTAGGGATATCTTGCATAGAACTGATGTGAGGATCCATTAAAAAAAACTGGCCGCTATTACTAAAAATAGAACATAGGGGTCTGACAGTAGTTTTTTGCATATATCTCAAAATCGTTAGGTTTAGCCAAACTCTTTCAGTTGCTGAAATGATCCTTATTATAAGGCCTTCAAAAGTCTTTAGGGATCAAAGTTGTCAGTTGACTCTTTGTTGAACATTGTAGTTGACAACCTTTGCATGTTTGTACTTTATATATTCCCACTGTTTTCTGCCATTACGGTGTCAAAGTTGACATGAATGCTGAAACAGTAGATGGAAATGATTCTTTTTACTCAATAGTTAGTGCTACATTTCATGTTTGTGAGGAGGTAAGTCGCAATAAAAATTAAATACTTGGCAACGGAATCAGAGAATCACCAGTTGTCGAATAAAAGCCCAGCCAATAGAGGAAAAAGTTTCATCGATTAAGCATGCAGCTGATACTGTTCAGAACAACTAGGCTTTTCTAAGCCATTGACATGTTTTCTTTCCATGACGAAACCTCTCATTACTTCGTACTTCTTCAGAAATTTGCCAGGTACTACTGTTGAGCTACCATGTAAATTACCTACAATTGACAGACAGAAAATTCTTTTGTGTACTGTGTTCAACAAGCAGAAATACAATATCAGTGGTGTGCTGATATATGTGAGCAGGCATTGTCAACCGTTTTCTATGCATACTAGAGCGTCTGTTTTCAGTTACACATTCTGCGGTTTGTTGGCTATTATGCTGTACTCTGCCGTGTTTTAATTCATCATTAGGAAAAAAAATTGGGAAATGGGAGTCTTTGATATATGTTGGTAGATACAGATTTATATACAGTCACTCCTATTTAACAAATGCTTATAGGAAAACAATCCAACTGTGCTTACGAAGTTCCATACTTCTGTGTAAGACATATAGCCGTCTGGAGCTGTTTTTGGAGAGCATTTTTGTGGTTGTATTAGGTAACACGAATGTCTCGAAATACCTAAAGTATTTTGGCATGCCGCATAGAACATTTGACAGTTGTATGAGCCGTTCTCTCACATTGGGCAATCATTAAAATTAAAATCATCAAAAAGCAATAAAAGCAACCGCGGATAGAAAATGAAGAAATTTTAAGAATGGGCATTTATAATTAGCCTCTAACTAAAAGGAGAACAATTTAAAGAAACTTTGCGAGCACGCTCACAATACCCAACACACAAACATTTACACACTGAAGTATATTCAATCATTTACATGTAAGTAACCAAATAAAATATTGCCCATTGACCGATGTATGTGAAAAACGTCTAAGATATTATTGTTACTAATCATTCCCTATAGTTTGAAGTAAATCGGTAAAAAACGGAGGCGTTACCTAAGCCAGAAGACGTTATGACGGACGCACGGACACAGGTACGCCCGTACGGACAGATACTTGAACGGATCAGAACATCAAATATCTGCAACTTTTCGTTGGATATAATAAACAAGTGTCTTCGATTATAAGTTAAGGCTTTAAGACCTTTTCCCGCGTTTTTGCGTTTTAAAAAGACAGCATTTCGAGCAATAAAGGAGCGAATCAACCACGATCTTAGGTTTGCAAAAATAGATAAATATGTTCTTGTGACGAAAACATAAGTTTTTTGTATGTTTATAGGGCAAAAAAATGCCGGTCGTTTAATGTGGGAACCCCCAAAAAATTTGTTTTTTTTTTACAAAATAATGCGTTTTTCCTAAATTCTAAAGAATTTCTAGAAGGTAAATTTAAAAATGAATAAAGCTAAGATTTAAATTGATTAAAAAGAAATTTTGATATAATTTTAAAATATGGTTTATTTTTAAACGACGCTTTTATTTAAATGTTATATGATTTTGAAATACTCATTTTTTGCAGTTTTTGCAGTTGTGACCACTTCCCAGTTTTTGGACCAAGCAATTCTGAAAGTACGATTAGAGACCTTTCCAAAGATATATAATATAGCCATGTGTTAGATAGGTGCATTAAAACCTCGAAATCCCTTGTTCGGTACTCGCCTAATATACAGTCCCTGACACAGTTCTAAAAGATGAAAAGATATTGCGGTATCTGAAGGTACATGTATATAAAATAATTTTTAAATAAAAATGTAATATTTGTTTGAAAAATTGTTTTGTAAATTTAATGTCAAAAGTCAAACTGTATTTATAAGTCATCCCGATTTCAGGAACTTCCCGTAGCCAAGTTTTGCCGTTTAGTTGAATATTGTAGTTTTTTTGTACATGTACTTTTAGATCTTTGATACTGTAGTGACATGTAATGCATGTGACAAGTAATGTTGAATAAATACCATTAGTAACCACTTGCAGCCATAACTTGTGCTTGCAGAAATATACAGAATGTATTAGAGTCACATAATTTTGCTAATCTTGAATAAGAAAATAAGACAAATATTTTTTTGTTTCAAAATAGTCCGAATGGATGGCCTTTTAAAAAGCTAATCTTGTAATATATTTAAAAAAGTTAAAACCCCTTCGAAAGATCACCTCCCGTTTAGGAATCTCTAGGTCGAACCGCCGTTGACATCTTTTTCACGTGCACAATGTATGCGCAATTTAAAGCGGAAGAATACTCGTAGAATTCTCGGAAGTAATTGTATATTAGGTTTTGCAATGTAGTACATTCAAGGGCTAATAAGCTTTTACCCGTACAATACGTCATATTGTACTGGTTAAAGTCCGCAATTGGCCTTGTGTATTTGACTAGTTAGTCAATGAAATTATAATTTTGTAAGGTTTTCCATATTGGCCTAGTTATTTGTCCTCGGCTAAAAATATAGGACTTCGTTTACCCTTCAGTCCAATATGGCTAGCCTCGGACCAATGACTACGCCGATATCGAAAACCTGACGCAGTAATACGATGTACTATACATCTGGTATGAAATACGAAAATTTCGAATGTAATTCATGTGAATTGTCATTCCTAGCAATTATTCCCTCCCGATTTGAGTGGGGCATACGCCAAGCACTTCATCCCTTAGGTCCTCGCCTGGTGTATTTAATATATGACTTTAAGCAAAGACGTTACGCCCGCTATTGCGGCTGTGTCGAAAAAAAAACACACCTATCTAAACTATAAATGACTATTGAAAACAATCAAAACTGTGCTTATGTGAAAGCTGTATACTGTTGGAATCGGGACAAATTATAATTTCTGAATATTTGTCGCACATGGTAATTCTAAATCTTTATTATCAATTAAATTTTCTGAAAACCCGTAAAAAAATTCCGTATGTCAGGTGTAACAAACTATAGGTCCAAAAAAGCTAAAATAGTGAATTGCGCTATTGCAGAAGGTACGAAATTCTCCAAATTTTGCTTGGAAGAATAATTTCATATGTTCTTTTTGAGATAATTATCGAAACTGCGTTAATTTTAGGCAAAACAAATATATAGTGCAAAAATGAAAGTGTTGGTAAATGGTCAGATTTCTAAAAGTGTTCAATAATCAAATTCTATTATTAATGTAAGAACTCATTTACACAATCAGCTGAGAATTTCTTCTATGAAATAATGATACTTTGTAATTGTACATACACATATTTCATTATGGTTTAAACCATTTAAAACGAATAAAATTCGA
This sequence comes from Perna viridis, assembly GCA_037379345.1. Lineage (NCBI taxonomy): Eukaryota > Metazoa > Mollusca > Bivalvia > Mytilida > Mytilidae > Perna > Perna viridis. The sequence continues at coordinate 60,405,190 of CM074512.1, forward strand.
ACAAAACAAATGTCTAGAGCGATTTGTCGAACTTTCACTTTTTGAACGTTTGGAACGTTTTCCGTCGATCTGGAAATTATGAAATAAAACGGAAATAATTTCCGCTTTAGATGACAAGAACCAGACACTTATACTCGTCTTTGCAATTACAAGTATAGAACGTGCAACTGAAAGAGACGAAAAAATCGAAATCAAAGAAATATAAAAAGACTGAAAGTGTCAGTATTTTGTCATATTAACAAACGAAAGAATAAACCAAAAAAAGGAAAGAATAAATTCTTATAGTTTATAGGAATTCGATCGGAGTTGAATGACTGAAACGCCAAATAGAGTTGACAGAACTTTATAAAGGTATAGAAAAGTAGAATGCTAATAGATAAAATGAATACAAAAAAGGGAGTCATAAACATTTTTTTTTTATTTTGGAAAACGCAAATGAGCAAATGAAATGAAAATCAATGAGCGGCTATCTGATGGGTGCTGATGAAAGCCCGATTTTCTGATGAATATCGAAATACTCAGTTGCGAAAGGTACAAATTCTGCTATTTGCACATGTTACATAAATCATACATGTGTATCAAAATGTACATTTTAACTTATCGCAGGACAAAGTTGCTATGTTCCTTCTCTAGACAGACTGAGTGTGCATGTATGTGGCGGTTGCATTCCACACCGCGGTGCACATGCAAGTGCAAATTTAATTTACCGGTAGTACTGATAATGAAATTAGTTAATCTTTTCGATTTTGTAAGAAATGTTCAAGATGTTTTAATTGCTACCACTCAAAAACTATTGTATATTTTGCTTTACTGTACACGTGTTTCAATAAGCAAGCAAGCAGGAAACGAAAAGTGTCACAAACGTCGAATTTTATGTTACCGAATGTTCCGCAATAGCGTGCGTAACGTCGAAATGCTTTGAAGTACACTATGTATACTAGCAAAAGAAAAAAGAAACGATATGGTAAATTGCAACAAACATACCAGCGTCTTACCAAATTACAGAAAATTAACTAAATATTTTCAGAGATCACCAAAATAAATATAAAAATCCTTGATATTGTTAGCAGCCCTATATCCGCTATTTCATTTTTGTTGCCCAAATTCAAGAAAGGGCGTACCGGGCTTACGCCCTCATAAAATTAAGGGTTTAAGCTGCAAGAAATCTGGTTTTTCAGTAATCTCTTCCCTAAATCCCCAATCCACCTTTGATTTCCTTCCTTGAGTTTTAGCATCCGTTATATTTTTTTGTGCTCAACCTCGAAGCGAAAGTCACATATGTCAAATAAGGTTTCTTAAACAAAAGCCATTTACCATACACTGCTTTAGGGATATACAATATTTCACAGCAGCATTATTATAGACCTGTATTTACAATCTGAAGGATGGGGACCCATTGTCTGATTTAACTAAATGATATACTCATTACAAGTGAATGTTGAAGGATGATCACCTGTAGGTTTTGGACTATGGGAGTTAAGGCTATTAACTGCTCATTTATTGATGTATGCCAATGTCGATTCTTGAATCTTTCCCAAACCGATAACTCAATAAATAGTTAAGCATGTGAGTACCCCGGTTTTTATGGTCAAAGGACTAGTTGCTTATTATTCATCAAATTAAATACATTACAGTATTAGTCAATATGATTAATCAACACCATGGTCCCAGTACAAAGTATGTGTACATACAGTCACATGCAGACATGCTACGGGCTAAATTTACCATTGCGGATTAGTCACTAAATGAATCCATATTGATTAAAGGGTGTTATTATCATATGGACAGTTAATTTGAGACTCTCTCTCTCTCTCTCTCTCTCTCTCTCTCTCTCTCTCTCTCTCTCTCTCTCAAAAAGAGATTTCCTGTTTATTTATATCACTCACATGTACATGTAAGGGGATAATGCATCGATCATGTTTGCAAATTTTCTTTTGTTCATAAGAAGATATTTTCACTTCATCGCGTAATTTAATACCAAACAGTTGAAGGGATCTTTTAATGATTATTGTAACTTTGAATTATGTAAAAGTGTAGACAATGCAAATATCGAGTTTCTCTGGCAATGCATTTAATTGAAGGGAAAATAAGCTGATAGGGATATATCCAACAGGTAGTGTATATTGAAGTCCCTGGCGAATGGAATTAATGCCTATATTGAGTTATGGTAAACTATCTGTACAGTCTGTATTACATTGTAATATTTGAGTGAGCAGATCCGTAGACACTTTCAATAGGCATTTGACAAATCTAAATGCGCTTAATTAATCGATGACGCACAGTGTAATGCTTACTTGCCTATTGGGTTAATGCACAAATGCACAGTTTAAAAAAAAATGATAAAAAAGAGGGGTTCCATAACCAGCATCAGCTGGATCTGACACTGTATTCCTTAAATGGCGGTCAAATATATTACAAAGCATAGTTTTTTTATTGTTCACTGCAGCTGTCTTCTTCTGTACGTGTAGAATAACGCTATTCTACACAAATACTTACATGTATGCACCGGATTACAATACTGGCGCATCAAACCATAAATGACGATTAACTACTTAACCTATACATATATCAGGTTGAGACACTCAGACTATAGAACTTTGTAAATCGCATGTTACATCAGCTACTAATTCACTCTTTATATTTTCAATGTGCAATATAAGTACATGTATAATCACTATGTTAAAAGTTTATTTTTGTAAGAAGACGTATTTTTTCGATTTTTTTTTTTTTTTTTTTTTTTTTTTTTTTTTTTGGTTTTGCTGTGAAAATATACGAATTAAGTAATATTAAGGATCATTTATTCAACATAACTATAAGAAATAATGATGTCTCATCAAATATCCAACAAATATATGCAAGAATAAGGAAATTTTTAAGAGAATATATAAGTTCCCATTTTCCTTACGAACTGTATCATTTTATGCCTAAAAGTGGACACACTAAGTATATTAAGTGATGTCAAACCCACACGACGGAATAATGTATATGTGAAATGGACACAATAAACAGGTACTCCAGCAATGCTAGAGGTTGTATGGCAAGCTATTTTCTGACTTGGTGCCATCCTAACCTCTGGCATCTGACATGTTGAATTCACAAAAGTGGCTTAAAGCATTTTGGAGTCATTTGTCCTATTTCTACTAAAAACCCCTTTGTAATGAATATAAATCTAGAAGTCCTGAATTTCAAGCTATTTAATATAAAAGAAGAAAGGGAGCTTTAAACATTACACAAAACTTCAGCAATATAACTGAAAACCTAGCCTTTTACCAACATGTCAATGACAAAGGAACAAAAACTGTATGCCATGACACCACCAGCTTCTGTTGTTTCTTTCTAGGTTAAACTATGCTTATTGGTAATCATTAACGAAACCTATTAATATGCATTAATGCAATCAGATGGTTAAATATATATATATAACGTTTCAGAATGTGACGACTCTATTCGCTACACTGCTCCATCGGATCAAATTGATACAGGAAAGATAACGTAAACTTATAGAAGGTTCTGAAAAATCCCCAACGGTGTTAGAATTGTCAAATTTGCGAAGCAAATGTTTGGTCGTTCCCTCCGCGGGACTCGAACTCGTACCGCTGTGACAAACACCGCCTGCACTAAGTCCAGCGCCCTAGACCACTCGGCCAGCTAGGCTATATAAAATTTATTTCGCTGGCCGGGTCATTCCTCCTCGTAGGATTAATCTAGGGCTGTAACTTAGTACACGATGTATGGTAGTACATATATATTTATGATTTGACCGTAAAAAAAGAAATCATTATATTATGTTCATATGAAAGAGTTATTAAACAGTACTTGTAGTGACTACAAGTAAATTTATTTCGCATGAAGTATCCCAACTTTCTAGATATTTCTAATAGGACAAGTTCATTTTCAATGGAGATTGCCATATTGAAACTTGTCTATATTCATTTTTTCATTTGTTTTATTTTATACGCAGCTCCATGTATCTTTGAAGATATTATTTCATTATTTGACACAGGTTTCCACTAAATTTACAAGAATTATGGTGGTTTTTTTCTTAATAGTGGGAGTATTGATAAAAGGGACTTTTCAAATGGTGTGAGACATATTATAAAAGTGATCAAAACAGAAAGCATATTGATATATTATCTACTTATTGTGCAATTGTCCTTTATACTTTTGTCAACATCTTATGTCCACAATGTTTGCTGTGGTATTAGCAAAATAAATATACATGTACTTACTATGAATAGTTCATGGAATGATTTTAAAGTTTTATAAATGAAACTTGTGTGTAACGTATTGTCCTAAACTGTAAAGCAGATTCTTCCAATAACTTCATTCCCTGTAAATAGGTCCCCCTTGAGAACAAATATTACCACAAAAACAGGTAGGCTCCTACAAAGAGAAATCTAAGTACAGAAGTTCTTAGTCAATTAAGAAAAAAATCTGCACAAGGTATATTCTATAGAACATTATGTACACATGCCAGCATACCAGAATTCATTCGGGGCAAATTATCCATCATTATATTCCTTCATGGACATCTGCATATGATACCCAATTTCCCTATAAAATTTCACTAATATCCCTACAGCAGTTTGGGAAGAGTAAGTATTACAAGAAATATTGCCTGAGGGTGGTTTCCTATATTCTCCCAAACTTTGAGGGGGTAAGAAATAGTGATATCTCATCAAATATCAACAAATATACGCAAAAGTAGGGAAATTTTTCAGAGAATATATAATTCCCATTTTTCTTACGAATTGTATCATTTTATGCCTAAAAGTGGACACTTTAAATACAAAATATTTATGTTTCCTATGAAATCTTCAGATATAGCCTAGTATAAACTATTCATAACATTAAAATAACTGTTAAAACTTACAAAAAATTAACATACAGTACCTGAACCAATTCACAGAACTAAAATTGTGATCTGTCATTGATCATTGATCTGTAGAATGAAGTTGCTTCCATTTGTGACATATGACACAGTTGAGTACAGTTAAACCCTTCTGATTCTGCTTATTTCCCCGTCTAAAGTTAATCCCTACAAGTATTAACTGTACAATTCCTGCATTTTAAAAGAGTGAAATATTAGTTTCTTAAGGTAAATAAAAGCCTTGCAATAATTCCAAGAAGGACATAAAGAAGAGGTTATACATTTTTGGTCAAATGAATAATTAAGTAGTGCAAATTACACTGCAAAATTTCTCTTTATGACAAATGAAAAATACTTTGCAGAGCACGGCTTGATGCAGCCAGACAAGTTCATCCCTGACCCAAAGAGTTTGGTCAAGTATTGAAAGGTTACAGACCTCCAATTCAACCAATGAGCATTTGGAACGTACGTAAAAATAGTCCTACGCAGAAATTACCCCTGTTCCTCATAGTGCTGTGAAAAAAAGTGCTCATCTTATTTAAAAAATTTAAACAGTTTCTGAAAGGAAAAACATTTCTGTACATTTTATAGGTGTATTTTGCTTCTTGTGATGTGAAGCCTAATCTCCATAATGATTTCTAAATATACCCCTATCATGTGAAAACACTGGGATTTCCCATGCAATTTATAGACCCTTCACTTCCGGTGACCAGTACTGCACTGCAAGTCTGCTAACCCCACATGCCACTCTTAGGATTGTGAGCTGACATATGTAGAATCATGCTGATATAAGTCCTCTGCAGGTTAAAGTTAAGGTTAAGTCCAGAGAAGTCATTGAATATTGTGAAATTAGCATAGAAGCCTATGGGAAGTGTAATTAGTGTTTTCTAGCCTAAAACACTACTCAAGCATGTCAAGCTTCATAAAATTTAGAAATTTGATTTTGGTTTGACATTTGACACATGACAGGAATTTGACTAGAATGACAAAAACTGTGATCCCCTTTTGGTTCTTAACTCCTAAATGGTTTGAATCACAACGACCAAAACCATTCAAAATCTTCATTTTGGGAGAGGGGTATGGCACCTTGTCTTACAATTTCAAAGAGATCCATGCTTTGTTTTTACTGATATCGCCAGTACTTAAACATATAACTTTGAAGCTACAGTAAATTTTTAAGATTTGAGTGGTCTAGGTTTACTCTCAGTAGTTCTCTGTGCAGAATTAATGCTGGAGGACTTCAGAATTGTCTGTCTAGCTTGAATATATATTGTGATACATGTGGGCTCGATGTTAATATTAAAAAAATCTAAATTCATGATATTTAAAGCTGCATTAGCTGCCAAATTTGTTCAGTTTTGATTCTCCTGAATTTTGCTGATTCAATGAAATAAGTTTGTCGTAATTCAGTTGAAGCAATAAATGTCGATAATACCTACAGAATATTGCGGAAACAACGTTTTTTTAATCAGAGACAGAAGATAACTCAGATCTAATTATTTTTTGCCATTACTTCCGAAGATTGACGACAGGACATACATATGGGTTAAAATATTTTAACCTTGGTAAAAAAAATAACAATAACGGATACACAGGTAAGCACGTGTCTTGTTTTCGTTTCGTTTCGTCTATTTCTTGATTAGTTTTCAAATAAATAATGATCATATTTGAGCCACATTATATCACAATACGTAAATTTCAAAAGCATCCTTGCATTTTATTCAAACTTTTTTATTTAACGGTGTTCCTTTGCCGTTGAATAATCACTTTCGATTTGTTATTAAAGAAGCGACCCTTACAGCACATGCGCGGATTAAGGTCACCAGAAGCCACATGCATACGAATTTATTTTGGTCGATTTTTTGTCTTGCAAGACAATAAATACATAGACACCTATTTCATGTATTTAATGCATTTTATTCGTGGATATCAAATGAAATTATACAGGAAAAGTACAATTTAGTAGAAATAATTCAATGTTAATGTATATTTCAACAGAAACAAAATTTACGAAAATGACAGCTAATCCAGCTTTAGTAACACTGGTAGATTGGGGCCCAATGTGTAAAACTTATTTCATTGAATCAGCAAAATTCAGGAGAATCAAAACTGAACAAATTTGGCAGCTAATGCAGCTTTAAATATCATGAATTTAGATTTTTTTAATATTAACATCGAGCCCACATGTATCACAATATATATTCAAGCTAGACAGACAATTCTGAAGTCCTCCAGCATTAATTCTGCACAGAGAACTACTGAGAGTAAACCTAGACCACTCAAATCTTAAAAATTTACTGTAGCTTCAAAGTTATATGTTTAAGTACTGGCGATATCAGTAAAAACAAAGCATGGATCTCTTTGAAATTGTAAGACAAGGTGCCATACCCCTCTCCCAAAATGAAGATTTTGAATGGTTTTGGTCGTTGTGATTCAAACCATTTAGGAGTTAAGAACCAAAAGGGGATCACAGTTTTTGTCATTCTAGTCAAATTCCTGTCATGTGTCAAATGTCAAACCAAAATCAAATTTCTAAATTTTATGAAGCTTGACATGCTTGAGTAGTGTTTTAGGCTAGAAAACACTAATTACACTTCCCATAGGCTTCTATGCTAATTTCACAATATTCAATGACTTCTCTGGACTTAACCTTAACTTTAACCTGCAGAGGACTTATATCAGCATGATTCTACATATGTCAGCTCACAATCCTAAGAGTGGCATGTGGGGTTAGCAGACTTGCAGTGCAGTACTGGTCACCGGAAGTGAAGGGTCTATAAATAGCATGGGAAATCCCAGTGTTTTCACATGATAGGGGTATATTTAGAAATCATTATGGAGATTAGGCTTCACATCACAAGAAGCAAAATACACCTATAAAATGTACAGAAATGTTTTTCCTTTCAGAAACTGTTTAAATTTTTTAAATAAGATGAGCACTTTTTTTCACAGCACTATGAGGAACAGGGGTAATTTCTGCGTAGGACTATTTTTACGTACGTTCCAAATGCTCATTGGTTGAATTGGAGGTCTGTAACCTTTCAATACTTGACCAAACTCTTTGGGTCAGGGATGAACTTGTCTGGCTGCATCAAGCCGTGCTCTGCAAAGTATTTTTCATTTGTCATAAAGAGAAATTTTGCAGTGTAATTTGCACTACTTAATTATTCATTTGACCAAAAATGTATAACCTCTTCTTTATGTCCTTCTTGGAATTATTGCAAGGCTTTTATTTACCTTAAGAAACTAATATTTCACTCTTTTTCATACAAAATGCAGGAATTGTACAGTTAATACTTGTAGGGATTAACTTTAGACGGGGAAATAAGCAGAATCAGAAGGGTTTAACTGTACTCAACTGTGTCATATGTCACAAATGGAAGCAACTTCATTCTACAGATCAATGATCAATGACAGATCACAATTTTAGTTCTGTGAATTGGTTCAGGTACTGTATGTTAATTTTTTGTAAGTTTTAACAGTTATTTTAATGTTATGAATAGTTTATACTAGGCTATATCTGAAGATTTCATAGGAAACATAAATATTTTGTATTTAAAGTGTCCACTTTTAGGCATAAAATGATACAATTCGTAAGAAAAATGGGAATTATATATTCTCTGAAAAATTTCCCTACTTTTGCGTATATTTGTTGATATTTGATGAGATATCACTATTTCTTACCCCCTCAAAGTTTGGGAGAATATAGGAAACCACCCTCAGGCAATATTTCTTGTAATACTTACTCTTCCCAAACTGCTGTAGGGATATTAGTGAAATTTTATAGGGAAATTGGGTATCATATGCAGATGTCCATGAAGGAATATAATGATGGATAATTTGCCCCGAATGAATTCTGGTATGCTGGCATGTGTACATAATGTTCTATAGAATATACCTTGTGCAGATTTTTTTCTTAATTGACTAAGAACTTCTGTACTTAGATTTCTCTTTGTAGGAGCCTACCTGTTTTTGTGGTAATATTTGTTCTCAAGGGGGACCTATTTACAGGGAATGAAGTTATTGGAAGAATCTGCTTTACAGTTTAGGACAATACGTTACACACAAGTTTCATTTATAAAACTTTAAAATCATTCCATGAACTATTCATAGTAAGTACATGTATATTTATTTTGCTAATACCACAGCAAACATTGTGGACATAAGATGTTGACAAAAGTATAAAGGACAATTGCACAATAAGTAGATAATATATCAATATGCTTTCTGTTTTGATCACTTTTATAATATGTCTCACACCATTTGAAAAGTCCCTTTTATCAATACTCCCACTATTAAGAAAAAAACCACCATAATTCTTGTAAATTTAGTGGAAACCTGTGTCAAATAATGAAATAATATCTTCAAAGATACATGGAGCTGCGTATAAAATAAAACAAATGAAAAAATGAATATAGACAAGTTTCAATATGGCAATCTCCATTGAAAATGAACTTGTCCTATTAGAAATATCTAGAAAGTTGGGATACTTCATGCGAAATAAATTTACTTGTAGTCACTACAAGTACTGTTTAATAACTCTTTCATATGAACATAATATAATGATTTCTTTTTTTACGGTCAAATCATAAATATATATGTACTACCATACATCGTGTACTAAGTTACAGCCCTAGATTAATCCTACGAGGAGGAATGACCCGGCCAGCGAAATAAATTTTATATAGCCTAGCTGGCCGAGTGGTCTAGGGCGCTGGACTTAGTGCAGGCGGTGTTTGTCACAGCGGTACGAGTTCGAGTCCCGCGGAGGGAACGACCAAACATTTGCTTCGCAAATTTGACAATTCTAACACCGTTGGGGATTTTTCAGAACCTTCTATAAGTTTACGTTATCTTTCCTGTATCAATTTGATCCGATGGAGCAGTGTAGCGAATAGAGTCGTCACATTCTGAAACGTTATATATATATATTTAACCATCTGATTGCATTAATGCATATTAATAGGTTTCGTTAATGATTACCAATAAGCATAGTTTAACCTAGAAAGAAACAACAGAAGCTGGTGGTGTCATGGCATACAGTTTTTGTTCCTTTGTCATTGACATGTTGGTAAAAGGCTAGGTTTTCAGTTATATTGCTGAAGTTTTGTGTAATGTTTAAAGCTCCCTTTCTTCTTTTATATTAAATAGCTTGAAATTCAGGACTTCTAGATTTATATTCATTACAAAGGGGTTTTTAGTAGAAATAGGACAAATGACTCCAAAATGCTTTAAGCCACTTTTGTGAATTCAACATGTCAGATGCCAGAGGTTAGGATGGCACCAAGTCAGAAAATAGCTTGCCATACAACCTCTAGCATTGCTGGAGTACCTGTTTATTGTGTCCATTTCACATATACATTATTCCGTCGTGTGGGTTTGACATCACTTAATATACTTAGTGTGTCCACTTTTAGGCATAAAATGATACAGTTCGTAAGGAAAATGGGAACTTATATATTCTCTTAAAAATTTCCTTATTCTTGCATATATTTGTTGGATATTTGATGAGACATCATTATTTCTTATAGTTATGTTGAATAAATGATCCTTAATATTACTTAATTCGTATATTTTCACAGCAAAACCAAAAAAAAAAAAAAAAAAAAAAAAAAAAAAAAAAAATCGAAAAAATACGTCTTCTTACAAAAATAAACTTTTAACATAGTGATTATACATGTACTTATATTGCACATTGAAAATATAAAGAGTGAATTAGTAGCTGATGTAACATGCGATTTACAAAGTTCTATAGTCTGAGTGTCTCAACCTGATATATGTATAGGTTAAGTAGTTAATCGTCATTTATGGTTTGATGCGCCAGTATTGTAATCCGGTGCATACATGTAAGTATTTGTGTAGAATAGCGTTATTCTACACGTACAGAAGAAGACAGCTGCAGTGAACAATAAAAAAACTATGCTTTGTAATATATTTGACCGCCATTTAAGGAATACAGTGTCAGATCCAGCTGATGCTGGTTATGGAACCCCTCTTTTTTATCATTTTTTTTTAAACTGTGCATTTGTGCATTAACCCAATAGGCAAGTAAGCATTACACTGTGCGTCATCGATTAATTAAGCGCATTTAGATTTGTCAAATGCCTATTGAAAGTGTCTACGGATCTGCTCACTCAAATATTACAATGTAATACAGACTGTACAGATAGTTTACCATAACTCAATATAGGCATTAATTCCATTCGCCAGGGACTTCAATATACACTACCTGTTGGATATATCCCTATCAGCTTATTTTCCCTTCAATTAAATGCATTGCCAGAGAAACTCGATATTTGCATTGTCTACACTTTTACATAATTCAAAGTTACAATAATCATTAAAAGATCCCTTCAACTGTTTGGTATTAAATTACGCGATGAAGTGAAAATATCTTCTTATGAACAAAAGAAAATTTGCAAACATGATCGATGCATTATCCCCTTACATGTACATGTGAGTGATATAAATAAACAGGAAATCTCTTTTTGAGAGAGAGAGAGAGAGAGAGAGAGAGAGAGAGAGAGAGAGAGAGAGAGAGAGAGTCTCAAATTAACTGTCCATATGATAATAACACCCTTTAATCAATATGGATTCATTTAGTGACTAATCCGCAATGGTAAATTTAGCCCGTAGCATGTCTGCATGTGACTGTATGTACACATACTTTGTACTGGGACCATGGTGTTGATTAATCATATTGACTAATACTGTAATGTATTTAATTTGATGAATAATAAGCAACTAGTCCTTTGACCATAAAAACCGGGGTACTCACATGCTTAACTATTTATTGAGTTATCGGTTTGGGAAAGATTCAAGAATCGACATTGGCATACATCAATAAATGAGCAGTTAATAGCCTTAACTCCCATAGTCCAAAACCTACAGGTGATCATCCTTCAACATTCACTTGTAATGAGTATATCATTTAGTTAAATCAGACAATGGGTCCCCATCCTTCAGATTGTAAATACAGGTCTATAATAATGCTGCTGTGAAATATTGTATATCCCTAAAGCAGTGTATGGTAAATGGCTTTTGTTTAAGAAACCTTATTTGACATATGTGACTTTCGCTTCGAGGTTGAGCACAAAAAAATATAACGGATGCTAAAACTCAAGGAAGGAAATCAAAGGTGGATTGGGGATTTAGGGAAGAGATTACTGAAAAACCAGATTTCTTGCAGCTTAAACCCTTAATTTTATGAGGGCGTAAGCCCGGTACGCCCTTTCTTGAATTTGGGCAACAAAAATGAAATAGCGGATATAGGGCTGCTAACAATATCAAGGATTTTTATATTTATTTTGGTGATCTCTGAAAATATTTAGTTAATTTTCTGTAATTTGGTAAGACGCTGGTATGTTTGTTGCAATTTACCATATCGTTTCTTTTTTCTTTTGCTAGTATACATAGTGTACTTCAAAGCATTTCGACGTTACGCACGCTATTGCGGAACATTCGGTAACATAAAATTCGACGTTTGTGACACTTTTCGTTTCCTGCTTGCTTGCTTATTGAAACACGTGTACAGTAAAGCAAAATATACAATAGTTTTTGAGTGGTAGCAATTAAAACATCTTGAACATTTCTTACAAAATCGAAAAGATTAACTAATTTCATTATCAGTACTACCGGTAAATTAAATTTGCACTTGCATGTGCACCGCGGTGTGGAATGCAACCGCCACATACATGCACACTCAGTCTGTCTAGAGAAGGAACATAGCAACTTTGTCCTGCGATAAGTTAAAATGTACATTTTGATACACATGTATGATTTATGTAACATGTGCAAATAGCAGAATTTGTACCTTTCGCAACTGAGTATTTCGATATTCATCAGAAAATCGGGCTTTCATCAGCACCCATCAGATAGCCGCTCATTGATTTTCATTTCATTTGCTCATTTGCGTTTTCCAAAATAAAAAAAAAATGTTTATGACTCCCTTTTTTGTATTCATTTTATCTATTAGCATTCTACTTTTCTATACCTTTATAAAGTTCTGTCAACTCTATTTGGCGTTTCAGTCATTCAACTCCGATCGAATTCCTATAAACTATAAGAATTTATTCTTTCCTTTTTTTGGTTTATTCTTTCGTTTGTTAATATGACAAAATACTGACACTTTCAGTCTTTTTATATTTCTTTGATTTCGATTTTTTCGTCTCTTTCAGTTGCACGTTCTATACTTGTAATTGCAAAGACGAGTATAAGTGTCTGGTTCTTGTCATCTAAAGCGGAAATTATTTCCGTTTTATTTCATAATTTCCAGATCGACGGAAAACGTTCCAAACGTTCAAAAAGTGAAAGTTCGACAAATCGCTCTAGACATTTGTTTTGTTCGAATTTTATTCGTTTTAAATGGTTTAAACCATAATGAAATATGTGTATGTACAATTACAAAGTATCATTATTTCATAGAAGAAATTCTCAGCTGATTGTGTAAATGAGTTCTTACATTAATAATAGAATTTGATTATTGAACACTTTTAGAAATCTGACCATTTACCAACACTTTCATTTTTGCACTATATATTTGTTTTGCCTAAAATTAACGCAGTTTCGATAATTATCTCAAAAAGAACATATGAAATTATTCTTCCAAGCAAAATTTGGAGAATTTCGTACCTTCTGCAATAGCGCAATTCACTATTTTAGCTTTTTTGGACCTATAGTTTGTTACACCTGACATACGGAATTTTTTTACGGGTTTTCAGAAAATTTAATTGATAATAAAGATTTAGAATTACCATGTGCGACAAATATTCAGAAATTATAATTTGTCCCGATTCCAACAGTATACAGCTTTCACATAAGCACAGTTTTGATTGTTTTCAATAGTCATTTATAGTTTAGATAGGTGTGTTTTTTTTTCGACACAGCCGCAATAGCGGGCGTAACGTCTTTGCTTAAAGTCATATATTAAATACACCAGGCGAGGACCTAAGGGATGAAGTGCTTGGCGTATGCCCCACTCAAATCGGGAGGGAATAATTGCTAGGAATGACAATTCACATGAATTACATTCGAAATTTTCGTATTTCATACCAGATGTATAGTACATCGTATTACTGCGTCAGGTTTTCGATATCGGCGTAGTCATTGGTCCGAGGCTAGCCATATTGGACTGAAGGGTAAACGAAGTCCTATATTTTTAGCCGAGGACAAATAACTAGGCCAATATGGAAAACCTTACAAAATTATAATTTCATTGACTAACTAGTCAAATACACAAGGCCAATTGCGGACTTTAACCAGTACAATATGACGTATTGTACGGGTAAAAGCTTATTAGCCCTTGAATGTACTACATTGCAAAACCTAATATACAATTACTTCCGAGAATTCTACGAGTATTCTTCCGCTTTAAATTGCGCATACATTGTGCACGTGAAAAAGATGTCAACGGCGGTTCGACCTAGAGATTCCTAAACGGGAGGTGATCTTTCGAAGGGGTTTTAACTTTTTTAAATATATTACAAGATTAGCTTTTTAAAAGGCCATCCATTCGGACTATTTTGAAACAAAAAAATATTTGTCTTATTTTCTTATTCAAGATTAGCAAAATTATGTGACTCTAATACATTCTGTATATTTCTGCAAGCACAAGTTATGGCTGCAAGTGGTTACTAATGGTATTTATTCAACATTACTTGTCACATGCATTACATGTCACTACAGTATCAAAGATCTAAAAGTACATGTACAAAA